>SMDT01000860.1:0-609450 GCA_005392925.1 Aquilaria sinensis | reverse complement strand
ATTAATTATGATAATTAGGAAAAAAATTACCATCAAATTAGAAATTCACATACTCCATGAGTGAAATTTTGGGTGTTAGGGTTTAGAGTTAAAGTAAGGTTTAGGGTAAGCTTAGCGTAAGGTTTAGGTAAGGCTTTGGGTAAGGCTTAGGGTTTAGCTTTTAGGGTAAGGCTTAGGATTTAGGGTTGGGTTGAGGATCTAGGGTTAGGGTTTAGGTTAATGTTTTTCTTATATCATATTAAGGGTTTACGTTACTGTTGAAAATAATCTAAACAAGTTTATATTATTGTTGAAATCTAAACTATAAACAAGTTATATTAATTATGATAATTAGGAAAAAAAATTACTATTCAAATTAGAAATTCACATACTGCATGAGTGAATTTTTAAGTTATTTACGCCAAATCGCCCCAAATGTTAACTCTTTACAATACAATTCAATAAAAAGATAACTTGTATGCCGTAACTTTGAAAAAAGATAACTTTTGGAATCTTAGTATAAGAAGCAACAAGTTAAATATTGGCAATACTCAATATGATGTTGGAAGAATTTATTACTTTTTAAATTGTTGATTTTATTGTAATATTTTCTATAATAATATTTATATGATATTTAAATATGTATACTAATTTTTTGAAACTAGTTTGAATAAATGTAAACTAGTTTAATTATAATGCTAAAATATTAACCAATGCTTGAATGCATGAATTCATGAATGACTTAATTAAAACATGTACGGCAACGAGCAAAATAAAAATCAAAATTGTTGAGGGTTAATTTGGACAACTAAGAGAGTCCAGGGATATCATGGGCGTTTGGGCCAAAAGGAAGCTTGAGGCTTGGACTTATTTGTTTCGCGAGTCGCTGCCTTCATCTCCGTCTTTGCTATTCACTGGACAGATGTGGCAAGGAGAATTGGTGAGTGGCACCGCGGCGAGGGCCCAGTGCTTCACCATCTTTGCTCTTTGCGGACAGATGTGGCTTGAAATGCCGACGTGACTACGGGGGCTCTGTAGGTCATCGACCACATTTTTCCTCCCTCTCTTTCTCCTGCGATTTGTGCCACTGGTGGATGGTGGCACTTAGGACGGGTGGCGCAGCCTTGGGCAAGGTGTGCATGGTGGTTGGCAGTAATTTGACACAGAGACGAATCGCGACATCCCCAGTAGCCATGGCCTCCCATGTCGCTAATCGGACGGATTGGTGATGTAAACAATCGAGGAAGAAGACGATGAGAAGATTTACTGAATCGAAGAAGAAGAGGAGAGGACCAGATTTGAGCAAGAAAAGGAAATTCACCTGTAACCGGTTACCTCAGGTTGCCATAGAACTCCCTTTCATCTAATCACAATTTAATGGCCGAATGATAAGAACATAAATTTGTCAGACCAAAACGACAGAAGCTGAAAAATGTAGTTGTAATGAGTATTTAGGCCAAAATCTCATTTAACATGATAGACGGGGAAGATCAAGCCTGTACGGGTGCATTTGTTGTAACTTAGAAACTTCCTAGATGATAGGCCTTGGGCCCAACAGTTGCATGATTTTGGATCTCGACTCGAAACATTTGCCTCTCTGGACTAGTTGTCTTACACATTTTCTATATGAGGTTTAGGGGAGGTTCTAAAATATGGGGTGGTAACAATACCCCTTTTTCATGGCTCATTCCCAAATTTTTGTTTTCTAATCAGTTAAGGTCCTAAATTTAGAAATATCACAAAAATATACAAAATAAGGAAATCATAATGTGACCTGAACAATAGGTTACAGGTTGTGCGATATGTAATTCAGGCTAAACAATATAATATTTAAGTTAGGTGGTATCAAATTCAGGTAAACTAGTATTAGATTCAGGTTCATGTGACATAAAATTCAGATGGTATGAGAATTAGGTTAATATGGTATGAGATTTAGGTTTATGTGATATAGGATTCAGGTTAAGTGGTATGTGATTCAGGTTAATTGGTATAGTATGAGATTTAAGTTAATTGGTATAGTATGAGATTCAAGTTGTGATATAGGATTGAGGTTAAGTGGTATACGATTCAGGTTAAATGGTATGAGATTTAGGTTAAGTGATATGAGATTTATGTTAAGTAATATGAGATTCAGGTTCATGTGGAATGAGATTCAGGTTATTGTGGTATGAGAATTAGGTTGTTGTGGTATAAGATTCAGGCTAAGTGGTATCCAATTCAAGTTAATTGGTATAGTTTGATATTCAGGTTGTGGTATAAATTTGAGGTTATGTGGTATGAGATTCAGAATATTTGGTATTAGATTCTAGTTATTGTGGTATAGGAATCAGGTAAACTGGTGTGAGATTCAGGTTATGTGGTCTGAGATTCTGATTATTATGATATAGGATTTAGGTTAAGTGGTATCCGATTTAGGTTAACTGTATAGGATTTAGGTTCATGTGGCATGAGGTTCAGGTTGTTGTGGTATGAGATTCATGTTAAGTGATATAAGATTGAGAATTATGATTATGTTTAGTTAGGGTTTAGGAGTAGGGATTAGGCTTTAGGGAATAAAGTTATGGTTAGGGTTTAGGGTTATGGTTTAGGATTAAGGGGTTAGGATTAGGATTAGGGATTATGGTTTGGGATTTAATGTTACGGTTTAGGATTAGGGGTTAAGATTAGATTTTAGCGTTAGGGATTAGGGATTAAGGTTTAGGGTTACGATTTAGGATTAAGAGGTTAAGATTAGAATTATGTTTAGGGAATGAGATTTAATGGTAGGGTTATGGATAGGGTTTAGGGTTAGGGTTTAGGATTAAGATTATGTTTAGGGTTAGGGATTTAATGTTAGGGTTTAGGATTAGGGATTGTGGTTTAATGTTTTGGGATTAGGGATTAAGGTTAGGTTAAGGTTTAGGGAATATGGTTAAGGATTAAGGTTCAAGGTTTGGATTATTGATTAGGAATTAGAGTCAGCGATTAGAGATTAGGATTAAAGTTTAGGGTTAGGGATTAGGGATTAAGGTTAGGGTTAAGGTTTAGGGAATATGGTTATGGTTAAGGTTAAAGTTTAGGGAATAGGGTTATGGTTAGGGTTTAGATTAGGGTTAAGGATTAAGGTTTTCGGATTAAGATTACGTTTAGGGTTAAATATTTAATGTTACGGTTTAGGATTAGGGAATAGGGTTTAGGGTTTATGATTAGGGATTAAGGTTAGGTTAAGGTTTAGGGAATAGGGTTAAGGATCAAGGTTTAGGGTTAAGGTTTAGGATTAAAGTTTAAGGTTTAGGGTAAATGATTAGGAATTAAAGTTAGGGATTAGGGTTTATTATTCATCCTATTTTTGGATTTTTATTACTATTTAATTCTAGTTCTTTGACATCCATAATAGTATTCATAATTACCCATCCTAAATAACCTAGCCTAAAATTATTTTAGATAGAAATTGACCTGACTTGTATTGAACTAGAACAAAAACACCAAAACGTAAAATTTTGGGTTTTTGGATTATGTTATAGTTATGTTACGGTTAAAGTTTTATTTAGCATTAAATAAATATATAAAAAGTATCTTTAATTACATAAAATAATTATTACTCCATATATCTAGATTATTTGCATCATTTCTAAATAGTACATAAATTAAGAAAGATGAAAAAAATTTATTTTTTTAATATTTAAAAAATAAAATTTCATAAAAAAATTAACAGTATCATAGAAATATTACAATCAATGGATTATTTCAAATAAAATTTTATTCAAATTTATTTCTAAAAAATTGGCAATCAATATCTACATAATTAGGGTTTAATTTTCACTCTATTTTTTGGGTTTTGTTACTATTTTATGGTTTAAGTTAAAAAAATAGATAATTGTATTTAATTATATTTTTTTGGCATCCATAACAGTCTCTATAATTGCCCGACCTAAATAACTTGGCCTAAAATTACCTAAGCTCGAAATTGACCTGACTTGTATTAAACTCGAACAAAAAACCCGAACTTAGAATCTATATTCATAATAATAATATTAATATAATAATAAGTAGAAATACATATTCAGTAAAAAGTATAGTTAATTAATAGAATTATATTTAATGATATTTAATTTATTAAATGTAATCATCACATATATAATTAAATATATTGAAACCAATAAATCATTTCTTTATAGACCTAAAAAGTATAATTATTAACTAATGATATGAATAATGTATATAATTATATAAAATAAATATTAAAATAATTTTTATGATGTTATTAAATTTCAATGAATTTATCTTTTTTAATGTTTAAAAAAATTCATAAAAAATTAATAGTATCATACAAATATTACAATCAATGGATTAAGGTTTAGGTTTATAGATTAAGGTAAGGTTTTTAGGGTTAGGGTTAAGTATAGGATCTATGGTTTGGGTTTAGGTTTATAGTTTAGAGTCACACTTTTAAGTTTTAGGATTATGTTAGAGTTATGTTAGGGTTAAATTTTTATTTATTATTATTTTTACATTACATTAAGGGCTTAGGGTTTAGAGTTATGGATTAGAGTTTGAATTATGTTATATATTTATTTTAATTTTTTTTCTTTTAATATGGCCATTATATTTGAACTGTTGGTGTAACGTCCACACTATGTTAGGAATATCCATATTTAGTAAGTCTATGTTAGGAACATCTGTATTTAGCTAGTTTATATTATGAACATCCATATTTAGTAAGTCTATATTAGGAACATCTACATTTAGTAAATCTATTGTTTGGTTCTTCCAAATAAGTAACTTCCATATTGTACATCCAGCAACCATTGAGGGACATAAACATAAGAGGGACAAGTTGTCCAATTTTTTCTCTTTTGTTCCTTTGCCCACTTAGCTATACTAAAAGCACACAAATTTGCTTTATTTGAAATCTCATTTATAGAACAGTAGGAGAAAAACCGTTTTAGCACCTTAATATCAGACATTAATGTGCCTAATTTCCAGTCTCCCTTATCCTTTAAGCTGGCCTTAGCCTTCTTGTCCGAATACTCAATTTCAATTGCTGTGCATCCTAGCTTCAGCATGTCCTGGAGGCCGGTTCTAATTGTTTCTGCTACTGCTACCTCCTTGTATCCTTCAGCTTCAGCCTTGGCCTGATTTCCAATTGATTTCCCCTGTCAGTCTCGTACCAGGTAAGCCATTCCTGTAGTTTTCCCACTGCAAACAGCCACGTTGAGCTTTATCCTCCCCCTCACTAGCTTGTTCCATTGGTCCGAACCCGCAGCTGTGTGTATATTATGATTTTTTCTTCCCATTTGCTGGTGGGCTTGGTAGAAATCAGCCACAGTTCTTTGGATCCTACATATAACTGTTTCAGGAGAAATGTTTTTCTTTTGAAACACAGCATCATTTCTTGCCAACCAGATAAACCAGCAGGTATAAGCAATAAGTGATCTAACCATCTTTTTTTTTTCTTAAGCATGCTTTGTCGAATGACAGACCTCAATAAACCATTGATCAAAAGTTTGAATTTCAGAGTTTTGAGGTTTATAGTCCAAGCATGCAAACCAAACTAAGTGAGTCCACTCATATTGCAAAAGCATATGTTCCACTGTTCAGCATAAGAACAGAATGGACAGCTACTATTAATTTTAGTACTTTTTTTTGCTAAGTTCATCCGGACAGCAACAGCATTTTGACAAGTTCTCTACATGAAGTTCTAAACTTTGGGAAGACATTTAGTTTTCCAAATTAAATTCCAGATACCAGGGTCTATTTGATGTGAGGTTGTAGCAGATGAGGTATTAGAGATAAGGCCCTTTCGAATTTTGTAGGCTAACTTCACTGTTACATTACCTGTCTTTTCATAGGGCCAAATTAGTTTATCTATTCCTGGAAACAAACTAATGGGAATCTGTAAAATGACCTGTTTTTCCCTTTGAGAAATCAAGTCTGAGATCTTATCTAGGTTCCATGTGTGGGTGCAGGGATCTATTCCTACATTCATACCTCTTACTTTCAACGGAATGTCTATATTCGGCTGAAGTTTAAAACCCCTTATATTTGGAATCCAAGCATCATTCTAAATGGATATAGATTTACCATCATGTACTTGCCAGCAAACATTATTTTTCAAAAAGTCCTTTCCCTCTACAATACTAGCCCATCCCCAAGAAGGATTAGGACCTTTTTTTGCACTCAAAAGATTTCCATCTGGGTAATAAATCCCTTCAAGAATCTGAGCTAAAAATGATTTTGGGTTTGAGATGATCCTCCAAGCAAGTTTTGACAAAAGACCAATGTTCATAGCCTCTAAGTCTTTAAATCCCATTCCCCCTTTTTCCTTTGGCATAGTTAGATAATCCCAGCTTTTCCAATGAATACTAGTCTCTGAAGATTTACCCTCCCACCAGAATTTTGCCATTAAAGAATGAATGTTATGACACCATTTCCTAGGGAACTTAAAACAAGCCATAGCATATGAAGGTAAGGCAGAAACAACAGATTTCAAGAGGACTTCCTTACTTGAATATGACAGTAATGCTTCCTTCCACCCTTGGAGTCTTTTGATAATTCTATCCTTCAGGAATGCCAACGCTTCACATTTTGAGCGACCTCACAGAGTAGGCAGACCAAGGTAATTTCCTGGCTTTTCTTTTTTAGGAATTTTCAGAAAAAGGCTAATCTTATCCTGCAGGGTAGTAGGAGTGTTAGGACTGAAGTATATAGCAGATTTTCCTAAACTGATACGTTGCCCAGAAGCCTGGCAATACTATGAGATAACCTGTTGCAGGCGATGCCCATTCTTGATACTAGCTTTACCAAAGAAAAGAGAATCATCTGCAAATAAAAGGTGGGTTAAAACAGGACTGTGCTTGCTCATTTTAATACCTTCAACGGCTTTTACTTCAGCTGCATTTACTATCATTTGGGACAAGGCTTCAGTGATCATAATAAATAGATAAGGGGATAATGGATCACCTTGTCTTATACCCCTTGTAGGTTTAAAATAGTCAGTTTCCTTTCCATTGATCATAAGACTATAAGACACCGAAGTAACCATGGTCATAATCCATTTAATCCATCTAGAAGGAAACCCCATCTTTTTCATAATACCTTCCAAAAAGGACCACTCCACTCTATCATACGCTTTTTCCATATCAATTTTTATGGCCATATTCCAATCTAATCCTTTTTTTTCTTGATTTTAACCAATGAAAAGCTTCATGTGCTATTAATATGTTATCATGGATTTGTCTCCTTTTAATAAAAGCATTTTGGAAAGGTGATATGATTTCAGTCATGTGAGGCTTTAATCTATTCACAAGAACTCTAGATATGATTTTATAATAGTAATTACACAAGCTAATAGGTCTAAACTGTGTGACTTTCTCTGGGTGTGGAACTTTGGGGATAAACACAATAGTTGTTCTGTTTAAAGAAGTATTAAAAATACCTTGCTTGAAGAAAGCTTGGACTGCTGTGGTGACAATTTCCCCAATCTCATCCCAATATTTGTGGAAGAATATTCCTGGGTAGTCATCAGGTCCTGGGGCCTTTAACGGGGCCATTTGAAAGGCCGCTGACTTAATCTCCTCATTTGACACATCCCTTTGGAGATTTTCTTTCAGCTCTTCCTGAATTACTGTTTTGACATGAGCCAGAACTTCATTCATGCCAACCAACCCTTATGAGGTAAAGAGATCTGTATAGTATTGTTTGAACATGTTTATGATGTCCTCCTCATTTTCCTTCCAGCTGCCCTTCTCATTCTGGATTTTCAGAATCTTGTTTGATGCTTTTATCTGAATGGTCACATTGTGAAAATAGGCAGTATTTCTGTCCCCCAAGTTTAGCCAGTCAACTCTACTTTTCTGATGCCAGTACATTTCTTCTCGACTCCAATATTCTTCAATTTGATTAATTAACTGGTTTTCAGTTCTTCTATCCAAGGGCCCAATGCTGTCTTGCAGCTCAACCAACTTCAAATTCAAATCTCCAATTGCCTGTCTGTTGTTCGAATAGTAAGTTTTACTCTAATTTCTTAGAGCTCTACTGCATTCTTTTAAATTTCTTTGCAGAGCATAACTGTCCTTGCCTACCTTCATATCCCATGATTTTTTAATAATCTCCCTACATGCCGGTTCTCTAGTCTACATGTGCTCAAATCTGAATTTTTTCCTGCCCCTACTGTTTTCACATTCTGTTTTTAGGATTATGGGACAGTGGTCAGAACCTTTCCTAGGGCAATGATACACTTGCGTCTCCGGATACATCATTCTCCAGGAATGGCTTACCAAAGCTCTATCAATTCTTTCTTAGACTATCCCCTCCTTTCTACCATTTGACCAGGTATATTTTTGTCCTTTGAAACCAACATCTTGAAGATGGGTTTTAAGCAGCATTTCCTGAAACTCCATAATTTGATCCTGTGCTTTCAGCCTACCCCCAATTTTTTCATTTTGAGCAGCAATGTCATTCCAGTCCCCTATGCATAACCATGGCAGAGAATTTTTAGCAGCTAGCCTTTTTATACTTTCCTAGTTTCTCCTCCTGTCAGGAAAATTTGGGTCTGCATACACCCAAGTAATACGACTTTTGTTATTCTTCTCATCTGTAACTGTTGTATCCAGCATATTCTTTGTCTTCATACTCACCCTAACTTGGACAACATCAGACCACCAAAGAGCAAGCCCTCCAGACATTCCAATAGGATCTATATAGCAGGCATTTTTGTACTGAACCTTCATTTTCACCTTTTCCAGCTTCTCCTCTTTATTCTTTATCTCCATTAGGAAGCATATCTGCGGTTTGTATTTCTTCATGAGCCAAGCAAGATTCTGAACTGTTAGAGTTGGCCCTATCCCCTGACAGTTCTAACTCATGATAATCATGGTTCCCAGGTGACTGAAGGGCAGTCACCAGACCCATTCTCAGGCGTATTGTTCTCTTTCAGCTTTTTGTCTGCATTTTCCTCAACCAAATTCTCCATTTCAGCTGTTTTCCTTTTGGAGGTCCCCCTCTCTTCCTGCCCCCTTTTTGAGTCACTACATCCAAAGCCTCATCTTCCTCTATCCCAGTTGTATTCATCTCCTCTGGCTTAACAGTCTCTTGTCCTTGATGAATTAGTCCCAGTTGGTGGGTTGTATTCATCTCCATGTTGGAATGAAATGGTCCAGACAGGGAGGTAAACATTTTCTTGGGAATCCTGACCAGCCGGGGATTCAGTTGATGAATCAGACATGCCTTTCATTCTCTTATCAGGTTTCACTAGAGTTCCAGGCAATAAATGTTCTGGCCTTGGTGGAAAAGATTTTACAATTTCCTCTGTATTCCTTGGTGTAGCAGCTCTAATCCAGGGGCCAAACATCTGCTGACCAGTACTCATCAAGACTGGTTGTGTAGCTGTTCTACAACTGAGGTCAGAATGTCCCAGCCTACCACATATATAACAGAAATCCCATAGTCTTTCATATTTTGCAGTTATCCATTTTTTGCACCCAAAAGTCTTCTTCTGCCAAAACCCTGCCTTGATGGGCTCCTTGACATTTATTTTTATCTTGATTCTCAGATAACTTTTGCAGAATTTTCCCATATTTCCTGGGTCCTCTACCTCCAGCACTTGACCAAACTGTTTACCAATTACTCTGCCGTTTGCCATAGTCATTAAATTCAAGGCCAAACCATGAATTTGGATCCAAAATGGAACTTCTGTGAAGCTTAACTCTTGTAAAGACTGTGTTGGCATCCATTTCTGTAGTGAAAGTATACATCCCATGATGTTCCAAGGGCCATCAGACAGAACACGGTCAATCATCTCCCATTCCTTAAACACACAATGCACCGCTTTGTCATCCAGAAAATTAATCACATGAATTCCATAGGTTTTCCAGATCTTCAACAAGATATTCATAATTCCTTTCTGATTCAACTTTTTATCTGATATAATTTTTCCAACAAGAGATATAGCTTGATCACCTGTTTCCGAATCAGGTTGAAGTTCCAGAACTAATTCCTCCATCTCTTCAGACTCTAGATTGGGGAAAGCATCACCCTCAGTTGTTACTTCCATCGATTTTGTGAACTGCAGCCAATAGAAGTACCAATTATTATTGTACAGCAAACTACTCATCTATAGATGCAATGTTAGCAAAATCTAGAAATACCAACTACTCTCGTCGGCCACGGATCTAGCAGATAACAAGATTTAAGAAATCAAATCAAGAACTTGAAGGAGGCGATCTGGCTTTCGCCCCTATCTTGCCAACAAAGCAAATCAACCATTCAATCGAAAATCACCTGCATTGTTCAATACCTTCAATCCAGAAATACAATTGCCTGTGTACACCAATCTGGATCAAGACTTGCTTCAATCGAACTGCTAAGTTGAAAGAAAGTCTTATTGTCGAACTGATTGATTCGAGGCTTCTACTCAGCTTCGAGAACAGAAATCACAACCAAGATCAGTCAGGAATCAAGTATTAGCACTTGAAGAATGGCTAGCGAAAATTGAAGGAAACTGAAAGGAATTTTCAGTGGAAACTCTCATATAGATAGAGAACTCTCATAAAGAGAGAGGTTCGGATCTGGAAACTTGTATGGGATAATCCAGAGTTGCGGGAGAGGAAACTTACTACTCGGGATTCATGTTGATGGAATCGGCTAGTGATCGGAGGAGGGCGCCGGTACCAATAGGAATTTTCCGGCCGTAGGCCTTCACTTGAATCAGTCAGAGAAAATCGCTTGAATCGGTCAGAGAAAGTCTAAAATAGTAACTTCCATATTCACTAATTAAGTTTAATAATCTAGTCATTTCAGCTTATGCACTAATAATCCAATTAAACATTAAAGCTAAAAATTTGAAACTAAAATCTACTTAATCCTATATCAACATGAATCCAAAATCCCAAATCTAAAATCTACTTAACTTGAAATTAATTTTTATAGGCTAATTGGAAATCTTATTATAATATATGAGACTAATCAGATTTGAACAAAATAAATTTGCCTTGGTACTTTACCAAGTCCTATGAGAATAATTTACTTTCAGATTTATTAAGTATTTTAGCACCTTACTTATAAATGTTGCAAACATATAAACCTTTTGAACAAAAACAAACTAACATAGAAATATAGTTATGGTTACTAATCAACATGTCCATATTTCTTTTAAAATAACTATAAATATTTTAAAAATTTTATTAAAAAATTTAGCATTTACTTACCTTTCAAAAATAGAATATATTAATACGTTGTGATAATTGTTTCCTTTCATGATGATCGTTGCTAATAAAACATGACTTAAATTACAAAACTAGATTAAATCTATAATACAAAATTTCATGCTAGTATTTGATTCATTTCATGACTTAAAATAAAATAAAATAAAATTAGCATGAAAATGGATAACTAAATAATGTTGTCAGTGATTGAACCATAAAACATAGAGGAGATAGGAACTAAAACGAACAAACACATAAAAAAGAGGACTACACAACAGTTTGACCAATTAGTCAAACGGAGTGGTCGTGATTGGGTTTGTCTGGATTCTCACAACGATGGCGACGGAAAAGCATGCGGCTACCTGGGTTGTGTTCGACGGGGCTGGTGACTTTAAGGGCCACAAGTGGCACGCATACGGTGACTTTTGGGGAAGTAGCCGGTTGAACCACGGGCGACGATGGAAGGCCGAGAAACTAGGATTCGAGAACGACGATGGCGACTTGGGATTCGCGAACGACAACAGCCACCTTGGACTCGCGACCGACGGCAGATGTGGAGTCGCAATCGATGGTGGCCTCGGATTAGCGATCGACGGTGGCCTGGGATAAGTGACCGACGGCAGCTTGGGATTCGCGAACGGCTCTATCAGGCTAGTTTGGCTTGTGGCTCGTTGAATGGTAGCGCGATCAAAGGCCTGTGTCCAGGAGGATACGACGACGGGGATATCCCGACGAATGGACGGCGTTGATCTCGAATTTTGAAGAAGTCACCTGTTATTCTGTTAAAGCTCTGAACCGGTTGCCTCTACTTGATCTTTACTAGTTTGGGCCTGGATGATAAAATATAAAACCTAAATCTCTATTTCGTAAAAAGAGGAAAATATAGGACTTGATGGGTAGTTAAAGAAATCAGCATTTTTCAATCGGACGGTGGAGATTGGGGGTGCATCGATACACCCCCGGTATTTTAGAATCTTCTGAGGTTTAGGGACAAGGAGAGTTTACTACGTTCAGTAACATCTTAGAATTTTATGTTTATCCCTCGCTTTGTTATACGAACACATTTTCAAAAGAATTCAATTTCATACGTTCTTGAGTTGGCCCTCTGCTGGTGCTTGCACGCCAACCCCATCATCATCAGCCACATACTTGCGCCAGAACGGATGCTCCAGCCACAGCCTATTGATCTCCTCGATCGGAACATTCTTTGTCTCCGGCAACAGGAAGTGGACGTACGCCGTCATCACACCCACCCAAGCGGCAAAGAAGAAGAAGAGACCAAATTTGAAGTGGCAGAGCATGGAGAGGAACACCTGGGCGATCGCAAAGGTGAAGAACATGTTCACCGCCACCGTCACTGCCTGCCCCGCGAACCGGATCTCCAACGGGCAGATTTCTGCCGGCACCAACCACCCCAGCGGTCCCCATGACCAAGCAAACGACACCACATAAACGCAGATGAAGAACAGGATCAAGTTCGCATCGGTTTTTGACAGGTGTCCGCTCCCGTTCACCCCAAACTTCCATCCAACCATCACTCCCACCATGATCTACCAACAAGTTCAACAATCATGAGCGCTAAATCGATCATCTACCTTGCATTTGTATTCAGAATTTGTTGAAGCACTCATACATACCTGGCTGATGATCATTATGTAGCCTCCAGAGATGAACAAGACCCTTCTTCCGAACCTATCAACAGCATATATGGAAACGCCGGTACCAATCACAAGCATGGCGCCGGATATAACTGCCGACATGAGCGAAGCATTGTCGCCGAAACCCAACGTCTTGAACAAGACCGGCGCGTAAAACATGATGACATTGATGCCGGTGACCTGTTGAAAGAAGGGAACAAGGACACAAGCGACTAGCTGAGGCCTGTACTTCCTCTCAAGTATGTTCTTCCAGGGATGTTTCACCTCCTCCACGGTCTGGCTTGCCAGGACCAGGTCTTGGAACTCAACATCCACGTTGCTGGTTCCGCGAACCTTGCACAGCAAGGCTTTTGCTTTCTCTGGGTGGCCTCGGGCAATTATCGAATTGGGAGTATCCGGTAGGAAGGAAGTTCCGATGGTCATTATGATTGCGGGAACGGCGGCGAGAGCGAGAGATATCCTCCACCCCCAGCCACCCGTGATCTTGGCCGTCCCGTAGTTGATAAGGCCAGCTGATAGAATTCCAATGTTGACGGCTTGTTGGAATCCATTGTTTAGTGCTCCTCGAAGCTTTGGAGGAGCCATTTCGGATAAGTAGACAGGAACGGACTGTGACATATGGTTCAGAAGCGCGCGCGTTATTAGAGATTAACTTTGAAACTCTAGAATTTATGAAGTATGTGGAAATGAATTACAATTCAATAAAATGAAGTCGAGTTAGGAGTTTTCTTTACCTGATTAGAGAATCCAACGCCGACACCAAGCAACATGCGGCCGGCGATGAGCATGGCAAGGTTAGTGGCGGTACCGTTAAGGGTAGCGCCGGCGAGAAAGGCCAAGCCCCCGATGAACATACAAACTTTCCGGCCGAATAGTTTCATTACAGTGGAAGCGAAAATGCAGGCGACGAGAGCCGCAAGGTAGAGGGAAGAAGTGAAGAGGGTGAGGAGGTGGTTGTCGTACTTGCAATATTGGCCTTCATGGAAGTGTGGATCATTCACTCTTCTGTACACCATTGGGAAGAACTTCTTCAAGAAATGTTGCATGGAGGTCACTCCACCGGAAATTCCGATGTCGTAGCCGAAGAGTAGGCCGCCGGTGGCCGCTACCAGACATGTCATAAGCACGAATACCGTCACTCGGCCTTCGTAGCCTTTCCCGGCCTCCGTAGGGACGAAACCCCCTGCCATTTCCTTCTTCTATGAATCAATGGCCTGGCAAATAATGTCATATACAGCTGACTTAATTAGGTGCAATGAGGGATCTCAAATTTTGCTCAATTCGTTTAAACAGCTTACAATTCACGAATACAGCCATAGCATAGCATTCGATTTAGATTTTCTGAACAGTCGCTAAAAGATTACAAGTCCTATCTTTTGACATATGAAATTCAGTCAGTCACAAACTTCAAAAAGTGTGCCCAATTGCAATTAGTCCCAGCTGGATGCCGGATGGCCAACCAAAGTGATGATCATTATCATTGATGGGTGGGATAGCTTGCGTAAGGAAGAGGAAAATCATTCTTTTTACTAATTTAACTGCTACTCTTTAATTGAATTCTCTCAATATATCTCAAGAGACAAACAAAACTTATTGAACATAAATTTGGGCTACATATACAGGAAGAGGTTGGGCTTGAGCAGTTGAAAGCTCATATACATGAGACACTGTTGTTTTGTGACCACCTAGGGAGCAGTCGGACACAACCTTGAAAATTCGAAGGTGGTATGGGAAATGACTAAAAGTTAGGGGTCAAGAGGCCTTTTTCATGATAGTTCAGTTCAAGGGACAAAACTTGGATATTTAAGCCCATATATTGCGGTACGCTACTGCTTCTTTTCATCATTAAGTTTAATTCAACTTATTTAAAAAATCAATGATAAATATTACCAAGTCATGCTGAACCTTAATAAACGCCCTGAAGATCTTAGTATATTTCAAGCAATTGCCAAATTTTGCCAAGCTATGAAAAATTGACGTGGAAATTAAGCTTGTAAATTGTAATGCATAATATAAACTTAAAAAGTGAATATGAAGACTTGGGTTCAAAGTATTATGATTATTTAACTTTTTTCTAATCTTATTTTGAAGAAAGAACACTCAACTCTCTGCTTTTACCCGTAGATGCATCTCCATATTTTTTTTTTTTATAATCAGCAGCATAATTTGTATAATAAATATAACGATAGCAGGTACTTTATAGTTAAGGGAAGAAGGAAATGACTGGTTTTTCGAGATCTAGAAGGTCAGAGAACTAGTATAACTAACATTTGATCAAAAGTTTGAAACTCTGACTCTATCTTAGTATACTAAGCCTCAAGCAGTTGGTTAGGCTTCACTAACTTTCCATTATTCTAATTAATTTGCTCATTTAAATTAATTTACTAAAAATTACTTAACTACAAAAATAAAATACAAACAAATAGAAATTTTTTTAAAAACATATAGTATATAGCAGTATTATACTTAGAACTAGAAGCTGCAATACCAAACAATCATTTAAGGAGAAATATAGGATGAATGTTTGAGCAGTTAACTTACAAAGCTATTGGACGAACGAATGATCCTTAACGTCTGGAGTCACTGCAGAGCTTTGGGAATCATAGAGCAATACGAAGTACTCTGTCTTCTGCAGGAGCATTAAGCCCAGAAAGTGGTGGAGGAGTATTGTCGGATCGGGTCAACCACAGAAACAGATCAGATCTTAATTTCTGAGAAAATCTGGGACTAATTGACTATAGGGAGGAGGGAAAAATACTATAGCCACTCGATCGGAAGGGAAGAAGAAGAGGTCTTTGAAACCGGAAAGGATTTTGGTGATGTGTGGGTTAATAATTAGCATATATAGTACGTAGTAGTAGCATAAGATTCAGGTACTTTGAGAGGTAAGCTAGCCTGAACTGGCGAATCACTTTCAAAATAAGTACTATTATATATATAAACTTTGCTTTGAACTCTGACTTTTGATTTTGGGGAAATTACAATAATCCCCCCTGAGATTTGGTGAAACAAAAATCTACACTTATCCTCATTAAAAATTAACTCTCTTAGTAACTGTCAGCACAAAAAAATATATATATCTAACTTTACCCTCGTAGCCTTTTCTCACAAAACTTTACCCCAATTTAAGAAAAATAAAACCCATAACCCCAAAAAAAAAAACCAAAATCTACGATATCAAAATTGAAAACCCAAAACCAAAATTCAATTCCTATTGGGGCTACGCTTCTACACCGGTTTGATTTCCCAGCCCCTCCTGCTGTGCTTCCAAATCCACCTTGCATCACAAACACGCAGAACCACCTATAACTCAAACTAAAAAAATCTGCAATTCAAGAGAAAAATTGGCGAATGTGACCTATAATTCCAACCCGAATATCGGGCTGAGGGCAGAGGAAGAGAGTGTGTGCCGGAGATTGCAGGTTTGAGAAAGATTAATTTATTTTTTTTATAGGTTTTTTTAAGATTTATTGGTTTATTTAAACTGGTCTTAATGGTTGGGTGGTTTAGGCCGGTAAAGTCAGTCATTTTCTCCTTTTTATATTAACGGTGAATTGAAGGAGTTAACTTGACAAGGATAAATGTAAATTTTTGAAACAGTGAGGACACAATCATCGGTTTTGCTAACACTCAAGGAGTTTTTGTTCTTACCCTTTAATTTTTGTTCCCATCTATTGGCATTAATATATCTGTACTATAGTGTGGAATGGTTGGTGGATGATAGTTAAGTCTGACTATTGTATTCTGTATTCTTTTACCTCTACATCCACATCAAATTTTTAAAATGGGTTTTTTGACTGAGACTTTGGGTTTTTTTCCCTATATTAATTTTTTTTTAAAGGATTCTAGTATGGGAAGAAAAGGAAAGGGGGTTTTGTCTCAAATTTCAAATCAGGGCAACGAGACTCACTCAATTAAATTGTGCAGGATGAAAGCTTGGGTGTTGGTTCCTAAATACCTTAGTTGGATCGTTTCCATATATGAATAATGTTACAGTTACAAACATTTTTAATATGAATTTTTAGTTTGGATAAAACATTTTTTGGTGCAACAGCAGCTAGCTATGTCTCGGATTTGGTTCAAGGTGTTTGTTCAGTACAAGTCAAAAGATTTGAATTAGTCCACAAGTATTTGATGTGATGCAAATATTGTATTTGTTCACATGTTTGTATCAACAAAACAAAAAATGCCGCCTTAGGAGACTGATCTCCTCCTCATCTCATGCACCCAGCTTTATCTGATGAAGGCAAATGGACACTTTTAAAAACAGTGCGAGTTTTGAGTCGAGGTCTTCCTTTTGATACTTGTTTATTACTGGACCGAGGAAACGACAAAATCTTGGAGACGTTGCAAGTCCTCGTGCTCTGGAGTCTGGACTTCAAGACCCGTACTTGATGTTATCGTATTGATCCTTCCTGTAATATAAGCAACTTGGCGAGTTGGCACTTTCTTTTTAGAAAATAGGCGCACGACGCACCGTCGATTCCAAAAAGTAATTATAGATGTTTCCCACCAATAAACGGTGAGGAGTACAACTGGGCCATATGCTTTTAATTTTTAGTTGGCTTATTAACAGCTTCGTTCTTTAAAGTTTATTCTTTTTACATCCTAGTCCCTGAAGTTTATTTTTTATTCTTATCTCTTTGAATCTAGAGTCTAGACTTAGCTAAAATTCAAAGGATTTCATCCTCCAAATAGTTAAAAATTTGCTATTAAGATTTCTGCTACACTACCACCCAAGTCAAGTATTCACTATAAGACGTGTTATTAAGTTACAAGGACAGTAAGTTGAAGTAAAATCATTAATAAATAGCAGTTTAAAATCTTAATATTGATCAATAATACTTACGGTTAGAAATTTGTCTAAGTTTGTCTAAAGAAATAAGATGAAGAAGAAACTTTGGAGAGGGGAAACAAAAAAATTTCCTGTTGGAGAAATTTATTTGAATAAAAAAAATATTACTTAACAAATTTTTCGTTTCAATTTAGCCATTTACCGTAATAACTTTTTAATATCATCAAAATCTTGCTGTTTGCCA
Source organism: Aquilaria sinensis (assembly GCA_005392925.1). Taxonomy (NCBI): domain Eukaryota; kingdom Viridiplantae; phylum Streptophyta; class Magnoliopsida; order Malvales; family Thymelaeaceae; genus Aquilaria; species Aquilaria sinensis. The sequence goes on along the minus strand of SMDT01000860.1, from coordinate 591,591 downwards.
CCATAATGCAAGAAACGTTCCAAGCTAGCCGTTTATGTTATTTATTGCTCCTAAACATTTACTCTCTTATACGGCTATATATATATGTGTCTTCCAAGTTTTGGCTGTAGTGTACTCCTTCTACCCTCTCTTACTCTCTTTATATTTTTTATGTTTCTTATTATTTGCAAAACATTTTGTCTTAAGTATTGGATAAAGAAATATGTGGGTGGAGTTTTACTGCACAACAGTGCATATGTATGTGAAGTTACAATAAGATGATTAGACTGTTTTATCTTAAGGGCGATGTGACCGAGGCTGTTGTACCGGTATGACACAAAACGTCCAAAAGAAAGTAGATAAACTCACGATTCATCCAATTAGTCTTGATATATAACTGATATTTTTCCTATTCCTTACTTATTTTACTCTCTAATATCTACTAATTTTGTGTTACAAAACTATCTATTTTCGTGTCGTCAATGAGATCAAATTTTGTTTAAATTTTAAGTTTTATTATTTGTGAATTTCTAATATTTCTACGGTACAGGAACAACAATTTTTTGACGTTTCACCTTATGATTTTATTTTATTTTTAAGAAAGCAACCCAATGCTTATATGGTGGTGAAACCGAAACTACATGCCTTGAAAACTGATTGGGTTGGCTCACCATAAGTGTTACATAAATAGGGAAGAATCTGAAACTTTTATCAACTTATTTTCTTAAAAAAGGGCTCCTAGTTTCTTGTGCTTTTTGTTTGCTGGGAGCTGCTGAACGTTTTACATATATTGTGTTTGAGGGGGAAAAAATGTTTACTGCCTCGTTTTAAAATCTTATTTGGGTGATGGAAAATCTGTGGCAAGTGCTATTTATGGTTCACCACCAGCTTTTTTGTAGCCTCTGGCTGGTGAAGGAAAAATGGTTTTATCTTAAAGTAGTAACCATTTTTGGTTTTGGCCCAAATTAATGGCTAATTTTTTGGTAAATACATGTTTCTTTTAGAAGTTTATAAATGTGTTTTTTGTAATTCTCTCCAAACTGCTGTCAGAATATTTCACGGTGTTTTCTAAGTTTTATAATCTTACTATTTTGGTTTGAGGGAATTGATCTATTGCAAAGCATTTTGGTTTGAAAAAAAAGAGTTTTAAGAGAGTTTTATTTGTTATGTGAAGGAAAAATTTTTGATAGGCTTTCACCATTTGTCTTGGATTACTCCACACAAATATGTTTTTTCGACTTGGTAATATTACTCGACGTCTGTTGCCAAGTACTTTGTATGATTTTATTTTGGTTTATGACTAGTTCATTTTTGCGAAAAAGAAATTAAATTGTCATGACTATTGGTGTTGTTAAGAAAAAATATACGTTGCTTATTTGGCACCAAAGTTCTTAAATTTTTCTATTATACTTGTTGCCGATTGTGATTCTTGATGGAAAAAAAAAGGTTAAGTTATTGATTAACAAAGGAAACTAAAATTTTGTGGGTTTAACATAATTTTGCGGTTTAACATAGTATTACTTTGGATGATCTTTTTTTTTTTTTGGGTTTCTCTGGAATGATAAAAGTAAGTGCAATCCCAAATTCGTGGGAAAAATATTTTTCGAAGTGTCACCAGCAGTTTTTTCTTAAGGAGGAGAAGTTTTTTTGTTCTCTCTCTTTTAAGGGTGAAAAAAAAAAAGAAAAAGTCAAAAGGAAATTTTATTGGTGAAAATGCTCAAAAAAGATTTATTGAAAAATTTCTTGGAAAAGTTTTGAAATCTCCTCATTTACAATTTGTATTTTGGCGCCTTTGATGGCCAGGAAAATTCTCTATTTTGAAGAGAATAATTTGTTGCCTTATACTTTAGAAACAAAAGAAAGACTCTTTAAGAGACAAAAATTTGTTGCCTCTGATTCAAGTTGAGGGAACTTAAAATTTGGTGTCTCAAAAGAAATAAAAAATTGTGGCAAAAGGTCGATTAAAAATTTAGACTATAATATGAGTCTAAATCAAAGCACTAATGTAGTGGTCATGAAATAATTTGGGATATTGTGGCATATATTGCATTAGTGGCATACCCTTTTCATGAAGTACAAAAACCCCAAAAGAGTTGTCTTGTGTGACATACTCATGTCCCTAGTAAATGTAAAAAAAGGATAGACCTTGATTTATGCTTAATTGAAAAATGCACATGACGCGAAGAAAGTACAAAATGAAAAAAATGAACCCCCTAGTTATGCTTTTTTAGAAATGTACATCGATCCAAACAAATATGCAAAATAAGAACGACCACAATTCACATGTGTGCATACTCATTGAAGCATATTCAAGTATCCTATAAAATGGAAAAGCATGAACGTATGCATTATCATTGAAGCACATTTAAAATCTCATGAGATAAGAACACAAATTCGAGTATATGACAATTTTATTAGCCACATGATGTAGGTTGGTTAAGCATAAAAGTTGGGGAAAATAAAAATTGAGGTCAATGCTTATCACCACTCACAATCATTGACATCATTGCTAGCAACTTGTGGCATGTGATCAATACACCCTAACCTTTGTCACTCAATTTTTGTAAATTTTTTGGCTAAAGTCAAAGGTTAAAGGGGTTACATTGAAAGGGATGAGTTAAGCCCAAATTGAATAAAGCTTCTTATGAGGATACTCAACAAAAAAATTAGAGATCTTGAGACTTGAGTTTTGAATGGGGAAAACAAATAATAGAGAAGCTGTTGAGAGATGCATCATTTTAGAGATTTATTTATCATCCTCATTCCTATAGTGTAAATGCATCTATCCTATAACAATAGAAGGTTGAGATTTGTTCTTAATGAGAATCTGTAGCTCTTTATTAAGTGGAATGTTAAAGTTACAGGAATACCATTGACGGATTTTCACCTATATGAGCATTGGAGTGAGGCCGCTCCCTAGGCTATTCTTAAAATCGCTCATGAAAATGTTAGGATATGCACATGACCATTAATAGTGTATGTTTATAAGCTCAATGGACACCTAGTTATTATGTTTGTTAGGTGAACTTGTACCACAAACAACCATAGTTCAAGGTTATACCACTATTAGTTGTAGACCAAGAGGGCCAACCCACTAAGTAAAAGTTCAATGTATCACAATTTTTATTACGAATAATAAACTGTCTTTATCCAAAATATATTATGTTTGTTTTTTATTGAAATGGAGAGGGGATTGTTGGACAAATCTACTTCAATAAAAAAAAAATTACTTGACAAATTTTCGTTTCAATTTAGCCATTTGCCGACTTTTTAATATCATCAAAATCTAGCCGTTTGCCAACATAATGCTAGAAACATTCCAAGCTAGCTGTTTCTGTTATCTATTACTCCTAAACATTTACTCTCTTATACGGCTATATATATGTGTCTTCCAAGTTTTGGCTATAGTGTACTTCTTCTACCCCTCTATTACTCTCTTTATATTTTTTATGCTTCTTATTATTGGAAAAATATTTTGTCTTCAGTATTGGGTAAAGAAAAGTGTGAGTGGAGGTTTAATCCATAATAGTGCATGTGTGTGTGGAGTCACAACAAGATGGTTGAATTGTTTTATCCTGGGAGTGGCGTGACCAATGCTGCTATACCAATAAGGTACGAAACATCTAAAAGATAGTGGGTAGACCCACAACTCATTCCAATTAGTCTTAACATATGTGTAATATTTTTCCTATTCTTTACCTATTTTACTATCTAATATCTACTAATTTTGTGTTATAAAACTGTCTATTTTCATGTCGTCAGTGAGATCAAATTTGTTTAAATTTTATGTTTTATTATTTGTAAATTTCTAATATTTCTTTGGTGCAGGAACAACATTTCCCAAGTTTCTATGATACAGAAAAAAGAGTTGGGAAATCAAAACATTCTAAAAGTTAGAGGGAACCCAATTTATAAAGAATAAAAACTAAGAATTTAAATTATTCATTAACTATAAAAAATTATTTTGTATATTTTAAATTTAATCAAAGACAGTTATTAGATAATTTGCATTTAGATTTTAAAAAGTTAAGGACAAAAAAAGAATAACTAATAGGATAATGATAGAATAAAATGGAATTTAAAGACAATGGACGGCCACAAAAATCACCTATCTCTAAAATCATGTTTTAATCCAATTAATATAATTAATATGTCAATATTTGTAAGTTTTAAACTCTGTTTTAGACCATTAAAAATAATCCATTATTTTTTCTTTCTTTTTTTTTTAAATCTAAAACTGATATTATTTTTTTTCTGTAATCACAAATATCTATATAAGGTATAAGGATTAAGAAGTACTTATATATAAGAAAATAGAGAAATATCTACTTTTTTCAGGACCCAGAGGACATCTGAATAGGCATTAAGGCATTATAGAGAAATGGAGATGTCAAGATTTAAACCCCTAACATCCTTTATGTCCTATTGGCCCTTTAGCCACTAGGCCAATAGGCTGGGGATAATTGATATTGTTTGAAAGCTAATACTATATATACTTAATAATCATTTCAATAACTTATTTTATAAAAATGATTATTTTTTATGAATTTGTCTGTACTCAATCAAGAAAAATAAAAATCAATAAAAATACCATTTTTTCAAAAAAAAAATAATTTTTTTTAAAAAATTTTTAATTATAAAACTTCAATTGCTATTCAAGTTAAATAAATAATAGCTATACATCAAAATAATCACTAATAACTTATGTTTCAAAATCACTATCGAACACATTAGTTTTTATCATTATACAAGTATGAATCTTTCTTTTCCTTTTTCTTTTTTTTATTATTATATTCAAAACCTTATTATTATTATTATTATTATTATTATTATTATTATTAATTCACATATATCTAGCATCAAAGTGGCATGAGTGATATGTCTATTTCTAATTTGTTAAATAGGAATTGTAAAATTCAAATGCTAGGAAAATCATAAAATTTGATGCCTTAAGTGTGAATTCTTAAAAGGTTGGATGAATTTATTGTACTAATACCTAGACAAGTGCTCTTTCAAGGGTAAATTGCATATATGGCTTCTAACATTTTATTATTTTCCTATTTTAGACCATAACCTTAAAACCTCGTTTGTTAAGTCCTTAACCGCAATTTTTTTGTTTCATTTTAGACCTTTAGAGAATGGAAAATGTTAAAATTAACGAAACTAGCTACATGGCATGCCAGCTTAGGGTGATTGACAACGTGGCAAAATAAAAGTGAACCTTAACAATGATATGGAAAATGAAGAAAAAAAGGAATTAAAAAATTGAATTCTCTAATCCAACCTGATGATTTCTTTACTACCATCGATTGTCTTCAACAGTTGGGCCAGCGTTAATTACCTGGGTCAGTGCAATTGATGATCTACCGTTGCTCTGAAGTCAATCTAAAGTAGGGGAAATTGATGCTATAACATTACTTTAAAAGGACAAAGGCATTTATTACAGTGGCCAATCGGAAGATTGAAGACAATATTGTAGATCGGTGATTCATACTCAAGCCCTGATGCAGAATCTTTCTACTCAATTCCCATTGACCGATGATTCGGTATGAAGTGTTGTCTGATGTCAAAATCGAAGTCACAATTTCTTGGCAATTCGTGATAGGTCAAAGCGAGAGAATAATAGATGATTTTGCAATTCTGTCCTGGGCCACTAGGTCCAATGAGTTTGCTCTCATCGGTTTTGTGATTTCACGATTCTGTCATTGGTTGGCAAGTCCGATGAGCCCGATTCGACGGTGAGCAAAAGAGGCATGATCGACTGCGAGTAAAGGCCTGATTCGACAGTAAGCAAAGAAGGCACTATAGACAACAAAACAGTAGGAGGCCAGACAGTGAGCAAAGAAAACACGATCAATAGTGATCAGTAGGAAAACGGACTGTAGGAGAGGCCGCTAATGATAGGCAAAGGAGCGGAAGAGGCAGTGAAGGCAATCTAGACATTTTTTTTCCCCCATTTTTCATACTCATTTATTATTTTTTTTCTTTTCCATATCATCTATAACAGCTTATTCATAGTGCCATCGTGACAAATTGTCTACATTGGCATTCCATGTGACAAGTTCTGTTAATTTTAACGCTTTCCATCATTCAAAGGTCTAAAATAAAACAAAAAATTGATGTAGAAGACTTCCCATGTGAGGTTTTGAGGTTTGGGTCCAAAATATGACAATAATAGAATGTGAAGGCCCACGGCCCACAGGTGCAATTTACCCACCCTTTCAAATTTATTGGGCCCCACATACAAAAGAGAGGCCAATATTTGTCCGTGATTCTCTTTCCCAATCATAGATGGTCATGCTATAATGGTCCTTTCTTTTTGTCTTTTAATTTTTTTGGCTAAAGTTTGGTAAAAACCATTGAATTTTATTGACTCACACATGTTAGTCCTTTAAATTAAAACTCAACTAATAGAAGCTCTTCAACTTAGGGGTGATCATTCAATTATTTCTGTTTAAACTGAACCAAATAAGTTAGTTTTTTCAGTTTTGGTTTTTGGGTTCAGTTAGTTTTTTCAGTTTTGGTTTTTGGGTGGTAACAAACCAAAATAACCAAATTGATGGTGGAAATCGAATAGGAACTGAAATGAAATATTTCAATTTGGTTCGGTTCAGTTCCAGCTGAATTAACCAAAAAAAATTAACTAATGAAGGAAGTTAAATTTTCTAATAGCATGCTTAAAACCGAATTAGTCAAACAAGTTCCTGCTACCAACACACCAAAATATCCAACTTCATAACACTTAGAAATCCATATATGGTTTAGCTTTGCACATTTGGCTCATTGAACATAAATAAACAAAAATCTTATTAACGGAAAAATCGAGTCTTTAGTGGTAGATTTCTTGAGCCCTATGCATTCATCTAAGTGAAACCTAGTTATGGATTCTCAAAGTAATTTTACTGCACAACACTTTAGTCTCGACTAAAAAAAACTCTAAACCAATAAAATGCAAGCTAGTTTGAGAGTACATTTTAACCGAACTCACAAAAAAAAAACAAAAATACAAACTAAAGTTTTACTTGCTATGTGAAGGTTGTGAATCATGACTAAGGTATAAAAGGAAGTTCACCGTGAGAACACCCAGAAGGAGAACGCCGAAAAGGATTTACCCCCAGACTCCAGGAAGACTAGGACGAGCAGAGCTATGGAGCAAAGAGAGAACATGAGGGACGGTGAGTGGGGGCTGGGGCGAATCTGATCAGAAACTGAGGTGATGGCAGGGCAGGGTCAGCAGCAAGAGGGGTAGGGAGTGGGAGACGAATGAGACGGTCACAAACAAAAGGGGGGGCAAGGGGGTAACCGGGTAGGTAACTAGGTAAGGGGCTAAGGGTTTGGGCATGGGTGATTGGGTTAGGTAGTTAAGGACCAAGAATAAACAATAAACGAAAAGGTGAGCTAAAGCCCAAAACTCTAATTCAGTTGTTTTGGTTACTGAAATAACTGATTCACATAACCGAAACTGAAATTACCTCTATTCGGTTTTGAAAAAAATCGAAGCGAAATATTAAACTGAATTTCCAAAATATTTTGGCTTTTTGATTTTTTCAGTTTAACCCGAATAGTGATCACCCGTACTTTAACTCTGTAATTCATGGAAAGTTGGTCCACCATTTGACTGAAAGTGGGGCATGTGCCACACCCGTAAGTAACACCATAGTTTTTTTGTTGGTGAGTCTAACACCACCTGTATGGGAGGTGAGACTGGAAAAAAAATAATAAAAAAAATATTGTTCACCTAACATTTTGTTTAATAAAAAATTTTAATTTTTTTATAGTATAAGTTAATTGGTTTATGGAAAAGAAAGTGGTCACAGCTAATTTTTCTACATTAAATAAATAGGTAGGGCTACAATCATTGAAAATTCACGCTAATACTTGTGAGAGTGGAAAGAAGCTTCCTCAGTTTTGACCAAGTTCTTTGATTTGAGTTTTGTGAACAAAGAAATAAGTTATGAAAGAGCTTCTCCTGAAATGAGTTCCAATGTGACTCAATTTTGATTAGTTGAAACTCAGTACAACTATCAAATATGGATGTATTATACCAAAAAAAAAAAATCATTCAAAATTTTGTGCAATGCATTTTGGTTGGTAACTTAAAAAAATTAATAGAACAGGTTGAATATTTAAATGATCTATACTTTATAAGATTTTGTATAAACTAGTTTATATACCCAACATTTCTACAGGATTTAGGGAAGGCCAAACCAAAAAAAATCAATAATTCTTTAACATTATTGAAATTCTCATGAAATCTTAGAACTGCAAAATAATAAATTAGAAATGTAAGTTTATAATGTCTAGAGTCAAGTCAATCCGTACGACAACATCTAATAATGTATTGTAAAGTATTGTCAATGCATTGTGACACTAGTTGTGCAAGTAAGCCAATGATTAATGTTAAAAACAAAGTAAGCTGATGATTACTTAATGAATGTCTAGGGATGTTCAAAATCAATTTTTAATACATTTAGATTGGTTGAGTTGATAGAGCTACAATAACAAATAGGAGTTTTGTATCAGAATCTAATTAATTCCATCATAAAACACTAAAATGTACTGTACCTTTTAGGAAAGTGAAGATTTTAGATGCAGCCGCTAGGGAAGAATTTGTTAAGTGATAAGTAAGATGATGTTGGAACTCTAACTTGTAAATTTATGTTTAAATCCTAATTAATCCAGAAGTACACATATTTTTAACAATAGACAATAATTTATATATACATACACCATTTTTGTAACCCATATCTCATGATTTGATAGTAAGATGCCATCAGAACCAAAAAATTTGGAATAAAAAATGCTATAATAATCAATAGAAATATAATTCAATGCGGTAAGTATTCTACAATTGCAAATAAACTGGGACATGATATGCATATAATTATCATAAAAAATGTAATTAAAGATTTTGAAAAATACAAAACTTTCATTATATAATGGTTTATTAACATTAAGTCAAGTTGCTTAGCCTAGGACCCGACTTTGCTCAACCCAAGGCCAATCTTAGCTTGGGCTTGCTCAAGGTCATGCCTGTTTCATTATTATTTTAATCAATTTGGGCCTTTCTAACCTAACCTGCCTATGAACAACTATAGTTGTACTTTCTTTATTACCGATACCATGTTGTGTAATTTCCATGCGTAACATCAACACAAAATAATGGGTAAGGAAATATTTTCATCTCATTTATCCTCCTAAATATTATAAATTAATGTTAGTGACATAAATGTATTGAAAAAGGTTTCTATAGTGATAGTTATTCCATCATTCACTATGATATACTCTCTCTGTCACATTTTTTTTATACATATCACTTTTTTACTTATGTTTGATTTCAATTTATTTATATTATTATTTGGTAGAAAATTTTTGAAAATATATATATTTAGAAACTATAGGTCATCATTTATCATTGATATACAAAATTTTTTCAATTATATAATGAAATATTGAAGATAAAAAGTAATAGATTGATTGTTATGAATAGTAAATATTACAATGAACTTGGGATGAAAGGAATATAACAATTTAGAACAAATATTAACAAAAAAATCCAAACAAACTTAGATTATATATAAAAAATATATATACTATATTATACTGCTGTAAAATTCACCAAAAAATTAACCCCGGTTAACTAAATTAAAGTGTTCAATGCCATGAGAAAATAACCCGATTTGTATATAATTAGACACCTGAGTACTTAGATAAATAAGTTTAGTTTAGCCTAACATAATGCTGTTAATCTAGTTTACTTGAATCAACCTAAATCAAAATAATTAGATATATGAATAATGATGATAACTAATACTCCATAATAAGTAATAACACGTCCACTTGAATTCAAGGTAAATAAAATAACCTTTGTGAGTTGGCATTAAGCAGGAAGGGTGAGAATGGGCCAATAGTGTTGGGTTTGATTGACAACATGATGGACTATGCTCAAAATAGCCCAAAACTTAGACATTCGATTAACATTAAAATTGTTGTTGTTATATTGTAATGCTTGTAAATTGAATTGGGCCCGAATTGGGCAAAAAATAACCTTCCAATGGGCAATTGAATTGGCCCAATCTGCCCAACAACGCCATTTCCAGTTAACTAAAAGCTACTCCCTCTATTTTGTAAGAGATGATGTTTTTAACTTTTTTTTTGTTTGACTTAAATATAGTCATACTAATTTTTATAATAAATTTTTTAAAAAAATTATATTTATAAACTAGAGAATTTACAACACTATTTTTATATAAGAAATTTGTAAAAAAAGAAAATAATAAATTAATTGCTGTGAATAGTTAAAGGGACAAGTTTTGCAAAACTTAGAGAGTAATTGCTTTGATATTGTTAGAATACATGCATAATGAGCATAAAAGAAAAAAACAAAATTTTTCAAGTTTTCATGAAATCATTTTTATGAATTGTTGCTAATTTTAAAGTGGGGCAAAAAAACAAAGACCTGGTCTTGAAATGGGCATATCATTTTTTGTTGGATTTGGCAACATATTGTTAAGGGTGTGTAAAGGAGCTATAATTGAGTTGATTACTCCTTGTGTTCCATTTTAATTGAAACGTTTCTTTGGATACTGTTTTTAAGGTTTTCACACCCACAACCCCCCTTTTTTTTTCTTGTTTTACCCTTTGGTGCATCTTCCCAGAGGAGGAATCTTCCATTGCCCAGCACTTGACCTGTCGATGAACCTTCTCTCTAATGCTAGTTGATTTCTCCAGTGTCAATCGATTTCATCGCTCTTTGGCGTCAATTGATTTAGTCGATCTCTGGCATCGATTTCCTCTTCGTCAATCTACGGTGCCAAAGTCCGAATTGTTGATTTCGCACCACTCAACAATCTCTAGCATCAATCGAATTCATTAATCTCTGGTGACAGTAAAATCGTCAATCTTCGACGGCGTTCTCTCACCATCCTCGATGTCGCACCAGCGTCGATCTTTGCCACTCATTCTTGCACCATTCTTGATCTCCAGCATTGATTTTGTCCTCTGGTTTCCCGCCTTGATCGGCTGTAAGAAGGGAAGACAGGGGATGGTACAGCAGCTGAGGCGGCGGTAGTGGAAGTGATTGTATAGAGTTGATGGTGGTGGAGGAAGAGCAGAGACGCTTGTAATCGATTATAAGGAAATTTAACATAAAAAGTTATTAAATAAGGAACGTTTCATTTTTGCTGGGACAATTAAAAAAGGAAAATGTTGCATTCTTTTTTTGATCGGAGGAAATATTAGATTACTTTTATTGATAGCTTTTCTTAAAAAAAAAAAAAAAATTAACCCTACATTGCAAAGAGAATATAATTTTTTTTACGAAAAATATTAGAAACAAAATCAAGCTCATTATTTAAGATATATTTATAACAAAGCCAATTTTGTAAAAGTAAAGACAATGATTTATTTTTACCACATCTTAGTAAGATGTAAAGATTCAGCACAAAAAGAATATTGTCTGAAAATTTTTTAACATAATATCAATCAAAATCAATACCAGCATGCGTGAATATTAATTTTAAAATTTAAAAAAATACAAATACAGAAACTACCACTTTGTTTTTTGAACTTATCGCGGACATTTTTTAAAATGATAAAAATCAAGTATTATATTTAAATGTATAAGCAAATGGAAGAAGATTCTGAAACGTTTTGGACGTAGTAGCTTCTCACAAAAAATCGAAAGGACTATAATTGTCGTTAAATGTTAAGGGTAAAATAGTAATCAAAACATTTATCAGATTTACGTTTAAGTTTCTACGATCTACAACTCTTCCAGTAGAAACATAATCAAAACTGTGCATGTTTTATGTTTTATTTGTATTTAAAATTTTTTGAAACCCGCTACGAGTTATGGAATTTTCTTTTGTTAGATCTTTGACTCTATTCACCGTGTCTAAATTATTTGGCCTTCGGATTTGTAGGCTCTACTGGCCGATGATGTACCTGACTCCTTCTATGGTGGTTCTTATATGCCGAGAGAGAAAATTGTGTACCTAGTTCTTTTTGGTTTTTGGAGGTTAGTTATCATCAATTTGAACATTTATCTTTTATTTAAAACATTTTTAGGGTAGATCTAGTAAAATTACTTTTTTTTTTTTTTTAACTTCCTACCCGTGAATTTGGGAGATATGGTTTTATTTTGGCTTTTCAGCATAGATCTTTCTTATCTAAATTAAAATCAGACCTATTTTTCTGACTTCCTAAAAGTGAAATTCTGAAATATAGTTTTGTTTTGATTTTGTTTAGAGACCAGTGCCAAATCTAGTAAGATCCAACGTATTTTTTGTTTGCCAAAATCAAGAAATGAAAATTTGCTGTCATTTCAGTTTTTTCTTGTTATATTAATAAGAAGTTTCAAACTATGGTTTTTCCATTCCAAACGTTGAAGGAGTCAGAGTAGGGTGCAGTAGAGTGCCATTAATGCTAAGAATGCATGTGAAACATGTGGACACAAGCTTAGATCTAGGTGACACTAATTGTATTCTACTCATTTATATACTGTTTTTGCCTCATTTGAATGAGTCATAATGCTATAGTGTTTAATTTATATTGAAAGTAAAGGGTTTAAATTTGTTGTTTAACCATTAACTCAAAATTAAGGGTGTAATTTTGGGTGTAATTTGAATTTTTGTAATGACATTCCTTTTTGAAATGGTTAACCAAAATGTTTCAAATTGCTTACCGAGGCATACGTGAAACAAATCACAATTTTAGCTATAATTTTAATTTTGGTTGTAATCTTGATTTTAGTTATTCGCATTCCTTTTCCGATTTGTTTAACCAAAATGGATTGTAAATTATTACCTTTTTGCACTCTTAAATGTCTTAATCAAAGTTGTTGACTAATGATAAAAGTGAAACAATTCATTTAATTAAGCATGGTTAGTGACGTTAGTTTTTTCAGTCTGTTGTTAGAAGGACATTTTTGGATGTTCTCTCCTTTTTGGCAATGCCATCAGCAAACAGAATAACGAACACATGAAAATCACTAAGGATCCAAATTAAGGAAATTACAAAACTTATTATATATATAAATTAGATTATGCACAAGCTTTTAGTAAGGGTAAATTTCATTTGCGGTTCTTAACATTTTCATGTTGTCTTAAATAGGTTTCTAACCCTCATTTTATTCTCTTAAAGTTCTTAATGTGCCATATTTTATTCTCATTCCATCACTTTTATAATTAAATTTGAGAGAATTTATGTGGCAAATGCCAACTCTAGTCCATACGTTTTCTTCCTCACTAAAAGCATTCTCAACCCAATCGATAACACAAATGTACCGCCACCATCGCTTTCCCTTTCACATCTGACCACCTCTGCCATTACCATGATTGATTCTCTCCGCTTTACCCACATTAGCACCACTTCTTAGATCTTTCGCCGCATTGCCTCCTATTTTTTCACCAACCCTCTCAAATTCCTTCTCTTCTCTCTTCTCCTTTCTTCCTTCCACTCCCTTATCTAGCTTGAACCCTTGTTTCTCACGTCTCGATCCCCCTATCACCATTTGGGTCTGGTCATTGGTTAGTGGAAGCTTGGCACTTTGTTTCAACTCTACCATATTGATGGCGTCAATTAACTTTAACTTTAACCATTTAGGAATTGGTTCACAAAACCACCAAATCCCATCCGACCTCTCAACCTTGTCGCACTAAGAGACTCTTTTCTCTCTAGCCTACCTCCCAATTCCTCGAAATTCACTCCAATTAGCACCTCTAAACTTGTTGTCAATAGACATAAAAACCCCAGAGAAGAGTGCAACTAGCTAAGTCATTGGGAACAAATGTTGCAACAATTTTTTAGGAATGTGCGACCCTTTTCCAACTATAAACACTCTCTCAAAGTGGAGAAGATCCTAAATGAAAACTCTTTGAAGGAAAAAAAAAACCATTTGAAGAAGAAACCAAGGAGAACAAAAAATGGTTGGAGTTGGAAAATAGAAACATAGGTGGGGCAAAGGGTAAATTGCACGCGTTACCCCCAACCTTTTAATTCTGTTTCTGTTCTAACCCAATCTTCATTTGTTCGTTGTGCCTCCCTAACGTGGCTAAAACGTTTCATTTTGAACCTTTTTCGGATGGAATCCGTTATATTGGATGGAAAATGACACGTCAACATAAGATTGTAGGGGAAAATGTTTGTTTTAATCTTTGTAAACATTTTCATTGCAAAAAAAAGCCATAAAATTTTCAAATCTCCCTCTCATCCCTTCCCAACGTTGCCATCTCCGGCAGCCCCATCTTCGGCCTTCCTCTCCTCCCTCTCATGCGACAACCTTGTACTCCATTCGCTCACCCTCTCCTCTGATTCCCTATCCCCATCGCCATCGAGATATCTCTTCCGATTCCCTTCCCTGATTCTTGTCGCAATACCTGTTCATCATCGCGATTTCCCTTCCTCAATTCCCTATCTCTGCCAACACGATTTACCATCCGAAGCACCCAGATGTCAGCGGGATAGTCATGGACGACACGGCTCTGTTGGTTGCCTTCCAGGAGCGAGGTAGGTTGCACCCAATCCGTCTTCATTTAACGTTATTTGGTGAATTGGGTAAGCTAACGGAGGAGAGGGTGAACAAATCAGAGATGGAGTACATGGTTGCCGAAGGAGAACGAGGTGGATAGAGGTGGATTTCAGAGTCAAATCTAGGTGTTATGGCGAATCAGGTGACGCCAGAGAGGGAAGGGAGAACGATGGCGGTGTGGAAAGGAGGGGAAAGCAGCGGTTGTGGGGGGTGGAAGGCCGAAGAGGGATGACGGTGAGGGGAAGGCTGGAGAGTGACGACGGCGAGGAGAAGAGATGAGGGGTTTGTTGCTAGATTTGAAAATTTTAAAGCTTTTTTTGGTAAAGAGAAATGTTTACAAGGGTTAAAACAAATATTTTCCCCTACAATCTTATGTTGACGTGTCATTTTCCATCCAATATAACGGATTCCACCTAAAAAATGTTCAAAATGAAATGTTTTAGCCACGTTAGGGAGGCGCAACGAACAAAATGAAGGTTAGGGTTAGAACAGAAACAAAATTAAAAGGTTGGGGGTAACGCGTGCAATTTACCCGTGAGGCAAAAGATGGGTCACAAATCTAATTTCAAGGTTCCAAAGTTTAGGTAACAGTTAGATTAACATAGCTGAAAATGGGTTAAAGATCTGGTTTTGGCAATAAGATTATAGCAGAGAAGCCACTAAGTGGGGCCATATGAGCCAAAGCTGATGGTGTGCTAGTCATATGAGTGGATCTTGTGAAAATCCCTAGTTTTGAAGGGTGGCCAGTAGATGCTATTCCATTTTGAACTAAGGCATGGTGGGATAGAAAAAGGATAACAATGAAGATGATGGGGCAAAAGAAAGCGTGGAAGGTGATCATAAGGCAGAGATTAGTTTAAAAAGTTCTAAGAAGGTTGCTGATGATAGGGACAATGGGGGCTGATAGTGATAATGGGATTAGGAGAAGACAGATATGTACTTTTGCATGCTTAAGGGTGCTTTGGGTCAGAGAAATAATATGTAGGGACCAAACTTATCATTTTTTCACCAAACTTTGTCAAATTTAACTCTGAAACTGACAAAATGACGATGGTTGAGATACAATCTGGTATATTGGGGAATTCAAAAGGACAAAATTAATATTAGGGACCTATTTCAAACAACGCAAATATGTTAGGGACAACAAATAAATTTTATCCCTTTTAGTAAACTTCAAAATAAAAATACTTCCCTTTAGTGGATAACATGGGATGCGTTCTTACACACACATACATACATAGACAAATATAGTAAAAAACATGAACTTAAAACTAAGTCATTAATTTAAAAGTTTTGGAAAACTTGGGAACGTTTCAAATTTATTAGCAACTAATTTGTTTTGGAATTTAAGCACAAAACGAGGTATTGATTGTAATTATGCAAGTTTTTGGGCGTAAAAGCAAAAACAGGAAAATTAGAACATCTTTTGTGTTAATTGGGATAGAGGGACAATAATGCCTAATTTCAAAGTTTTGAGGACCAAAAGATATCATCATACACAAATAGAGTATCTAACGCATATTTATCATTTTTTATTTTGGACATATTTTGCGCGAAGAAAGACAAACTGGCTTGAGTAAAAAAAAAAAAAAGCATTGTAGTAGAAAAATACTGCTTATAACGTCATGTCTTCGGATTTTAGTATATATAACCAGTGTCAAGCCCGCACTTTGCTACGAGTAATAAATTAAAATTCTATGAAAATAAGTTATTAACATTTAAACTAAAAAAGAAAAAATAAAAGCTGAAATTGCACTCAATTGTCAAATTGAAAAGTCTAGGGACCAATTTGGCAAAGGAGAAATGCTCAAAGACTAAATTAGGGATTTAGCTAGTATTGGTCTAGACGAAAGTGAGCCTAATAAAAAATGAACCATAGAGCAGGCTGAGAGAGAGGAAAAGAAATAGGCCGATAAGGCCTAGACGGGATAACTGTGGTTGAAATGTCAGTAACATTAATATTAAAATAATTTCTAACAATAAATAATTAAAAAAAATACTTAATAAATAATTAAAAAAAATACTTTTAACCTATAAGTGAATGGTACTCAATCAAATTTTTAGTCTATTTCAATTTGAGTTTGGCACTTTTCATGTCATGTTCATAATTATTAAAGTAATTAGTTAAAACAAAAATATATGATAAAATATAAAACTAGGCAATAAATAATCTTTGATTATGCTTTCTAAGTTTTGAAACATTTCAAAATTTGAGGATGAATATGTAGTATCATCCAAAGATATAGGATCTCTTAAGCATTTATCTTTTCCCAAGTCTGTGTCATCTCGAATGCATTCTGGAACTTTCTGCCAATTCTAAAACTTATAAAAGCTGGAGAATGAAACTGATATATCATTGAAAGATATAGGTCATCTTTGTAATTCTAACTTTTCCTCCTTTTTGCACTTTCTTCAGCCACACCAAAAGAGGCTAACTAGGCCGAAATTAGCCCAAAAATAATAATAACAATAATAACTATAGCAGCAATTTTACTATTTCTAATACCAAATCAACTCATGTTGTTTTAGTTAATATAATTTGGACAAGCTCATGAAGAGTTACAAAGTTTCAGTTCACTAAGTTTAGCTTATGGACCAATTCAACCAAGTTCGCAGAGTTTAAGAGCTATAACAATACTTTGGCCTTGTGTGGTTTTTTTCAAACGTATTAATATGAAGGCAAAAGGGGCAATTTTGCCCCTAGAGTTAGTGTGGTGGCACAAATCAGCCACCAAAATATTTTCACATGCAAATAAGCCCCCTATAATATCGAGTGGGTGGAAATTTGCTACTACTGTTAAAAACCTTGGGAAAAAAAATAATAGATAAGCCATTTATATTTTTGCTTTCTCCAAATTAACCAAGTAATTCAATTTTGCGAATACTAGACCATCGCCTCTAACCTATCTTGATACTAAGTCACCTGACACTTTTTGGGAGCAAGGAACTTGTTCTCAAAGTTGATTATGAAAACAAGCTTAAATTTTTGTAGAATACCTTAATTTCGATTCTCCATTCCCACCAATTAAACTTGAGCATAGCCCAAATTCTTAACTTTATCCTAGACCGAATGACCCCCAATCTCACTCTCCTTTTGTATCAGATCCACTTCCCACATGGGTAGCTCCTCATCTACTATGTCATTCGTTTACATTCCCAGCATATAGTTGCCCCTATGGCTGAGTTGTTGGAGACTCGAATCCGCCAACTAATCTCTAAGCACCAAATCATCGCATCACCCCCTGACCTTCTTCATTAGCAGCGCCTATACGTAGCCTCGAGTCCCTCATTGCAGTCTACCTCAGTGGCCCCATTGTCCCAAAACTCATTGAGGTTAGTGCCTTTTGCAATGACAGACCTACTAAAGGGCGGGGACTGTATCCCCCCCTCCAGAGAATTTTAAAAATGTGTAGAATAAAGGTACTAACCAAGTTATTTTGTAAGAAATTAGGAACTAGACGTGAAATTTTGCTTTGGTATATAGTGGAAGAATATAAAGACAGGAGTAGTGTGGCATATGGATGGAAATTTGGGCACTGTGTGCATAATTCTTCTTTAAGCAATTAAAGTGCATCTTTCTTCTAAGTATAATGAAGTCCTTTTTTGGCATCAGCCCGTTCTAAATGGTGTCATCTCCTTCAATCTCTTAACCCTTTCCCTCAATTTCTTGTAGAACAAGTAAATCTCTAAACACCCATTGATTGTGACGATTTTCGTCCTTTATTACACTACTCGATTGTGCTGCTCACACTCATCGTCACATCCTCAGTCGCCTCTTGTCCTCTCCTCCTGAGCTAAAAATCTTTCTTTCACCATTGGCCTTTTTAGTATAAAATTATCTCCAATTGAATCTTGAACCTGCCCGCTATTTGAGATTGGTGGAGACAATTCATAATTCCTAGGTGTAGAAATTGGGGAAGAGCAGAGAGAGCATTGATGATTATGAAGTTGGTTTCATTGGCCAAGCATCTAGATTGCCATTAAGCAAGATGGTTGATTCAGCACAAAAACTTATTTTGGGGGTTAATTGGGTAGAAGTGTCTACAATGATGGCACTTTTGTCATTTTTCAAAACGATTTCAATATAATATTAGTATACTGGTTAGAATATTCTCTTTGTTTACTGTTTCAATGACTTATTTCTACACACTCAAAACATTAGCAAGTTATTTCACCATTCGAAAACATTAGGATCACATTTGACTGAAAAGATACATTAATGACTGATTTGTGCCGTCGCCCTAACTTTAGGGGCATATTTGCCCCATTTGCCGCAATATGAATTAGAGTCGGCAGCCCATGAGATGAGTTGCTTTTTCTAATTGAGCCTCTGGGCCTGCAACGTAAAAGAAGAATTATGAAGGCAATTGGCCCAAGTTACGAGAAAAGAAACCCAAAGTTCTGTAGTCCCTTTTTAGGTCTACGAATAATCCTCTTGGGCCATGTGCAACCATGTTTTAGTTTCTGAGCTCATCCATGCATTGCATGTGCGGAACAAGAAAAATGAGGACGAAGGCACAGGTATGTGTGTCACCGTCAGTAATCTTAATATACAGTCAGAAGAACTTTTTTTTTTTTTCCTTCGTTCCTTCTTTTCCTCATGGCAAATGTTTTGCTACAATTTTATCTTTGTTCTCCAGCCTTACTTGTTCAAACAACTCATCTCGCTGATCCGATGACACATTAGAAACATTCACCGGAGGGCGGGGCCCGAAAAGCAATTTAAGTTAGTCACTTGGGTCACGTGGGGTTTTTTTTTTAACCAAATGAATTGTAAGGAGCAAAACGAAAAGAAAATGGAAGAAAAGGAACAAACTGAGCATTCTCCCAATTAAACCCAATGTTGACGAGTTATAGCCTGGGTCGAAACGCGAACTTTTGGCGGCAGTGAAGCATGGTTGATCGAAAAAATAGAAACTTTTGGTGGTACAATTGCTTGGAGATTCCATGGTTGTTTGAAAGATTCTTGGTTTTAGTGGCTTTTTTTGCCATCACTTGTTCAAAAGTGTAAAAATAATTTGTCTTCTACATCAGATTTTGTCTGATTTTCGTAAATAAATTTGGTTTCATTGTGTAAAGAATGAAATCTGAGAATGTCCACCATGACGTACGTACACCACTAACGGTAAAAATAACAGTGTTACGTAGTTATTACTATGATATGAGAAGTTATTATTTTAAATAAACATATGTAATTATGGGATAAATATGGTAGTTATTATTAAGGGAGGGAGTTGCCAATTTAGATAATTTCTATAATCATGGAATAAATAATTTTTAAAACTTTAATTATTTCTATAGAGAAACAAATTCCCATTTTCAAAGAAAAATGCTAGTATCTTTATAATTTGGTGTGCAATGTATATAAAATTGGTGTCATATATTGGCTGACATAGTGTTTAGAACTGTTTGTTCTGGTGTCTATAATTATTATTCTGATGTTTAGTACGGCTTTGCTTATATATACTTATGTTACATTAATGTATAAATTAGTTAGTGTAGTGTACAGTGCTCCTATCTCGATGTCTGATACTACTATTTCAGTGTCTAAAACTATTGTACTAATATCTAGTAATACGTTCATGGTGTCTAATTATGTAATATTAGTGTATAAATTTATTACTCTAATATATAAGACTACTGTTCTAGTGTCTGTGACTGCTTTCTTGATGTCTAACTATGTTATATTAATGTATAAATTTATCAGTCTAATGTCTAAGACTAAAATGGTGTGATTATCTTCTTATTAATTTTAAATTCAAAATATCATGATTATCGTAAAATATGAAATCAATATATGCTTCATTTTCTAATTAAAGCATCATTTTTCTTAGCTTGTGAAATAAAAAAAAAAACAAACGAGAAAATGGGAGAGAAAGAGGAGGAGAGAACAAAGAGGAAAAGAATTATTTAATCAGGCAATTTTAATAGTAAGAATAAATTTTTTACAAAAATATCTTTAGAAAAAATTATAATTATTTTTCAATTAAATGTGAAATTAAAAAGGTTGGATTTAGAAAAAAAAAAAGAGCAAACGGACGTTACGCGTTCCGTCCTTGGCGTACGTCCGCCGGGGTGGACGCGAGAATTGTCCGTAAGGAATCCATTTTTCATTTTTTGTCTTTAGCATCTAGTTTGACTCTTGGGCAATTTAGTATATATGAGGTTTTGATAACCTTCACGTTGTTGTGGGACTTAATTCGATAAATTTTACAATAAAATAAATTTTTATTATAAGTAATTAAAAAATTTTCACCCATAAGTTCACATTAATCAACTAAAATCTTGCTTTATTTTGATTTTAAGTTGGATTCTTTTTATATTATATTCTTATCATTAAAATAATTAGTTATGATCAAAATATAATACTGTGAAACAAAAAATTGTGTATGCTTTGAGTCTATACATATTTTCTTTGTTATTAAAAAAGAATTTACTAAAATTTTTCATCTCCTATTAATTCAAACTCTAATTTTTAATATCAATAAAAAAATTATCTAGAAAATTTTACTTTAAATTTAAGTAATTATTGACCAAATTATTTTAGTAAACTATAGACCTTAAAGTAAATAATTTATGCAGCAAAATTCAATCATCAATAATGAAAAAAATGACCGAAATACAAAACTGTATTTAACTTATGTCAATCAATTAATGGTTTAACTATTAAATTAATAAAAATAAAAAAAATTGACTTAAGCCAAATCAACCAAAACCATAGTCAAAAGTAGGTAAATTATAATTATTAAAGTTTCATTTCAGAAAACAATAATAAAGAAAGATAAGGAAAAAAAAGTTTGGAATAAGATAAGGACTGGAAAAAATTTAATGTATTAAAAGTGAGGATTCTGGTTTTGGATTTTCGTCCGTCCAGCGATTAAATTCATTTAACTGGGTTTAATGGCCAAATGACTGCTTAGATCTTTTTATTTTATTTTCTTTTCTTTCTGTTTTAGTCCTCACATAATGCAAAAACCCACTTTCATCTGAAAACTACCCACATGTGACGGCGTCTGACTGACTTATTTGGGTTAAGGGAGTAAAAGGTCCCAAATTAAAAAGTTTAAGGGGTGAGCCGGCCCTGGTCAACTCGTAAGGGGCAAAAGGTCTGAGTTACACAAGTCCAGGGGGCAAAAGGTCTAAAACGCCCAAGAAAAATGGGGACGAAGGCACAGGGATGTGTGTCACCGTCAGTAATCTTAATATACAGTAAGAAGAACTTTTTTTTTTTTTTTTTCCTTCGTTCCTTCTTTTCCTCATGGCAAATGTTTTGCTACAATTTTATCTTTGTTCTCCAGCCTTACTTGTTCAAACAACTCATCTCGCTGATCCGATGACACATTAGAAACATTCACCGGAGGGCAGGGCCCGAAAAGCTCATCATCAAACTGCAATCCCGCCGTTGTCCTCGTTGCATTCTCCGCCGCGAACGTCGGAGTAGCTTCCAATGTCAGCATCTCGAAGCTTGCTTCGGACCGATGTTGGTTTGATTCAAACGTTGGTGTCGTAGACGAGAAGATGTCGGAGAAGTCAGCCGAAGTTTTGTTAGCGTTCGCCGGAAAGCTGGTAATGGCTAGAAAATCTGACCCATCTTCCAGAAATGGATTATATTGCTTTTTATTAGATGTTGATGGCTGCTCGAAGAAATTGTTATTGTTGGAGGGCTCAACTAATCCGCCATTTTCGACGTTTTGGTCAGCGAAGAAATCGACTTTCGAAGTCGACGGCTCAAATGATCTGTCGTTCCCAAAGCTGAGCTGATCGAAGAAATTATCCGAGGACTTGAACGATTCGCCATTGCCGATGTTCTGGGAAGCATGAGCGGGTGGGGTCGCCGACTCGAACAACACAAGTTCCCAACAGTCTTTACTTTTCCCGCCATCAAAATCAGACCACAAATCTTGCTGTCCAGGTTGTTCGTTTCTCAGCTCTGTGTTTTGTTCTTCCTCCGGCCAATCATCGAACGAGACAAGATCAGATGTAGAGCTCGGACCTGCAGTCGACGACCGGTTTGAAGCAACGTTTGTCTCCTGCTGCTCTTTCTCCTCCAGGTACTGCTCGATTGAAAAGGGCACGATCGCTTCTCCCGCCTCTGATGAGTTCATCAGATCCTCCAGTGACTGCCGGCTTTCCGCCTCATCGAACGACCTGGAGCTTGAGCCCGGTGCCGAAGGAGACTCATTTCTTCCATTGGCTGAAAACGAAGACTGGTCCTTGAGAAACTCCTGTAACGTCTCCAGGAGCTCCTCCGAAATCTTCTGCACACTTGGGTACTCAGGCGTTCTTCCGACGCCGATGCTTTTACACAGCTCGTAAAACGCGCTGAGCTCTTCGAATTGTCTGGAGGCCCTGACGCAAGCCTGAAAAGCGCTCACACAAGACTGGTACGGTAAATGGAAAAAACTGTCTAAGAGAAGCACGAGCGCATCGGAGATGTCTCTGTAAAGATCGAAGCTTTCTCTAACGACGGCATAGAGAGAAATTTTGACGAGCCGGTTGGCCTTGGCGGCGCCCGTTGGTCGGGTCCCAATGGCCCGATCTAGGAGCCTCTGCCAGTGAGAAATTTTACCGAGCAGCATTGTGGGTTTCATGTCACGGACCGGATCTCTGGACAGTTTCTTGCTTCTGGGGTGGCTGTTCTGTCTCTCTTTGTAAGTAATCCGTCGCTGAAGCTTTCCGGTGAGGATGCAGTCCAGGCGATCGTCGAGGTAGAGAGCGAAGGTGCGGATGTAGGCAGTGAAATCCCAGGGGCTGGAATTGGAGTCATCGCGGAAGGTGGAGAGGTTCAAGATCTTGGCGCCGCGCTTCATGGCGTGGAGGACCTCTCGGGGGAAAAAAGGGTCGCCGTCCTGGAAGAGGCGGAGGACGAGCATGAGGGACTTGAGGGCAACGATCCAGTTGCGGGTCTTGGTGATGCGGCGGGCAATCGCTTGTGCGCAGACGGCGGCATGGAGCTTGTGGGAGGAGACGAGTGCAAGAATGTCTTCGACGTAGCGGTCCTCGACGGGGAACTCGTCGTGGGTGGTGGCTCGGAGGACCATGACCTCGAGGTTGTCGTCGTTGATGCTGGCGGCGACTTTGGCCAGGCTGATGCTGGTCTGGTCCTTTAGCGCTCCCACCGCCATGCGCAGCTTGCTCGGCATTTTGCTCAATTTTGGCGATCAATTTTTGGAGGTCGCGGTTTGTGTAATACTAACGCGGAAAAAAAACACGATGAGCTTTAGGCGATTTAAAATGGTTTGTTTGGGAATTGGTTTTGTGCTATTATAGTTCCTGGGCATGAGTAAAAGTCGGCGCGAGTTGCTTATTTTTGGTCTTTTTTATTTTTGAGCAATGACCAGGTTTGTTACATGCTGTTGCTTTATCATGCCATTGGGCCTATGTTGGGCTTTTCGTAAACTATTTGCATTATCAGTATTTATGGGATTGGACATCTACTGGGCTTACCATCTCAGGCCTCAGTGTTTGATGGAGCTTGGATTTAAATGAAGGAAGAAACTCGCAATTCCATAGAAAATGAAGAAAACATTACCATGGCTGAATTTCACAAGAAAGAGAAAGATGTGTATTTTGTTTGTCCTAGTGCTTTGATTGAAAAACTAAATGGCATTTCTGTTACTCGTAATGCCCTTGCTTTGGATAAGCTATCTTTTATATGTTAATAATGATATATTTACACCTAATTCATTTTAACTTAAGTCAATTTAATTTAAAATAACTTCTTTTTTACTTGTATATTAGAAAATAATAATAATAATAATCTTAACCCTGAGATCATAAGAGGGCTTTCCCAAAAGTTTACACATTAAATAAAATAATTTATATTTATCTCAAAGTAAATATTTTTTAGATGTAATAATCCATTTGCAAAATGAAAAATAAAGGAAGTCAGTTAATAATAGATGGCAGAGCTTTTTTTCTTAGTGTTGATTCGGATCCTAGAGATTTCTATAAGTCTCGGAATACTGAGAACATATGTATATTATGACAATGTTTTTTATCCTTTAGATTTCATTGAAGTAAAGAAATATTCATAAAAATTTCAGAATTGTTTCAATTTTATAATGGATTATTATATTGGAAAATAATAATAATAATAATAATAATAATAATAATCTTAACTCTCAGATCATAAGAGGGCTTAAATGGGATTGGATATGGAGGTTCAAAACTTTCCCAACTTGTTTTGTTTGGAAAGTTACAAATGAAAGATTGCCTGCGAACTCTTTACTTTTGTCATTTGGGTATATATCAGTTCAATGTCTGCCCTAGGTGTCTTCTTGTTACAGTCTCTCCTGCACACACTTTTACCAAGTGCTGGTATAGTGAGGAAGTGTGGAGCTTGTTGGAATATACTAATACCAACACTAACTTGAACCAGCAAACTCTTTGTAAAACTTTATGTTTAATTTTTGCCAAGTCTTCCTGGTTTGAAATGTCCTGGTCCTTTTATATTATATGAAGCCACAAGGCTTGATGTAAAATTATGAATATTGATATTACTGCGACAGTAATTATTTTTTCTGGATTGAGTTTGGCTTGCGTGTAACATTTTTTTGGGCTCTTTCTGTCCAGCTGAAGAAGGCTAGAAAGGTGAGAAAAGAGGAAAGGTCGAACCACAAAAATGTTATATATCTTTCTATGATACTTTAGTTTCATTTTCTAATTTGCTAAAGTTTTAGAATCGGCATTGAGTCCTTACTCAAAAGCTCATGTATCCTTGGATGATATTACACATTTATCTTCAAATTTTGAAATTTTTTAAAACTTGAAAGCACAATACAAGATTGCTTGTCGGCTTTGAGCATGTATAGTTTTATATTTTGTCATATCTTTTCATTTTAAGAAATCACTTTAATAATTATGACACATGAAACGGAGAGTGCCAAATCCAAAACTGAAATAAAGTAAAAATTTGATCGATTAATAGTAATCAGTGGCCAAGCCATGTTCAAGTGAGAGGGGGCAATTGCCCCACTGAATTTTGACAAAATTACACATTTAGTATTGTCTCTTCAATAGAATTTGTAACTTGACCTCATAAATTTTAAAGTTTACAACTATATATCATAAAAAAATTATCATTGCCCCAACTGACAATTTTTTCTGGCTCCGCCCTTGATAGTAATCTAATGGTTACACAAGTAATATATGAATAGATATCTATAGACAGACAGACGTTGTAATTAAGTTCTAATTACTGGTTGATATCAGAGAAGAGCAACGAATTATACAGCTGAATCACTAGAACTAAATCATCTCCCAGTGAAGAGCCAAGCAAATGCAGACGACCGCGGTGCAGAAGGAGACGGCCACCACAGTCAGGCTGTCTAATTAAATGGAGTATGATGCTGTCTGTGTTTTAGGGGTCACGTGAGGCACATACACAGTTGTGTTAAAGGGGTTGACTGGCCCATTTATTCAAGTTTTAAGGACTCAATTGCCCCAAGTTAAAGTTCAGGGGGCTAAGTGTCCTGGTTAGCCGAGTTTGAGGACTTTCACTGTATTTTGTCCATATATAAACCTTTAACAGGCCCTTTAATTTTAGTGCATGCTAGCTAGCTTTATCACACAACCTCAAGGCTCAAACATCGAGTAATAGATTAAATCCCACCTCAAATTTTCATTTCATTGATTTAGTACCGGTATAGTATATTGCAACTGCCAGCAAGGCTAGGCTAGGGTAAACTAAAGAGGGCATGTGAATCGACGGTCTTGCTTTTGTACATTGTACCTGAAAAACACCTTCACTTTTAATCACTTTTTCACGCTATGTCAGGTTAAAGCCCATTCTCGTCTGCTAATTATGTCCAAAAGCTTTCGCTTTCATGAATTACAAAACCAACTGGCTCGCTAGTTGTTAGCAACTTTTTCTTTTTCCAGCTAAGTGGATACCGTCTCAAAGCAACTATATATGGCTAATCATCATCACAACCCAAATTATGGGTTGCCAAACGTCACACAACAAGGAAATTTCTATATATCAGATATTTTAACTCTAAACTAAACCCCAATTAGCTCTAACACTCAAACCGTTGATCGTAATCACCCATTAATCTGTATTATATACTACAGAATATAAAATTTTGATGGCCATTGATCAGAATCGGCGATAACTGATAAATACATGCAACACATCAAATGATATCATTAATTAATTCGCATATCAATGTATTGTTTATACATTTTTTGTGTTTCAGTTCTCTTATCTGTTAGAAAATCGCATCAAACAATAATCCAAGGTAACCTTTGAGCAAGCTACAAGTTACAACAAGCAACGGCCTGCATGCGGCTGCCCACAACTTCTACCTTTCTCTGTGTGCTTTACTCTTCTTTTTTCCCTTCTTTGAAATATCACTATCTTGCTGTGGCCTTAATTTTCGTGGATAAGGAGCGTGTCTACAACTTATATAGTACTCTTTCTCTCCTTAATTGGTTGCTCCAAACCAATCTACACGTAAATTGTACGTTTTAATTCTAATCTTTTAATTTTGTTTTAGTTCTAGCCTCAACCTCCTTTTTGATTGTTGTACCTCCCTAATGTTGTTAAAGCGTTTCATTTTGAACCTTTTTTTGGATAAAATTCATTCTGTTGGATGAAAAATGACACATCAGCATAAGATTATAAGGAAAAATGTTTTGTTTTAACTTTTGTAAAAATTCTCCTTACCAAAAAAACTTTTAAACATTTCAAATATAGCAGAAAACTCCTTCACGCTTTTTCCCTGCTTCCATCTCCGCCAGCCTAGCCTTATCTGGTCTGCCTCATTCATTCACTTCCTTTTCAGCTACTCCATCGCCGCACCTTATGCCACAACCACCTCCCTCATCTCATCTAACCTATTCGAGGCCGCAACCACCTCCCTTGTCTAATCCAATCAATCGCCGATCTCCCATCGAGTATGCACACCATGTTGTCTTATCTCTTCACTAGCCCCAATGACTCCATTACCCACAGTCTTGATCGCTTTCTTTTAGCCTTTGCCATTGTCCATAAAGGCACCATCATCACTAAAACCAATCTGCTCGAGTTTGATGAGAGGTTGCCCATTTCCCGAATCAATTCCATTGGAGATGCAACTGATGCTCCAATTTGGCTGAAGATATGATGGTGTTTTTGATTTAGTTAAAGTTGGCCTCCAATTTGTCCAAGTCCACCCGATTCGTGAGAAGGATACCTGATTCATTACCCTCACTGTGGAAAGAAGGCCGGAGAGAAAGGCTAGAGATGGGGCTGTCAGGGAGGGAGGAGAGGGAGATTTGAAAGTTTTAAGGCTTTTTTTGGCAACAAAATTTTTTACAAGGGTTAAAACAAGTATTTTTGTCCTAAAATCCTATGATGATGTGACATTTTCTGTAAAATCCTAAAACAGATTTCATCTAAAAAAAGGTTCAAAATGAAACATTTTAACCACGTTAGGGAGATGCGCTAAACAAAATGAAGCTTGGGATTAGAGCTAAAACAAAATTCAAAGGTTAGGGTTAACGTATGCAATTTACTCCAAATCGACATGTAAGTTAAGAAAACCAAATATTTTTCACATTTTTTTTGGGAAATTTATAAAAGCCTCCCTGACGTTTGGCCTAACCTACACTTATCCCCTCTACTTTATAAAACCTACACTTTACCCCATTGGAATGTCACATTCGTAATCTTGTCTGTTATGCTAGTGGCGTTAATGCCCTGATTACCTAACAAGATTTGCAAATCATGCAAACCAATCACAATATTCATCTTATGCCACCTCAAATCCATTTTTTCCAAAATATATGATATACTTCTAATAAATTTTCTATTTCTAAATAATTTCTATATTTATAAATTTACTAATAATTTCTAAATATATAATATATTTTCATGTTTATAAATAAAGTTTATGCTTGTGATTAATACTAATATTTACTTTTTAACATCTTATTTCTTTTTTAATTAGTTCAAATAAAGAAGTATCATCTATTAGGACAAATATATTTTAGCTAATTTCATTTTATTTTGAAGGCTGGTTCCTACCATATGAAACAAATGTATACATTCTATAATTTTTAGCAACACATAATGTACGATCATACTTTTTTTGTTGCTTAGATCATGTTTTTATTATTTTATTTATATATGACTATATTGTGTTATTTTCTCCTATTTTTCTTTGTAAATTATCATATTGATTTTTGCATCAATCTCTTATGTAGGAAAAAATCAAATGAACAAATTTCTTAGTTTGTGTTAGTTTTGTATTGTCTTTTAATCAAATCTATTAACTATAGATTAGTCATTGGAGGGAGGGGAGAGAGAGAGATTGATTATTGATTAATTAATTGGAATAACATCTAATAAAGCCAATAATAAATTTGCATATTGGAAGATAAATATATGGAAGAAAGATTTTTTTTGTTTTTTTCTTTCAAAATTTGTTGTAATTACCAGTATCACTAATGAATCTAATTAGTTCACATTGTACTTCCCTTAGCTGTCGCCATCTACCAATTAAAACCTCACATACTTCAACCACTATAACTAGCTCAACATTATATCATATGGTTTATTTCATATTGAAGGTATTCAGATAAAAAATACATCAAATTAGTGATAATAGATGCATCAAATTAGTTAAAAATATATTTGTCCTAAAAAATAACACTTCTCCATTTGAACTAATTAAAAATGAATAAGATGTTAAAAATTAAATTAATACTAAAATTGCTTTATAAACATGGAAATTATTTAGAAATAAAAAAATTATTAAAAATATATCATACATTTAGGAAAAATAGATTGGAGGTGGCATGAGATGAATATTATTGTTGATTTGCACAAATTGAAAATCTTATTAGTCAATCAAGGCATTTGGCCCACTAGCATATCAGGCAAGCGAACAAATGTGACAGTTTGAGGGGAAAACTGTATTTTTTCTAAAATAGTGGGGGGCTAGTGTAGGTTATGGAAAATGTTGGGGGTGTTTGTAAATTTTCCCCCTTTTTTCAATATTGTTCTTTTCTCTCATCGACCATCGTCTTCCCACGTCGATCTATCCCAATCCAACACCCAGCTTGCGATTGGAGGATGAAAGCTAGAACAGGAGACGGCGATTGGAGGCCGACCCCCAATGGGTTAATAGGAAAATGGCCGGAGCTTTGTGAATCGATTGGTTTTCAAAGGGATCGGAGTCTGTCGAGTCCATCCAGTCTGTCGTGTCCGTCGAGTCCGTCGCATCCGTTGAGTCTGTCGCTATAGTCTCGACCTATGGCGTCCATCGCCGCCGTATCCGCCTTGATTCGTTGCCTTCCCTACCTGGATCCGTCGTTGCTGTCTCTGCCTCGATCCGTCATGTCCGTCGCTGCTGTCCCCGTCCTGACCCGTTGCCGCTGTCCCCGCCTTGATTCCTTGCCTCCGTCTTCGCTTCGCTCCCAGCCCTTTCTCCTTCCCTCCATCTAGCTGCCAGCCACTGCCTCCACTCGCGACGGTTCGTGTACGTTCTCGGATCAGGCAATTCACGACCCATTCCAGCGCCGGCCTGACGAAGATTAGAGAAGCACGAGGCTAAAAGGCCTAAGCATCGTGGTACTCACATAATGTTTCAATATTAAGTGAACTCAAAATAACGATAACCAATAAAAATAGCTTAGAGTCCGAGAGAAAAAATGTAAAAATGTTATATATTAAGAATTTAACAATTAATTTAGAAAAAATTAAGGAAAAACAGTTTTATTTTACTAAAAAAATAATAATAATAAGGTAACAAATGTTTTAGTTTAAAAAACAACACACCGTAAAAAAAAAAAAGAACAAAGAGATTAAACAAAAATATTATAATTAAGTAGTTACTAAGTTTGGACTCCAAAACGTCAAGCTGATCAAACTCAAGGTCTAATATGGGAAACGGAAACAATATAGGACTAAAAACACGTTTTACAAAAAAAAATATGTGAAACAAAATGAAAGTGGGAGAATAATAAGATAGGTCATCAAAAAGCTATTGTCTTTAAAAAAATTAACCAAACTTCTAAAATAAGTAATTGCATAAAAAAATCAAGTGAAAAGGTAGGCCGCTGCCTAGGCCAAAACCAAGGGGTAAAATGGAAAGATCAATAGTTTTTTGTAGTTTTAATAGGAGCCATTCAAGGGTTTTAGAATTTAGTAGTAATAATGTAGAAGCAGAGAACAAAACAAAACTAGACCCATGGTTTTCAAAAACAAGAGTAAGAGCACATATAATGGTAAACTTAATTGCTAAGACTTACTAAACAGGAAGCAGTACAAGTAATTGAAGACAGCTTAAAAAGGGAAGTGAAGTAAACCTTATGGGGCTAAGGGAGTATATCTTTAATTTCTGGTTATTTGTGCAGAAATGACATTACATAACCATTTGATGTACAAAATTAATTATTCTTACAAAATATATGCACACAAGTTCTAGATATATCATTCATATTCACTAAGAGATTAGTGAATGGAGCAGCCAATGTCCTAGTTATGAAGGGTCTTAGCTCCACAGGGAGATTTTATTGTGATAACCTTTTGCCAGACTAGTTGATGTCCGCTTTGAGCTAGTTTTAATGAAACCATTATGTTTACCTCAAAAATAAATAACAAGTCTAACACTTTTTTGGAAAAAAAAACATGGAAGACTTTGAATGGAACATGATAATGCAATGTAGCCAATAAGTCATTAGCTTAAAGCTATGTTGGCAATGTCTAAGTCAGGGAGATCTATTAAGTAAGATACCACATATGATAGTCACCTCACACATGTTCCAAAAACTTAAACCAATGAGATAACCTCTCACTTTTGATAACTTTTAACTATGTGGGATAAGTCACTTGTACCCTCAACAATCTCTTTATCAACACTTTTTGTCATCAATCAGATATCGAAATCAGCACTTGTCGAGGAAGTATAAACCAGAGAGATCTATCAAGTAAGATACAACTTATGATAATAACCATACACAAGTTCCAAAAACCTCAAGCCAACGGGACAAAAAGTCAATATCTCACTTTGGACAATTTTAAACTATGTAGAATAAATCACTTGTGCACACCCTTGACATCCTACATAGAAATATATTTTCTGCTTACTAGTAACTAATTATCCCATGCACAATTGCCCAGCTGCGCTTTCTTCTAATCCATTCACTTCACATGCACTGCTTGGTCAATTTGGGAGGACATGATAAACAATAAGTTTTAGCACAACCAGGGGTACATGGATTTAGGGGTGAGTCCTTTGCAGTTAATTAATTTGATAGTATTTCTTTCATGGGATATCAAACTAATTGGAAATGTTTGACACTTTAAATGTCCCTTTTT
This sequence comes from Aquilaria sinensis, assembly GCA_005392925.1. NCBI lineage: Eukaryota > Viridiplantae > Streptophyta > Magnoliopsida > Malvales > Thymelaeaceae > Aquilaria > Aquilaria sinensis. The sequence continues at coordinate 559,774 of SMDT01000860.1, read as the reverse complement.
GAAAACTTTTATGATTTTTGTTAGAGTCTTGAATAGTTTATTTAATAATGGAGATGAAACAGTTGAAATAAAAGCTAAAAACTATAGTTTTTTCCAAAACTTTAATACTAATAGCTGATACAAATACAAAGCGGAGCCTTTGTGAAACACCAACTTTTTAGCCAATTCTGATTAACATATTGTCCAACATTTTTGTGACGAGTTATTATTGTACCTGGTGAAGTTGGAAATTTTTATAGTTGTGTGCATCTTTTAGCTTAAGGTATCTAAAGGTGAGCTCATTTTTTCTTGAATTAGTCAGAAAAGTATTTAGAAATATATATGATTGGAAGTACATATATATCTAAGAGAGTGAAAGATGACTACTAAACTAGCAAATCTGACATTTAAGGAGAAATTGACGGTTACAAGATCTTGTGCCACTGGACGGAGTTGAGTTTATCTCAACATATAGTCTAAGGTCCTGTTTGATATTAGTATCAGCAATTAATGTTAGAATTTTAAAAAAATTATCCAATGACAACTTCTAATTTTTAACTTCAGTGGTTTCATCTCTATTGTCAAATAAACTTTTAAAACTCTAACACTAGTCACAAAAATTATTCCCATGAGCCTAATCATAGTGGTAAACACTGTGGTATATTGCGGTATATCGTTTATACCGCTTACCATGGATACGTGGTACGTGGTATAAATGTTTTCACATTTTGTCATTTTATCGTACGGTATACCACGGTATTTTGTGATATATAGCATACCACTTGCTTTTTGTATGCATTTTATCAAAAAAACTATAGTATACCGCAAATACCGTGTGGCACATACCATGATATTTTTTTTTTGTGGCTTTTTTTTCATTTTACATAAAAAAATATCATAAATATAAAAACATTAAAATATAAATAATACACATATCATAAAATAAACATTTAATTTTATTTTTTTTGTTTGTTTTCTTAATTAATATAATAATTTAATGGATAGTAGTAACTTGAAGATTCATGTGGTGTTAAACAATATCCCCCAATTGGATTTTTGGTGCATGCTACCCTAACTGAATATCTTTTATCATATATATTTTATTTATTTTTGACAAATTATAATGAGAAAAATTAGAATACATATACATTGTGTAAAAATAAATTATTAAACAAATTATGTGATCTTAAAATAATATTTTAATATTTATTTTTTTACAAAAACGGTAACGGTATACGGCGCGATATACCATGCAATATACCTTAAAAATTAGAGAAGCGGTATACCTAATGGTAATGGTATTTAACACCTTGAGTCTAAGTATAAATGGATGCCAAGTTTTGTCATGTTGAAGTTTATCTGTCTATGTAAGCTTCGGCCATTGGCCTCTCTTATATGTGATTTTTTTTAAGGTAGTGGGTAGAGATGGCAAGTGGCCAACCAGCCTTGGCTGGGCTTGGGTTGGATATTGTAGGTCTGAGCACAGCATACTTATAGGCAAGTTGGCCCTGGGTTGGGCCTAACATGGGCCTGGGCTAGGCTGAGGTAGGTTCGAGCTGGGCCAGGTTTTTTCAATTTCAAAAAATGTGAGAAAAATAGTTAGAAACATTATTTGAGCTTAATTTGAATAAACATGTTTAAATGAGGAAAACACCACCATTGATTTAAATATTATTAATGAAAAAGCCAAACGGCACTTAAATCAATTAAAATGTACTTTATACTTGAAAAAGGTAAAAACGTTCCAAAAAAAACTAAAAAAGAAAAACTAAGATATATGTGTTACAGCATAATCAAATCTCGTACAATATAACAACTGAAATGAAAAACCCACAATACTCTTGTGCCTCTTCATTGAATAAGACCTCATCATTTGAGCTTTTCTGAACTTGTTTTCATAGAGCAGTAAGAGCTTAATCCTAGTTGCAGACGCAAATCTCAACCTCAAGTGTAAACATTGCATGTTTTTTTTATATGACTTTTTTTTCCCACACTGAAAACTGCCTTGAAAATGACGGTAGAGATCAGTACTACCAAAATGTCTTGCGTCATGATGGATAAGATTGAAAATCTTCCTCTCTTAATCTTCCACCATTTGAGAATGTCCTCCCCATTGTTCTTGAATAATATCCGGGGTAATCATCTTGTTTAGCCGATCCCAGGTTTCTGGGTTTTAGTCTTTTAAGGATAGGTAAGGCAATATTGAACTGGGTTGATGAGGACAAGGTGAAATGTTAGGTCGATGTTGGTTTAAAGACCTTAATCTTATCAAAATAACGCCCAAAGTAAAGTTTACACAGCTCTGTCAAATTGTGGTCAACTTCAGCTGATATAACAAGTGCAGATACTTGATTCTGTCCTAAGTATGTATAATAGTATGTTGCAAGCAATTAAAGACAACCCGTAATTTTGACAGTTGGGTCTAATGTACATACAATTAGATGAATGGACGGGATATCTTGAAAATAATCAAGTTATTTCTTTTGCATTGCTTCAATAGTGTCTTTTAAAAACTTATCATCCTTATATTGGATGAAAAAATAAACAATATTTACAAAATACAGCAAAACTTGGTGCACAGTTGGATAATAAACCATGGAGAAAAACTTTGTTGGTTTGTAAATATACCTTAACAACTTAACTAATTTGAAATATTTTTATAAAACGTCAACTTAACCATTTTTTCTTGGTTACATGAGATTTTTCTACTTAATGCACTCCCTCACACATAGGCTACTTCAGCTCTATTATGTGAGTTATTTTTTACAATGGTTAAAGCAATTTTGAACATACTCTGATGCCATAAAAAAAAATGACAGATCAAAGTTTCTATTTACTTACATACGTGCTATATATGTGTCGGTCGCTTATATAGGGTAAAAAAATTACATATCCGATACAAGCAGATGTGCACGAAGCCTACTCCTAGTCCTAGTTATCCAAAGCTCTCCTAGTTATAAAGGCAAAAATAGGGTAAAATCCATTTGTTATCCCTTAACTTTTACAATTATCTTAATATGGTTCTTTATTTTAAATTTATACTAATAAAGTTCCTTAACATCTATATCATGTCCTAATTGAAGTCCTTCTGTCAGTTTCAGTGTTAACTTCACTAGAAATGCTGATGTGGCAGTCTAAAAAATTCTACTAGGACCCGAAAACGCTAATGTGACATCTTCTTTAACTATAATGGATGACCATGTTGTACAGAAATAAAAATTGCAACCCCAACTGGCACAAGCATATAATTTTGGAGAGTTAAAAACGCAAATGTCGAGACCCCATCTCCTTCCCAAATTATCGAACCCCACTGCAACGCACACTCCAGACGGCTGGAGAAGGCGGCCGCTGTCCTCACTAGAAGGACGAAGAACAAGAAGCGGAGGTGGAGAATGAGACGAACAGCGAGAACGACGAAGGTCCGCTGGCACCAAATCGCTCATAAATCGGCTTCCCTTGGGCCTTCGATTCCAAATATTCATAGTCTTCAACCTTCGACGCCAAATGTTCATCCCTTAACCGATTCGCGCAGAACGTGGCTGGTGGCTCCTAATCAGAGTTGTCGGTGGCTGGGTCGGCTAGAGGCAGCATCGAACAACTAAGAAGGCAAGCGTTGAACAGCCGATCGGAGTTGGCAGCGGCTGGGTAGGCGAGAGGCAGCGTCGAACGGCTGAGGAGGCGAGCGTTGAACGGCCGATTAGAGTTGGCAGCGATGAACGATGAGGGTCTGCTCGGATTGCTTTGGCGTGGCTTGGTTATCCTGGGTCTACTTGGATTTGTTGCCTGGCGATTATCTGACTTCGACCATTATTTTGATTTTGGGTTGGTTCAATTACTGCAGATTTTGATTCGATTCAATCGGCCTTAGGTTCAATCGCTGTAGATTATGTGTTTCAACCTCTATTGGGATTTTGGGTTTATTGAACTCAGGATTTTGAATAAAACAAAGTTGGTGGGGCGAGAAGGAGAAGGGAGGTCGACGAGGTTGTTCGCAAGAAAATGGGAAGAAGATGAAGTTTGGAATTTTTTTAAACTCCTAAAAATTATGTGTTCATATTATAGTGGATTTAAACTTTTATTTTTGTATGGAGTGGTCACCCATTTTAGTTAAAAAGAAAATCATGTGACGTTGGAGGCTAAGGAATGGGTTAGAAACCACACATCAGCGGCAATGCGCCACATAAACATTTTTCATTCAAAATAATGGCTAAATTGATGACATGAACTCGAGTGAGATGTGATTTACAAGTTAAAAAACCTTAATAGACACTTTAAGAGATAAGGGATCATAATAGACACTCTAAAAGTTAGGAGACTATTGATAGATTTTACCAGGCAAAAATAGATATGTTCAGCAAAAAGAATCCAGTCCGGCAAAGGTAGCGTGGGAAGCACGTGCAGCAAGTGACGTAATTTCAACAAGTATATTCTGGTTATTACCAATATACGTTGTCAAAAGTATTTTGAAACAAATATGTCAATATTAGTGGTCTGACGCAAGTCCGCGCATTAAATACCTTCTTTTGTTGCTGGTGACTTTAGAGCTAAATTTTGTTATTGTGCGAAGCTCCGAACTATGGATGATGCGCGCGGAGGAAGTTCTGAAGCCATCCAGGAGGGAATCTTGAGGAAGAGGTGATAGGAGGATTCAAAGTCTCCACACTTTCTCAAGCATATTTTTTGACATGACATAATTTCTCTAGATGCTAATTGTTGGGTAATTGGTTTTTAATCCACTTTACATGTCTTGTTCCTGATTTTTGAGCGAAACATGATTATTTAAAAGAAAAGAAAACAAAAGGAAACTGAGACATGAGACAAGAGAAGAGGAGGATCCAACTAACATGAACATATCATCAGATGTAGAAATTAGGAGGTAAATTTATGTAAGAAACAGTCCCGTGCCGTTCCTAGTCAGAAATAAAAATAAATAAATAATTAGGTTATACACAACCAACGAAAAGGCGAGGGCACTTGAATTTGTCTTGGAATCGGCCTAATAAATAAAGAACAACTAAAAATGAGCATGGAGGAGCAAATATGAAGTTCCCGGCCGGCCCATAACGATGAGAAAAGAAAGCCCAAATGAGAGAAGCTAGTCACTGTGAGCTGGCTTTAAATCGGCTGCAGCCAATTGATTGATCCACAAAAGTGAGTCCCTCTCCTTCCCATCGTTTTCAGTATCCTGTAGGGAATTCACAGCTCCCGTACTCTGCCAAACATTTTACATATTAACGTAAATGTTATTGCTAGTAACAAGTAGTAGAAATTGTTCACTGGAGTAACAAGAGAAAGATAGAACTGATAGGAAATTAAAGGAAAATTGCACGTCACAAATGGCAGGCATGACAGACAAATTTGGGACAAATCTGGGCCGTTCACCGTAACTGCGATTTTAGAGAGATGCAAAAGCAAAAAGCCAATGAACCGTCCATTACTGGACAACCCAAATCTGTTAATCATAGCTGTCATACGTGATTTAATTATAGCCCGAAATTAAATTTGTGAGTAACAAATAAAATAGCAGGGGTGAATAATTTTTTAAGGTGGAAAAACCAGAAAGTGGAGCAGCCACAGCCAAACATCCGTCAAACGTGAACATGCATACGACGCAGAGGGAAAGATTCCCCATCAAGGGCGTCAACATCCACACCACCAGTCACGTGCACTTTTTTGACCTGGGGTGAAGGTGAACCCCTCTTCTCACCCTGCCCTGCCCTGTGTATGTTAGCCACTAAGCTCAAACCCCGCTATCGTGCGCCAAAATTGATTAACCACTCCACAAGCCCATGACATTGGTAATGGTAATGATAGGGCTTAGCTTCGCTAGCTGCATATGCCTCCTGAGCCAGATTAATCGTTGCCGAAAGATAACTAATTAATTAAAACACTCACTCGGCGGTTGGGTAGTGACGTAGGCCGCCCCACTGAAGTCGCAGGTGCCCATCACGCGCCCTTTCTTCTGATAATAACTGTTGAAGGCGAACGACGCGTGCGCCTCCACCGTGTTCGGCTCGTAGCACGCCTCTCCCGGCTGGATCGGCCGGCAGTCCGCGGCCCCCTCCCCGCAAGCGTAGTCCAGTGCTGCCTGCAGCCTCCCCTTCCCAGCCTCGCCGTTCGCCACGCACCACGTGTTCCCCGTCCTGCTCTTCGACACGCCCCCCCTCACCGGCGCACCCACGTGCCGGTCGCCGATAGCCGGCGACCTACTGCCACTGTAATTCTTCAGCCCCTCCACAGTGAACGGAATGTCGTATACCTTTTTCTCGTCCGGGTAAAAGAGACCGTAGTTCCTCTCCGATGTGGGTCCTGTCTTCTTGTTCTCGTTGAAAAGCGCGAAGAGATAGACGGTCAGGTCGGCCTTAGGCCTCAACGGCGTCCCTCCTCCGGTAAGAATCCGGCGCACCAGATTCCCGTTGTATGCAGCCGCATTCTCCACGCTCGCGCCGTTTTCATTCTCGTCTCCCTTCGACGGCCATCCTGTTTCAGTGACGACCAGTTTAATGTCGTCAAACTTCAGCGCCGACATGGCGGCGAAGACAGCGTCGATTTGGGCGTCGAAGAGGCTGAAATAGCGAAGCCCATTGTTCGTATCCACGACGCCGGGATTTTCCATGAACAGAGCATAGTCCAAGGAGATGACGTCCGTGTTGGACTCATAGGCAAAAAAGGGGTAGGCGTTAACCATGAGGAACGACCCGGTCTCGCGCAGGAACTCGAACATGGGCTTGAAAACGGGCTCCATTAGTTCGGTTCTGAAAGATCCAGCCGAGGATGGGTAGGAGTTCTGGAGAGCGCTGAGAGCAATGGGAGAGGAGACTTTAATGGCGGAGTCGAGATTGTACTTGATCAGAGCTTGGTGGATGTTTCTCATCGCCGGGACGAGGAAGCGGGTGGTGTTGTGGGGGTCGACGAACACCTCGTTTCCAACAGCAATGGCTTCTATCTGGGTGGCTGGGTGGTAGCCGGCGACGTTCCTCTGCACCCAGGTGTGAGCAAAGGAGAGGCTCTTGGCGGCGGCGAAGAGTTGCTCGTTGGGGAGGTCGACGGTGACCTTGATTCCGGTGCCTGCCAGAGCTCTGAGAACTGCAGGGTCGGTGTCGTAGACCTTGACCCGGTCTAGGCCTTGAGACGTGAGAAGCTGGACCACTTTCACCGCCGACGGCAGATTGTTCGCAACTCTACCATAGTTAACCCCAATAGACCCAGCATCTGTAAGCAGTAGAATTAAAACCAAAGTTTAAGTTTAAAGAAAAGAGAAAACCATGAGTAGAAGAGAGGTTAAGCTTAAAAATGTATGCTGAAAGCAGATACTAGGAGTTAATTAAATACCTGCAAGGATGAAGAACAAAATGTGGAAGAGGAAAAAGCAGTTCAAGAAGGAGAAGAGAAAGCGGCCCATGCTCTGGTTCACGGACAAGGGAAGGCGGAGCAAGTGAGTGGAGTAGGAAGACAGACTAATGACAGATTTAATGCACAGATTCAGGGGTTTATAAAAAAAGCAGTGGGGTCTTCTGTTTTTTCTTTAAAAAAAATTCTTGTGTGAATAGGCTCTCTGAACGTAGCTAATTAGTTCTGACCTCGTATGTTATTTGCACCATCTGTTTAGTTTCATTTAAATTTATTTATATTAATATTTATGTAATTTTTTTTAATTATTCACACTAATAAATAAAATTGAATTAAATTTAACTAAAATAATATAAAAATTTTGGGACGGAATGTATACAGTGAAACGAAAAGTATGGTATAGGGTGCCGTAGAAGTAGAACTAAATGGAATTTATATATAGAGTTGGCGAGGACTAAGTAAGTTTTCATTGATTCATTAATGGTGTGCGATAAAACTTTTTATTATTAGATGCAATCGAAACGAAGCGTTACACTCACTTATAGCACTAATAAGTAATAACAAAGCAAATTTTTACTGAATGATTAACAAATCAATTTTCCAGTAAAATATAGGAGTAATTCATTTTTGTTCCTAAACCATTCTTCAGATTCTTTATATGTTTTTATTTTATGTTATTTTTATTTCGGTATTGAGATGTAGGGAATCGAGAAAGTGGGGCCGGCGTCAGTGAATGATAAGAACAGGAGGCGGCAATTGGGTTAATGCTCACGTTTCCCCACGCAAAAACTTGACCGTTTTCTACGTTTCTTTTTCACTCACTCTCCAATTGTCTACTTAAAATGTTCGCACAGTCTTATCATCATGCCGTTTATCACATGACACGTGTTCATCACAACGTTCTGATGCGACGTGCGCACACATCATTGGCTAACAGTTCATGGATATCTAGGCGATTAAGCGGAGGCGAGACAGGCTGAGGCTCGAAGGTGATCTGTGTTCGGTTCAAATTAAAAAACATTAAAGAATTAAAATAATTTTAAATTTGGTTTGGTTAATTTAGTAATTAGATTCGGTTTCTGTTTAAATTAAATAACAAAAAATTTGGTTTTGGTTCAATTTCAATTTTAGAATTTAGTTAATTTGATAAATGAAATAACCGAAATTTTTTATACCATTTTTTTTAATTTGTTTCATAAATAATAATGCTATCAAGTAACCCAAATTAGCTTGGATTCTTATTTTTTTCTTTCCATAGACAATGAATCTTCTATATTAAATGAAATTTGAAAAGAAAAACAATATCTCTATCTCATTTCATCTCTTATAGAATTTAATTACCATTTTTTTGGTTCGGTTTGAATTCAGTTTTATAGACTAATTCAGTTAATTTAATTTTTTATTATCTAACATTAAAAATTAAATAAACCAACCAATTCAGTTCAGTTTAACCCGAACAAACCGAATAATAATCTCTAGAGGCTGGGGCTCATGTAGAAGAACTAATTGGATCGCTTTTTGATACCCCTTTTATCAACTTTAGAACGTTAACTAGGTAGGGACAGAGATTGGATCCAAAATTCTTTTGATTAAAGTCTTACTACTGGACCGTTATGTCGGATCAAGGCGCAATAAAGAAATTCTTTTGTTTTTTTTTGGGCTAGCATATTAGAAGATGGCTCCTTCTATGTATAGGTATCCTGCCTACGATCTGATTAAATAGAGGTTTGAGCTGCAAGCTGGCCGTAAACCTTCTCCATCCAAGTAATTAGGACTTTCCAGGCCAAGGTCAAGATCACTAAACCAGAAGCAGAGCAGAGCTGAGCTCCAGTGGGTGGAGAAAGTTGGAATGGTATGATAATGAAGTTGAAGAAAATGGAGAGACACAGCATAGCAATGGACAGGTGGGGGGAGTGTCCTAGAAGAGGAAAAGCCGTGTCATTGCCTTGGATGGTTCTGTTGGTGTTGGTGTTGGTGATGTCAACTTCTACTCTCATTTATGATTTTGGCTTCGTTCAAAGAGTTTGGACCTTTCCGTTTCACTCTCTTGGATTGTGAGGTGCGACCTCGTTTTCACACTTCCTACACCATGGCCAGGTGCCTGAACAAGTCCAAACAATCCAAGAAAAAGAGATAAGCCCAACCCTGTTCTGATACGCACAAAAATAGCCGCCAAGCTTTTACCATACTAAAGTTCTGTTTTGGAACAATTTTTATGATTAATGTTAGAGTTTGGATAATTTATTCAATTGTTGAAATAAAAAGGCTGAAACTAAAAGTTAAAAACTACCTGAAAACAGTTTTTTTAAAACTCAAACACTAATTGTCAAAGCTAATGCCAAATGAGACCTAACATGGTTTAAAGTGGAAGGAAGACGGGGTTTAAACCTTTGGACTTCTACCAGTAGCCGCACCGTTCTGGGAAAGCAAAAGCAAGACATAATATTAAACAAGCAAGTTACACAGTAGAATAAGATGAGAGTGGAGATCAACTAAACAAATACCGCTTTTCTCTACGGATGGGGGCCAAGATAATCGTTGGTGGCTTGCACCATCTACCTCACTACTTTCATTATGTGCCTCTTGCTTCTCAGTTTCTTGCATGCGGACCGTTTTTAGAGCTAATTCATCAAATGTTTGGTTCATTGCAACAGGGAGGAGGGTTGACACGGCTCCAGTCCCCCACATTTGTTGCGGTTGTTGCTCGTTCGACGAAGTAGTAGAATGACCAAATCTCAAGTCTCGAAGAGTTGCAAATGATTCTCTCATCGCTGTCATAGCTTCAAAGAACCGGGTGCAAGAGGCCAAAGCAACAGGAATAGGACGGAGCATCTCCTTTGTATCAAGACAGACAGAACAAACATGACTACGAAACACAACTAAATCGAAGTCATTGATCGATTTGTTCATATTAGCGAGTGAATTTCCAGAACCACGCAAGATAATGTGGAATTTCAAGATATCCACAATGCCACATTTCTTTTAGAGCACTGAGAGATTTGGTTCTGTACATATGGGTTCGAAAGACAATCTTTCAGCTTCTGGAATACAACAAATGCGCAATATTTGAGACAATATAAAAAATGGGCTCCTTAAACGTACCCCCAAACAGAAGGAGGCTCCTTGAAGTTTTGGCTCCACTGGAAATCAGCAACTGCTGCTGTTAAGGTTCAATAATCACTGCCAACCTTCATTAGTAGTTTAGAAAATTGTTTCTCAAAAAGTTAATGCAAAGCACAGGAATTAGAATAAAACGAGGTTCAAAAGCTCCGCGCGTTGCGGCGGTCACATAATATCACAGTATTAAGAAAAATAATAATCAAGAAAAATAATAAAATTAGTTTGAGGGCCCAAAGAGAAAATATAAAAATCTTATGCATTAAGAGTTTAATAATTAACTCAGAAAAAATTAGGGAAAAAAAGCTCTATTTTACTAAAAAAATAAATAAACCATAATGACCAATGTTTTAGTTTAAAAAACAACAAACCATTAAAAAAAAAAAAAGAACTAAGAGATTAAACAAAAACACTAAAATTAAGTAGTTACTAAGTTTAGGGTCGAGAATGTCAAGATGATAAAAATTAGGGTCTAACATGAGAAATGGAAACAATACAGGGACTGGAAACGCAGTTCACCAAAAAGAAACGTGAAACAGAATGAAAGTGGGAGAATTTCAAGAAAGGCCCTAAAAAAGAGAATTTGTTTCGAAAAGCTAACCAAACTTATAAACAAAGCAATCGCGTTAAAAAAAAAAAAAAGGCCAGCCGAACCAGCCCAAAACCAATGGACAAAACCATTTGACGGACAAAACCGATTGAAAAAGTTGGGGACCACTATGATAAAATTGTCATATTGGGGGACCAAAAGGGGAATTTGAACATTCCCCTGGAAGTGAAAAAAAAAAAAACAAATGGAAGCCGGGACTTGCAATAAAATGGACAAATATGCATTCATTCCCTAAATTATTGGTTTCGGAAAGTAACAGCTCCATACTTTATTATCTTCCGATCTCACCATCATCAACAAATAGTCTTCGCGCTATCTTGCGACAGAAGGAGAAAGTGAGGGATCAACATGGCAAACGTGAAATATTCAGGTACCAAATGTGATGTTTTACCAAAAAATGGGAAAAAGCAAAAAAAAAAAGAGCTGCGGAAGGGCAAAATCGTAAGGACACTGTTTTTTACTGTTCAAATGAACAGTACCCCCGCGGGTTTTAGTATATAGTATAATTTCCTTAGTTTTGATCAAGTATTCCACGCGAGTTGAGTGACGGAAAGCTTCTTTTTTGAATTAATGAGCTTTTTAAACCAAAAGGCAAAAAAATGATCCACAGGTTCACGGATAACAACCACACCAGACTGTAATCCTTCATAATATACACGTAACCTGGAAGGGATTTGGTAAAAGGCATTCCCTTGGCCATCGCCTCCGTCAGACAAGTTTCTGGCAGATCCTTAACACCTTTGTTCAACAGCATTCTTGAAGAGAAATTCAAGATAGTAGATCAAGCCAAAATGCCTGATCTTCATAAACTTAGCAGATGTACTGCGTATTAAATCTAAGTATGCACTTAGAGATAATACGATGAAACTATACGGAGAACAGACAAAAGACAAATACATGAACACAAATGGACAACACAGAGCAAACCTGAACCTCGTAGGAGAGAACTGGAAAACAACACAGAAGAAAGAAGCAACATCAAAACCTCACAACTTTACAAAACCACACACATGCCCTTAGCAGCAATGCAATGGCACAAAACCGCACCAGCAAAAAAAAAAGAAACAAAGCAATAAGCATGCAAAAAAAAAAGTGAAAAATGGGGAAAGAAGAAGAAAACTAAAGATATAAACCGTTACAGAGTCAAACATCCAAACACAAAAAACTCCCTCGTAATCACAAGAAACAAGAAATAATGCTGTTCCAGGCTCCAACTGACAAATAGATGCTAATGTGAACCTTGCAAAAAGGCAAAATAATAAGAAAACAATCATAATTCATCGAAAGCAATGGAAAGATCCCTTTTGTGAAATAAGAAAGGAACAGAAGAAAAGAGAACTTAAAAACTCATATTGTGGATAAGAACACGCTCCCCCAACACACACAAGTAACACCAAAAACTCATAATGAAACATGTGTCTCAGAAGAACCTGAGGCAGGAATCACTCAAGATATTCCCAGAGTCTCAATCTTCAAATGACAAAACAAATATTACTTGCCTGGTTGGGTGGGAGGGGATTTCTTTTTCGCCTCACCCCGGGCTCACGGATGTGGGAACTGGAGTGATCTGTTGTAGAAAAGTTTAGGCAACATTCTACTTATTTTGATAATTAAGTCGTCTGTTAATATATTTTTTGAGATAAATATATCATTCCTTCTCAAGCAAATAAACCGTTTGGTGTGTGCTAACTTAGACACTCCTGGTATGAATCGTTACCTAATAATGAGTGAGTTTTGCTCTGTCGGAACAAAATTGATCAAATACATTTAATTGATCTTAAATCATTATAAAATGTTAAAGTTAAAGCAAAAACAACCAAAATGGGAACAAAATTTGATATATTTGAAGGTTAACTTACACTAAAAGCGGGGAATTCTTTATTCCCATCGCCTTGAATGGGTAAATTTAATATAATACGTTAGTTGGTGATTTGCCTCATAATTCGCAAACATCGCTGATATGTTTGCTTAAAAAAATATATTAATGGTGAAATATCCCCTTGCCCTATAATATGTGACATATTTGCCCATTTTTCAAATAAATTAGTTTGGAAATACACTACTAAATTTTTTTGGCTTACCAACACGCATTTTTAATGGCTGCGCGTTGGTAATTTTAAATTGCCAACATGTAACCAATAGCAAATGCACGTTGATAAATCAGTCGTTGAAAATCCAGTTACCAACGCGTAAAAATTAAGTCATTGGTAATTTTCAATGCATAAACGTTGGTAACCAACAACGGTTATGCACCGGTCTTGTGTTTCCAACTCGTGAACAGGTTACCAACGCAGACTTGTGTTGGTAATTACTAACTTACATATACGTTGGTAATATTTCCAACATTCTAGACTGTTGGTAATTATTTTAAAATTGAAAAAAAAAAACAAAAAAGTTTCCAATGAGGACTGTTGGAAACTGAATATTCTTTTATAAAAAAATATATGTAAAATTTTTTTAAATAATTAATAGTAAAATTCCCATTAAATTTTAATAAATTAGTGTCTGAATAAATATAAATTAATATTAAAAAACCAAAAAAAATTGATAAAATTATACTATTTAGTAAAATTCTATTGTCATAGTTAAGATTTTACTAGTACCACAAAATTCACTAAAATTTATAAAAAAAAAATAAAAAATAAAAAAATTGCACAAAATTATAACAATACTTCCAAAACTCAAAAAATTCACAAAATTCGGTAAACGTTCACCGAAACTAATATAAATTTTAAATTTCACTAAAATTCAAAAAGTTGAAAACTTTTTCAAAAATTAACCAAATTAAAAATATCACAACAATTATCCTAAAATTAACAGAAATAAAAACATTGACAACAATCAAACAACAGGATCTACCAGATCTACCAAAATCAAACAACCGGATCTACATTCAAACAATCAAAACTACCAAATCAAAATGAAATAACTAGATCTACAAGTTCATACACAAAAATTGCAATCAAAAGTACAAAATCAAACATCAAATTATTCACAAAATCGAAATCGAAATAAGTGAAGAGGGGAGGAGACATATATAGGTTACAAAATAGAAATCAAAATCTGTGAAGATGGGAGGAGACCCATCGTTGCCGGCGAGGCGGAGAGACAAAGAGGCAAGGAGGCATCAGCGAAGCGGCTCAATGAGGAGGCATCCGTCCGGCCATCCGGCGGAAGGAGAACTGCGGAGGGAGGACGCGCGGCAATCTGGCAAAGGGAGAACGGCTATCCGGTGGAGGGAGAACGATTGGCTCGATGAGGCACGGAGGGAGAACAGATGACGGAGGACAGCAGAGGGAGAACGGCGGTGCGTATGTATAGTTATTATTATTATTATTATATAATATATATGATATATATATACGTATATATATATAAACGTATATATTGAAATATAAATATTATTCAAATATGATATAATTGACAATGCCAATATGAATATATATAAAAATATAAATTTAAATATACATATTATTATTACTATTTATAATAAAAAAAATATATAAGTATGATACATATGATACATTATATTATTATTATTATTATTATTATTATTATTATTATTATTATTATTATTATTACATAAGTGTATGAGAGATATATATTTTAAATTATAATTATTATATTTAAAAAAGTTTCAAAACTTTACTTTCTAAAATATATAATTTTATATATGATTAATATCATTATACATAATAATAAGATATATTTTAAATACATATTATTATATTTTTAATAATAGTAAAAATAATAAGTATAATAATAATAATAATAATAATAATAATAATAATAATAATAATTATTAATAATATTATTATTATTATTATTATTATTATTATTATTATTATTATTATTATGGTAAAATCCATATTTAGGCCCCTAACTTTTAGGGTTGTCCTGATGTGGTCCCTTAACTAAAAAAGTATGTGTTAAAGTTTCCTAACTCAACTTAAGTATCTTATTTTAGTCAATATCGTTAGTTTTATCGTTATTTTGGATGAAAATTACCTACGTGGAACGTATATTACCACATGGTAGTCTCTTTTATAATAAGGAGTGACTAAATTAGAAGAATAATAAAGTTCAAGTTAAAATTGGCGTAAAAAGTAATTTTAAGGACCTAAAAAAATAGTTAACCCGATCTTCCCCAATCTCTAATTTAATCGCCGCCGCCACCCATCTCTGATTCAATTGCCACCCCTGCCCTTCTCTTTCTTTGATTCTGTTTTCCAACAACTCATTGACTTTTATTGTCAAACTTGAGGGCGATGAGATCTGAATGCCTTATTCCTGAATGTGAAATCAGATTCAGCCGCCAACCAACGATTGAGTGAAGAATTGAGGATTATAAGATTAGCAGGAAGAAGAGTTGGACCACCGGAAGGACGAAGGTGGGTTGGGTAATGTCCGCGATGGTCACCCCATCAGCAATGGTGTTGTTGCAGTTGATGAAGAACGTGGTTATGTCATCAAGGTGTTCTTGGGTTGCGAAGTGGCCGGCGAAGGGAGGGAAGAAATGGAGGGTGTAGGATAGGGAGCATTTAAGTCGAGGACGAGATCAAGCATGTATCGACGAAGAGATGGAGAAGCGGAGGTCAACGGTGTAGTATCAGCGAAGAAGGTCTGGAGAAGAAGATAATGGGTTAAACCATGTCTTAAGATTTTAGGATTATGAGTTTGCATCATTTTAGTCTGAAATTTGTTGTTTTTCAGTTTAGTCACTTACTGTAATGAAAGGGATGGACACGTGGCAATAAGGGTGTCACGAAAGGGATGGACATGTGGCAGTAAGGGTGTCACGTGGACAATTTCCATCTGAAATAATGATAGAACTGACTGCAGGGACCATAATAGGACACTTTAGTTGAGTTAGTAAACTTTAATTGTCACTTTTTGAATTAAGGAACTACATTAGGATGACCCTTAAAGTTAGAGGACAAAATATGAATTTTACCCATTATTATGATATACAACTATTACCAATGGCCTGCGCATTGATAATTACCAATATGCCAGTTACCAACAGTCTGACGCGTTAGTAATTTATCCGTAACCCGTTTGACTGTTGGTAAATTTTTATTTTTTTGACCAATGGTCTAACGTGCTACGTTAGTAATTACCAACTCACAGGCCATTGATAATTTGACTATTGGAAAACATGGTTTTTTTAATATTGGTATATAGATTTACTATTTCCCTTGAAAACATAAATTATAATTATAGAATTAGAGGTTATTAAATTTTTATCAAGCAACTACCTAAGGTTGGATTGACTCGATAATTGTTTGAAATGAGCACTGTTAGACTTGAACTCAAGCTCAACTGCATAAAATATTGAGATTATTGTTTGATTCTAGCTTTGGCTTGATATGGTTCTCACTTGTTTTCCCCTTGCTTCCCACCTTCTGGTGGTGGGTTGCAATTCATCTTTGCCCTTTCTTCCTCTATATGAATCCTGAAAGTGTGAGAAAGCCATGTTAGACATGAGAAATGAATAATTTCCACAAAATTTAGAAAAAAATATACAACTTGAAAACAAATCAAAATAACAAAAGTAAGAGGCTCAAAATTGTTGAAAAGAGAACTCTTTTACAGCCTGACATAAGGAAGGGAACCCGTCATTCAATAAACTAACTATATAAGAATTGTATACAAAATATTTATAAAAATAAAAAATAAAAAAGATTGAGAGCTGCCAAGATATTTAAGTTTTGTGCTTTTTGCCCCAACCAAATGGGTGAAAAGATGTTGTGTTTTTATCGGACAGCTCAAACATGAACTCGAGTTGAGACCTACCAAGCAAGGTTTTATCAAGTTTAAGCTTTAACCGAGCCTAAAATTAAGCTGGAAATAAAATGGTCGAGCTCGAGCCAAACACTACTCAGTCTCGTATCCTAATGAGTCTAAAGGGCCTTAGAAATATCTCACATATGCAAATTCTATAAAGCCTAGGAGACATTGAATACTTAATTTCTCTAACAAAAAATACCCAGTTACCAATGATTCGAGCTTCTCGAGTCTAAGGAACCAACCTTTAGCCCTACTTGAGCTGAGCTTGGGCCTCAATATTCAAGCTCAAATAATTTGAATTCAAGCACAAGTGATATTTATAAGCTAAGGAGCCAAGCTCAAGCCTGATATGCTTGGGCTCGACATGGCCCTATCCAGATTAGGTTTAGCCAAATTATTTAGAAAAAATGACATAATTTTAGCCTTGGAAGATTGTACTTTTAATCCTTTGCTTTCTATGTGCTTTATGTATGGACTTAATGGCTATAACGTTGATGGTTTAACTATTGCTTAGAGATGTCAAAAAATATCCTATCCACAAACCTGAATCTACCCATGCCCACAAACTCTTAGTGAGAGTATAAGTTTAACTAATCCTATTCAAATTTAACTAATCCTAGCCGAATTCGGTATGAGGAGAGTATATATTTAGGGATCTATTCTTCCTAAACCCAACTCATACCTTCCCTGCTTATAATGTATAATGCTTGAGTATTTAAAATAATACACAAACCATATGAACACAATCTTATCATATATAATTTAATTCTAACTTCCTAAAATTCATGAGTCGTACACGGCTCACAATCTAATTTAAGTGCAAATCATTAATTTCTTTTTCTCGGTTCATTGCGTTCTAGAATTATAGTAATGTTACTTGGCACCTACCTCAAACTTTATTTTTATATATTGATGTTTTCACTTTTATTTGTGATTAAAAAATGGAAATTCGAATCAATTTTGAAAAACTTTTTAGATGTATTTGGATATTATATTTGGTTGTGATGTCTATTTTAATTTTTAGCATGGCTAATATTGGTAAATTATAGTAGTTTAATATATTTTTAGTTTATTTTCAACTGTATGAATCATTATACATGTATTACAAATATAATACCTGACCCTACTCACCTTACTACGAATAGGGTTTGAACTAGAAAATCCTACCCATTATAAGATTTGAGTAGCCCTTATATTATAGGAATTATTTATAAATAACTCTACCCTCCCCAAACTCATCCCATTGGCACCCTGTTGCTTACTGCTTGCCTGCATGCTGCACATTAAGAGCTCCGGCCATTAAAACACAAATATATGTTGACCCGGTGGTTCCTGTTGTTGACTGGTTGACTTGTGCTACGGAGCCTTAAACGATTAATGGTCGATTTGATTTTGACAACAGTAGTAATAGCTGGAAATCTGTTGACAAAAAGCTAAAAGTCGCATTGAAGTGATTCCAAACGCTACCATTATTTGAAATGTATTTACCATGGATTTCTCTCTCTTGTTTTTTTTTTTTCATCTCTAGCCGTTTGCATTATACAGTTTTTGTTTAATTATGTGATTTATAACATTTAAAAGAGCAAAGAAGCATCTAAAAAACTTGTTTAAAATGCTTTTATGTTATTTTTGCAAACATAATAATACGCTTTTATGTTTTGAGTAATCAAATGGAATCGGATTTGAGTTGTAAGTTTCAACGTCTACTATTCCACTGTGAAATCGAATTTAACCGAATTTTATCCCACGTTAGACCGATCTGAGGCAAACCTATGAGTCGGTCCACGTTACTGCTCGGTTCGTCGTCCATCTGACTTAATCCAATTGAGAGTTCCAAAATTCCCGCCATACATGAAGATGAATTAATTGGAGAATGTAATTGATTGGCAACAAGAAGTCAATGGCGTGATCACTGCTGGGAAGAATGAGGAATGAAAATGAAATGCGTGGTAAGTTAATTCCACGAAGCAATTGGAAAAGAATTTTATTTTATTTTGTTTTTTTTTTTCAATGAAAAGCTTTATAAGACAATAATTTGAAAACATACAGTAAACCTATGTAGACTAATTTACAAATGTAACCTCATCCAATTAGAGCTTATTCATAGCTTTTAAGGATTCCCTTTTTTTTTTTTTTTTAACACAACACAAGCCAATACTTAAGCGTAATAAAGGGTTAAAACATATAGAAGTAGTACTAATAATTATTACCTTCATCTTATATTCTTTACATCATTTTTTATTTTTTTGTGGTTTCAAATTTTTTGCATCATTTCCTTTTTTAGAAAGTTTAAGTAACTGAATTGACCATTATACCCTCCTCCACTTTGAGTGGAGTGTTTGTTTTCTTATTCAATTTTCTTGTAGTCGACACATTTGGAAATCCCCTCTTCTACCTCCGACCTAATTTCACCAATCGATGGGTCATGGGTGTCAATAAATTAGATCTTAGAATTGCCTTAATATATTTGTGTTGTCCATCATTTAGTTCGATAAATTAGGTTGGAAAAACTAATTAAGGAAAAAATAATATAAATTTTTTTTAGAAAACTAATTAATAAAATATTTAATATTTTATTTTAATTGTAGCTTATTGTATAGAAAATTAAAATAGCAAAATTTTACCATGAATAATGAAAGGAACCATATTAGTTGGGAAGATGTTATAAATAAAAATATTTTAGCTAGTTGACAAATTTGTAGGTCTAGCACATCAGTTAGGGATATTAATTATAGTTCCCATTTAGAAGAGCATAAGATCAAAGGTTCGATTCATAGGGTAGAAGAAGATAGAGGCTTATATGTATGCTTCCTATTATTTTTTCCCTTATTTTGTCTTAGAATTATTTTTGTGCGTGAATCATATTTTTTTTTGTAGTGTTAAGTCTTAATTTCATGAACCTTTTAGTGTCTTAATATTGACAATGTAATATTGTCCAAATTTCCCGAGGGGGGGGGTTAATTTTTTCAGTGTTCGTGTTTCAAAGGTTCACTAACAGTTAACATATAATGAAATTGGATTGTAGTTAGATACATCGTAATCATTTCTTGCCGGGTCGAACTGGGTACACAGATGAATGGACGGCCAAAATTGATGAATTTATATCATTCATCTTGACTTTTAGTGAAACAATGAGTAGCGACAATATTCGTTGTCCTTGTTGGAAATGTAAGAATTTGAGGTTTAGGGATTATGATAAAGTGATAGTGCATCTTTACAAGTGGGGGGTTCATGCCTTTTTACTTGAATTAGATGACTCATGGTGGGCTATTTAATGACCAATTGGGTGGAAATGATTACTATGATTAGGGCTCTTCAACAAATCCATATGAAATGATGGTGTTGGACAGCATTTATCCTGGTCACAATTAGATTCCCTTCACCAATGAGGAGCAGCCAAATGAAAATGTACAATGGTTTTTTGATCTGTTGAATTTTGCATCTACTCTTTTGTGGAATAGATGCTAAAATCCTTCTAAATTATCTGCTGCAGTTCATCTTTGGAACTTGAGTCAAAGTACCACATGTCACAGGCTTGTTATGATAACCTCCCCAACTGATGAAGAAGACCCAACCTTAAGAAAGTAAGATGTCATCCAATTGGTATAAGATGAAAAAAACTTGTTTCTTAGTTTGGATTATCTCTCATCAAGATTAATTCCTATGTGAAAAGCTACATGTTATTTAGGAAAGAAGATATTTCTTCCTGGTTTTACAAGTTTTGTGAAGCTAAGAGGTATAAGCCAATAAAGGGTGGAAGGGGTAAATATCGACCAAGAAAGACCTTGCATCATTTGCCACTCATCCATCATCTCCAACGCTTATTTGCTTCGCGTTCAACAACTAAGCAAATGAGGTGGCACAAGGATCAACAGTCACTCTTAAATATGTTAAAACATCCATCTAATGGTGCATCTTGGAAACATTTTGATTGTATCTACCCATGGTTTGCCACTAAACCACAAAATGTCCAGCTTAGATTATGTGCAGATGGATTTGCCCCTTTCAGACCATCTGAAAATCATTATTCCTACTGGTATGTTATTGTTACTCGTTATAATTTGCATTCATAGATGTGCATGAAAAGGCAATATATTTTTCTATGTTTGTTGATTCCAAGACCATAAAGCCCAAATCATAACATTGATGTTTATTTACAACTTCTCATTGAAGAATTAAAGTAATTGTGGGAGGATTGTGTCCAAACATAACATGTTTCATTGAGACAAAATTTTGTCCTTTAAGCTACATTAACGTGGACCATAAATGATTTCCCAACTTGTGCCATGTTTTCAGGATTGATGACATATGGTCATCTTGCCCAACTTGCATGGTTGAAACTAAGGCCTTCCAGCTTAAGTATGGATCTTTGATTGTCACCAACAATTTCTACTGAGGGATCATCCGTATAGAATAAACAAAGTTGATTTTAAGAAGAGAAAAATATAGTCATCCTTGATTCTAGAACGATTTTTAGGTGAAGCAATCTTTGAACGAATCTCTTACCTTCCATCAGTTGCCTAGAATGGTCTACAATGTTGACACCATGCTAATGGAAAATCACACAATTGGACCAAGAAAAACAATTTCTGAGAGTTGCCATACTAAGGTATAAATTTAATCCGCCATAATCTTGATGTAGTGCACATTAAGAAGAACACCTTCAACAATATCGAGAATATTGTTATGGATGTTAAGAACAAAATTAAAGACAACGTTAAAGCTTAAAATGACCTTTAGATTTATTGTAAATGACCAGACAATGGTTGTTCTTTCAAACCAAAGGCTAGATATATTTTTGTGCATAACAACTTCAATATGTTCTTACCTAGGTGAAATTCCTAAGACTTCTAGATGTGTATGCCTCAAATCTTGGCAGATGTGTTAACAGTTCTGGTAGTAGTATTTATGGCATGAAAAGTCATAATTGTCATGTCATGATGCAACGACTACTCCACATTGCCCTTTAGCACTTCCCTATAATATTTGGAAGTCGTTGACTGAGTTAACCAGTTCTGTTGAGATTTATGCTCTCCTGAGTTAGATTGTAATCACTTCACAAAGTTTGAAGCCAATGTCCCAATTATCATTTGCAAGCTAGAAAAAATATTTCCAACTACCTTTTTTGATGTCAATGAGTATTTGTCGGTCCACTTGCCATATGAAGCAAGGGTTAAAGGCCTTCTTTAGTATCAATGGATGTACAAATTTGAATGGTGCATGCATGATCTTAAAATGAAGCTCTCTAATTCTGCTCACGTTGAGGGATCAATTTGT
Source organism: Aquilaria sinensis (assembly GCA_005392925.1). Taxonomy (NCBI): domain Eukaryota; kingdom Viridiplantae; phylum Streptophyta; class Magnoliopsida; order Malvales; family Thymelaeaceae; genus Aquilaria; species Aquilaria sinensis. The sequence goes on along the minus strand of SMDT01000860.1, from coordinate 537,651 downwards.
GAAGTGTACCTTATAAAGAAGACCTCCATATTCTGTTCACACTAATTTGAATCTCATGTTCTGTATATAAGGAACAGAGTACCCAGAAATGATGATGGTGATCCTATTCTATGTAATGGAGAATTGTGGTCAATATTCAAGTACCCGAGTTGTCCATAAGGTGCATTTAGATATAGATTCCTTACTGACAATGAACTAAGAGTCACCACTACATACGTTTTGTTGAACTATGCCAAAATCAGGCCATATCTTGAGCAAGATTACAAACTTTTTTTTCTCGTTTTGAGGGCAAACAATGTTTTTTCAACCAACCCATTTTATTTGCTCATATTGAATAGCATGTTTTTTGGGGAAGTGTGTGGCTAAGCACCTAATATTACCATGTATTGGCTTGAATAACACATACAAAACAACTTTTCAATTTGGCATCAGAAGTCACAGCTACATAAGTGCAAACTACTCACTCCTTATGTAGTCCATTAACTTGATAGAGCAATTAATGAAAAAGGTGTATGATTTATATTTGGGTCAATGAAGAACAAAACAACATAGTCGATTGTATATTATGGGATGTTGTTTGTGTTTCTTTGCATCGAGTAAAAAATTGGCCTATGTATTTCACAAATGGTTACAGGTTCCACATAAGTAGTGAGGCAATGACAAATCAACATATAATAGTGGAGTATGCATTTAGAGCACTGAATGTAGTGAAGTTGAATATGATTTTTACACTATATTATAAGAAGTCATTCAATTAAAATGTCCTGGATATCCACATAAAAATGTTGTCTTGTTTAGGTGTGAGTGGTTTGACCAAACACTTGAATGTGGGACTCGAATTCATAAATAATATGGTTTTGTTGAGGTCCGTGACACACGCTAGTATCGAAAGTTTGATCGCTTCATTCTTGTATATCCGACTAAGTATACTACAAACAATATATGACAAAGTCACATGATAAGAACTAGTGATCAGTTTTTTAAGATAAAACCTATGCGAATTATCCAATATAAATTGACAGACACTGACAATGCTTACCAAGAAACTGGTGTCATTATAAATCAAACAATCAAGGATGATCCTATAAAAGGTTTAGCTGACCTGGGATTAAGCGATGATGTTGAAGATGAAATTGTTCCCATGGGTTTAATAAGCGATGATGATGTAATTAGAGATAATGATAACTTTTCAAATCATTATACATATGAGGATGATGAGTTTCAATCCGAGGATACCTCTAGTGATATTAATAACATCAATAAATATCATAAGGAGAGTGACAGGTGTAAAAGCACCAAATCGGGTGACTGACACATAAAGTGCTCATGTTAGATTGATTTGACTGTTGTTTAAGTGACAAAATTAAAATTCATTATTGAGGAATTTATAAATTTAATTTAGTTGCTTAAAAAGTTAATAATAACTGAACAATATGCTCATGAAAACATATTTATGCTTTTTGGTGACAACTGGATGTTTGTAAATGCCGCCCAAAAGAAAAAATACTTATAGATGTCGACCTGGCAAAAGGCCACTTGAACATTCTATGGACCTTTCAAATAAAACCTCATTGACTCCCACAAACATCTTAAAGCATTTGCAGAAACACAAAACATATCGATGCTAGCTATTTATGTCTGATCACAGCCACACTGTACATTGGGTGGTGGAGTATGAGATGCAGTTTCTATAAATGGCCTTTATTCCATACATGTTATGCACCCTCAGACACCTTTTCATGGTTCAATTAATGACGTGCATGCTGAGGTACCATCATCAGTATCACAAACACTAGCCCGACCCCAATGAAAGATCTACATTCACGACAACACGTAAGTAGCTCATTTTGATTATGAAGAAAATACAAATATATCAACTTGATGTCATCTATGTACTAATATTATAAAATTGTATATTATGCAGATTCTTTCTACCTGCAGTGACACGGTTAGTGTCCCCTTACTTTACCACCTATTTTAAGCCATATCTTGATTGGTCACATATTTTTGCACCAAACGTTCAGCAGTAGTGGCACTTAATTGAGGTGGTTTACAGACAAACATTATACTTTGTCATAATTTCATATCTTATTTTTACCCATCATTTATTTATATCTAATGTATTTGATTGTAGGGGACCTATGAATGGGATCCAATATACCATAATGAGGTGTATTGGATATGGCACATCTTGGGGGCTCAGTATTGTTACAGCTTCATGGAAAAATTTTGACACGTGCAAGATCCTATCAAATGTTTAGCAAAATAAAATTTATTATCTGATGTTGTATATGAAGAAATGGAGGCATATTAGGCAATCTAGAGTTTATTGTGGATTTTCTAAGTTCAAAATAATCAGAGCATTAAGCAGTGAAGTAAGTTCATAGTCTGGCTTTTGCAGTGTGACATATGTAGAGGGATCAATCTCAATATCTGCATACTAAGAACATATGATAAACCCTTCATGTTCTTACTTCTTCAATTTGAGTTATTTGTTAACAATTACTATGAATTATTCTTAAATTACATATTTTAAAGAGAGAGAAAGAGAGAGAGAAAGAGAGAGAGAGAGATCCGGAGAAAAAGGACCTAGGCTTGTTCAAGGTTCTCTTGGCTACACATAAAATGAAGAATAACCAATATGTTAACAAGCACTTCGAGGAAGTCATTGTAAGAATAAAAATCTTTTTTGAATCATTATAACATTTTCAACTCTTAATAACCCAAGCTTAATTTAGTATAATAATTTTATGTCTTTCTATAAGACACGATCGATACTGAGATTAAGGACCAAATGCAGCAAGTGGACAGTATGAGGTCCACACAAGAGATTGATGAGGCTACAATAATTAGTACTACATTGAGTGGAAGAATGAGATGACGTGTTTTTGGTTTGGGATTGGAGCAGTGCATTGTGCCAATATGTTGAAATCCGAGATTTAGTGGACTCCCACCTGTTGACCTTACTCAGACACCACAGTTCAACAAATAAGTTCAAAAGGTGATGGTAAAAGAGATTGTGAGAAGGGATGCTGAGTCTAAGAAGACACTGGAACAGCTTAAAAAGAGACAACATACAAAGATTGAAGTGAATAGAGTTGCCATGAAGGCTAACTGGGCTTAGTTGGAGCTTATTTGTCAATCGTTAAACCTACCTTATTTACTGCCACAACTCCACACTATACTGATGAGTTAGACTCGAATTATGAAAAGATGCGATATGCTTAAATCCGATTAGGAACAGGTATATCATCAAATGATTCCTGCACTAATGGACTTGAGTTAAACTCGAATTATGAAAAGATGCGATATGCTTAAATCCCATTAGGAATAGGTAAATCATCAAATGATTCCTGCACTAATGGACTTACTAAAATTTTCTTAGATGTTGCGTTATTATCATATGATCAGGCCTGTATGAATTAGTTGCAACTTATTATAACTAGACTTTGATATAATGTATAACTTATCCACATTATTATATTAATAGCAATTTGGACCTATTTATTGTATTATATTTTTTTGGATATAAATTGTAATTATTAGGGTTGAAAGCATTTCAGGAAAGATGGGTGTAACCAACAAATAACAATATAAATGACATTTAGGATATTACCAACGATTCAGACAATTGGTAAATTACCACCGATTAGGGGTATAAACGAACAGAACATTCGGTGAACCGTTCGTAAACGGTTCGGCGGGATTTCGTTTATGTTCATTTATTTAGTTAAACAAATGAACACGAACAGATTTTTATGTTCGTTTAGTTAAATGAACGAACACGAACAAAGTCCCGTTCGTTCATTTATGTTCGTGAACTGTTCGGTTAATGTTCGGTTATTGTTCATTTATGTTCGTTCATTTACTCGTTCGTTTATGTTCGCTTGTTTGTGTATCTATGTATTAGTGTGTAGTTATACATTTATTGTTATATATATTTTATATATCATATATTATATATTTATTATAACTTACCCTACGTACACCCTATACACTATATTAGAACCCAAATTAGTTTCCCAGGCTATTTTCATTCTTCAATTTGGCTGTTCCCATTTTCCTTCCAGACTGCTAGATCTGGCTCTTAAGTCTTTGCCTATCTCTTTGTTTCGTTGCTCCTGTTACCAAATTCAACTTCTTTTTCATCAGATTTGGGATGCCAACATTAGATTCAGCTTCGCATCGTCTTCATTGTTGCCATCACATGCCACGCTCCGTTCGCTTTTCTACAGGTCACAGATCTTATGCCGCCGTTGATTCTTATTTCGTTGCCGCCTTACCTCCTACACTAGGCCGTCGCACACCGAGCCGGCGAGCCCCACTTGTGATTGTGGCTACCGCCCCATCGTCAACTCGCATCGACCCTTCTAGCCAGAAGCCACAGCAACTGCCCATCAAGTTTCAAGTAGCCGCCCATCACCGACGGCCGTCCTCCTCGCTTCTCCAACATTTCACCAGTATTAAAATGCTACTTGGGGACTACCTGTTATTTGTTTGTGATTTCTACATTATTTTTGTCGTGATTTCGTTCTATGTTCTCTGTTTTTGTTTTTTTTTTAATCGTTGGATACTGATTTAGTTCTAATAATACTGATTTACTTAAACTAAAATTAAAAATCCCGTAAGAGATATTACTAGTATTATATCTGAAATTAAAAATGGCAAGTTCAATTCTTCTTTATGAACTTGAGATAGTTTTTGTCTAATACAACTGCATATACGATCTTGAGCATCAGAATCAAGAGGTGCCTCCCTATTAAAACTATCTTGAAATTGATGACGAATAAAATGTCTAATGACCCCTATATCAGTCAAAGAGTTCCCTTGCTCATCTCGGGTAATAGAAATTCTATTTGAAGATTGTGTAGTATTGGCAGCAATGTGAAAAAAAACCTAGTGTTATTATCTCCTAGAGCGAACCATTTGGTTTTTTCCTTTTGCGCCAAAATAGTTCAAATCTTCTTGGACGATGAAAGAATTGGGTTGGAGGCCTTGAATGGATAAATTGTGGAGGGAAGCATTTGGGCAGAGTTGCAACAAGTCAGTAGAGCAGAAAGCCTTATCTAGAACTTTAATGACAGCGTCATTACCTTGTTGTTTATTTGTCCATGTAAATTTTGGTCCTTTTAACGGGATGAAGATTAGCTGATGTTGTTGAATGGAATTGATAAGACTGGAATTGATAAGGTTTTAGCTTGATTTTTAATTTCTCTTATCTGTCAATGCCCTGCTTCCAAAGGTGAACGATAGTACATTGCTGAGTCTATTTTATTGGATGAGTCTTTCAATTTAATTTGTTGCTATACTAACAACTGTTTTATTTGCATACCATCTCATATACTGCAGATTAATTGTGTCAATTTCAAAGCTTATTGTTCTAGTTTTGAAATTGACAATGTCTGATCCTTCTTTCGATGCTCCACTCTTAGTGTCTGATGATAGATTTTTAGAGTTGCATACGCTAACCGAGTCAACTGAATCATCAACAAGTGCTGTAATTTCCATGGATTCTATTCTTGTTGATGAAGCTAATGTTGCAACAGCAACAAACAATGAGGCAGTAGGAGCTGTTCCAGAGGTGAATGAAGCAAGTAATACGCAAGTTACTGATGCTCAGGATGCACCATTTACCAAGCGAAAAAGGAAAAATACTTCAGGGGTTTGGGAGGACTGCAAGGTGGTTAAGTTGGCTAACGGAAATGAAGTGATCAAGTGCATCCACTGTCAATTTAAAATTCCAAAGCCAAAGGATGGGACTACCACGCAAATGATCAGGCATCTTAAAAGCTGCCCGAAGAAAACTGCTGTTTCAAAAGGACAACTGAATTTGTCAGTACTGCCTGGCACATCAGACACTGCTAGTACAATACAAAACTTCAAGTTTGACAATGCCAAAATTCATGAGATTATCTTCCGTATGATAATGGTTCATGAGTTACCGTTTGTCTTTATTGAGTATGAGTTGTTTAATGTGTTGATGAAAGTTGCGAACCCATTATATCAGAGAATCACACGTGCAATGTCTAAAAGTGATTGTCTTTCTAGTTATGACATTGCAAAGAAAAAGGTGAAAAATTTGCTGAACATAGTTAATCATGTGAGTATCACAACTGATTTATGGACATCTGGTCAGAAGATTCATTACATGGTAGTCACTTGTCACTTTGTAGATTTAGATTGGAAGCTACAGAAAAGGACACTTAGTTTTGTTGATGTCCCTCCTCCATATTCAGGAGTTTGTATTTATGATGTATTGTACAAGTGTCTAAAAGACTGGAACATTGAGACTAAGGTTGCTAGCTTGACAGTGGATAATGCTTCAACTAATGATGTGGTGGCAAGACTGTTAAAAGATAATTTGAATTTTCAAAAGAAGCTTGTTCTAGATGGAAAACGATTTCATGTCCGCTGTTGTGCACACATTTTAAATTTGTTGGTGCAAGATGGCCTCTCAGAAATTGGGGATATAATTCACAACATTCGTAAGAGTGTGAAACATGTAAATGCATCTCCTGCACGTCTACATGTGTTTAGTGACCTTGCCAAGCAACTACACTTGCCAGACAGACATCTAATTTTAGATTGCAGCACTCGTTGGAATGCAACATATGCTATGTTATCTTGTGCTTTGGAGTTTAAGGATGTGTTTGTAATGTATACTGCTCGAGAAGTCTCATACAAATACTTGCCACAAGTGGAGGAATGGAAAAATGTTTAGGACATTTGCCAATTCCTGGGTCTTTTTCATGAAGTTACTAAGATCATTTCAGGTAACATTAGTCGTTATTTGACTTTTTATTTCATAAATTATGGAGAAGTTTATGCTACAATTTTCTAGTTAAAATTTTTCTGCTAACCTTTATTAATTTTTATTTATAGGTACCGAGTATCCTACATCTAATTTGTTTCTCACTGAGCTATTTGGGATAAAGGAGATGTTGGATGACATTGCTTCAACAGGAAGTGAGTACATGAAAGGTATGGCCAGTAGGATGAAGGACAAGTTTGACAAATATTGGGGTGATTGCAACTTATTGATATCAATTGCTGCTGTTCTAGATCCTAGAAATAAGATGAAATTGATTGAGTTTGCTTTTAAATCAATTTACTCTGAGGATGAGGCTACTGTCCATGTGAAAATTGTTCAAGATACCTTGCATCATTTGTATCAAGAGTATGTTGATGCTCATAAAGCTGCTATGGCTGCTGCACCTAGCAGTGGAGATGCCATTACCAAGAGTGGTGCTTTTAGTGCTGGAAGTGGGAGTGGAATTGTTGGAAAAGGGAAAGGACAAATAAAAAGTGGAAGGTCAAAGTATGATCAATTTATTAGAAGTGTTGACACTGTTCAATCAATAAAGTCAGAGCTGGATACTTATCTAGAAGAGGGAGTTTTCATTGGTGATCCAGATGTATATTTTGATGCCTTAGAGTGGTGGAAGACGAATACCTTAAAGTTTCGAATCCTACGAAAAATGGCTGCTGATATCTTGTCCATTCCAATCACAACGGTTGCTTCTGAGTCCACATTTAGTGCTAGTGGAAGAGTTATTGATCCATACCGGTCCTCTTTAGGAACTAAGACAGTAGAGGTGTTGATTTGTGGCAGTGATTAGTATCGTCACCATTACGGGATCAAGAAGAAGTTGAAAGTAATTATCTATTTCTAATTATTTTATACAAATTTCTAATTTCTATAATAACATCTAATTATGTTGTTGGTTATGTCATAGAAAAAAAAAAGAGGTTATTTCTATTCCACTTCCTTGAGGATAAGTCTGTGTTATTCATTTCTCCATTACGAGGTATGGTTTGTTCCAACTAAACAACTTCTTTATTCCAAGTATTCTACGTATTTGTTGTTCTTAATTTTTAAATACAAATCCTTTTTCAAATTTTCTAACTAATTAAGTAATGATTAAAAATATTTATATAAGTCATGTTCTAACTCTTTTTATCTTTTTGCTTTACAAACAATGACTAATTCTTACTGCCCAATTTTTTTTTCAATACATGCAGTGGCGTTTCACTTGTATGGTGTCACAAATTTTTTACCAGAGAATGCAAAAGTCAAGGTTTCATGAAGCTTACTGCTGTCTATGGGAAGCTAATTATCTATCTTTTGGTATTTTATTGGATTGTTGTACGAACTTATGTTATCTATTGGATTACATTTCCATTACTTCGACTTTCACTTTCAATTTAAGTTATGGATTGTTGGTTTGGTTGTCTATGATCATTTACCTTCGTTTAAGTAGTTTATGAATGTGTTAGACTGATTATTTTTATTTGTGTTCGTTTATGTTGTTCGCAAACAGTTTCATTTGTGTTCGTTTGTGTTCGTTCGTTTATACGTTCGTTTATGTTCACGAACGTGTTCGTTTGTTTGTGTTCGTTCGTTTATACAAGCTTAAACGAACGACACACAAACGAACGAACATATACTAAAAATAAACGAACGAACACAAACAAGGAAAATGTGTTCGTTTATTGTTCGTGTTCGTGTTCGTGTTCGTTAAATATTAAATGAACGAACACGAACAAGGCTTGTTCGTGTTCGTGTTCGTTTTGTTCGTTTACAAAATCCTACCACCGATTCAAGCTGCTGACAAATTTCCAATAACTAAGCCAATGGTAACTTACCAGCTGCTCAACTGTTAGTAATTACCAACGGCTTATGTATTGAAAGTTTACCAACGGTTCAACTCGTTGGAAAATATATGACCATTGCAAAAAAAAATGGGCCAGGTAAAGGACCATTGGTACCCACCAACAGCTTAAAGTTGAAATTTACCAATAACTCAACACTGGGCCATTGGTGAATCGGTTTCCAACAAACAGAATACCAACATCCTATTTCCAATGGTTAGGTGTTGGTAATTTTAAATTTTCCAATGCATAGCCATTGGTAATAGACGTTGGAAAATCCCTGGTTTTTAATAGTGGGTGTTTGTTGGGAAAAGAAAAATGGAAAATTGCTAGTTCAATTTCATTTTAATGTCACATTTTATCTAACTCCTCCAACATTTTTTTATTACAAGGTGTTATACAATTCACTAGGATGGATGTCCATCACTAACGGTGAACTTAACGATGTTAGATAATTATGATTAAGAAATAAATAGCAATGATTATGGAATGTACAATGTAATTATTATTATGGGAGGGAGTTGCCGATTTAAATAAATCTCTCTAATCATTGAAGAAATAAGATTTAAGATTTTAATTGTTTCTTTAGAACAAAATCTCCCATGAAAATGCTAATATCATTGAAATTTGGTGTGCAGTGTATGTGGAATTAATGTCTTATATTGGCTGAACTGGTGTCTAAAATAGTTTTTTTTTATGTTTAATACTGTTTTTATGGTATCTAATTATGTTATATTGATATATAAATTAGTTGTGTCTAATACTACTATTCTAGTGTTTTAGAACTATTATTATGGTATCTAGCAATGCTTTTCCGATGTCTAATTATATCATGTTGATGCATATATTATCTAGTATGGTGTCTATGACTGATCTCTAGTATGATGTTCTAGTGCTTGTGACTAATTTTTTGGTGTCTAACTATATCAAGTTAATGTATGAATTAGTCTATGTGTTGGTCAATGCTGGTTAGATTATTGAAAGTTTAACGTTAAAACTGATAAATTGTAATTATTTTGGCTCCCTTAACAATAGGAACAATAAAATAAATTTTATTCTACAAAATACCCTATAAATAGTATCATGATTATCCTTCAATTAATGACAAAATCTAAAATGCAAAAACCGTCTTATCGATTTAATTTTTACACTTCACACTTATTAACATCATTAGCGTTCTAGCTTGTGATAGACCAAGGTGGATGCGAGAAGTTCCCATTTATTACTCCCCTATCAAAAAACCATTGCAACATGTTCTATATTGGGTAATCTAAAATCTTTGCAACATCACCATGTTTAGTAAATTACTTTGACATATTATTGTTCAAACTATTATTTCATTATTTACTTTGTGCAACTTTCTTGATTTACTTGTAAAAAATTAAGGATGAAAGTGAAAATAACACATAAACTTTTTCCACTCTCTTAATTTTCATACCAAAACAAATCGTTGAATAATATTGGATGAAATTAGTATTTGCAATGACATGTTAGCGGTTATCTACGGCCGCATCATTGCCTAGTAAGCTCTATTTGTTTCCTTATTTAAAAAAAAAAAACTAAAATACTATTAGTAGTAAATTAAAAAATTTTATTTTTCATATAGTGATTATTTATTTAAATTTTGCAATTTCGTAAACCATACACTAAAAATCCTAAATACAGTTTTAGAAGAGTATTATTTTGTCAAAATTAAGTAATTTTTTCTTAGGCCAATAAAGCTAAAAACGTCTAAAACTTTGATTAAAATTTTTAAGTGATTATAATATAATATAATATAATATAAATTTTCAAATGATATAAATTTAAAAAATAAAATAAAAAAGATTTAATTTTAATAATTGAAAACAAACTGAGCTATTGCTTCAATTCTTTTAAGATTGATGCAATGTTCAGGGCCTCATCCTGGTGATTTCGATATGATTACAAATTCGCAATCATATTGGCACCCATCGGACTTCGATTAATTGGTGTAATCAAGCGCATAACGTGATACGGTGTATTTTTTTCTCAAAAAAAGTGACAGCTACTAATGAAGTCAGCATATTTAATTTAATTTTAAATTTTAAACTCTGTAAAAAACAAGATTTCAAACAGGACATCCACATTCACTTTACAGAGAATTTTGAAGAATTACCTATCTTTTAAGGAGTAGCATTAATTTGTAACTGACTATAGCCTTTGATTGTTAAAACTAGGATCAAGCTTTTCACAGAATATTATGGGAAATAACAATAATGATATCAATCATTATGACAATATATAATATTACAGTAATATATACATAGGAACAAGCGTTTTACAGTAATATTACAATTTTTTTACTTACAATTTTACAAAATTTACAATAATTATGGCAGTATATTTGTTAGACATTTTGTTATGGAGACAAAATTCTCATAAAACCTTGAATAATTCATAAAAATAGATTCTATATGAATAAGTAGTAATCCATGTATATATCACAGAAGACAAAGAGTCGGTAGGAATATGGTCTAAATACGTATAACACCTATGTATTATAGTGACTTGGGCATTCAGTACCCTAAACATTTTGAAAGTATAAATCAAGCTCTAAACTATGATGATCGAGGCACTTTGCCACTTAACTTCATAACTAAGACGTTTTTCCATCGGTTATATAATGAAATTACATATAATTACACAATTTAAAATTTTAGACACTTAATTGTACAAACAAAAAACTTTAGAACTTAAATTGCAATTAAACATAATCATCTGAGTTGTTTTTATCTCAATCATTTGCACTCAAAACTTTGACTCTCACCACTCAAGCATGTCTTTCTATCTTCAAAATGTTTTTTGTTTAATTTCTCTACAACAACTGAAAATCATGTCTCTATCATTAGCCTTCCAATCCAAACCCACTCGATTTTGGGTTTTGATGCAAGTAATGAAAAACAACTTAATAGACACCAACCTAGGTTGTTTATGATAGTTGAGTTCTTTTTCTGGCAAATGTTGATTGCCACATAGTGCGCCAAAATTGCCCTGACACCATCTCCAACAAGGAAACAATGGGTCCAATCTACATTTTCTCGATCAAGGACCAACATGGTGTTTTAAACTTATCACTTACTAACTCCTTGGCTCTCTTCTGTACTAGATCGGGTAAAATTCAAATTTGGTCCCTTAACTATTCAGTTTGTCCTAAACGGGTCCCTTAACTCTAAAAGTGCCTATTGAGGTCCCTTAACTCAAGTGGCGTGTCCAATTTAAGTCCCATCCGTCAATTGAGTCGTTATTTTGGATGAAACTTGCCTATGTGGCACCCATAATGACATGTGGCACTCATAATGCCACGTGGCTTCCTCTTTAATTGAAATAGGTGATTATTTTGTATAGAAATGAAAAAATTTGAGTTAAAATTGACATAAATAAATAACCATAGGACTTCAAATGTAAATACCCCAACACTTTCGCTGGTGGATCTCTCTCCTCTCTTTCTCTCACCGGTGGTTCTTTCCATCACCGATTTCGTCTCCGTCACCATTGTAATTTAGTTCACCGTCTTCATCACTGTCGCGATTTAGTTCATCATCTCCGTCTTCCATCGCGATTCATCTTTCATTCCGATTTCATCCTCCGTCGCTATTCGTCTTCCATCGCGATTTCCTCTTCCGTCACCATCTCCGTCGCGATTCGTCTTCCTTTGCGATTTCCTCCTCCGTCACGATGCGTCTTCCGTGATGATTTCCTCCTCCGTCGCGATTCGTCTTCCTTTGCGATTTCCTCCTCCGTCGCGATTCGTCTTCCGTCGTAATTTCCTCCTCTGTCGCCATCTCCGTCCCGATTTCGTCTCTGTTCACCATCTCCAATGGTCCGCTTCCGTCCCGTCCATCTTCATCTCCGTTCACCATCTCCGTCCATCTTCCTTTGCCGTCAAATCCAACACCATCGTCTACGGCGAGTTAATCTAACAATTGGGGCTAATCCATGTTTTAAGCCCCAAGATTTTGTATTTGTGTCAATTTAGGTTTAATTTTTTCATTTCTATTCAAAATAATCACCTATTTCAATTAAAGAGGAAGCCACGTGGCATTATGAGTACCACATGGCATTATGGGTGCCACATAGGCAAGTTTCATCCAAAATAACGGCTCAATTGACGGATGGGACTTAAATTGGACACGCCACTTGAGTTAAGGGACCTCAATAGGCACTTTTAGAGTTAAGAGACCCGTTTAGGACAAACTGAATAGTTAAGGGACCAAATTTGGATTTTACCCGTACTAGATCTGTATGAGTGTTGGTTGATCATGCTTAACGATAATGTTTTGTCCACAGCTGATCTGCCATGGCTTCGTCAGCTTTATCTTCAAAATATCCTTCATGGAACAATCATTAGGGTAAATTTATCATCTCATTTGTTTAATTTTGATACTTCTGATTAGTTCTTTACTAAATCCAGTTGAAATCAGTGATATTATGTCTCACACTCTCATTGAACCCACTAAGTGATTTGTAAATGGGAGGTTTTAGACTTGAAATTGTAGCTTTAGCAGCTCATCAAAAGCTAACACCGGGCATGGATGACTCAAAGCGAGAGTTCTTCAAGAAGGTGATCTCTTACATGATGATCAAAATTGACGTCTCAAAGCTGTTTAGGGAAATGGTGACATGCTCTACCACGTTCAACATTGTTTTAAAGAAAATGTGTTATCTATATGCTGTTAGTTACACGTAGATGAATCCTGATTATCATAGTTATGTGGAGGAGAAAACATTAAACTGCAAAAGATAAAAATTAGGAAACTTAAATTGTTATGTGGGTTTTTTTTATTTATAAATAAACAGATGTTAAGTTAAGTGAGCAAAGTGTCCCAATCATCATAGTTTAGGGCTTGATCCATACACCGAAATTGTTCAGAGGACCAAACGAGTGAGTTACTATAGCATATGGGTGTTTTGGGTATTTAGGCATAGAGAAATATTACTAACACTCTATCTATCACATTTTCTTTGCACAATTTGAGTTTTTGTCTTAAGTTTAATTTAAATTTATCTATCTTAATATTTGCTACAAAATCAAATTTATATTTAGAAACTGCAAAACTTATAATTTTTAAACATAATTTTTAATAATTTTAGTGAATATTAATATAAATAAATTTAAGTTAAATATTGAAATAATGCATAGAATTTGAGACAGATATAATAGTAAATAAGCCATATATATTCATGCGGCGAAGGCATAGAAGCTGTGCCATAGAAATTAACAGGGACAACTAGCTCTGGAATCCTTTGTCCCATAGAAATTTCCTAACACTAAATTACTTCCACAGACATTAATTTTAACTGGTTGAATCAGGGTTAGATAATGAAATATAAAGTATGTATCTGACATTATAATATCCTACAGGAGCTTAAGATACATAATCAAATCTAAGAGATGGGTTTCATGGGCATGGGTATTGGATTGGGTGGTTAAATGCCGACATTTCTACTTGTTAGGCTTTGGGTTTAAGTATCCACTTCATCAAATTTTAGCTTTTATTGGTAGGTAATATTTAAATCTATAATTTGTCCTAGCCTTGAATTTTATATGTCTGTCTTCGACTGAACATTTATTTAAAATGATAGATGGACATTATTTTTTCTTTAATCAGAAGTACAAGAGTTATTAGGGTATAATGGAAATGGAAAAAGGAGGCTCGAATCTGAGATAAACAGGTGGAAGAAATCATTGGTCCTTAGCGTTGCCATTGAACTAGCGAACTTGGAACAAAAAAAAACTAGGGATTTGATTGCATGAAGATCTACTATCTGGAATTGGGCTAGTTCCCTCAAAGAAAGAAAGTGTTAGCTACCTTTGATAATCGCTTTTTCTCTCTGTTGAAATCCGGGATTTTATTTAGTATCAAATTTATATAGTATCATAAAAGAATTAAGAAAAAGTAACACGTCTCAATTTTTTATTAGTCCACACAAGGAAGGGCGGAAGTAGGAAGAAATACGGTTGCATAAATCGCGGTCTTGTTGTTGTGGGAGGGAAGGGCAATTTAAAAGAAAGGAAAAAAGAGGAGATTTTCTAGGCATTCGAATGTGAAAAGTCACATGCTCATGAAAGGGAAGGCAGCCACGCAGGCTTAAACACCGACATAGATAGAAGACACATTTCAGTTTCAATTCAAAGGCTAGAGCAGAGTAGGCTAGAGCTTGCGAGTGTGTTACGAGAGGAGTCCTCTGCTTTTCTCTCTTCACTCCTAATAAGCTTGCTTAGGAGGAAAGAAGAAGGAGAAGAGCAAGAGGCCATCAATGGGGAAGCTCCAGTCCGGTGACGCCCCACAATCCCCCAGATTCACACCCCGTTACTCGTGCTTCGTGTTCGCCATTTTCACAGTCCTGATGAGCACGGCTCGTGCTTTCGATTACGCCGACGCGCTCACCAAGAGCTTGCTCTACTTTGAGGCCCAGCGCTCCGGCCGCCTCCCCTACAGCCAGCGCGTCGCTTGGCGGGACCATTCCGGCCTCACTGACGGCTTAGAGCAAGGAGTGAGTTAGTCCCACTTCCTAATACGAATGTTCCTATACGTGTTGCCACATTGCGTGACTTTGTGTGAACTGAGAATATATGCACTTGTTCTGTCTGCGATTGGGTCTCACAGGTGGACCTGGTCGGAGGGTACTACGACGCGGGCGACCATGTAAAATTCGGCCTCCCGATGGCTTTCACGGTGACGATGCTGTCGTGGGGAGTGATCGAATTCGGAGACCAGATCGCGGCCGCCGGCGAAATGGAGCACGCATTGGAGGCTATTAAGTGGGGAACAGATTACTTCATCAAGGCACACACTAGCCCAAACGTATTGTGGGCAGAGGTACACTACCGTACACAAACACATTCACGAATTCCACACACATGGCATGAGGCTACATTTGGCTTGTTTGTGCATTAAATTGCAGCAACATTTAGTTGGCATGTGCAATAATTAGGGCAATTATGCTGCCCTGCATGCTCACAGGTGGGTGATGGAGATACCGACCACTACTGCTGGCAGCGGCCGGAGGACATGACCACCTCCCGCCACGCCTACAAGATCGACGCGAACAACCCCGGCTCGGATCTCTCTGGAGAGACCGCGGCGGCCATGGCTGCAGCCTCCATTGTGTTCAGGGAAACAAACCCACATTACTCCCACCTGCTCTTGCACCATGCCCAGCAGGTAGAGCAAATCCTCTCACGTTCATATGTTCTGGTACGTATTTTTGTTGTATTGGTTAGAGTTTGAATAATAAATTTTGTTGGGTTTGTTGTGGGTGCAGCTGTGGGAGTTCGGGGACAAGTATAGAGGGAAGTATGATGGGAGCCTAGGGGTGGTGAAGAGCTACTATGCGTCGGTGAGTGGGTACATGGATGAGTTGTTGTGGGGAGCTCTGTGGCTGTACAGAGCCACCGACACAGAGGAGTACTTAAGCTATGTAATTGACAAAGCTCATGTCTTTGGTGGGACTGGTTGGTCCATTACAGAGTTCAGCTGGGACGTTAAGTACGCCGGTCTTCAACTCTTGGCTTCCAAGGTAATAATACTATACTTTATTTACCTAATCTTACTTTTTTCTGTGTTAGCTTATACTGTTCGTCCTTCAAATTTTAGAGATTATTCGATTAGTAAATAAATGCAAGTCACAAATGTTGGGATAAACAAAAAGGTGTTGGTAAAGTGAAAGTTCTAATGTTGCTTGGAGACTAGAGCCTGGAGGAGTAGGAGAAGAGGGTCAGTATTAGCGTCTTCTCACACTTTTAAAACTACTAAAAGAATATAGTTATAGACGCTAAGAGGTGTGTAGGTACTCTTTTTAAGGTATACAGTATACTTATGTTCATTTTATATTGCTTATTGTGGGTCTTGAGAATCGACAAAATACGACCGGAACAGACAGCGTGACACCCGGCTATGGGGAAAAAAATAATAAAAATCCAAAAATAAGAAATAAAAAAAAAAAAAAAGACGACAGAAGTTACCTTGATCTCTTTGATAAAATTTAAGTGCAGACCATTTCTTTAAAAAATTTGGGAATACAATTTTCCGTCAGTTAAACTTGATAACTGGAAAAGGAAACAAATGTATGTATGTATTGTAAGATGTAAAACTTACTTTCAAGGGAAATCATTTATAAAACAATATACTACAAGATGCTTAGGGGTGATTGCAGTAAGAGGTGCAAAACCTGAACAGATCGTGCCTTTTGTTTTTTCTTTGATAGAAAGCCTATAATGCTAGATATACTAAATTAATTTTATAAATGACAATTGAATTAGAGCTTATATATAAATAACAATTTGTGCATTAGAATCTATAATAGAATTACAATTTTAATAATTTGATTACCAATTGGTACATGAAAATAAAAGAAAAAAAAAAGGGTAGTATCAGAAACAGAGATCACGTTTCCGATGCCTCATTTCCAGAAAGATAAAGGGCCGGGGATGGCGTAAGCCGTAATCAAAGGAACATGATAAAATGTGCGCAGCGCCGGATCAAGATATGCTTTGCTGATTCCTACAGTTATAAAACCACGTGCTCTGGTGCTCTTAAGTGTCAGAACCCCGGGCCGGTGAGTGCCTTTCCTTTGCATATCACCATAGCACAGGGGAAAGATAATAAGCGAAGGAAAAGCAGCAACAGAACTTAGAATAAATTTTGTAGTAATTACTGCTGTGTTGGGTTCAGCATGAGTTGATTGGAACAGAAAATCAATTAATTAGAAATACTTCTATCAATTTTGATTGGGTTACATAAAAATTAATGATGATTTTGGTGTTAGTTCTACTACCAGAAAATTCATTGATTTTTGAGTTGGTTCTAGAAATATTTTAAAATTAGACCGTGGCAAAAATTTATATTTAAATATATCCTAATTTATGATATTACATATTAACTCATATATTCATTTATTAAAAACTTTGTAGTAAGGTTTTTTTTTTAAGTTTTAAACATAAGGCTTGACCTAATCTAATGTTGTTGCTAACTTTCTCAATTGACTTTTGTTGCTCTAATTACATGTGTATTTACACTTGGAAGTAAATGTGAATTATGCTAAATATTTATAACGGTGGTGAATGTTGACGGTTTATTTATTTTCAGCTCTTCGATTGTTGTTTTAAAGTATATGTGAACTGTACTAAATATTTATTAATGCAGTGACCGAAGCTTAACAATTTTTATCTTGCTTTTTGACATGGAATTACAATTTTTTGAAGTAGATGGTAAAAATGAAACTTTACAATTTTTAACTTTCTTTTTGACGTGGAATTACAATTCCGTCACCTTTTGGTTGGAATGTCTGCAGCGGCAACTTTGACCGCAGCTTTTCTTTGAATGCAAATCATATGTTTCATTCCAGTTGCATGCTAAAAATGTTGAGCAAATCCTTTATTTGGTCAGTCTTACCTACTGAACATGTAGTTTAAGGAACACTGTTTGACATACAGCAATTTAATAGGAACAAAAAGGTTCTAATTAGGTGATAAAATCACAAACATCACAATTTTATCGGAACGTCCATTTATATGAATCCTACATAAGATCTACTCGGCTGGAAGGCCCAAATTATTTTGTGGTTTGTGTCCTGCCATATTATAGTTTTCCAAAAGAAATAAATATTACTTTCATCCCGTAAAATTTGTCATTTTTATTATTTATAATAATAATTTTTTATTTTTTTTATAGAAATATAAACATTTTATATAGAAATAGTAAATTTAAAACTCTAGTTTATAAATATAATTTTTTTATAATATAAATATATTTAAGTTAAACTTTAATATAAAAAAAATAAAGGACGAAACTTTGCGAGCTGAAAAAAAGTAACATTTCGATTCAACCTAGGCGACAAAACAAGGAACAAGGGAGGGAATAGTATGATCTTGTCTGGGAATAATTACAATTTGCCCCCTAAGGTTTGGATGAAATTACATTTTATCTTTTTTATTTTAGAAATTTATATTTTACCTTTGTTTTTTTAATATTATCTAATAACAATTTATGAAATTTTAATTTAGATGTTATGGTAGCCATATTACAGTAATTTTAATTTGTATGGTATTTTTTTTACAGTTAATAGATATTTTAAATTATCAATTTTTTTCTATATTTCTTTCAATTTTTAAAATAATATTTTTTAAATTTCAATTAATTGTAAAAAAAATATCATACAGATTGAAATTACTTGAAGATAACAATCATATAATCTAAATTAATATTTTAGAAGTTTCTGTTAAATTGTATTAAAAATATATGGGATAAATTGTATATTTTTTAAACATGAGGAGGGTAAATGTAATTTAACCTAAACTGTAGGGGGGAAATTGTAATTAACCATCTTATCTGGCACAAATCAATTTATTAAATTTGGGTCTGATTAGTTTGTCTTCTAAGAGTAACATAACAGTGAAAGGGTAAATTTTGGAATTTAAAGAGTGGATCACATCAAACACTAGTTAGGGACCCACTTCCAGTTCCTCCATCAATGGGCAATACATGCCAATCAATTGGTTTTAGTTGACCCTACTGGGCACCGCTCCATTTTTAATTTTTCCCTCATCTTTTTTTTTTTTTGGATAACATTTTCCCTCTTCTGTTTTTTTCCCCTCTTCTTTTAGATCAGAACAAAACACTGAAAACAGTAGTAATGGACGTATGAGAAGTTGAAGACCTAGGGGAAATGACATGTCAACTATTTATTAAAATGTGAATCTGTGAAACTCAATTTTGTAAAAATTTTGGTTTATATTAAAACCTTGCCCCTGTTATGTCGAGCACATATGAGAAGTTGAAGACCTAGGGGAAATGACACTTTTTTTCTTAAGATTTTTTAATTATAAAATCATTTATTTTTTAAATGAGTTTTAGAACTTTACAGCTGTTTGCAATTAGTTCTAAAACTTTTCAATTTTCTGAGTTATCTTAAAACTTAATAGCTAAGTAAATAATTAGTCTTAAAATTGTTTTATAATTATCTTTTAGTAAATTCAATTTGAACTATATATAATTTTTCAACGAGTAATGAATTATTTAATTATCAATTTTTCTTATTGTATATCATGTTTCTGTATTTTAACTGTATTTCAGTAAAATTAGAACCAACTGGTAATACTGTGACAAAATATTAAGATTTATTTAGACCAATAAAAAGTTTTAAAATTCAAATAAAAATTAGGATGAGTTTAGGAGTAAAATAGTTCGGTTCCCAATACCAGAAGGAATGGAACTTTGAATTCTCGGCAATAACTGTAAAATGTCAGCAATAAAGTCGTATACTAATACTACTAATTAATGAAGCATTAAGGAAAATGTTGAAAGTTGAACACCCCGTAGCATCTGGAAGGCGTGACAGAAGGTGTTTTGTCGCTGTTTAGAAATGTGGATCTCTTGCTCATCAATGGGAGGAGGAATGTCCACCGAAAAAGAAAGGAAGGAATGTTCAAGGATCGAAGTGACAAATGTTACGTTTTGTTCAGTTAATTGGACTCGTTAGGTCAAGCAGAAAAAGTAAAGATTTTTTGTCGCTTATGATGATTCGTATACACGATGTTCTGGGGTCAAATCTCATATTTTCGTTCCGGGCTTTAATTACACAATAGACGACAGACTTGACAATTTAATCTGGATCATCTAATTCTGTGAATTCCATGCGAGGTTCACAGAAATGGACGGCTTAGATCAAACTCTCATAATTGTTGTAAGTTACAATGCAAGTTACACTTTTGTTTGTTTGTTTGTTTTCGTTTATAGTGATGCAAATATTAGAACGTGCAAATCTAACAAAAACTAGTATTTGAAAACGATCATGAAACATGATTTGCAGTTGTTGCTGGAAAGAAAGCACCAGGTGCATGCTCAAACACTGGAGCAATACAGATCAAAGGCAGAGTACTATATGTGTTCATGTCTCAACCGAAACGAAAACGGCAGCAACGTTTCACGCACCCCGGCTGGTCTCTTGTACATCCGCCAATGGAACAACATGCAGTATGTCTCCACCGCCACCTTCCTCCTCATTATATACTCTGATTTCCTCCGAAACACGAAAGCGAATCTCCGGTGCCATGACGGAAGAGTTGATCACTCAGAGATCCTCAGGTTCTCCAAATCACAAGTGGACTATATTCTAGGCTCGAACCCATTGAACATGAGCTATTTGGTGGGATATGGGCCCAAGTTCCCCCAGAAGGTGCACCACAGGGGTGCCTCTATTGTGCCATACCGAGCGAACAAAGGGTTCATTGGGTGCACCCAAGGGTATGACCATTGGTATGGCAGGGAAGAGCCGAACCCTAATGTTCTGGTGGGTGCATTAGTGGGAGGTCCGGACGTTGAAGACAAATTTAGGGATGAGAGGGATAACTATATGCAGACGGAAGCATGCACGTATAATACGGCGCCGTTGGTTGGAGTTTTGGCAAGATTGTCCGCATTGGAGCAGAAACGTGATGTGGATTTAGTTGCTTCGTATTAGAAACAAAGTGAGCTTGAAGTAGAAACAGCATTCACGGTTTGAAACAAAAGAAAAGGGTTTTTTTTATTTTTTTTTGCGGGTGAGCCCGTTTCTGTACCCGCATTTGTTACGCAACGTCTATAGTAGTGAGAACCGCTAAGTTAAATTCACAGCACACTGTGAAACTTCAGATTCAAATTTCGACAGTTGTTGAGCTCCCAACAATTGGGAAAAATATTGGTGATGTAACCATCACGCTATATATATTGGTAAAATTATACTGGAAATTTTGATGTCATATCAGTACATGTATCGAGATTTTTGGATCATGTGAACGAAGACATGTGGCCTAGTATATTTTCGAAATATACAGGAAGTACTTGTTAGCATGACTAAGCTAGAACGTGTTGTGGACGAGTATCTATCTAGATTGGACCGAGCAGAGCAAATTCAGGTGGAGAGGGCGAAATGACCTAATTATATTCAGCTCTACTCTTGCCCAGGCTTTGCTCAGTTTCGCGCAGGCAGGCAGGCAGGCAGGCAGGCAGTGGATTTGGTGCACAGGGTATGGCCGAGTTGCTCTTTCTCTGTCTCTGATTTTATATATATTTGGTGCCTATTGAGATGGAGGCCAATTGAAGGTCTGGTTACTCCTCATGGTGCCTCCTCCTTTAAACTTTGTCCGAGAGCTATTGGAGGAATTCTCAGGAACCACAATGTAGTCACAGTTACGGTATTTCTCAAAGGGTTTAAATTATGTGATAGATGACAGATGTTACAGATAACTCAGATCTATCCGTGACATCTATTGTTTGTCGTATATCGGTTTCCCTTTACCAAACCAGTTGGAGTGGTAGCTTCCAATGAGGCCGAGGCTGAAGCATTGCAGTTTATTGCTAATAAACAAAACCTGTCTAAGTGAAATTGCACCTAAATGAAAAATTAAATTTTAAAAGGCTATAGCTTCCGTTACAGTTGTCAACTTCATTGAAAAGATCAAGTGACCATCGAGTTTAGGAGTCAAATGGGTCATGAAAATTACTGTATCTTAGAAGTCCGTATTATTTTCAATGTTTTATTACTCTTACCTTGAGGATGCAGGTGATAGCCTATAAATATATTATTTTTTGTAATTATAAGAGTGTTTATGCTTTAATTCAGGATACAATAATTTTGAATTGTGTCAATCATTATTGAATTGAGGGAGTTGGTCCTTATTAACTCAGCAATTCTTTAACATGTCGACTCAGTTCAAGGTGTGACTAAGTCCAACCATATTCCATCTTCTATCTTATGTAAACATGAGCAATTTTAAGGACTAAAGTGTAGTAAAAGGCAAACAACTACGACTAACGGGAAATTATTTCAGACATAAACTTCATCGCCAATAAAAAACTGGAAATATAAATAAGGTGTATTAACACACACAAGTTAATTAAAAAAAACACCTACACGACACAATTTAGGATTGAGAAGGGTTCAGTAAACCTAAAATCTAACCCGAATCACTTTTATTGGGTTGAATAAAAACTGATTATAATTTGTGGTTGATTTCAAAAATTGGATAACTATTGGTTTTTTTTGTTGGTTCCTTTTTCATATGAAACCAATATGGGGTAGATTTGAATCCAATGTAAGTGTATACATATATACTAAAAATTGCTCTTTCTGTTTTATAAAAACTAGCTATTTTATTATTTACAGTAATTAATTTATGATTTTATTTCATCCAAAATTTATAACAAAAATATGAACTTTTTATTTGAAAATGGAATTTTAAATATTATAGTTTTTAAATATCATTTTTAAATTTTTTAATACATATTAATATAAATATATTTTTAAGTCAAATTTTAGTCAAAAAAGTAAAAAAAAAAAAAAAAAAAAAAAAAAAAAAGGACCAATTGACACGAAATGGAGAGAGTATAATATTACTAAATTGCCTATATATTGATGTACTAAAATGAAAAATTATGAAAGTGCTTCAGGGTTCTATTTAATTTTATTGACCAAGATTTCATTGATTTAGAAGTTGGCAGAAATATCAAAAGTTTCACTAATGTTTTGGGTAGGGAGTGGATATGTCACTATAGTTTTTTTTTTTTTTGCCCAATCTTCTACTAATGTTTTAAAATGGGCCGAATATATCATTGTCATTTAGAAAAATAACAGAAAATGGTAAAAAGAGCATATTTTAAAATCTTAGGGTTATTATGCATTTTTTAAAAAATATTAGGACTTTATAGATTTTTATTATAAAAAAAAAGTATCTGATATCTGCCATTAGCGCTTCAGCTCTACTGCTATCTCTGTCATCAGCACTCCAACCCCATTGTTGCCCTCCCTTTACCTCTATTATCTAATTTCTTCCCTAGCATTCTTGAGAGAGAGAGAGAGAGAGAGAGAGAGAGAGAGAGAGAGAGAGAGAGAGAGATTGGGCAATGTCAGTTGTTAACAATATGTTGATCTTAGGCAGGTCTACTTGTATTTAATTATAAGATATTTGGTTTATTGGTATAATTTCATTAATTAATGCATTTGTTTTAAAATAAGTTAAAATGTTGCATTGCATTTTAATCCTCCCCTTTTAGTGCTCCCATATTGTCATGGCTGATATATGTTTCATGATTTAGCTTAGCTCAACTAGAGGAGCGAGTATTGATTGCCATAATAATGATAACAGGTCTTACCTCTAACCAGATAATAAATCACTTCCTAAACTAGTTGTAAATACAATTTTATTGAATTACAGAGTTGTTAATCATTACACATATATAATAGGAACAAAAAAACCTGAAAACCAAGGCTGAGGAAATCAGACTTATAGTTATGGTTCTCTTTAGTTATCGGTTCTCCAGTTGGGCAAAAATTTTTTTTGAACCAACACCATTTTCAAGTTTGTTTGAGTCAATTATAAAACTAAACCAACCCAATCCATCCTCATCCTAATACATACAAGTTAATAAAATATTAAATAAGAACATTGGATCTTACATTACCAACCACAAATTATTTTTGAAAAAATGCCGATAAGCTTTTTCATTGTTAAATTAACTTTTAGCTATCGAGACTATCTTTGATACGAAAGATACCTTAAAAACATCCATAATATATTCAAATAAGATATGAATTAATAATACAACGGTTAATGTTCTTCCACGTTATGGATAATTTTTCTAAAACACAAGCACACATAGAGTTCACAACTTCAAGGGCTGAAAAGTGCCGCGTTAGAAAAGAACCAAACTGTGTGAGTCGAACAAGTATAACCTTATAGCTAGTTTGAGCCAAGTATTTTCTATGATCATCATGTAAATTGCACACATCATCCCAAAACTATTGCCCAAGTTACATATTCATTATGTACAGATTATTTTGTCTTTACCTTAAATAGAGCAATTTTGGAACTGACATGTAACATGCTTTTTACTTTTTGAAAGTTAATTGCAAGTTTTGTACATAGTTTCTTGAATATACCCCTTACCCTCTAATGCAATACAGTAGTGACAGGTGACAGTTAAAGTCAAATTTTTTTACTTACATGTAAATTTTAAATTTGGATAGATAAATATAAGATTAAATTTATATTATTCCTAATTTTCCTAAATCCCAAATTTTGAATTGATGGGGTTAGAAATAACTAGATTATTTTCCTAAACAATTTTTTATAATGAAATTTAAGGATAAAATTCATATTTGGTCTTTAACTATTTGGTTTTCTCCTAAAGTGGTCTCCTAACTCTCGTATTGCGTTCAATTTGAGTCACTCTTGTTAGTTTGGCTGTTATCCCTGATGCAAAATGCAAACATGGCAATCTACCTTAATATTCTCTTTTCAGCATGCGCGGCCTGACCATCTTCAATTCTCCTCTGTGGCTCAGCCCTTTTGACCTTTACTGCCAGCGAACCTGTCTCCAATAGCCCATCTTCTCCACCCAACACTCCTGACTTTTTCTCTAACTCCAAACTCCGTATTCTAACCTGACGCTCCCTATCTGCCCTTTCCTCTGAAGGCGTTCATCGACGAGCACAACTTTGTTGATTACCGACCATGTATCTTGGTGCGAAGATGGAAAGGAAAAGCATCAAATGAGGGATCAGAGAATCAGATAATCAAATAGGTAATCAGAGAACTCGTTGCCCTCTCCTCCAATGATTTTTCAGACAAGAAATCAAAAAATCAGAAAATTGGAGAATCGGAGAACTTGTGTGTTTCGTGAACCGGAGAATTGAAGATTCGTTCCGCCTCTTTTCGTGTCCCACAAAACCCTGGTCTAACCGTCTTTGATTCTCCTCCCGCCATTTCTGTTGACCTCTGTGATTCTTTTCGTTCAACGTAGCCTCCAGCTGATAGTCTCTAGCAAACGTCCGTGGGACTGGCTTTCGATGCTGATAGCCCTTCAATGAAGTGGGGTTGGCCTCACGAGTGCCATGGCCGATTCTCTGATGATCGTGAAGCCGAAGCCCCATCGTTCGAGTTTGTAATCGTACAACTTCAAAGGCATTCGTCGGCAAAAGAACGGGTGTATTTCCAATAGCAATTCGAGTAAAGAGAGCAGGCTGCGGGCTGTTAGTGGTGACTGGGTTTGCTCTGACGAAGGAGAAGTGCCATCGCACTAAAGGTGAAGGAGAAAGCCATGTGGATCCCGTTAGGATTGGGGAAGGTGATGGGTTTGGGTTATTCATGTTTTAGGTCCCCAAGATTATTATTTGTGTAATTTTGGGTCTGAATTTTCATTTCTATACAATATGGTCATCTATTTTTAGTTAAAGTGTAAGACACATGACAGTGTGTGTGCCATGTAGGCAAATTCCATCCAAACTAATACCTGAATTGACGGTAGGAACTAAAATAGGATAAGCTAAATGAGTTAAATGACTCCAATAGGTACTTTTAGAGTTAAAAGACTATTTTAGGACAAACTGAATAGTTAAGGGACCAAATATGGATTTTACTCTAAAATTTGGTTATAATAATGTTATATTGATATTATCTTCTATTTGCAAAAATTCTATGAATATTATCTTGTATGAAAAAACCATTTTAACATTATCAAACACCAATTATATTGATCCAATCAACGCGTATTAATTTTTTCTAAGAACCAATAATCACTTAGCCTATATAAACCCAAAATACAAAAAAATTAATTTATTCTACCCCTAAACCAAAGTTAATGGACAACTCTGCCGCCCTTCCCCATTAAATCTCCTTATTCACTTATATTTCTTGTTGATCATTTGCCAAATTATCGATGATGTCATCATTTTCCTCAGTTCTCGTGCTCCTTTTATAAAAAAATCAGTGAGTGGAACCAGGCCTGAGAGGTCGTGATCCTCAAGGGACCACAGTAATCCTGGACCCCAATCTGGGGTAGTTCACGCGATTATCAAAAGAGAGCCCTTGGCAATTTGAAAAAGATAAGGGTGAAAAATTGCCTAACTAGAGATGGCTGACTCTAGTAAGACCCTAATAAGGGCTAACAGATCCTGGATAGTTATCCCCCTCCTGGATTTACTCGTATTCAGGGCCCGCATCAACAATTTAGATGTAGAAAGAGTTAACTTAGATACTGGGGCAAATATCAATGTTATCTTCACTGACTTATTGGAAAAATAAAATAAAATTCAGAAAGTCCTCTTTATCCCCTGTGACCAGATCTACCTTTGGGATAAGAAATGAAGATGTTCCCATAATAGGGACCGTCGAGGTACCTCTCATGTTGGTGGAGAAATACCACAAAGAGGAACTTACTTGTGACTCCAACACCGCTGAATTTCTCATCCTGGATGTTTTATCACCTTACGACAATAAACTCGGTAAACTAGCCTAGGTGTAATTCCACATCCAATATGACGTCAGATGGCTCATGATGCTTTTTGTGACCCCTGTTGAGGACGGAACTATCTTTGTTGACTAGGCCTCAATGTTGCGGAGCTATGTGGTTACCCTATGAAGGCCTAAAGAAATGAGCTTGCACCAGCAAAGGCTAAAAGGAGGAAAAAAGTTACCCCTGGAAAATGAGGCTAGTGCAACCCTGCCTAAGGACACCAAGCTCATGGAAGCAGCCCCGAAAAGACAATAAAGATTGGCAAGGCCCTTCCACCAGAGATAAGACGGTTATTTATTTAGTTCTTAGGAGCAAATATAGATGTATTTGCAAGGTCCCCGAATAAGATGGCAGGGATTGACTCAAAAATAATTACTCATATATTACAAATAGACCCCCTCTGCTTAACCAGCATAGTAAAAAAAATGCAACATGGCGCCTTGCTGCACTCTAGTAGCTGTAACACAAGTGTAGGTTGTCGCAAGTAATAAAATCTCGGGAGTCCGAGTGTTGAACCACAAGGAAGTGAATTAAGAACTACAAGTTGAATTTTTAACAAAGAAATTTTTGGTGGAAGGTGTGAACAAGTCTGAATTAAAATTTAAATTCAAATAAAATAGCTAAGGTTAAGGGATCCACTTTTAGTATATCGATTATGATTAATTTTAGCTCATCTTACCACTCAATTAGGATCCACACATAAAAGAGGTCCCAATCGGGGAATTTAGTTAGTATTAACTTTCATTGATCTTAAAACGCCAACACTTGTTAATGGGTTCAAGTATCCATCATGCCAACCTTTGTCGACAATAACTCAAGATTCCAATATAGTCGACAGAGTCATGCTCTACAGAAGGAATCAAGCAGCTTTTGTGCCAATGATTTGACAATGATGAATCAAGACTCCTACTTAACAAGGAAGGAAGTTAAATAGATTAAGGAAGAAAATATCGTTAACGTTGTGATCCATTCAAATCAATCATAACCTCTATACAAAAAGTTTCACCCTTTCACCTTAGCAAAAAGAAGATTAGTTAGATATAATAAAAGTAAACAACATATAGAAAGATGAAATAAACATAGATTAAAAGATCAAGAACGAAGAAGACACTTAGACAGAGCTTCGGTATTAAAAACTAGAACAAGAACAAACGAAAAAAGCTAAAGATAATACAAGAACATGGAAATGGCCTAAGAAAAATGGCCTCCTTCACACTCCCCCCAAGGTGCCTATTTATAGAGTTTTGGGGTGGGTGAAATGGTAAAAATAAAATGGTAAAATGTAGGTAAATACAAATCAATAATGGCAGACTGCAACTTCTTTTAATTTTTCGATCATTGTAGATATCAGATCAGCTATTCCTCAAAGCACGAAAGTTGTAGATCTTCTCTTTAGTTTCGAATCGATATAGCTTGCTCATTCAAATCGGACATCCATAGCTCAAGTTATGATTTTTCTTCCGAAACTGCTCTTCAGCACATGAAATAACGAAGGGTCTCATCTATAATCAGATTTCGGCAATGAAAATTATCAAATTAGCTCATAGAATGAAGTAGAGTTGAATATTTATGTTTTGGTTTTCAGATGAATTTAGAATCACTCAGTTCCGACATCTACAGCTCTAGATATGATTTTTCTCATGAAGGGCCGTTAAGTAGAAGTGGGAGGTGGGCGGGGTTGACCCGGCCCAAACCAGGATAGGACCGCTAGTCAACCCTAGCCCGGACTGGTCAAACGAGCCCCGGCTAACCCCGGAAAAAGCCCGTTATTTTGTAGGCCAAGTATGGGCCTAATAGGAGAAGGAGACGCAAAAAGAATCGGCCAGGACCAGCCCAGTACCGCAAAACAGGACAGGCCCGCCTCGTGCCCCAACGGCTCTCTACCAGCAACGGGAACCTGCAAAAAAAAATTTTTTAAAAAAGGCTAATTATACAGCAGGCCCTCAAATAGCTTTCTGCTCCATTTCAGCCCCCAAATTTTCATTTGTACCCCTCCCAATAACTAAATTTTAAGGACTTTTTGGTCAAACTAATTTTTTCTCTCCCCCTATAAATACCAATGCCACTTTCACTCAATCCTCACATAATCACTCAATCTTTCTTTTTCATCTACTATATTCTCTCAATCATTATCCTTATTTTCTTAATCTCTTCCAAATTTCTTACTAATATTTCCCTAATATCTTCATAATCTCCTCCTGATTTTGCATTAATCACTACTATTAATACGTGAGGTATGACTTCAAAAGGAAAATGCAAGTCAACAGAGAGTTCATCTTCCCGTACCACCGGCCTCCGAGCCTTGTTTCGTCGCCGATAAAGGCATTTCAATTCAAGAGTTTTACAACGATAATGCCGGATCGATATAATGAATTACGATTTGGGTCTCGACGATCAATTATTCGATGATGAAGTGGAAGAGTTGGATGCCATGGCGTCTGGGAATCCGTCAACAGAACCGGCGCCTACAAGTCATGAACTCGCCGTGGAGGAAACTCCAGCACAATGTAAATCCACAATACTAACTGCTTGGGTTTGGGACCATTATGAGATCATACACGAAGGGGAGTTGAGGTATGGGAAATGCAAACATTGCGGGAAAAAATTGATGCATAGAAAGAATTTTGGCACTGAAACGCTGAAGCGGCATATTGAAAATCAATATCCTAACGTCTTCCCTAGTACCGGGACTAGTTCTGAAGGACAAACACAACTTGGGTCTACAATCGGCGCCGGCGGACCAGGTATATTTCGTTTTAACCAACAATCTTGTGGAGAAGGTATGGTTAATTGGATGATACTTACTGAAAAACCTTTTTCACAAGTTAAAGATGTCCACCTAGAATCTTGGATAAAATCACAATTAAATCCTGCATTTAGAAAAGTATCTAAGAAAACTGCTAGGAAAGAAAGCTTTAGACAATTTGAAGCCGGAAAATCAGATTTGCAAGAATATTTTTCTGCTCTTGATCATTATGTGGCATTTACTTCTGATGTGTGGACATCACCTATAGGTCAATCATTCTATTGTGTTACTTTGAATAGTAAAAACGTGTGTGAATAGTAAAATATCATGAATAGTAACCCGGTGGAAAAATGCTCAGAATATAGAAATTAATCATACTCAAAGTGTATAATGATAATTTAAACTCTTAATAATAATACACTTATGAGTATTCATCACGCCTGTAAGACAAAACTTCATTTGTAAAAAGTTAAGAAGCTATTAAATGCTGGAATTATTTGAGAAGTACGATCCCCCGAATGACTCACTAATGTAGTGTTGGTGAAAAAAGAGAATGCCAACTGGCGCATTTGTGTCGACTACATAAACCTTAACAGTGTCTGCCTAAAAGATCTGTTCCCCCTGCCATTTATAGACCAATCAGTTGATGCCACATTAGAATTCAAAATGCTATCCTTTATAAATGCTTTCAATGACCACTATCAAATCTGCATGCACAGGAAATATGAACAGAAAATGAGTTTCACAACTGGCAAGGCAGTCTATTGTTACCAGTAAATTCCATTTGTCCTAAAAAATATTGGGACCACCTATCAAAGGTTAATGAACTGGATCTTTACATACCAGATATGAAGAAATACGGAGGTCTATGTAGATGACATGATTGTCTAAAGTAAGGCCATAGAGCAGCACTTCGACAACTTTTGGGAAACCTTCCAAAAAATGCAATAGTTCAATATGAAACTCAATCCAAATAAATGCACCTTTGGTGTTAGCATTAGTAAATTCTTTTGTTATATGTTCTTCAAATGAAGGATCAAAGCAAACCTCAATAAGATTAAGGTCATCCATAACGGTTTGTCTTACGATTTGGTGACCAATGTAACTCCTTATTTTAGGTATCAAAGAAAGAAGTGATCTTCGAATGGATAGAAGAATGCTGCAAAGCCTTCCAACAGATAAAAGACTTACTGTGACAAACCCGTGGTGTTCTACTTAGCTATTACCGAAGGCTCAGTCAATGCCATACTTATTAGGAAGCATGGGTCGGAACAATGGCTAGTATGCTATGTTAGTTGAACCCTCTAAAGGGCCGAATCCAAATACCCTGCACTTAACAAAGCGATTATAGCACTCGTTATGGCTTTTCAAAAACTACAACCCTACTTTTAGATGCACCACGTAATTGTCAGGATAGAGTTACGCTTATAAGATATCCCATAAACTCCAGATAAGTCTGGTAGACTCGCTAAATTATGCATCGAGTTAGGAAAATACGATATCCACTATGAGACCTAAAAGGATTTAAAAGCACAAGCCCTAGCAGACTTTGTTGATGAAACAACACTAATGGAACAAACCAAATAGGAGAAGATAAAAGGAAAATCATTTTGGAAAATATATGTTGACGGGACCTCGGGACCCAAATGCCGAGGAGCGGACGTCGTACTTAATGGTCAACTTAACCTAGAAGCGACCCCCAAATTTAAGTTTCTCTTTCCCTTAACAAATAATGTAGCTGAATACGATGCCCTATTTGTCAAGCTACAGATGGGTCGTCGGGTTGGGATACGATGTATACAGATATGCAATGACTCTCAGTTAATAATAAACCAAATCATGGGAAACGTAGTAGCAAAAAAGCCTACTCTTACAATTTGTAAGTACTTTAATACAACAGAGGATCTGATAAAAATGTTTGACCTTATACAAGTTCAAAAGATCCTAAGGATACGGAATGCTAGGGCAAATGCCCTATTAAAAGGATAGGAGAAGGCCGAGATAAAAGAACTCATGGAACCCTTAGTCCACCTAATACATTCTACGATCCCTAAAGATGATTGAAGGAAGCCAATTAGACTTTACCTCAAGAGAAGGGCACTTAATGGAACCCTTGAAGAAAAAAGGAAAAATCTGGATTTGAGTAGGATGATTCCTCATTGTTAGAAACAAACTATACAAACAAAGGCTTTCCCTTTGTAGTGACGTCTAACTTTAAAAAAGAAGCAGCACGTTTTCTGAGAAATCCACTAAGGGAACTGTGGGGCATGCATAGCCACCAATTCTTTGGCCCGCAAAGCCTTGCACCAGGGCCACTTGTGGCCTACAATTAGAAAGGATACTGGGGAGTTCATCTAGCGATGCCACAACTATCAACTCAGTTCGAGAATACAGAGGCTACCCTACTCCGGTGCCTTCTTGGTAGCGAACTTCTGACCATTCATTATGTGGGGTTTAGATTTGATTGGAGCATTTCTCATGGCCCCGGGACAGGTCAAGTATTGTATTGTGATGGTAGATTACTTTACTAAGTTGGTGGAAGTGGAGCTTCTAGCCTTCATCATAACCCCTCAAGTTATCAAATTCTTAAGGAAAAACATTATCTGTTGGTTTGGATGCTTGAGGGTCATCGTTACTGACAATGACAAGCAGTTTGACAACCAACAATTTCATCAATTTGCAGAGGAAAAAGGGTGTCCGCCTTTACTTTGCCACTGTTTCTCATCCACAGTCTAATTGGCAAGTGGAGGTCTTTATACATAGGTCATTAATCTGTGATCCGTCAGGCTTCTGGGCCAAGCCCATATGATCCCATCAACTATTATTAAATTTTTAGTTTAATCACAGATCATGGATACTGCCAATAATTCCAAAACAATGATACAATAATTTAAAATTTTGAAATGAATATACAATATAGATAATAATAATTCTAAGATGATTGATATGTCATATACCTTATAATCATCATTTTAGTTGTATTTTCTAGCCAACAATTAATGAGTGCCAAAAGGGGGTCAATAAATCCTAGGTGGGTAAATGAAAGCTTTCTTCCTAAAATAAGAAGGCCAGCTTCATTGCACATCTTCATTGCTCGGGCTAAAGTCAAGAAAAAAGCAAGGGAAGTGAAAGGTTTCATGGAAAATAGTAGCTAAAGAAAAAGGGTGCTCAATTTTCAAATCTAAGCGGAAGTCTAAGCTCCAACAGAATGGAATTCATGTATGGATGTATACTAAAGGCAATATAATAATTTAACAAAATAAACTAATAGGCATTGGTACTTATAATCAAAGATAAGTGTCATTGTAAAATCAATACAATATAGTTAAGGTAAAGTTCCGTAGAATGTTTACACTCTTTTTTTTCGTATAGCTGTACGCTTGTAGTTGTACTGCTGTGATTCTGTTTTTATTATTGATATATCTTTTTAGAATATTGATTATGTTTTCTATTATAGTACTCTGTTGTAATTACTATTTTTTATTATGGTGATATACAACGGATAGGTGGATTGAATATAAATTGAGCATCCAATATGATAAAAAAATGTGCGGGTTTAACACTATTTTATTAACATTTTATCTATTATCATCCCTAAATTCAAGGCTTGCAACAACGTATCAATTCATTATTTATGCATGTCCATTTTAGTATTTCGGGAAATCTCCAACTAACTGATAGATGATTCTACTATTTTAATTTTTTCAGCAAAAAACCTACCTTTCAATCCTTCATTGGCATATCCCCAATCAGGATGACATTTTATCTCCATTTGAAAACAGTTAATATCAGAGTTCTATATAATTTATTAATGATGGTTATAAAAATAAATTAAAAGCTATCTTTAGATAGTTTTTTTAAAACTCTAAATCTAATCACTAATATTAAAATCAAACGAGCTATAGGAAAGATGGATAGATTTCCTTGTTCACTCAAAATGTTTTGATGATCGTTACAGATCAAATCTGAACCCGTCCAAGTCTCCACTCTGTCGTTATCTTTTAAAGCGTCCTAATTTGCTCCACGTTAATTCTTTCAATGGCAACAAACGTAATATCACATCTGACATCAAATGAGTACAAAATGCACTCATCATTCCTCGATGTCTTGGAAGACGTATCTTTAGATTTGTTTTTCAATTTATTCAGTTAGAGTTTGCTGAAATGTCATATGTCAGCACTAATTCGTTGCATGTGAGACTTACAATTGCCTCTTAAAGTATATTCTAACTAATAGTTTGCTCCTTTTAGTTTTAAAAATTTATACTTTAATTCCTGTGTTTTTAATACTGTCTAATAATAACTTTTGAAACTGTATTTAAACTGTATGATAGTAATTTTTTAATAATTTTAATCTCTTAAATATTTTTTTATAATTACTAGGCATTTTAAATTATCAGTTTTTCATTTTTCTAAATGTGTTTTTATCCTTTTAAATACATATTAGTATTTTTTAAAGGTTGGTTGACTGTGAAACAAATATAAAAAATCTTAAAATTACTGAAACATGATTATCAAATAGTTTAAATTAGGATTTCAAAAGTTGTTGTTGGATACTGTGAAGGAAATATGATGTAAAGTGTAGGTTTTTAAAAATAGAAGGGACAAAGTGCAAGTTAGACCAAATCATAGGGGGTTTTTGTAATTTTCGCTTTGATGTATAGTCAACAATTTTCATTATCATAAACGTTAGAGAGAGAGAGACAAATATAAAATTAATTTGAGTCCCACTATATTCACCTCCAATTGTACAATGAATATAATAGACATATGTATAATTAGACATAATGGTCATTTTACAATTTTGACTCCTAAACTTTTTCTTCTCAAACTGTTCCTCTTTCACTCTCCCTCTCATCGCCACTGCTCCTCTCTCTCACTCTCATCGCCGGTGACAATTGACTGTTTCTCTCTTTCACTCTCCCTCTTATCATCGCCGTTTCTCTCTCCCCCTCTCGTTGCCGGTGGTGACCGATTGTTTCTCTCTTTAAATATCCCTCTCATCGCCGCCACTCATCTTTCTCTCTTTCATCACCGATGCCACCAATTGCTGCCGTATTTTGTTACAGATCAAATAGCCACATCGCACTCCGATCTTCGATCTTCATTCTTTGAATTATTGCTCTAGTCTTCTATCTTCATTCTTCAAATCACCACTCCGGTCTTCGATCTTCGTCATTTGAATCGACACCCCAGACTTAGATATTTGATCTTCGTTCTTCGAATCACCACTCTGGACTCTGATTGCTGCTCCAGACTTGGATTGAATAAGTGTTCCAGATGTGCCGCTCCAAACTTCGATCTTCGAATCACCCCCGATCAACTAGCTCACCTCCTATCTCCATCGTCTCACTCCAGACTTCAATTTCTGAATTGCCGGTGATCGAATCACACTTGTTAATCGCTTGTTTTTCCTTATTCGAAAATGGTTCTCGTTAATTGAATCATTTTTTTTATAAACTAGAAAAGAATATTTATTATGAAATTTTTATATATTTATTTAAAGATTTTGATTTATTTATTCACACACTTTTAAATTTGAAACTATCAATTTTTTTACATATTATTGTAGTCACTTTTACAATTTGAATTAGACATTTTTTTCATATTTGTCTAAACACTTTCATTTTTTTTTTCTTCAGAAACTCTCACTTTTTGTAGACCAATTATTTGCATATTACTTCAGACATTTTTATATATTGTTGTAAACACTTTAATATATTTATTCATACACTTTTACATATTATATTTAGACACTTTTACTTATTGATTTAAATAATTTTATTTTTTAATATAATAAATTATTTTCATATTACTTAGGCACTTTAATATATTTCTGAAGACGCTTAAATGTATCTACTCAGACATTTTTACAAGTTTACATATCATTTTGACAGAGAATAAATAGTTTGTATATTATTAAAAAAAATAAATAATTTGCATATTATTTTAAAGATTTATACATACTTGTTCACATACTTTTTTCAATTGCTTTAGATATTTTACATATTTATCTTTGACACTTATGCAGATATGAGTAATGGCAGAAGATTTGATAGTGGTGGTGGCAACAACGGCGGTGACAGCAACCTCGGTGGTGGCGAGGTTAAGGGTATGATTTTTGAATGAAGAGAGAAAAAAATTTTATGAGGGGCAATTTTATTAATTATTTTTTTATAAAAATTAATTATATATAAATGAGTAAGTATATCCAATTAAACATATATGCACAGTATAATAACTACCTCCAATTGAAATACCACCAAAATCACCGTAGATATGGACATTTACTGTTGGATCAAAGTTGCTTATCTTTTCGTCTGTGCTGTTTTTTTTTTTGGAATGATACACTCATAATTACTTCTTCCTTTTAGTTCTTTATCTTTTGTTCTCCATATGCCCAACATCTAGTTTTCTAAAAACCTGAGTTTAGCCATGGGAATGACTGTATTCCCTAAACACTGTGCTGCCCGCGTTAGCGAGCCGGGCTAATTTTACTTTTGGCTATAAAACCTTATTTACTTTTGTAATGCATTCCAATTTACCAAAATAAAAAAATATGAGTGTAGCTTGGTTTGAAATTCACGAAACGTCACCTTGTCGAGTCATAACGATTCAGTCAATCTCTCATTTTGACCACTTGCTTGTGTTCGAATGCTGTTGGCTTGTTTCCATGGCTCTGCTCAATAGCTAAAGTATTAGAGATATTACGAAGAAGGCAAAGGTTTGAATCTAATCTTTTTATCTCCTTTTTTAAAATGTTACTTAATATTAATTTGGTTTTTTTTTAAGTTCCAAAAAAATTTAATATTTCTCTCCTTTTATTTAGAATATTAAAACATCTATCCTTATATAATTGTAAGCATGTTTTAAATACTAAAAAAAAAATATACAGTTGGCTTCATTATAGTATCCCTCATAGGAACAATTGTTTTTATAGGTACGATTTTGCGAGAAATTTTAGTTTACCTGAGACTGGTTGTTCACGAATTTCTTATGAGCAAGCTTTAGCTTGAAAATCTTCTTAGATTTACTATTAGATCCAATTTGCACATCATTATTTCTTTATTTTTTTTAAATGATACACTCATCATTACTTCTTCTTTCCTTTATTTTCTTTTCTTTTTTAACTATACAATATTCTATTCTCCACTGCCCAACATCTAATTTTTCAAAAACCTGAATTTAGATATGAAAATGGCTGGATTTCTAACAATTTAAACATTAGAGATATTATAAAGAAGTCAGGTAAGATACATGGTATAGTGACATGAAAATTCTATCCTGTTGGAAAAAGGTTGTTCCATGACCATCATCTGCCATCCAGATTGGACGACTGGATAAGGCAATAAAAACTATGCCTGTATGATGTCACCGAAGGTACGAGCATAATAGGATAAGAGGATCATGATGCGACAAGTAAATAGACGAGATTCTAAATATCTTACCAATCTCATGTGAAGCAGGCTTTTATTGGGCCATCTCAATGGTAAACCCAAACCTTCATTTCAAAAACAATTGGGGTGCCAACTGCTAAGGGCTCAAAACCATGCGATTCTAGGTTACAAAGTAGACGGCATTGAAAAAAAAATAATTAAAACAACAAATATCGAAACACTTAAGCCAATATTTCAGACTTTTATCCTGTTGAGTTTGAGACATAGAGGGATTCTATGAAACTATAGCACGGTTGTGTTGTTTATTACAGTTAAAACTTTTTTGACTAGTTTAATTTGAATGTATTTATATTATTTTTTATTAAAAAAAAAAAAATATATATATATTATTAAAGTTATAGGTCTTAATTTATCATTTAATTTTTTATTTATATGTTAAAATATTGAAACAAAAAAATTATAAATTAATTATTAAAAAATGAATAATACAAAGAATTTAGGATGGATGAAATATGTTTTTTTTTATATGTTATGGCATTTGAATCACCTAGATCTATAATACAATTAGTTTCTCACGTGAATAACAATCCTTAACAATGAATTATAGATGTTTCTGTAACTTCTTACAATTTACAATATGATCCTTGAAAGCCGAAAAAGTGATCAAAACTAGTATATTGATATTGACGAGCTTGCTTTCGAATCGAGACCCTCGCTTGAAGGATTGAATTGGAACACTTTTTAAAAGACTTAGGACCAAAACACAACAAACTAGCACTTTGAGATAGACTTGCAATGACCTGAAACGTGCGGACCAAACACGTAATTTTTTCCCCATTTCACATATGGAATCTTACGTGGGGCATGAAAAGGTTCCATCTCACCGGTCAGGGGCGGATGCGTGCAGAAATTATAGGGTCGTGGACCCCTTTTCTTAGAAAAAAGTTAATAAAAGGTATATAATTAAGTAATTGATCCTTTTAAATTTTTCATGACCCTATTTTCTTAGAAAAAAGTTAATAAGGGGTATATAATTAAGTAATTTGATCCTTTTTAATTTTTTAATAAATTTTTTTAAATTTTTTAATGGATTCCATAATTTAAATAGTATCTATTAAAACAAAATAATATACCCCTTTTACCTTAATAAAGATAGAAAATGAGTTAGTTTTTTATTTCGATTGAAAATTAAGATAATAGAAAAAATTTTATATTGGTCCTTTAACTTTCACACATTTCTAGGCTTGGAGCTTTTTTCACATTTTTTTAATCTAATTTAAAGGAAAAATTGTGAAACTAATTACACACAAGATAAAATTAATAAGTTAAGTGTAGAATACATACATACATACATACCATACATAATATATAGAGATATATATATATATAATATATATAATAAAAGAGACTTTTATCTCTTATATTATATAAAACATGAATATCTCGCTCATATTCT
Organism: Aquilaria sinensis; assembly: GCA_005392925.1. Classification (NCBI taxonomy): domain Eukaryota; kingdom Viridiplantae; phylum Streptophyta; class Magnoliopsida; order Malvales; family Thymelaeaceae; genus Aquilaria; species Aquilaria sinensis. The sequence goes on along the minus strand of SMDT01000860.1, from coordinate 499,108 downwards.
TCACAATTTATATTATTTTTTAGTTGTTTGACCAATGACAGAAAAAATGTTAAATTAGAGTATTTTTCAAATTTTCTTCTAATTTTTTCATCATTACATTATATTATAGTATATGTGAAATTATAAGTTTCATTATTTAATATTAAGGTTTGATAATTATATATATATTCATACCTCCTTTTTATAAAAATTCTGGATCCACCATTATCACCATTCCTTAACTTCGTTTAGAAAGTGTCCTTTAAAAGGGTGGCTTTAAACATTTTTCTTATGAGTTAAAAGTTGCCATTTCCTTCCCTTAACAACAATAATACTCACTCCTTTGTAAATTAGGAGGATAATCAAGCGATAAAAATGCCACTAATGTTAAGTCAACAAAGCAATTTTTCCATTAATATTTTCTTTATGCCAAATTGCCATTGATGTTACTTGTTGGAGCAATTTCACCATCAAAATTGTGAAAAATAAATTAAAATAGCCACCAAACATCTAACAGTTGTCTAATGGTAGAACTTTCGTCCAAAATGAGAATAGTCCATATCACATCAGCAATACGTCAACACCACATAAGCAATTAGCAAACTGGGTTCATAGCCCCTCAAAATTGGGTCCATAGCCCTTAGGCAACAAGCTTTGCTAATTGGTTTTTGACCATCATCTTAATGGGTATGATCTCGACTAGGCCAAGGGTTCTCCCACACGAATCCAACTCATGTCCTCCTAGCTTCGTTTGCTCATCAATGACCTCATCTTCTTCTATATGCCTAGTATAATAGTATTGCCACCCCCGCCACCACCGTCCTCTTCATCTTCCTAAACCCCCTATTTTGAAAACCTCCCACCCACAATCCAAACAAGTAGTGCTCACCTTTTCAACATTGCCGATCGATTCCTAGCCCCAAAAATCCCAAGAACATCAATCCTAATTTTGTGGAAGAGAATGAAATAATGAAGACAGTGAAAATGATAGATTCAGAAATTTAGGGGCTAATGTTTTCAGTAGAGAAAACTTAAAATTAAAACTTACATTTTCTCCATTTTTTGGGATTTCCACCCAAGCAATTTTAAGGGTTAATGGTAAAATTGTTTCTAAGAGGTAACATTAATGACACTTTTGCATTAAAAAAAACACTTTAATGATAAAATTGCTCCATTGACCTTACATTGGTGGCTTTTTTCCCTCTTCTCGCTTTGTAAATTTGTAATGACATTTTTTGGAGAAAAAAAAAAAGAAATAAAGGGGGGGTGGGGGGATGAACAACTCGGCTTAGCTAAGCACTTGTGGAGGACTAGGCATTTTGGTCTTGGGGCAGATAATGTCTGGATCAATGGGCTCGATCTTTATTGGGAAAAGATTAGGGCGGTTCGTTTGGTTGAATTAGTTTAGAATTTATTTGTTTTCAATTTTCAAACCATCCGAATATATATATATATATATATATGAAAGCGGAAGTAAAGGGTTGAAGGAGGAACACATGTTTTTCAACTTGCGGTGAACTCCAATAGAAGCCCTTGACATTTTTCTTTTGTTGCACTAAGGCACTCGAACATTTAACAGACACAATTATGCAGAAAGTGGAAGTAAAGGGTTGACGGAGGCACATGTGTTTTTCAACCTGTGGTGAACTCCAATTGAAGCCCTCAAAATTTCTCTTTTGTTGCACTAAGTAGCCAAACATTTAACAGACACAATTATGCACGAATTGAAATCGGCACACCTATCTGTGAGTTTGTGGTCTAAGCCTAATTCAAGGCTTCAACATGTCTCTTTGTTTCATTTAGACCCAAAACATTTATATGTTTCATCCATACCCCTGTGATGGAAGTTCACTATGTGATTTTTTCCGCCGTTTTTATCCATTTCACAAGTAATGATTGTGGTATCTATCTATAAGAGAGTCGTATGAGGTCTGTACTGTGCATTGTTGTGTGTTTTTTTTTTTATCAATTTTGATTGATTTTGCGTGAAAGAAAATAAAACCGATGGTGCAAAATAAAAATCAGCATCCAAATTTTGGGCGAACCCCAATACAGGGCCTCAACATTTTTTCCTTTGTTTAGATCAGACTCTCAAATATCAATCAGGCCACAATTGTCACTGTATACAACGTGGAAGGTCGCTGGCAATTGCTCTCACATTCACACCAATTCATTGCCATTTGTCCCTTTTCATTCCCACCTTCGCTACATGCCTGCAATTTGTCCAAATTTATTTGCAAAATGTCCCTCCTCGAAGTCATCGATCGTCTTTTTCAACCGAGTGCTTGAGAGGAGCACAGACAGCAAGAAGATCTAAGACCGATTAACGGGCAGTAGAGAAGACACACAATAACGGTAGAGGACCTATCTCTTGCCGTTTGCAAAGTTGCTACTCATTCCCCTATTTATCTCCTTTTTTTATTTTTGGCATCTGCTGATATTAGAGTTTTGGTGGACAAGGAGAGGGCAGTGGAAGCTAATTCCCTGGCGAATAGCTTACCAGACTGACGAGGAGAAATAGAGTGCTAAAAGATTACTACAATGTTATATAACTAGATTGCATCTAAACCCTGTTTTAAAATACATTTGCTTTCTATATAGCATAGTATGGCATGAGCACATGAATTCCCCCAGACATAAGGCCTCTCCCCTTAATAAAATTTATGAACCGGGTTCACGGATGGAAAATCTTATGGTTTTTTTAATCAATTATTGCGATTATATGAATTAATCTGATGTTATGTGAATTATATAATTTTATGAAATATTTTAATTGGCTTTTAAGAAAATCTTATCATCTTTATCAATTGTTGCAATTATATGAATTTATTCTCTTTTCTTCTTTTCTAATTTTTCTTAAAGTGATGTTAATTGGTTTTAGTGGGTTTTTCTTTTCTAAATTTCTTCAATCTCTTTTCAGGAATTGCATATTAGTGCCCCAATGATTGACTTTTGATTCAAGGTGAATTCAAACCAACCCAAAATTACCTCTGCATGTTTGCTTCACTTTTTAGTCATCTATGTTTTTTCTCTGAAAGATATACTGTATTTGCGTTTTTGTGAAATATGTGATAGGCAAGAAAATCTATAGTTTCTAGAGGTAATTAATTTTCACTGTAAGGTTTTTTTTTTTTTGTTATTCTTTGTAGTTCTGGTCCTATTATGCGGGTGTAAGTCGCAGGACGATTCTTTTTCTTTTTCTTTTTCTTTTAGCAGGTAATGCGCTAAAGAGATTTTGTGTCCATTACTTTGGGAATAAGTTCGATTGTCTTTGTGCGTCTTTACTTGCCCGATATGTGGTGCATATTTCTCCCTTCATTTAAATTGAGGAGTGACTTCAAGTTGGTGGATTGATTTCTCTGTTCCTTGGTTTCCACCTTTTTGTTTTGTTTATTAGCTGGGGGTATTTCATTTTTTAGATGGACGCGTAGGTGTAAATTTGATTCTTTGAGTTTTCTGGTTAATTTGATTCTTTGAGTTTTCTGGTTTGTTTATTCAAACTTTTTCTGATCTATTAGTTCATTGACTTTATCCTCATTCTCCGTTAACTATTTGGCATTAATGCTATTGAATCTTCGTTATCTTCGTTATCTCTACTTGGTGGGTCTATCAATCTTTAGTTTGAGATTAGATGAAGAGGAATGAATTTGGAAATTACTGGTACATGTGAAACATAACGTTTAGTTGGAGCTAAAAATTCGCTTCCGGATAAACAATGCATGAATATTATCAAGAAGAGGAAATTATAGCACCTTTCCGGAATTGTTCATCAGGTTTCAATAGGTACCGTACTTTAACACCTAAGCCCCAAACCTTGAAAAATCAAAATTTACCCACTTAATTCAAATTATCAAACTATTATTTCACATATTTAAATCAGGGGAAGTTACAAGAACCCTTAACATTTGGCTTAACCTACAATTACCCTCTTTTATTTTCAAAAACCTACATTTTACTCCTAGAATAGTCACATCAATCAAATTCATTGTCATGCAAATTAGCAAAATGGCATGATTGTCCAATAAGATTTGTAAATTGTACAAATTAACCACAATATTCATCTCATGCTACCTCCAATCAATTTTCTCTAAATATAAATATATTTCTAATAAATTTTATATTTCTAGATAATTTCTATCTTATAAATTTACTAATAATTACTAGATCTATAATATATTTTCAAATTTATAAACCAATAGTTTATGTTTGTGATTAATATTAATATTTACTTGTTCAACATTTCATTCACTTTTCAATTAGTTCAAATAGCGAAGTATTATCTTTTAAGACAAATATATTTTAGTTAATCTCATTTTATTCTGAAAACTAATTTTCACCATATGAAATAAATCTACACATTTTACAATTTTTAGCATTGCATAATATAAATAATATATTAATTAAGCACATATTAATTATGTATCATTGTATCATTAATGACATATATTTTTTAGCCAAAGAGTAATTAATGTTGTGTAACCTTTTAGGCTACCCAATGAGAAAAATAATAAATTACACTTATCTTTTACACAACAAAAATTAAAAGTAAAAAACCATTAAAATATATTACTTCAGTAAATGTAAAATTTAGTTGTGCATTCAATAAATGTATTATGCATGTATTATTTTTTTAATTACCATTTAGTTATATATTCAATAAGTTCGAGGTTTTTGTTTTCTATGGAAGGCCTTAAGCAAGTCTCTAGTTTGAGCCATAAACTAAGGATATTAAAATCTAAATATGGTCCACTAATTTTAAGGGTTATCCTAAAGTGGTACCATAATTTTTTTTCAGCCTCCTAAAGTTTCCCAACTCAATTAACGTATTCTATTTTGGTCTCAACGATCACTTCTGGCATTAATTTTGATAAAATTTACCTACGTGACACTTGCTGCCCTCATGGTGGGTCCCAATCTGCTGCATAGATGAATTTTTTATGTACATACATGAATTTAATTTTAGAAAATTTTCTTATCTTCTGAAAAAATAAATATCCACTATGAATTTCCATCCAACATACCAATCTTATACCTAGAAGGCTGATAATGGTTTCCTGATAATACAATTTATGGCTTGAACTGGGGACCTCCTTGAGGACTTTCATTGGGAACAAAAGTCTCAAATTTATTGAATACACAATTAAATGGAAATTAAAAAATAATAAATGCGCAATACATTCATTAAATGCACAGCTAAGCTTCACATTTATTTATTTTTGTTTGCTGAAGCAAAATTTCACACTTATTAAAGTAATTATATTTTAAGAATTTTTTACTTTTAATTTTTTTTACAAAACAATAAGTATAACTTATTGATTTTTTCAATGGGTAGGCTAAAAAGTAACAAAAACATTCATTTCCATTTGGCTAAAAAATGTACTTAATTAATGGTATAATGATACATAATTAATTTTGTGCTTAATTAGTATATTATTTCTATTAAGTGTTGCTGAAAAATTGTAGAATGTGTGGGTTTCTTTCATATGGTGAAAATCAGTTTTCAAAATAAAATGAAATTAGCTAAAATATATTTGCCCTAAAAGATAATACTTTTCTATTTAAATTAATTAAAAAATAAATAAAATGTTAAACAAGTAAATATTAATAGTAATCACAAGTATAAACAAGCATAAACTATTGGTTTTTAAATATGGAAATATATTATAGACCTAAAAATTATTAGTAAATTTATAAACATCAAAATTATTCAAAAATAAAAAATTTATTATAAATATATTATATATTTAGAGAAAATGAGTTAGAGGTAACATAAAATGAATATTGTGGTTTATTTGCATAATTTGCAAATCTTATTAGGCAATCATGGCAGTTGGCTAGCTTGCATGGCAGTAACTTTAACTAATGTGACTATCGCAGAGGGTAAAATATAGATTTTTTAAATAAAGAGGGGTAGCTGTAGGTTAAGCCAAATATCAATGGGGTTCTTGTAACTTTCCCTTAAATCAATATCAAGTCACATCCGTATCAAAGCGCAAGCGACCTGCTAGTTACATATTAGATTCAATTCAAACCATCCAAATCATAATTCAGTTGTTTTAGTTTTTATCCAAACCATTCAAATTATAATTCAGTTCAACCAATTATAATCCAATTTTTTTATTAGAACTAAATATATGATAATTAAAATATATATATATATATTACTTGAAAAAATATGATAAAAATTGATGTTATTCCATTTTACGCCTAAAGTTAAGGGTTGCCTATATCACCTTGTTTTTTTTACTAAAAGAAAACTTGATAATATAATCCTCTAAAAGATGTTGGTTTTTAAATATGGAAATATATTATAGACCTAAAAATTATTAGTAAATTTATAAACATCAAAATTATTCAAAAAATAAAAAAAATTTTATAAATATATTATATATTTAGAGAAAATGAGTTAGAGGTAACATAAAATGAATATTGTGGTTGATTTGCATAATTTACAAATTTTATTGGGCAATCATGGTAGTTGGCCAGCTTGCATTTGCATAGCAGTAACTTTAACTAATGTGACTATCGCAGAGGGTAAAATATAGGTTTTCTAAATAGAGATGGGTAACTATAGGTTAAGCCAAATATCAATGAGGTTCTTGTAATTTTCCCTTAAATCAGTATCAAGTCATATTTGTAGCAAAGCGCAAGCGACCTGCTAGTTACATGTTAGATTCAATTCAAATCATTCAAATCATAATTCAGTTGTTTTAGTTTTTATCCAAACCATTTAAATTATAATTCAATTTAACCAATTTTTTTTTATTAGAACTAAATACATGGTAATTGAAAAAATATATAACTTGAAAAAATATGATAAAAATTGATATTATTCCATTTTATGCCTAAAGTTAAGGGTTGCCTATATCACCTTGTTTTTTTAACTAAAAGAAAACTTGATAATATAATCCTCTAAAATATTTTAACATTGTTTCACTTCGTCTGTACTGCTTTTTTGAGAAATCCAGAAATATATGACACTTTTATTAAAAAATAAATCATTTCATTTATTTCTGCTTTTTATATACTACAACTTAAAAATTATATTAAAACACTAAGCTCTGATGTTAATAATAGGGACAGGAACTCGGTTGCTCCAGTTGTTCTTTTGGGCTCAAGCTCAACCGTCGTTTTCCCCCCTTTCCTAGCCAACCGCAGTACTCAGCCCGTCTTTTCCTCTCGTAGTCTGTTACAGAACATGTTTTGGGCTCAGCCTGGGTTTTTCCCTTGCTAGCTCAGGAACTACTCATAAAGACATAAGCTTGTTACAAAATACACATTTTTGGGCTTAGCCCCTTCTTTTTAGTAGCCCAGGAAAATGTCTAAAATCAGAAAAAGGAAAGACCACGTAATAGTCCACAATTTTTGTAGATACTATTATTTGGTCCTCAAATTTTGAAATCAGACATGTTGTCACTATGCCAAATTCCCAATAAGCACCAAAAATTTCTTAAAGTTTTGCCTTTTGTACCCCAAACTTTCATAAGTTACAGTAAAACTTATAAAAGGCCGAATTTCAAAACATTCCAATTGATTATAACTTAGTTTTTATTTAACCATTCATAACTTTTTTTTTGCACTTTTTTTTTCTCTATAAAGGTAATTGGTATGAAAAATTTACATTTTTGTTAATTGGCACCGGAATGAAATGCATGTCAAATTCTAATAATTTTATAAAATAATCATGGAAAACTACCTAATTAAAGGAACAAAAATGAAACAAATGAATTAAGGGAAAACGCCAGAGAATGAAGATCAGGTTTAAAGAGATGGCAGCACAACTATGGATTGATGCTAAAAATGGCGTGTGTGAGAATTGACTTAATCAGGTTATAGGAAAATGTCTAGTTTTGATTTGGGGCTACAAGCATGTGAACTTGAAGAAATTCCATTCCATCCGGCTCCAGAGGCAAAGGGTGGTAGGCTGTACCACATCATATTTTGCCACATGAACAATGACATTTACAATCGCTCTCCATAATATATTTTTACTTTTATACGCAAAAGCAGAGCTTCAAAGTTGAAAGACATGGATTTCCAGCTGTTCAAGTTTTTCCGTGAACTTGAGCGGAAGCCTGCAAATTAAACTGCTAGCCCAACTCAACTAGTGCTAATTGTATCTAGCGGTCATGTGTTTAGAACACTGCTGCAATACTTATGAAATTGATATAGCGGTAGTATGGTTGAAATCTTTGAAAGTATCTTTTTCTTGGTGTATATCTTTAGGTGAGGGACTTGAAACAGGCCAGTGTCATGTTTGGTAACACGTCTTTTCGCCCAACTTTACCAGGCGAGAGGGCATCACTAACATTCTACCGGTACAAGTGTTGTTTTTGCGTTGAAGGAGCGAAAAATAGAAAACAAATTAAAGGATGAAGAAAAGAAAAAGAAAACGAAAAGAGATCACCTTTTGCTGTCTTACCAGTCACATCCGAAAGAATGGGAGATGATTAGAAGAACTGTGGCCTTCGGCCTAACACGTAGCTGTTGATCATTGATTTTGTACCTTGCCTGTACAAGTAGAACTGAACCTCCTCCGGCTCTACCCGACGGAGAGGACCAGGTCTAGAATAGTCTAAGCATCCCCACCACAGGCTGCACAAAACAACACGAGCCACATGCACATGCTTTTAGGTAATTGAGATAATGCACCCAGGCACATGAAATCCAGGAAAAGACAGGACAACGCAGGTGCAAGGTATGTGATGGACATGTTTCATATTCTTTGTTCCAATATAGCCCTCCCCTCCAGTTGCGTTCATTCAGATTTCAGACAACTATGGAGCAAGCGTTCTGCTAAAGGTAGGTAACAGTTACTTATAACGAAAAATGAAGTCAAACAAATTCTCCCTCAGTATCATATTTTTTATATTATTTAATTTAAGTTTATTTATATTAGTATTTATTTATAAAAAAATAAGGATGATAATTATAGAGTATAAGGAATATCGTAGATTCAATTGTTCGAACACTCATGAGTTGCTTGCCAGCCTAAAGCATAATATTAGGCATACGATTCAACAAAATTGCTAATATTAGGTGTTTTTAAGGCTTAAATGTGCATTCAATCCCTTAATATTCCACACTCGCACAAGTTAGTTCTTAAAGATTGACATATTGCGACTTAGTCTTCTTAGTTGGACAAATATACAGCTTAGTTCTGAAAGTTTGGAAGCGTGGGAGACTTAGTTCTTTAAATGGCACGGGCTATCATGTGACCAAGACGCCATTAGGGCTTCTTTCCCTCGCCACCAACTACCGATTATCTCCTTGTCAAATTCAGCCCTATGCCTTACCGTCGACCACTTCTCCATCAAATTCGGCCTCACCTTTCTCTGTCAACCTCTTTTTCATTGAATCAAACATCAGGCCTCTCCGTCGGCCTCTTCTCCTCCCTCACCCCCACACCATTGGCCTCTTCTCCTCTTTGCCCCTTAATGTCGGCCTCTTTTCCCACCTCGCCCCAACCGTCACTCTTCCTCCTCGCCCCCACACCATCACCCTTTTTTCCTCCTCACCTCCACTGTAGGCTCTTCTCCTCCTCACCCCTGTCGTTGGCCTTTTTTCCTCCCTTGCCCCACCGTCAGCCTATTCTTCTCCCTCGCCCTAGGCGCTGCCTCTAGTTTATCAAAAAAAGTGGGAATTCATGAAATGAAAAATCCAAATCAAACCCAAAATTTGATGCACGACCAAATTCAAACATCAATTCTTCAATGTTATAGCTTTGGAAACCAGAAAAAAAAATGCATATTAATGTGAACAGAAAAGTAACTGCAAATGACAATATAATCAAACAGAAGACAAAAAGTCCAAAATCCAACCAAGAATTTGGATCTAGGTTGGTTAGGAAAGCCCTTCAAAGACACTTTACATTTGGTGCTTGCTAACATCGCTCCCAAAGACGAATTGAGCACCGTTAAGCCAATGTCAATGCCTGTGCTAATAATGGTTGATAAATGACATCCATCTTTCCATCAATCTAAGGACTAACTCACTACATTTTTTAAAGTTGAGGGATTAAGTATCGATGAGTTAAAGTTTAAGGATTAACTCATTAGAGTCAATAAACTTAAGGGACCAAATGCACATTTAAGCCTTTTTCTAATCACCATTTCTTTCCTAGTCAGAAAGAATAAAGAATAAACATCCAACGAATCCAATTCGGGTAAACTAGGGTTGATTATTATATTCACAATACCACAGAAATGATTCACATACTATAAAATAAATTAAAAATGTTAGACTATTAACTACTATAATTTACTACAAGTAACGTTAATCACATTCAAAATCAAAACAAACATCACAAATGAATATGATATCCAAACACAACAATAAATTTTTTCAAATAAAAGTGAAAACATCAACATTTAAAAAAATGCAAAAGTTGAGTTATGTGCCAAACAATATTGCTGCAATTTTGAAACCACAACAAAGTAAGAAAAAGAAATTGATTGTACGCACTTAAATTATATTGTAAACTGTATATGACTCATAAATTTTAGAAATTTAGAATTAGATTGTATTAGATATGATTGTATATATATTATTTTAAATTCTTAAGCTTTTGCATTACATGCAATGAGGTATGGGTTGGGGTAATGGAAGATAGATCCCTAAACTCTATTTCTTACCATCAATAATATGAACTGTTTCTGGATCTATAGGTTTCCTAAGGGTAATTCGCTGGATATTTTTTAGAGCAAATTTCATGAATGGTCTCTAACTTTTAGTCATTGTTTTCTTTTAGTCTTTAACCTATTAAATGTTTTGTTTTAGTCATAAACCTATTGAAAAATTTCATTTTAGTCCTAAATTTATTGAAAATGTTTCATTTTTGTCCCAATTTGATAAAATTTATTAACTAAAAATATTTGTCTGATAACAACTTTTTAGATCTCAATTTAAATTATCCGGTAATTGTCCTACAATAAATTTAATCTGTATAATAATTTTTTATAGTTAATAAAAAATTCAAATCACTTTTTTTTCTTTCTTTCTGTAAATTGAACTTATTTCATTGAAAAAGAAAAAAACTATTAATTTAAATTATTTATTTACTGTCAAAAAATGTTAAACTATTTAAATTTACCAGAAGACAGTTATCAAATATTTAAATTAGAATTTCAAAAGTTTCTGTCAGACAATTATTCTGAGTTAATGAATTTCATCTGGTGAAAGACCAAAATAAAACAATTTTAATAGGTTTAGGACTAAAACAAAACACTGAATAGGTTAAGGATTAAAAGGAAACAATGACTAAAGGTTAGGGACCATTTCTGTAATTTACTCATATTTTTTATCATGCTAAAACCGGTAATGAAATAAAGTTAGTGCTATATCCGGCCCACCAACAAAGATCAATCAACACATCGAATTTGAACCTACTAAAAAGGCATATCAAATATGAGAAACGAACTTCAAAAAGATGAGTACCTGAGTAGATAAGAATCAAGAGATAATTTATAGTTTTCATGTAACATTTAAGAATATTATTATATTAACTAAAGGCATAAGCCTTTGGTGAGACACTAATTAGAACAGTATTTTCTCAATTACAGTACCTTTTTTGTCATATGGCTAGATTTTTTCTTCTTGGTGCAAAGCATATCATTTACCAAAAAATAAAAAAAAAACACATACTAAGCCCTAACTTTATATATAATGATGCATTTTAGCACTCACACTTTGAAACTAGACATTTTGTTGCCATGATATCCCGATCCACACAAGGTATTATTCTCTCTCGTTATTCACACACACACACACTATAGCCCCTAAATTCACATGAGTTACAGTCAAAATTTTAGTTTGTGCTAAAATCCCAAACCAAGTTAGTTAGAACTAACTACAAGAATAGCCCATGAACTTACCCAACTCAAGCAAGATAGTCTAAAACTCAGAACTCAATAAAACTTGGCCCATTAGCTTTCAAAAGCTATGCACTTCAATCCATTTTATACTGTAGTAAATAAACGACGTTTCTTCCCTTAACTCTATCCCCAAGTTTTTTGAAATAGAGAATCCTTGCTTTCCATCAATAAGAAGAAAGAATTGCCACCGTGTTTTTGTGGTTTGTGGAGACTGGAATAGAAATGAAACCAAAGTGGTGGAGGGTGGTGTAAATTAGACTCAAAATCAAAGGTGAAATCAGAGATTGGATAACAACGAATTGGTAATTGGAGAACGGCGAATCCGAGATGGCAACAATGACAGCAATTAGAGGATTACGAATTAAAGAGAATGCGATGATGATGGTGATTGTGAATCGAAGACGGCTTCTCCAAAAAATTGAAGGTGCCTACAAGCCAAAATCAAGCTTCTTCATTAATTGATCCGTGATCACCACCCTGCCACCTCTAGGGATCTCAATGCTCACCACCCTCAGCTCGCTCTAGCATTCTTACCGTCCTTGACTATCTCAAGACCAAGATCCAATCAACTCACTCCTCATCCCCTCGCTACGCTAAGCTTTAAAGATGCCACTCTGACTTCCGCTCCCCTACCCCCAACCTCGCCTCCTACAAAAATGATGTAATAATAATGATGTAATATAATATCATTAAACTTTTAATATTTAATTAAAAAAGGACAGGCGTCAATTTTTTTCTTTTTGAAGAAATAAGTATTTAAAAAAAAGGGTTGTGCTACATCTACAAAGTTTTTATAAAAGTGTATTTTAGAATGGGTAATTACATGATGAGTCTTCTAGCTTTTTTGTTTCTTTTTTTTTTGTTCTAACATCTAATCAGGTTATTTGCCTTTAATTCATTTTCATAAAGTCCCTTACTTCTTAAAGTGCATTTTAATTAAATCCCTTCAATAACTTTCACCATTACCTTTGTCAAAATTTTCGATAGAAAAATCCTGATCTAGCTTATAAATTTTTTTAGTTTTATTTCTAACACTTTAAATAGTCTAATACATTTCAAGCACCATATTTACTAGAAGAAATCAACTACGCCATCTTGCTTGTGGCCCATCGACAATCATCTATCCCATTTTGTTAATCTCTCATGTGGATTTAGAAAATTATTTTAGTAGGAACAATCAAAACTAACTTTATGCACTTTTCAATAAGTGAGGTCATAATATAAAAATCTATATGTCATAATGAATACCACCTCTGTCCGATATTGTTTGAAACAGTTGACTTTTAACCATAATTTAATTTAAATTTATTTATATTATAGGTTGTTAGAAAAAAAAATAAAAAAATATATTTGAAAACTATAGGTTTTTATTTATCATTTATATAATTTTTTTTATTTATATACTAAAATTGAAAATTAAAAATCATAGATTAATTACTAAAAAGTGAGTGTTTCAAAGAATATGGGATAGAGAGAGTACTATTTTTTAAAAAATAATATACCAATTACATACATTTCCAAAATTGAGTAGTGGCAATCCCTATATGGTGCCGCCTTGCTTCCCTTTTGCAAGCCAAATTTTCCAATACATCTGTAACTCATCGGTAGACATGAACTCATCGTTGTCTTTATTAAACACCTTGAATGCCTTCATTAAATTTGACTATGACTACGAAGTGGTGGACCTTTTGTGCTCTTGTCCATGCCAAAGCCCCATCGAAAAACTTGTGGAAGGTAAGGAACACAAGGACATAAAGGGCAGACATTTGGAATTTCTCTAGATAAAATTGTCGAACATAGAGTGGAGGCTTTCAAGCTTGAGTAGTTTCAGGGATTGGCCCTTCTGCTCCCTGCAATGGAAATAAACCAGAGCCTTGTACATCTCTTGGAGGAGTATAAAGCATTCTCCAACACGGTAGTGACTTTTTACTGCCGAAAAATGCATTTGATCCGGGCATTACTCCTCCCTGTCCAAATTATAGATGAGCACCTTAGCTGTCTTTTAGTTGTTGAAGGGGCCAATGGTGGCAGATATCCGTAAAGCGTGCATAACATCCTTCAGCACCAAATTGACCTATTTGGTGATGGTTGGTTCTATGCCTTCTAGTTACAGTTCTTTCAGATGCAATGATTAAAACCCAAAATCTTTAAATCGAATTGGCAAGCAATCAAGTCAATAATTAGAATTTGGATTTGGATAAAGCATTTTCGTTAGTTTTGTTTCATTCTTCGACAAGGCTTAGCTACAAGGTAACTCTGGTCTGCATAAATTAGTATAGACATGGCAGATGATAATAGTTGTGTTATATCTGTAACTTTTAGAGTACTAGAAGCAAGATGAAAAAAATTTAAAGGTTAGATAGAATATTTTTTGCCAAGATTCTGTGAAAGATAATAATAAAATTGACAAAATAGCGCTAATTAAAATGTGCTTTTAAGAACTAAAAGACACTATGAACAACAATTGAAGATAAGAGACATAGATAAGAAAAAGGGCAAATTACAAAATCTTTCCTGTGGTTCAATCTAACTTATGCTTTGCCCCATCTATTTTCAAAAACCTACATTTTACCCCTAATTTCTTTATAGTGTTCGATAATAACTTCTGAAATCCTAAATTAAACTGTCTGATACTATATTTCAGTAATTTCAAGATTTTTAATATTTTTTCGTATCTAACCAACTTTTAAAAAATATTAATATGCTTTTATATGAAAAAAGTACATTTATAGAAAGGAAAAATTGATAATTTAAAATACTTTTTAACTATAAAAAAATATTAGAGATATCAACATTACTAAAAGATGACTATCATAGAGCTTAAATTACAGTTTCAAAATTTGTTATAAGACAATGTAAAAAAATGAGGGGACAAAATATAAATTTTTAAAAATAAAAAGGATAAATTATAAATTAGGGTAAACCTTAAGGATAATTTTAACTTTTCCATAAGAAAAAAATAAATTATGAATTAACTCATTCTAGAACTAGAAATGTATGTATCTCACAGGAAAGTTAAATTTGAAGTGTTTTCCTTGGACTGATTTCTGAACCAGGTGTCTCATCCAAATTTCTTGTAAATGGCAAATAATTACCATCACTTCTGTTCCTAGTTCCTACTGTCACCAGTTTAACCCAATAGCTCAAATAGACAAGTCTATCAATGTAATTCTATTTTACGGTTCCCCGGTTAAGAAGACATATGGTAGTAATTTTTAAAATTTTTTAGAAATAAGGCTATAGCGGAGTAATATTTTAGAAAGTAAAAAATTATAATTTTTAAATTATAAAAATGGTTGAGTATTAATAGTGAGAAAAGAAAATTAAATAATATTTTATTTAGTTAGATTGAGAAAAATATTTCTTATATTCTTGTTTCCTATAAAAGATCTTTCATGCACAATTTCTTGAAAAATCATTTTCTTTGTTTCATGCAAAATTTCTTGAAAAATCATTTTCTTACCTGTGGAGTTGGAAAACTAATTTTTAGAAATTGTAAACAATGATAACAATGGGTAATATAAAATTCACAACCCACGGATACCTAACCTATAAGTTACAGATATTTGGTAAAAATTGCACCCGTTTATCCATTATGGATTTTCATTTTGTTCTATGGGTAGACTCACTACACCCGCAACCTACCACAATTTTCCTTTGTTTGTTGATAATTTCATTGTAACTTGTCAAAATGATAGACTAAAATGAAACAAATAAATAAATCAAGTGATCAAAGTATAATTTGACAAATAAATAAAGCTATATTCAGGTTCTCTCTTTTTTACTCATCCTCTTTGCCTGTTCTTTCTTCGTCTGAACTAAAAAACATCATCTTCTTCATTTGTTTGTCTATGGAAAAAAAACAAAACTTTTCTTCTTCATCCATTCTCTTATCTTTTTCCTCTTCTTCTTCATCCCTTCTCTTATCGTCTTCACGCTTTCTTTTCTCATCTTCTTCGCTTAATCCAAATCCATCCTGCCTTTTCGCATCTCCTTTTTTCCTATCACCAATTGACTATCTTTTAGCCGTTAAGTACAGATTATATGTTTCTATTTTTTATCATTTTTAGAACATTTTTTTCATTTTAAAATGTAAAGCCCATTCTAATTATTTGTAAGTGCTGTTTGGCTTTTTTACTTAATAAAACTTACACTGAATATGGTGTTTTTTCTTAAAAATATTTATTACATATACAATTAATTATGTTTCTAATTTTTTTTTAAAAAAAAAAAAACTTCCAAACCTGCCCCGACGCAATCCGGGACTGGCTCACCTAAAACCGGTTGGAGCCCGGTTCTATTCAACCTAGACCTAGGACCGGCCGGTCCAGGGTCGGGTCGACCCGGCACCCATCAGTATGTGAAAACAGTCGGCAACGCATGCTGCCCGCTTCCCTTTTCAATATAATAAGTCCAAAAGGACAGACAACGTCTCACGAATCAGTGATCAAGTAACCAACCATATAGACCTTGCGGAGAGCAGCAAAGTAAAAAAACAAACTCAATTACATTCCCAATCTCGTCCTCCCCTCCTCAATCCTATTTCACGCTCTTAGAACTCAAAAATATTGAAATAGACCCTTTTCTTTCATTACAACCGTGAAGTTTACAATGGTAATCACTTGATTAGAAAGTCAGTACACTGCTTGTCAGCACTTGCATGTTTCTCCTTGAAAATTTTTTTCCATGATCATGACAGGTTTTAGTTTCAAGCAAAGGTGAGGAAAATGAAGGAACAGTGGTTGATTTCCGGGGAGAAGCGGTGGACAAGTCAAAAACTGGTGGATGGCTAGCCGCTGGACTTATCTTAGGTGCTAGCAAATAAACAGAGACAAATTCCATGCTTTTACATTTCTCTTGAAGCTAACAGAAGCAGAATGCTTTTATGCAGGAATCGAACTCTCAGAGAGGATATGTGTGATGGGTATCTCTATGAACTTGGTCACGTACTTGGTCCAAGATTTGCATATTTCATCAGCCAAATCCGCAAACGTCGTTACCAACTTCATGGGCACCCTCAATCTGCTTGGTCTTCTTGGAGGCTTCCTGGCAGATGCGAAGCTTGGACGATATGCAACTATAGCAACCTCTGCATCCATAACGGCTCTGGTGCGTTGAGACCAAAAATGGGTGAAAAGTTATTCTAAGCTCCCTTGCTCTATTAAATGGCAACTGAGATTTTTCATGTCACTTAGGACTCACAGTTTTCTTTTAACCATGCATCAGGGATTGACTTTACTAACACTTGCAACAAGTATCCCTGGCATGAAGCCTCCCCGGTGCGACAACTATCGATTGCAACATCATCAGTGCATTGAGGCCAACGGCCGACAACTCGCTTTGTTGTTTGCTGCACTATATACAACAGCACTAGGGGGTGGCGGAATAAAGTCCAATGTTTCTGGTTTTGGCACTGATCAATTTGATGCAGCGGATCCGAAGGAAGAGAAGGCCATGATTTTTTTCTTCAATAGGTTCTACTTTGGCATTAGCATTGGGTCCTTATTTGCGGTACTAGTGCTGGTATATGTGCAGGACAACGTAGGGAGAGGGTGGGGGTATGGAATTTCTGCAGGGACAATGGTGATTGCAGTAACAATATTGCTCTTTGGAACGCGGTGGTACCGATTTCGGAAGCCTCGAGGAAGCCCTTTAACAGTCATTTGGAGGATCTTATTCTTGGCCTGGAAAAAGAGAAGCCATTCATATCCTCCTGATCCTTCTTTTTTGAATGAGTACCATAAGAGCAGGGCTCCACACTCTCAAAGATTCAAGTAAGTAAGATGATCACTGTGCCAAACACTGACACAGAAGCATTCTGTTCCTCTTTTCCATCGGAGGCCTTGTTGCAATTTTTGTTTAATCCTAGAAAGCAATCAACTGCAAAAATGAAAGGGAGAAAATAACCATACAGCTAACTCTTAGGTTAAAAAGGTAACACCGACAATAAGGGTACATTTTTCTTTGAACTTTTTTTCTTGCCAAATGGATGTTTGGGAATTTTTGGTCTATTCATATTGGCCCATCATCTTATTCGTTTGAGTGTAAAATCTCACCCAACACGTATCAACTTCTAGGTGTCTTGACAAGGCTGCTATCCTAGATGACAAGTTTGTTTCCAGTGGAAGCAAAAACGATCCATGGGTTGTTTCAACTGTGACTGAAGTTGAAGAAGTGAAAATGGTGCTAAAGCTCATCCCCATCTGGTCAACATGCATCCTCTTTTGGACAGTCTACTCACAAATGACCACTTTTACCATAGAGCAAGCGTCCTTTATGAACAGAAAAGTTGGCTCCTTTGTGATTCCTGCTGGGTCAATGTCTGCGTTTCTCTTCATATCTATTCTCCTATTTACCTCCTTGAATGAAAGAGTTATCGTGCCTTTTGCTCGGAAAATCACACACAATGCTCAAGGAATCACAAGCCTGCAAAGGATTGGAATTGGTCTTATTTTCTCAGTAGTTGCTATGTCTGCTTCTGGTATTGTGGAGCAACATAGGAGGGAGAAGGCCCTTCAACAGAAAATCCAGATAAGTGCTTTCTGGCTAGTGGTTCAGTTTTTCCTTGTGGGAGCAGGGGAAGCTTTTGCTTATGTTGGGCAACTTGAGTTTTTCATAAGAGAGGCTCCAGAAAGAATGAAATCTATGAGCACAGGACTTTTCTTAAGCACCTTATCGATGGGATTCTTCGTTAGTAGTTTGCTAGTTTCTATAGTAGACCTTGTAACCAAGAGGAAATGGCTCAGAAGTAATCTCAACAAAGGGAGGTTGAATTACTTCTACTGGCTGCTTGCTGTACTAGGACTCCTCAACTTCTTGGTTTTTCTGGCCTTTGCAAGGCGACATCAGTATAAGGTACAGCTTCCTGCTATAGCTGCTGATGCTGGTGAGAAGGAGCTTACGAGCTTTAAAGATGATGCTATAATACCATAAGATGCAATTTTGTTGAACAAACAGCAACTAGAAGAAGGGTCATTTTTTCAGGAACCTGATTGCAGGATTCAGTTTTATTAATCATCTGCCTTATCATGTAAACTACGTTCATAAGATTTCATAAAGAAGAGGTTCTTGGGGTGGGGTTT
This sequence comes from Aquilaria sinensis, assembly GCA_005392925.1. Classification (NCBI taxonomy): domain Eukaryota; kingdom Viridiplantae; phylum Streptophyta; class Magnoliopsida; order Malvales; family Thymelaeaceae; genus Aquilaria; species Aquilaria sinensis. The sequence goes on along the minus strand of SMDT01000860.1, from coordinate 480,174 downwards.
AATCCTAGCTGTTTCGTACCAGCAACATATGGCTTCTAAGCAGACAATAACATCAACTGTAGGGGCTAAAATTAGTGGGTGAAGTTTCTATTTCCGGCAACTTCCATTCAGGCAAAGGAAGAATCGGAACCTAATATTTTCAAGAACATCTGAATGTAAGAAGAGATGTATGTTAAGCAAAAGCTGCATAACTAGATTCTAATGTTCTAGAGAGCAAAGACTAGATAGGCCTGGCTGACCTTCAAGGCTTCAATTGGGTGCCAGTATAACAAACTAGAGGTCCAGAACTTTCTCAGTTTCCCATTGCCACATGACCCCTCTTTCACGCATTTCCAAATAAGTACCTCGCGATAGTCCTTATGGCACAAGAATACAATAACACTAAAGAAGAGAAGAAATCATCATCAAATCATTAGAAACCATGTGAACGCAGAGAAGCTTTTAACAAATAATCAGGGAAGCAACTATCTGAGAAACGAGTGAAGAAGCAATAACAGCGAATTCGCGCACTCTGGAAAACAATTAAAGTTCCTGATAAATTATCGTCGAGCCGAGAAGAAAAAGTAGCAGCAGAACCTGAAGACTCTCATAGGAATGAAATTGAGAAACGCAGAAAATTACTACCTGAAATCCAGCGGTCCGCTCCGCGTGAAAAGCTGAAGCCAATTCAATGTGTTACTGCCATAAAATCATCACAAGAACAAGAGATTAACAAAATAAACTTCGGAAAATAGGTCGTGTGAGATAGAAATTGGAGAAGACGGACGATCGAACCAGAAGAAGGTCGGAGCCGGGGAGACGGAGCATCGACGGTTCTTGTCCTCCTCCAACGAAATAAAAAAACACAGTAATGGAGCAGCATTTTCCATGGGCTCTGATGAGAGGTCGAAACTGAGGATCGAAGCTGCAAGACATAAGAAGAAGATCGGTGGCTCATGGCTGTGGGGGAAGGCGGGAACCCATTGGGCAATCACTTAAATTTTTCAAATTCGGGCTAACATGGACGTGTATCCAACAGAAATCAATACACGAGTAGAGTCGTTAGGGTCCTTCATTCCAAAGATCTTATTATCCCAATCACAGTCCTACTCTAATCCTAGCATATTTGGGCAAAGTTTCATGGATTAGGATTGTGATTCTAGTAACCTTAATTTTAACCACCAAACATTTTTAAGTCATTCAAAAAAGTGAAAATTTGCATTTGTGTATATCCAATAAAACAGAAAAATTTATATAAAAAAAATAGAAATGTTAAACGTGATAAAACAAAAGAACAATGAGCAAATTTGTCACTCTTGTTTGTCTCATTTTGTCCATATTTTTTGTGTAAATTCGCAACTAATATTACTGTGTAAAAATAGATCTACTACTATAGTTGCAAAATAAAAATGAAATAGTTATCAAGTGTCTAACAAAAAGAATATTCCACCCAAAATGAAGTTATTTCTTGCCATATACTGCCATATAAGTAATAGGCAAATGAAAAAGTTGGCAAGACTTTTAAACTAGTCTATGAAAACTTGGGTAAAATCAATCGAGGGTACCTTAATTTTTATTTTTGTCTCAAATTGATACATTATCTTAACATTTGTCCCACTGAGATACCTAATCTCTTAATGCGCGTTTCACCCAGATACTTTTCATCAATTTTGCCGTTAAGTTATACGAAAATTGATGATGTAACATTAAATAATATTAAAATAAAATTTTAATTACAATTTTGGTCCTCAAGCTTTTTTAATTAGTAATTCTAAACCATAAACTTCTAAATATACTCTCCTAGCCTAAATCTACTCTTCTTCCTCCTCCGCCCACCCCTCCCCTTTCAATTCTCACAATATTCCCGAAATACCCGACCAACCTGCCCACAGCCCACGATGTTGGCCATAGATGCGGTCGGCAACATTACCGGAAGAGCCGATTCATCCTCGTCTGGCTGATTCACGGCCATAAATGCGGTCGGCCACCAGCCCAGTTGAATTTGTTTTCCCATAAGGCATCAATTGTCGGTGGAGCATATCGTCGAACACAAAGCGCACATCATCACAGAAGTCAGAAGTTGTGATCCCATGGCCATTCCCACTTCTCCGCCCGACCAACCAGTGTTCGTGCGCTGCCAGAGAAGCACCCAGTCGATTGATGGTTTTTGAGGGAGCATCAAGGCCAAAGGGAAGATCGGAGAAACGGGCCGATGGTTTCCACGGTCCCTCGATTCGCTACTCTCCGGTGGCACTTGGGCTCCTCGCGGGTCTTCCAGACTAGCCCATTCATGAAGCTCGAGCATGGTCGCGGCGGCAAGGGCAATAAAAAAAGAAAGGTAAGACGCAACGGCCAGTGTTTCCGATGGCAACCGAGGAGTGGCATCTGGAGTGTGAGATTTGGGCACTGGCGGCGGTGGTGGAAGAGAGAGATTCGGGCAGCGATGGCCGCGGGGGAAAAGAGAGATTCCGGCGATGGTGGCTATAGGGGAAAAGTAGGTTTAGAAGTTTAGGGTTTAGAATTATTAATTAGAAAAGTTTGATGACTAAAATTATTATTAAATTTTTATTTTAATGATATTTAATGTCACATCATTAATTTTCATCCAATTTAACGATAAAAGTGACTGAAAGTATTCAATTGAGACACGCAATATAAGTTTAGGTAGTTTGATAGGATAAATCTGAAGGTTAGGTATCCATTTTGGATAAAAATAAAAGTTAAGGTACCTATAGTAGACTTTACCGATGAATATTTTCTCATTAGCCTTAAGTACTCAACCTTGGAAATCCACCATTTAGGCAATCTTACTTACCAAGCCCATAAAACCTCTCCTCTAGTAATGTATATTTCATTATAATCTAAATGAGCAGGAGGTTGGGTTTTCTTCCATGGTCACAAGTAACCTTTAGGCAACTAGTGGTGATGACACTTGAACACTAAAATGTTAAGATTGTTGATGAAATGGATTTCTACTTGGGTGTCCTTCATTCTCCGGTTAATGTCATTGATGAGCGGTGACACATCATATCAGTGTGATGGATCAATGGAAAAAAACAATAATAATTCACAACTAGTAGGTAGTTGATATTGTGCTTATGAATTTGGCACATTAAAGATGATAGTGAAAATAAGAGATCAGAAAAACTTAGGTGGGTAGAGTTTCAGGCAAAAAATTGTCTGGTTTCAAATTTAAATTTTTTTTTCCATTTTTCCACATTTGCCACTATAAGCAATTTTTTACCGTGATAAAGTTTGAGGGAGAAATGTCTATGTGCAAATTTTGTATGGCTCAAGCTGTAAATTAACCACTTCTGAATTGCCTAGTTTTTATGGAGAGTGTAATGCCACTGAACCCAACCTGATGCATAGGATATGTCCTTTATTGCCAACTCTATTAGAAAGGCAATGACCACTAAAGGCAATTTAAATCTAGTAGATCTCTAAGCAAACAAGAGCCACAAATCTGTTCCTTATCCCCATGAAATAAATATATGAAAATTTTAGCAAACAATTACATTTTGAGTTTACTAGCATGTAATTATTTAAAAAATTAAACTTTGGGTGTCTTTGTGGAGATTATTGATAAATAATTTTTAGTGATTAGTTGTCCAATTTGTTTATAAATTGAAACTCTATATTTTTAGAACTCCAAATACTAATTTTAGATTATTGTTTGCATAATATAATTTTTTGGTAATTAGAAAGCATTTGTATAAAGGGTATGATGTATTTTATAGTTAAAAAAAATTAAGGAACACCTGTTTTTTTTTAGGACCCGAGAGACCACTGAACCAACACAATTGATATTTTTATAGGAAGTTTGGTGGAGAGAGGTTTCAAATACTTGACCTTCATATTGGTGTCATAAGCCTCAATTACTTGGATTGAGGTTTCAGGATTGCATATACAATTGGTTATTGACTTTTCAATTTTAAATTGAGTGAGGAAAAATCATAAGAATTAAATCTTAAAAAAATAAGATTCAAATGATTATTAGATTTATAAATTATTAACTTTTAAATAGTATTGGTTATAAATGAAAAAAATGATTAAGTTGTTTCTTTATTTATAGGTTAAATAAATTATGCCGAATGATAATATCATTTTATCCTTAAAATGCCACAAAATATTTTTCATCAGACTTAATAATGTTCGTAACTTGAATGGAACCTAGCTGCAACCTTTCCTCTCATTTCCCATTGTTTCTTCTCATTTGTTCTTTGTGTATTTAAGTAGAATTGGATACTAATTTAGGCCTGAGGTTGATTTTTCACCGTTACTCCACTCAATTATCTTTAATCACTTTTACCATTTTTTTCCTTCTCCACAAAATTTGTTCATATCATTTACATTAGCACCATCTAGTTCATCTGACACTTATTGCAGAGAGATTTAGGTGACCAATTTTTTAAATTGATGGCTACGAGAAAAATTATGGTTGAGTTAAGCACAAAAAACAGCTGAGACTTAAATGATGATATGTTTATGAATTATAGATCAGGACGATCATATATTGTTTCTTTTATTTATCTTATCATTTATCTGGTTTTTTTTTCAGCTATTTATGAGTTATTTTTCTAGGATTATCTTGATTTAACTTGAAGGGTTCAACTTGATTTGATTCTCTTTCATTCATTTGGTATTATAGGAATGCGTAGCCTTTTATTAGTTAGTTTATATGTCCTTATTATTCTTTAGTATCATATATCATTAGTTTGTGAAATGTTGTTTAATTCACTAATAATTGAAATGAAATACCTTTTATTAAAAAAAAAACCTTGAATCACCGATTTAAAACAATTTATAAAATGATGACCTTACCACGTAAATCAAATACTATGACCCAATTTAATGGAAAAAGGCTCATGAAGCATTAAAGATTCATGTTAGCTCTTCTAACCCTAACAATAATATATGCGTATTAAAGACTCATTTTTTCACAAGTCAAAGTTCAGGTTAATAACAATTTTCCATGAATTGTCTAAAAGAGCTAAAAATAAACTTTAAGAGCATAGATCATATTGTAAACTTGATCAGTGGCAAAACCACGTTAGGGTGAGGGATGCCGCTACCCCCAATAATTTCAAATGTTTATGAATATGAGATACGAAGTTGACCATTTTGTGTTAAACTAAGGACCACGTACATATTTTGCCCCCCAAATTGACTGAAGAATATAAAATGGTAAATAGCACCAACAGTGCTAAATATTTACTTTTAATTGCAAATTTATCCCCAACCTATGAAACAATGTATATTCATCCCAAACAATTCTCTCTCAACATCTTTTTGTTTCTTTCTTTTCTAGTCTGCTTCAATAATCATTGCTCGCCTCACCTCCGCCTAGCCCCATAGCCCTTAAGGCTAAAAACCTGGGTCCGCCACTGATCTTGATTTTAGATTATAGCATGAACTGGTATTGTTCGACGTTCGTGCATCATTATATAATTCATGGATAATGAACAAAAAATTAAAACAGTAGTACAACGTTCATAGATATTAGAAAAATGCATTATATTATCCTAAATTTAGAAAATAAATGTGCATAAGAAAAAACAATGCAATTTTTTTTGTAAACAATTTTAGACAGTTCGAGATCTTAACCCAAACCTATGTAGGTCATAAATAGTAAGCCGAAATACTACAAAGCGGTTTACATAATTCATAGATTAGCCGAATCGACCGAGCACAACCCCGGACATAGACGGGTTGAGGTAGGACTTTTGAGTTTTGAGTTGAGTGTATGTCTTGTTAATATGTCTTGGGTCGGGGCGAATCATCATAAACATTGGTTGTTTGGTTCGGGTCATATCAGTGTTTTGATTCATCAAACCGATCTGGGCATGTTGTAATGTGTATTTGGGTTGTATTAGGTCAATTTAGAATTGGAAAAGGTTTTCTTTGGATACCAAAAAAAATCAAATGATTTAATTCAAATTCGGTTTGCTAAAAGCCTTGGTTGTATCAGATCAAACCCAATGGAGAGATAAGGATCCAGATAATTGCTCCAGTATTAGATGACAATCTCTAGGCACCATTCACCATAAAAATCATAAGGGTAGATAGATATGGCGTTGATATCTAGGTATGAACTATGAGAGGCGATGGATAGTTGATATAACTATCAATATATCTTTGAATAGTTTAGGCTTTCCTAATGGAGAGAATCAAGTCTTCCCAACCCACAATCACCTCTCTGCTATGTTTCGGCCCTCCAAACTATGTTGGAGAGCATTTAGTATATAGTACATACTACTTCAAGCACGCTTACCTTAATCATTATTTTAACTAATTGTGTGTTGGGATTTCATTTGATTAATAGCTAAGATTGGGCTTAAATGAAAGTACGTGAAGTGGTGACAACTATTCTTTAAATTTATTCAAAAGTTTGATAGATGTTTTATCATTTTCGTTTATAAAATGTTGTGGATGAGATTCAGAGAATGACATCTTCTTTCCTTTTAATTTTTTCATTTGTTTTTGTGAGTATTAAAAGACTTGTCTCGGACCTCATTTAAGTGTTATGTTTAGGTCTTCCATAGCCATTAAGTTAAATAAAAAAAATGAAAAACTAGTTTTAACTTCTATAAACTCAAGTTAAACAAAAAAAAAAGTGAAAAACTAGTTTTAATTCCTATAAACTATTTCTTTCCATTAGAAATCTTAAAACCTTTACATTTAACAGTCAAACAATCAACTAAAAAACCCTCCACATTCACATGTTCTCTGGCCACCACCACTACCGCTTGCCATCAAATCGCAAGCCATCTCGTTCATGGCTTTAGTATATCTCTCTATTGCACTGTCTCGCATCGTTAGGAAACTTCACTGTAGCAATGGCGGCTCATCTGACGGTTTGCATTAAACATTTTTATTTTGTAGATAAACATGCTGAAACCCTTAAGGAAAGACATACCTTGTAGTTGTACTTGGCACAATTGGTTTCGGCTTGTCAATCGTGTTTTTACTTGTTAGTTCCATTTGTGATTGTGAGCTTTTAGAATCATCAAATTAGTTATCTATTGACATATTCCGATCGAGGAAGGATTGGAAAAGGAGTTGAATGACAGAAATTTGATCTTTTATACATATTTAATTGGTTGTTATGCGGTTGAGGTGCCATTTATGTGTCAATGGTGGCAATGGAGGATTGGTGTTGCCTATTTGCCAAAGGGTACCGCTGACTAGAAGCAAAAGCATATTCCGTATGACATAGAATTGGTTGATTTGTGAAGCAAGCCTGAATAGTGATTCTTTGAAGCCATCAATGCACTTACAATTTTCTTTGTTTGCGTATTGTATCAAACACATTAGCTTTATAGGTATATAGATAAAAGGATCTAAAAACATATTAAGTTGACAAGGGACTGGGAAATGGGAAATTGGGGATTATGGAAGCAAGGGCAGAAACTACATTTAGAACTATCTCGGTTATTCTTAGAGAGGCACTATTTGCAAGCAGATGGAGATGAGACAACGAGGATGGTGCAAAAGCCAAATTGGAGGAAGGACAATGGGCCTAATTCGATTTGTGGTTCAAGAGAGGGTTTTGTTGAAGTAAATGGGTACAGTTGAGGATTTGACTTAGGCTATTTAGTTGAGTCATGATGGTAGGCTGTAGCCTGTAGACGACTGAGGACAGTAGTCGAAGAGGGATGTGAATGTGACAGCTTATGGAAATGGTGATTTAATTGTTAGATGAAAAAATTTCAAGGTTTTTAAGGTAAATAAAAGTTTTTCAGATATTAAAATTAATTTTTTCACTTTCTTTTTTCTATCAAACTTAATGACTTCAATTGACGCAATGTCTAAAATAAAATACTTAAATAAGGTTAGCGACTTTCTTAGCAAGAAATCGAAGTTAGGATCTAAAATAATATAATAATAAAAAAGTAGTGCAATGGATGCAATTAACCCGGCATGAACATGATATGGACGATGCTGATGTGTCGTCCACTCTGTTCTTCGTTTCTCGCTCTCTGACAAAGATTCATTTCTCTCTCTCTCCATCGCTCTCTGTTCTTTGTGTTTTGACCTTTTTTCTGCTTGTGTCTCAGTCCAGAACCTAGGGTTTCATTGTTGTCGCCCTTGTTTAACTCTAACCTTCTTCCACTGGCCTATCTAATTCCTCCGAGTAGAATCAATGGCGAAGACTAAGCCCGGCAAAAAGGACCTCGATTCATACTCCATCAAAGGCACCAACAAAGTCGTTCGTCGTACGCTTTCTTACCAACAATTCGTTGTTTTTGGGTTCCTTTTTCCCTTCATTTTCAGCTTAATTACCTTTAGTTTATCTGTTTCAGCTGGCGACTGCGTATTGATGCGGCCATCGGATACTGACAAGCCGCCTTACGTGGCGCGCGTGGAGAAGATTGAGGCCGACCACCGCAACAATGTAAAGGTTCGAGTCCGCTGGTATTACCGGCCGGAGGAGTCGATTGGCGGGAGGAGACAGTTCCATGGCTCGAAGGAACTCTTCTTGTCCGACCACCTCGATATCCAGAGCGCGCACACCATTGAAGGCAAGTGTAATGTCCACTCTTTCAAGAACTACACTAAGCTCGAGAATGTCGGCGCTGAGGATTTTTTCTGTCGCTTCGAATACAAGGCTGCCACAGGCGCTTTTACACCTGACCGTGTGGCCGTGTAAGTATTCAATTTTTTTATCTGGTTGCATTTTTTCGCTGTCGTCTTGGTTTTTGGTACTAATTTTTTTTTTCTGGGGTACGATTACTGAAGGTATTGCAAGTGCGAGATGCCATATAACCCAGACGACTTGATGGTGCAGTGTGAAGGATGCAAGGATTGGTAAAGTCATACTTGCGGCAGCTATTCGTCTCATAATTAATTCGAAAGCCTGTTCATCTGCCTTACGGGATAGGTCTTTTATACTAGCTTTTGTTAGTGTTAGTTGTTTCATTTCAACGTTTCTTAGTCAGGGAAACAAATATACCTCAATTGCGATATTTGTCATTGTAAATTGTTGAAATTAGGAGAACATCATGTGCATATCAAGTATGATCTTGAGTACAGTGAGTGGCTGCTAATTATGAATCCTTTTCTGTCTAGTTGAAAATGCTAACTCCTGTCATTTTGGGGAGGGTTTACTAGTATTTTTCCAAGATTCTTCTTGAGCCAACATATTGGAAATTGTGCATTCCTATGGAGATGATTCTGATCTTGCCATCAGCGATTGTTTTCCAGCAGCCATTATCTACGAAACTTATAGGGGCACTTATGAGGCTCCGATTGCTTCACAAAGTACTGTTTTGAACTTATCAGATCTACCCAAGTTGCTGATATGCTACCATGTACTTTTCCAATAAACTGGCTTTGTTGGTGCTGATGAGAACTTGTCTTCTATGTTTCCTTCCAAATTATTAATCTGACCTGTTTGGACATGTCAAATTCATAATTTTGCTTCTTCTGTCACTAAGTTTATGAGGGATTGTTAGTCTAGGATGATCTTATCTGTCCTGCTGATTCCATGTTCAATTTTGAGTATCTCATGCCATAGTTTCCAGGCTCAGAAGCTCATGCACAGTAACTCTGTTTTTTCTACTAGTGCAAGTTTAGGGGTTCAAATGTTAAGGACCATACGATGTCTCTTGATAAAGAAAAAGGTTGATGAGATGTCAGAAGCATGCAGGATATAACATTGTAGTTTGCGTCTCAATTGAACTAATTGTAGGCAGGAAATAAGTGGGGATTGTTAAGTGTCTGTCTAGACTTTTTTGTGCCGGTCATATGTTGATGCTAAACACGAATTGTATTAAGTTTGCCTTAATAATCTTAGAAGAACATTTACAATTGTGTAATGCTTGGAGGTTGAGGTTAAGTTGAAGAGGTGTCAGTGTGAGCTCTTTCCTGACATATCATATTATTGTTAGCTGGTTACTTGAAAATTGTGCTTCTTTTGCCCATGATTAGGGAAGGCGTATGTTTTTGTTAGTTTTGATATCCAACTTTTTGCATTTGCTAGTTCATTACTACATACACCTGGATCTGTTATTTTGTGGATTTTGTGGTACTGTAAGGTTTTCCTGATACATGAAAAAGTAAGGATACAAAAAATCATGTTTTAACTTACGTCGTCCAAAATGTTTCAGGTTCCACCCTTCTTGCATGGGTATGACCATTGAGGAAGCCAAAAAATTGGACCATTTTCTGTGTTCAGATTGTTCTTCGGAGGACGATGCCAAGAGATCTTTAAATGCATGCCCTGTGTTGCCATCCATGGAACTGAAGGTGGGGATGCTTGTTATCTGTTTGACCACCACACAGTATTTCTATGTGTCAAATTATTGTGATTTTTCCTGCATGTATGCATATGATCAGTTAAAGGTCAAGTGGTACATGTGTTAAATGACTTCCCCTCATATTTTTCATACAGCTTCCATTGCTTATTTTCTGCTCCTCCCAGGATAGACTCTGACCAATTCGTTACAATTCGCATATTAAATGGCTTTTAATTCTGGTTAAGTATCATCTATTAACCAGAGAGCTCCAAAATTTGATCTTCAGTAGGGAGTTCTGTTTTCCTCCTTACTGGGTAAAACTTTTTTTGCTGTAACTGTTAGTGCCTTCTTTTTTCATGCCGTTGGAAGTGTGTCTTTTTTTTTTTTGGTATTCAGAATCAGGTACACAAGTATAGGGTTTAAGGAGTATAGGGAATAGGGGAAATGCCTACTTTTTCGGGACTCAAAGGCGACCGAACCAGCATTTAATGGCATTGTTTGGGATTAGGGGAGGGGGTGGGGCTCAAATCCAGGCAACGGCCAGGGCTGGATGTCCCTTTCAGCCACCTGAACTCAGTCTGTGGGACCGTTGGAAGTGCTAAATTTCTACAACATTGATTTCCTAAACTTATGTGTCTAAGCTTAGTTTCTTAAATGGGCTGATATCAAGCGGCAAAGGTCATGTAATGAAGCTGCTAGTTGCCTGTAGAAAGTAGACAATGTGTAGAATCTCCCTACCATTCCGTGATTGATAAATGACATGAATTTGTCCTGTTAGATTATAGATGCTAAAAAGATATACTGGTGCTGGTCTTTATGAGTAAAATCTAACTGCGTTTGATGATGATATTTCATTTTAACTCGATGAGATAGCGAGGTTGCTTGCTGGGAGGTGATGGATTGTTGAAGTATTAACTCTTGTAGTCAAGGAGCTTTTGGCCTGTTTTTGCCTCGGGGCTTCCTACTTCTACATAAAAATGCCTGTCTTACGGCAAACTGGGAAACTAGGTTTTGGTCCCTTAAGTCACAGAGGTCTGTGGATCACAGGGCATCAAGTTGACTGTGGTACTTACCTTGCAAATGAGAGTAAACAAACGAAATGCCACGACAATCCAGAACTCACACCTTAGAGCCAGTAGTAGTTAGATACTACTAGAGCCAAGAGTAGTTGGATACCGTCATCATGGAGAGTAGACATGCATTCATATCCCTAGTCCTCTATTCTCTTTTCATCCTTGTTCCTAATCCTTTGTTCTCTTTCAGTCCATATCCCTAATTTATTTTCATTTCCATTGGCAGGTGGAGCCAAAGCGTAGGAAGAGATGATGGACGGATGAAGATAGGTACTCATTCTCTTAAGCATTGCTTCCAGCATTGTTGTTGTTGCTGCTGTTCTGTGGAACTGTATAATGTAGAATAGCTACTGTGCTTGCAAAAACCTGAAGTTTACCATAATTTACTTTTATATTTTGCCCGTATGGTCACTAGATGCAGGAATGACATTCCGATATGGAACTTGTGGATGCAACTGTGCAGAGGTCTTTATTAGGCTGTGGACAATCAATGGACTAAACTTGACACTAATCATTTTCTGTTTATTGTTAAATGCTTTTTATGTTCACCGTTTTGAAGTATGATGCACTTGTTGCTCGTCCAACTTTTGGTGCAACCGTTAGTGATTAAGGCAAAGTATTAAGATATTCTTCCAAACAGAGCATTCTTCTTATGAATTAGCTCTCTCAGCCATGTATTCTGCCACTTGCGGCTATTGCAGCTGCAAATGATCTATTCTGGTAAATGTGAGCTGATTTTTCAACTGTTCATTTTACTCTGTCAATCGCTTACTGCCTCTCATGATGCTGAGTTATAAATCGTGGAATTTCTAAATCCGATACTGTAGTAATATTATTTGATGGGGTCATTTACATCCATGTGTTCTAGTGTAGGCCGTTATCCAACAGGATCGATAGTTGAGGGATTCTTTTGTGAGATCTGTTACAGTTCAATGATGGATTTTTCTATTGACTTCTTCCATAGTAGGTAAGGTCTCACGTGGAACATTGACGAAGCAAACAAAATTGGTTTGCTTGCTTGTTTGGGCCTCTGGAATTGTAATTTGTCACATAGCAAGAGCTACACTTTGTTTTTGATAAGTAAAAGCACATTTGCGAAGCTGTTTCATTTCTTGCATTAACTTCACAATACTGCTTGTGAGATATGAAACTAGGTTCGTTTGTCAAGCTAGCAGCATTGCCAATGAGGCTATCCCATCTAGGAGTTACTTGCCTATCCGAATTCAAACATCTGAGCGGAAACTGCCCATCTGTTCTGCCGTTCTTCCCTCCTAAAAAATAATTTTTGCTCCTCTTTTTCCTGAATTGGTAGGCGGCGGCAGCCAGCCCAACCCTCTTTTTATCTTTCTTACCAATTTTTTCGTCTGGCTTTAGTTCTGAACCTTGGCATCTCTTCCATGCCGCCTGTAGGGATGATGATAAAAAATCTCTGCACTCTGTAGTCATTGCTGGGTTTGGCAGTATCTTTTGCGATTGGTGTCGCAAGTTCGGAATGGGTTTTTTTTATTTTTTATTGCGGAACATTAAAAGACTCGGTTATATGGGTTTGTCCAACTTCCAAGTTCTAACACTAAGAACTAAACTTTTATTAAATAGACCGTTAATCGACAGCCAAGCTTCACTATATCTAATCTAGCTACTTTCTAGTGTACCATGGTTGCCTTTATTCTGAGGGTCGTGATTCAATCCTGTTTGAAGGCAAAAAGCTCTTTCCCTTATTGAGCTGGTACCATTATGCCCTCTAATTTGAAATGAATTGTAAAGCAAGGTTGTCAAAATTAGAAATACACGTGAAATTATTGTTGATTATTTTTTGTTAACAATAGTTATAGAATTAGATCAAAATTGTAATTATAGAATTTAATCAAATTATTTCTCTCATTTTAGATTATAAAATTGTGAGATTCTAACATTTGGATTAGAATTTGGATAGCCTTGTTGTAATGTTTCTGATTTTTTTTTGTTCCCTGGAAATTGCCATCTTTGTATGCCATGACCTGCTCAAGTTACAAAGCGGAAGCAATGGCAGGCGTACAAATTGGTTAAAATTGTAAAAATATTCCAACAGCCCGAGAGCGTTTTATGAGCAAATTTCATAAATGGTCTTTAACTTTTAGTCATTATTTTCTTTTAGTCTCTAACCTATTGAATATTCTGTTTTAGTTTTAAATCTATTAAAAATATTTTATTTTAGTCCTAAACAGTTTCATTTTGATTCCAATTTGATGAAATTTGTTTACTCAAAATATTTGTCTCAACTTTTTAGATCATAATTTAAACTATTTGGTAATTGTCTTATAATAAATTTAATCTTTATAATATTTTTTTATAGTTAATGAAAAATTGAAATCACTTTTTTTTTATTTGTAAATTGAACTTATTTCATTCAGAAAGAAAAAGCTACTAATTTAAATTGTCTACTTACTGTTAAAAAATATTAAATTATTTAAATTTACAGGAAGACAATTACCTAATATTTAAATTAAATTTTAAAAAATTTCTATCAGACAATTATTTTGAGTTAATGAATTTTATCTGGTGATAGACCAAAATAGAAGATTCAATAGATTAGAGACTAAAAGGAAATAATAACTAAAAGTTAGAGATCGTTTATGCAATTTACTCTTTACATAACAAGAACAGAATAGTTTTAATAGTGTCAACTCATAGGATATAACTACGGATGTCATGGGGTGAGTAGCACTGGGTTTTACCAAAACTGAATCAAATCAACGACATATAAAAACCGATTAACACCAAATTGCATATTTGTGGTTTGAGTCAACTCAGTTTGATCCGGTTCATATCACAATGTAATTTGTAGTGGTAAACCATAACATTTCAGAGAAATTGGAACTTTATGCACTCGTGTTATAACTTAAGGGACCATATATCAATTAACAACACAATATCTCCTTTCCTTGATTTCTTCTTTGCTATAAGGCTGTAAATGAATCAAATGAACACAAACATATCCTATTATTGTCTGTTCATTTAACTTTAAATAAACATTCATTTATTTATAGATGAATGTGTTTGCGTTCATTCATTAATAATAACAATGTTGATTTGTCATGAACTAAATGAACTGAATAAATGAACATGTTTGTGAACACCAATAAATAAATATGTTCACGAACAATATAAATAAATGTGTTCATGAACAACATTGCAAACATAAGCCAACAAAAACAAAATATTATAAATGAATGAATTTACAGAAAAACAAATAAGTGAGTTGTAAGGGACCTCTTACTTAACCCTATACAGGTACCCTTTAGAATCTTTAATTAATCGGGATTTGCTAGTCCTACATAGTTGGCTAAGTTGATACTTGTGATACATTAAAACTTTTCATACTACTAATTGTTTAACTTAGTTCAATATGTAATGCATGATTTGTTTCGGTATGCATCAAGTAAACCAAGAATAAAACATTCTAAAGTTCACCATGGCATTCAAAAAATATTTCAAAATACACACCAAAGTCATAAAAACAAGTAACTTAGGATTCAAGTATCAAACTTCGTGTACATTATTATTAATCTTTGTACATCCAAAAGTATTTTCAGTGTTTACAAACATTAATGAGCCTTCATTTCTTAGCCATACCAGAGGCATTCTTAAGCACACTTGATTATCATGTATATACAACAAACATGAGATCAACAATAACTTTTCCATTTGCCTTTAGCTATCAACAATGATGGGAAAATTATCACTAGCTTATGTGCTTCAGTCCTAAAACTATAAAGTCAAAAACAGACTTAGTTAACACTTTAGTAGTTTCAAGCCAACCTCTTAGAACCAATTCTATTAGAATAATACCTACACAAAAGCTTGTTAATAGTCTCTTAATAGGCATTAGGCTCTCTGGTATCAAAATCTGCATAAAATGTGACAACTTAAGGGTTGAGAATTCATAAATTCCTAGTAAAATATTAAATACATGTAAACAAAACTTAGGGCAATATATATAACAATATATATACAGCTTAATGTGAACTCAAACATTTTGAAGTCTTATTTAGTGGCTATTAGAAAGAGATTATATTATGCGAACCCAACCCTAACTTAGTCCTAACTATAAGAATGAACTTTTGCCTTATACTTAACTTATTCTTTCTTACTCTTAATCACATTGTACATAAGTTTACTTAACTTGATGGCTCAACTTATTAAGCTAAAATAAGTTTAGAACCTCTCATTCTCACCTAACACCTTTGATCTTGTTTAAGGCCTCATTTCCTTTCTTAAGCATTAAGTTACTTCTTTAACCACTCATTAACTCACCTAACAGATGCTTTAATCTTACTTAGAAATGATTCTAAGACCTACTTAAAGGTCTCACACATCTTAGGAAGGTTTAATGAAGGTAATTGAAGTATTAGGAAGTCTAAGAGAATCTTTGAACGTTGGGCCTTAAGGGTCTAGAAACGTGACACCAATGCTTTAACTATTTTGCCCAGCTCAACCTTCTTGGCGCTAGGGCTGTAAACGAACCAAACGAACACGAACACGAACACGAACATAATAGTTTAGCATTAAAGAGGATTGTTCGTGTTCGTTCGTTTAGTTTTAGTATGTGTTCGTGTTCGTTTGTGTTCGTTCGTTTATACAAGCTTAAACGAACACAAACGAACATAAACGAACGAACACGTTCGTGAACATAAATAATAATAGGTTATAATAAATATATAATCTAGTGTGTAGGGTGTACGTAGGGTAGGTAATAATAAACATAAATAATAATAAGTTCTAATAAATATATAATATACGATATATAAAATATATATAACAATAAATATATAACTAGACACTAATACATAGATACACAAACAAACGAACATAAATGAACGAGTAAATGAATGAACATAAACGAACATTAACCGAACAGTTTACGAACGTAAATGAACGAACAGGACTTTGTTCGTGTTCGTTCATTTAACTAAACGAACATAAAAATCTGTTTGTATTCATTCGTTTAACTAAATAAACGAACATAAACGAACTCCCGCCGAACCGTTCACGAACGGTTCACCGAACGTTCTGTTCGTTTACACCCTTACTTGGAGCCATGGTGCTGAGGGGGCCCTGCCAGGTGCCCTACTTTATGGCTTTCGCCCTTTTCTAGCACTTTCCTCATTCATCTTACCCCAAACCATTTCCAATTCAGTTCTAAACTCTTTCACTTGATAATTAACATATAAAAGCATCCATTAAACACTTAAAATCACAAAAAATCCTTTACTTAAACCAAGATCACGAGTCACAAATCCAATATGCACACATAAACACAAAATCTTCAATCTTGCACCACAATGTAGCAAACTTATTTTAGTCTAGCAAAATCATTTCCAATTCATCAAAAACACATAATATGATCTAAATTTGAGCTAACAAGACTTAGAACAAGTTCATACAACTAACCTCTTCTTGTGTGAGGCATTAAAACTCTTTGTTGAACTAACCTTGCACACAAGCTAAATTACCTTGAAATTCACATTCATCTACAAGAATTTCAGCTTAGGGATTGCTTACCCAACTTACCTAGACCTTAAACAACATTTAATCAACATCAACAAGAACCCTAGGCCAAGAAAAATAGCTCACCAAGGGGGGAAATGTGGCTATTAGCTTCTTTAAGCTCAAATGAGCTACTTGTTCCAAGAATCTCTTTAGTTTGAGCTTCCAATCACAAGAAATCAGTTGGAGATGAATTTTGGACTCTCTTGGCTGGAGAATGGCATGGGAAGAGAAGAAAGGAAGACCATCTTTCCAAGTTTATCTCTTGTTTTAACCACAAATGACATACAAGCCCTTTAAGAACTTAACTTGTGCTATTTTGGTTCTAGTCTCATACACTTATTTTATTTTTTCTTCCTCTAATGAAATTGAACTAGGAATCATAGAAGTTCCTTAAAATCTTTAATTCCTTAGTCCAAGTCCATTTATGGCGAAAAATTGGTATTTTCTAGGCAAAAATACAATTTTGCCTCTTTTTGAGCAACTTTACTCAAATGATCATATTACTTAATTCATGCTACATTATTGTGCTAAAATCATAATTTTGCGTGGAAATAAGAATTTTAAACTTGAAAATCACACTTATCTCACTAATCTTGGTTCAGGTCTAAATGAGCCGTAACATGACCAAACCAACTAACAAACAAATAATAGACAAAGAAATAAATGAATATTAACCAAATTGACCATGAACATAAACAAATGAACTACATTTTTGTTCATGTTCATTCATTTAACTTAAAAAAATATTAAATTCTGTTCGTATTCATTTATTTAACTAAATAAATGAATATAGATAAATTCTCACCAAATCATTCACAAATAGTTCAACGAATTTTCTGTTTGTTTATAGTGGTTGATTCATTTGTGCAATATGGAGGTCCATAGACCCCCATTTTATAAAATTATTAGTAATTGGTACATAATTTAGTAATTGAATCCTCTTTAATTTGTTTAACAGACCATCTTAATTTTTATATTAATTTTTATAACATTTAATAGAACAAACAAATGAGCATCTCTTACCTCAAAAAATGAAAAAAAGGTCAGCCTCTTCCTTTCTCTACAAACAATTTCCTAAATACAAAAATTCAATTTTGCCCCTAAACTTTCATATATTCTCGCATCTCAATATTGAAAATTTTTCACCACTCTTTTTTCTATTCAAACATATAGAAAAACTAAGAAGCTAGTTTGCTATAAGATAAAGTGAATGAGCTAATAGGGAAGAATCTTATAAGTTTATGGGATAAATGTAGACATTTTTATTTACACTCTATAATGGATGCACATTTCGCCTGTCTATCTCTATAATTTATATATAATTTTATAATTTTAGTTGAAGCTGTTTGACCAATAATAGAAAAATAAATGCTAAAACTAAGCATATTTTTAATATTTTCTTCTAAGAATCATTTTTTATCATTATTTTAAATATGTGAATTTATAATCTTTATTATATAATATTCCTTCCGTCTCAAAACTTTTGCTCAATTTATTTTTGACAATTAATCTAGAATTTTTTATTTTCAACTCCTAATATATAAATGAAAAATCTTTATATATGAATCATAAATCAAGACATGGAGTTTGTAAATATATATATATTTTTAATTTATTTAACAAACAATAATACGAATAAATTTAAGCCAAAATGCTAAAAAAAGTTAAATAGAGCAAAAATTTTGGCATGAATGGAGTATTATACTCTATCTGTTTCACAAAAGTTGATCTCTACTATTCACACAGTAATTAATTTATAATTTTACTTATTTTAAAATTTATCATAAAAATATAAACTTTTTATATGAAAATGAAACTTTAAAGATTGTATAGTTTCAAAAAATTATTGTTAATTTTTTTTTCAATACATATTAATATGAATATATTCTAGTTAAATTTTAGTAAAAAAAGATAAAAATATAAGGGTAAATATTTTCGATTGTCCCTAAACTATACCCATGTTGCTTATTCGTCTCCAAACTATCATGTGTTATATCACTCTTCTTGAAACTATTTAATTGTTATTATTTCATCCTGCCGCCAATTAGACCGTTAAATATGGACGGAAAAATGATGTGACCGCTAATGTGGCATGAAAAAATGATGTGACCGCTAATTTGGCATGAAAAAATGACATGGCATCACTTTTCCGTCTATATTTAACAATTTAGGTGATGACAAGATGAAATAGTAACAATTAAATAATTTAAGGATGAGTGGTATAATACATAATAGTTTGGGGACGAATAAGCAACTTAAACATAATTTCGAAACAATTGAAAATATTTACTTAAAATATAAACTAATTTGAAATAAAAGGAGTATTTAGTACTTATATTTATAAATGAACTCCTTTTTAAAATTCCTAGATCTGCCATGTTTGTTTATAACCTATTTCTCCGTCAATGGAACAAAGTAAAACAACCTCAGGAGAAACAAAAAACACCAAATTTTCCTGCACACAATAAAAAAGTCACAGGAGAAAGATGAAGCAACCAACAATTGCTGTCAATCAGCTACTACAAACGGCAAGATCAGTTTGAGAGGATGGAAAAGGTAAAACAATTCAAACAACGAAAGCTTGAAATCAAGGAACTTCCAACATTTCATTAGTGAAAGGGTTAGGATCGGACAGGTGAAGTGGACTGACGGAGGTCGGCAGCTTCGATCGCGGCTACTATATTCTGCTTGCCTATCTCAACTTTCTTCCCCCTCTCTATCTCAGGGGTCTGAACTTGTTCGATTCTTGAATTAGGGGCTTATTGTCTACTGGTCAGGACATAGGAATAGTTGATGGAGCCTGGTACTACCGGGCTACTGAAGCTGATGCCTGATGCGTCTGTGTTTCATTCAACGCATTTGTGCTTCGTGGTGACTTCGCGTCTTTGTGCGTGCGTGGAGTGGGCACTGTGAGTGTGGTTCGGGTCAAGCGTTTAGGAACTAAGAAAAGAGTGGGAACTGGGGCGGAGTCCGTAGTACTGGGGGTTTGCTCTAATTTAATTTTTTTTTTAAATAAATTTTTCGGGGCTAGCATGTTCGACTTAAATTTAAAGGGTATAGAGTGAGTTTGGATTTCATTGGGTTTGACATTCATAACCCGAACTGATCCGTAGACTCATTAGGTATGTGAACCCAAATTAATCCCAACTTGAAAAAAAAAAATTATATATGTCACATCGAATCGGTTTAAATCAACTGATTTTACATTTTTACCAGTTTAGATAAATACCCTTTATATAACAAGAAATTTGTGGCGGTGTGGTGGTGAAACATGCATTCAACTCTTATCTCTGGGGAGGTGTCACGGGCAGACTATTTATCTTTTGTTTCTTGTTTGGTTAAATGAAAAATTGAAAAAATGATGATAAACTTTCCTATATTTTTACGTTTCCGTCTCCCTGCCTCTCCCCCCACATTCTCTTCCCATTCTTTTAAAGAATTATCCAATCAAGACATTAGTACTCATACTTTTTGTAAACAGATAATAATTTGCAAATTCGGTCCTAAGAATTCGTGAATTCTTCATAAATTTGCTCTCAAAGTGGGATTTCATAAACTAGACTTCATGTCACCCCTAGTTAGAGGTAATTACTATTTGGGCTAAACCAAAAAAACTTAAAAATTGAAATTTTTTGAAAATTTGGTTCGGTTTTTTCAGTATTTTGGTTCAGTTTCAGTCAAAATTGAATAAAGATCATTTTGATTTCGATTCGGTTTCGGTTGTATGTGTCGGTTATTTCGGTACCACAATAACTGAATGAATTAAAATTTTGGGCTTTAGCCCACTTTTTCATTTGTTGTTTATTGTTGGGTTAATCCACCCAGGCTCACACAACCCTTACCCCTTACCTACTCGCCTGGTTACCCCCTTGCCCCTGCCCCTTTTCATTTGCGGTTAGATTCGATACCCTCTCATCTCCCACTCCTTCAATTTCAAATCAGATTCACCCCAAGCCCCAACCCCACTCACCATCGTTGCCTTCAGCCCCCAATTGCAGGCTCACCATCCAGTCCTTCGTATTCTCCCTCTGCTCTGTAGCTGTGATCGGTCCTAGTCCTTCCTTTTAGAGTCCGACGTGGCGTTCTCCTTCTCAGTGTTCTTGGGTGGCTTTATCCTTTTCAGTTGTTACGATTCACAGCCTTCTTCACACAGCAAGTAAAGCTTTAGTTTATATTTTCATTTTTATTTTATTTTAATTTTTTGTAGATTCGGTTTACTGGTAGATTACTTCATTTTTATTATTTTTTGTATGAAAGTGGAATAGCTTAAAAAGCTAGCTTCAATTGAACCAGAAAAAGGATCTCGTAATTTTATATTAATGCAATAAAATAGCTTAAATTGAACCAATAAAATGCAACCTTTAATGAGGATAGGCGTTTATAACTTTATATATGGATTTCTAAGTGTTTAGAAGTTTGATATTTTGGTGTGTTGGCAATATGAATTTGTTTGGAAATTGTAGCACAATTTGGTTTTAAGGTTGTTGTTAGAAAATAGAGATTTTCTTTATTGGTTATTTTTTTTGATTAATTTGATTGGAACTGAATCAAACTAAAATATTTTAATTCGGTTCCCATTCAATTTCCACTATTATTTCAGTTATTTGGACATATTATCACTTAAAGCCAAAAACAAAAATTATCAATTTATTAAACTTAATTTAAACCGAAATAATCAAATAACCACCCCTATCCTAATACTTAAATTCTTGTAGCTAGAGCCTCGAACCATGAAGTGGTAAAGCCGCAAAACACCTCGCACAGTATTACATGCATTTTAGTATCGCCTTGCATTCCTAGTCATATCGTGCAACATTTGACCCCATTATTGCTAGTTCAACTAGAGAGTAAACAAAAAGCTATCTTCACCATACTTTACAAAAAAAACTGACTTTTAAGGTTGAATTTATCTTATTATCTTTACTTAAATTTTTATAATATAAAATTTAAAAATTTATTTTTAATCATTTCTTAAATTCTCATCATAGATAACTTCAAAGGTTTTTGTTTTTTTTTACTTTAATTTAGTGACAAAATGAAAAAAAATCAATATAAATTACACATGTCAGAGAAATGGTTCAACATTCGGGGCGAGTATGAATAAAAAGGGGGGGGGGGATTTTACAAGCTTTTTCCTTTCTTTCTTTTTTTTTCCCTGTTTAACCTAGGCAATTTCTTGTCCTTTTCTTTTCTTTTTTTTTGTCTACAGTATTTCTAGCTGAATGACTTCCCCCCCTTCCTTCCTTCCTTCCTTCCTTCCTTCTCTCTCAGCGGGTTTAGACTCTTTAGAATGCTGGTTAGGGTTTAGTTGATCGAAGTTCTTTCTGGGCTTCCTGATTTCTAGGGCTTTCTCCGATTTCATCGCGGTTTCGTGGAGTCCCCAGTTATTCTTATCGGATGCAAGTTGAAATGTACCTCTTCGATCAATTAGGTTGCTTTGTCTCTTCAATTGTAATGTCTTAGGCGAGGATTTGAACTTAGGAAACCGTTATTTTGAATTGCGAGGTGTCCATGCACAGTCTCATCGGCAGGGGAGGATTATGAAAAGGCATTCCCTTTTTCCTCTGTTAGCTTAAACGATCAGCCATGACAGTGCTTTGAGCTGTGCCAAGGTGTAGTCTCGTAATCCGTTTTGTTGGTTGTAATTATTGTTATTATTAGATTTTTTTTTTCTTGGGGAATTTGGTCTTTAGGTTTAGGTTAGGGAAGGCGTTGTAGATATGATCAAACAGATATTCGGTAAGCTTCCGAGGAAACCGTCAAAATCCTCTCATATTGATTCAGCTGGCGAGGGAGGGGTTAGTGCTTATTCATCTGTCAATTCATACTTGGGCCACAATCCTCCAAACAACTCGAAACCTGCTTCGGCTTCTTCAAAACCTACAAATGCCAGTTCACGAGTAAGCAATGGCAATCTCACGCAAACGCAATATTCATCCGGGGTGGGTAAATCGAATCCAGGGAAGAAATTAGCGCCCGGTGTAGGCCAATCAGTCCCACTAATGGCTTCTGGGGCTTATGAGGCCCTGCCGAGTTTCCGTGATGTCCCCAGCCCAGAAAAGCAGAATTTGTTCTTGAGGAAGCTGAATATGTGCTGTGTGGTGTTTGATTTTGCCGATCCATCAAAGAATTTTAAGGAGAAAGATGTCAAGCGGCAGACTTTGCTGGATCTTGTTGATTATATTCCTTCGCAAAATGCAAAGTTCAATGAGGTGGCAATGCAGGAAATTACAAAGATGGTGGCGGCAAATCTGTTTAGAACATTACCATCTTCAAATCATGAGAACAAGGGTTTAGAAATGTATGATCCAGAAGAGGAGGAACCAACCATGGATCCTGCATGGCCTCATCTTCAGATTGTCTACGAATTGTTGCTCAGGTTTGTGGCTTCTCAGGAGACTGATGCCAAGCTCGCGAAACGATACATTGACCACTCATTTGTACTGAAATTGCTAGATTTGTTTGATTCTGAAGACCAACGTGAGAGGGATTATCTAAAGACCATTCTTCATCGCATTTATGGGAAGTTCATGGTGCATCGCCCGTTTATTAGGAAGGCTATCAACAATATCTTTTATAGATTTATTTTTGAGACGGAAAAGCACAATGGGATTGCTGAACTGCTTGAGATATTGGGGAGTATAATTAATGGATTTGCTTTGCCTTTGAAGGAAGAGCACAAGCTATTCCTTGTCCGCACTTTGATTCCCCTTCACAAGCCCAAGTGCGTTTCAATGTATCACCAGCAGCTTTCTTACTGCATTATTCAGTTTGTTGAAAAAGATTTCAAGCTGGCTGACACAGTAATCCGAGGACTTCTTAAATATTGGCCCATAACTAACAGTGCAAAAGAGGTTATGTTTCTGGGGGAGCTGGAAGAAGTCTTAGAGGCTACTCAGGCAGCAGAATTTCAGCGTTGCATGGTCCGTTTGTTTCGACAGATTGCTCGTTGTCTCAACAGCTCCCATTTTCAGGTATTAGTATCACACTTTGCCCTGATTCTTAGTTTTTGTTCATTATAAATTGCTTGTATGGCTGATATGACTTGATTGCGCAATAGTCAATTTTAGTGTTGGTTGTTCTTCAAGAAAATGTTTGTGATGTTCATAGTTCACATACATACAGAATGTGGATTCTTTTGCATTTACCCTAGCAACTGATATATTTCATCACTGTTTCCTTAGATAATCCTCAATTTAGCACAATAAGCTTTCTGTTTCCTTAAAAGTCTTCCTTTTAACTTGTGGAAAAAAAGTTGCCAATTTTGAAGAGGCATTTCTTTTGTAAATAGGCTGTGCTGCGATGTGGAATACTGGCTTTCATACGTACTTTGCAAACCTATCTGAAAGCATATCAATCCTTTGTGTGTGTGTGTGTGTGTGTGTGTGTGTGTGTGTGTTTCTGGATAGCAGAATATCTAACGTCTATAATGCATTTCTCTGGAATTGTAACATGTGGAAGTTGACTAGCAGATGCATTATGTCCATGGATGATTGTTTTCCTTGTCAGCCTGCAAAGGTTGCTTTTGCTATTTGTTATTTCTGGCCATTTTAGGCTGTACCTGTCATTCTCTTGACATCAATAAGATGCTTGTGTTCCATTATCAGTTTCTGGTTTTAGAATCAGCATTCTGCAACCCTCTTGTTTTTTTTTTTTGGATTGTGTGCGTGTGTGTGGGGGGGGTTGAGGGGAGAGGATCCTCCAGATTTTATATCACCAAAAAAAGCCAGTGGCATTGACATAGAAATCCAGGGGCCTAGGCAAAGCAAACGGCAAAGCCTGGATCAGAATAAAAGAAATCTGGTTCCTAACTTCAAACAAAAGGTTGCCCATCTCGGACAACCTTTCTGAAGACTCTAGAGTTTCTTTCAATCCATATCATGTAAACCAGCGTTGCAGTACAAACCTCTCCTGACTTTTAGCCTAATAGACTTACTACACCTACACACTTAAGCATCCATATATCCATTTTATTCAAGTACTAGGAGGTTGAAAAAGCTTAACAAGTACCAGGACTATCCTCATGATTTGATTAGATAAGGGGCAAACAAAGAAAGATGGTTGCAAGATTCGGGGGCCTCAAGGCAACGTGGACACAACTCATTCTAAACAGAATAAAGCTTGCCAGTCTATCTTCTGCTCTTTTCTTGTGTATATATTTAATTATTTGTTTAAATTTATTATTTTCTTAAAAAAATTGGGTTGGACATTTTTATTGCTGCTTGCAATATAGCAGTTATTTTCAAACTTTGTATTTTAGGGCACTATGTCGTTAACAATCTGGATGAGGTGAAAGAAAAATGTTGCCCTGTTCAGGGGTATTAGGGGCTTCAGTAGGAAATAGAGTTGGTAAGGTTGTGAGCTCTGATTTCCAGTGTGGTTATGAGGTCTTACATTTTAAAGCAACTAGAATCTAAAAAGTATCACATGACCAACTGCTCCAATTGGTTACTGTTTGATTGATGGCCGCTAAGAACTATACCTAGTAAAAAAATGCAATTTCTTTTCTTCCAGAATTTTTGGGCTAGTGAACTTGGATTGCTACTGATGCCCTGATTAAATCAGGGAGAAGGGGAGGTTAGAAGTAAAAGGTTGATTCCCAAGAAGTCCTCGAAAATTACTAGTGTAGGGTTGTGGAAGAGGGAAATAAATTGGTTCACACTGAGGCAGGGAGGGAGGGTGAAAATAAAACGATAAGCTTTTTTTTTTTTGATACACAAGGGCCCCTCGTCCCAAGGCTTTCACAAGTATAAAGAATTGCAGAAGATAAAATAAACAACTTAGGTGGTTTCACATGGGAGTGGGTCCTGGGCCATCTTGAGTAATTTTAGAGTGGAGTAATAGATTCGGATTAACATCATAAATGGCACTAGCTTGCTTGAGCTTTTTTTGGTGTCAGCAATCAAGTAAAATATGGATTTTGGTCATCACGGTTGCATTATGTTTCTGTGGCAGGTTGCTGAACGTGCTTTGTTTCTATGGAACAATGACCATATCAGAAATCTGATCATCCAGAATCGTAAAGTAATACTTCCTATAGTCTTCCCAGCACTGGAGAGAAACAAAATTGACCATTGGAACCAAGCTGTTCAGAGCTTAACATTGAATGTGAGGAAGATATTTTCAGATGCTGATCCAGCCTTGTTTGATGAGTGTTCCGTAAAGTTTCAAGAAGATGAACTCAAGGAAAAGAAGGTGCGGGAGAAACGTGAACAAACATGGAAACGCTTGCAAGATGTGGCAGCCTCTAAGGCAGTCAGCAACGAGGCTGTGCTCATCCCAAAGTTTCTTTCATCAGTTACAATTGCTGCGAGTACAAGTCCAAGGTCTAGCGCTGGGAGTTGATGCATGCTGTTGCAAGAGGCGAGATAAGAAATCTTCATCCACCATGTGAAACAAAATGCACCAACTTTGATCAGCTTGACGGGATACTGTTTTCGACCTCCTTTTAACGCCTGCATGGTGGAGGCTGATCATGTGGATACATAGAATGCAGGTTGTTTCGTTCTGGCTCGGGCTTCCGCCATCTCCCTCACCCTTTTATCACCTTCCAGGCTTTTTGCCTTGCCATGTTGTGGAGCTGTGTGTATCCTAAGGATTTGGTTTAACATGTAGTCTTCCCCTGAGCCTACCCATATTGTTTATTGTTTGTAATGATGCAGAAGAGATAATTTTTCTTTCAGTTTCTCGTTCTCTTTTGGGAGCACAGAACATATGGCCCAAAAATACTAGTCTAGTCGAGGAATTTATCTAAGTTTACCAATAAAAGCTCAAGCGTCTAACGGGACATTTGAAGTCTGAAGATTTCGAGCGATCAATCAACCCGATTCAATTGGTACATTGAATTTTAGACATTAATCATCACCGTAAGCTCTAAAACTGTAACGCTCTTGGTAGGGGCCATTGAAGTAGAGATCGGCCTCTAGCCATTTGGGATAACGAACAAGGTCGCCCGCCACGAATCGCATGTATCGCTCGCTACCTTCCGGCACCACCCTCACTTCTCCTTCGTCTATGTACACCAACTGGTCCACCTGCCAGTCCCAAGGCAGCTTGCACTTCCCCGTCTTCCATATCGACCACCTCGAGACGCCCAGCTCCGCCAGCCGCTCTGCCGGCGCCTTTCTCTCCACCCTGACGTTGTACAATTCCTCCAACGGTTTCTCTACGCGCATCGCCTTTATGCCACAACCGGATTTCGACGGCCTGCTGATTCTCCTTGCAGGAATGAAGCCGAGGGACGAGGCTGAGACCAAGCTCGCCATTTTTCTGAGTAATACTTGCTTTTGCTACCCTACCAGCGCTCGCCTGCGCAAAACGTCGAACACGCTGCATCAGTATAAAATGGTGCGAAGTCAGGGCAGAGACAGAAAACATACCTATGCCGAGGGTTTGAAGAGGCAGGCCAAAATCCGCCAAGAATTAGCTTAAAAATCCACGAAAATAGAGGTAAGAATGAGTAGACCGAAGAAGAGAGAGCAAATTAGCCAGTTCTTAAACCCTGAGACTCGTCAGTTGTTTAACCTTTTTCATTATCCAAAGAGGCAAGTGCTCGAGTCACGTGTTGGTGACCTTTATATTACTGGTTAACGTCACCCGCAGTCATTGGCGAAGACGACGATGTATTGTTTCCAACGTGTCGGGTCCGGTTCCCATTCACTTGGCTTTCAAGTTCAACAATTTTCTTTTTTGATAAAGGATATGCACATTAAAAACCAAAACAGAGCGAAGGAAAGGGAAGCATTTCTTATCTCCCCAAGTTAATTCTGATGACAATTCAGGTAGGACACTGTCTTGGCATCTTTCAGCTTCCATTCATTCAGTGGAACTTTTTGCCAACGAGAAGAAACGTCACCTTCCAAGCACAGGCAGCTCCATCCAGGACCCAGGTAAGTTTTTCTTCAGCTTCTGTTGCCATTAACTGTATGTGTTGTTTGTGGTAAAGCATTAGACTTCTTTCATGAATTCTCTCCACTAATGATTGTTTCTGTTGTATTTCTAGTCAAATTTAAGAGTGTATGGCTTCGTTAAACTGTAATAGTGTAAATATTTCCTTTCCTTTTTTTTTTTTTCTGAAGCCGTTAGGCTGAAAAAATGAAATCATGGATTTGACGCCGTTAGGTTGAGAAGATAAATATTTTATTTTTGATGATTTACTTGGGATTATTCTTCTGCTTTGAATATGTAGAGGATCATGGAGAGCATTCCTGTGGGAGAAGAGGCTGGTGGTGCTGGTGGAGCTTACTCTTATGATGCTCTGAAAAGGCTGGACAGAATTTGGGCCAGCATATGTTCTTCTAGAACTGGTATAGAAAACGTTTTCATATACTCTGATTAGTAGTATTTAAAGTTGGAATTGATCTTATACTTCACTCTCCAGTTCAGCAAGAACCTCCACAAGTGGTTTCAAATTTTCCCAATGTGACAAGCTGCTTTGATTTAAAAGACAAAGAAGTGCGTAAATTTGATGTGCTAGTTTGTGGAGGTACATTGGGTATCTTCATTGCTACTGCCCTGACTACCAAAGGACTTCAAGTTGGTGTTGTAGAAAGAAACGTGCTGAAAGGGGTAATCTTTCTGTTTTTGAATATTATTCAAGGATGTGCTTTGTTCTGCATTAGATATTCATTTCTTTCACATCAATGAATAGAGGGAACAAGAATGGAATATCTCTAGGAAGGAGCTTATGGAACTTGTAGAAGTTGGTATTTTGGCTGAAGATGATATCGAGCAAGTTACAGCTGTGGCTTTCAATCCTGTAAGTTTTGATCCTTCAACTCCACAACTCTTCACAGTTGAACCAGATGTGCTGTGTTTTTAGCATATCCTATCCAGTTTCTAGACGTCCAGCCACTAAATATTAATCACACAAGAGAATGATTCATTGGTTATAGGAACATGGTGATCAAATCTTAGATGTCCTTTGTATAGGAAAATCTTCCTTTTAACTAGCTCTATGAGGAAGTAGTCTTAGTGCAGAGATCAATGTTCTGATAAGAATTGGACAATAGGCCACATTGCACATCATTCTAATATGGAAAGAGCATATGTTTATTCACTCTCTTTAAGATTGTGCTATTCAAGAATTCTCTGTGTGATTGCATCTGCTGTGCAACTGTTGGTTTTTATTTTTCGTGCTTCATCCATTATGAATAAGTTGATTTCTGTTCATCTGTCTGGAATTTGTTTTTCATGCTCGATTAGAAATTACCTGGTGGACTGTGTCCTTTAAGGTCTGCAAATGGCTTGAGTTACAGACCTTCAATGAACAGCTCTCTCTCTCTCTCTCCTTTGCTTATCATGTCCTGGAGAATATGATTTTATACTTGCCCCATATCTTGACATTTTTACCAAATGTGCAGAACAGATGCGGATTTGAGGATAAGGGTGAGATCTGGGTTAAGGACATTCTTAACCTTGGTGTTTCGTAAGTACTTTTCACTTTTGGCTCTAAACTTACTAATGAAATCAAAACTTTGGTTTCAAATTATAAAATTGATCTAACTTTCTATTATATAAGAAGGTCATGCATTTTGCCAGGCTGAATTTTCATAATAGGTGGTTTTAATAAATATTTCAAACATAACTGGAGCTAAGAAAAATGCTCTGAACCATGAGACTGATGCAAGATCCTGAGTGAATTAGTTAGTTGCATTTCACAGTGGAATCATTCGACTGGTGGGAGCAATAGGTTGACAAAGATGCTTGTACAAAAATTAAGAATAATGGAAATAGTACCTGATTCTGTAACAGACCATACCGAAGAAATACAAGTTCATGATATTTTAAACCTTTTTTTATTCTTTCATCAGTTGAATCGAATTATTTCATCTCCCATTCTATGCCTTTCCCACCTGGACTGTGTGATATGAATTGGGATCTTCTGCTTCTGAAAGTTAAGATAGCGTCAGGCAAGTTAGAGGTCACAAGTAATGGGTTGAGTTAGTCCTGGAAAGACAAAATCAGTTTCCCGTTCGCGTCCAAATTCTCATATGTCATTCTTTGCAACTGTTGCTTGAACCTTTGCAGGCCTTCAAGGCTTATAGAGATCATGAAGAAACGTTTCATTTCCCTTGGTGGTGTTATCTTTGATGGCTGCAGCGTATCTAGTATAAGTGTATATGAGGATGCAGCAGTGAGTCAATGGGTTTACATATATTTTCACCTTTAAATCTGATTTCTTGTTCTCATTGCCCACAAAATTGATTGAGTTGATGATATTTCTCACACTTACATTTGGTAGACCATCTAAGTGGCATTAATTATTCATTATGTTATGCTTCATGAAACTGAAACGACCACTTGTAGTCAACATGTAGAAACATTATGCATTAGCAGCAACATGGTTGCACATGGTCCTGTGACAGATCAAGTAGTGGGAAAATGTAAGTAAAATGTTTCATGAACTGATAACCTGGAGTGGTTTCAAAATAATAGAATTACCAGAAAGGATGTTACCTTTAGCATGGTTATTCTTTTACCATAAAAAAAAACACAGTTGGGTGTCACTGCAGTATAGGCATGTAGAAAGCACCCTCTTCCTTGTAGCATGGCACAGAGGAGAGAGAAGGTTTTTACTGCAATAAGCATTTTTAACTTTTAAAGATTATGATAGTTCCGTTCTCAATAAACTGTTTTCACAGGTCTTGCAACTTTCTGAAGGGCATACCCTATCATCCCGTCTCATCATTGATGCAATGGGAAATTTCTCTCCTGTAGTGAAACAGGTATTTTTCCATGTATCTGCAAAACTATATATGTTTGCACGTGGATATTTGCATGTCATTTTTCAACTATTTAGCATGGTGCAGTAATTGGTAAGAAATCATTTTTGTTAAATGTTGGTCTACATTTTTAATTACTTAGAGTTCAAATTTAAGTGTCTTATCTCAAAGGTAAAGAGAAATATCTCGAGTAACACTTGCCTTCAAGCTGGCTTGACTCCTTTGATTTTTTTTTATTAATCACAGATAAGATGTGGAAGGAAGCCAGATGGTATCTGCCTTGTTGTTGGCTCCTGTGCTCGTGGATTCAAGGAGAATTCTTACAGTGATGTCATATACAGTAGCTCATCTGTGAAGAAGATCGTGAATGCAGATGTTCATTTCTTTTGGGAGGTAAGCTGGGTATCTCATTTGCTGCCAATGGTGGACAGAGATGTGCTGTTAGGATGATTATTTTCCATACTGCACAGGCATTTCCCGCAGGTTCTGGTCCCTCAGATCGTACTACTTACATGTTCACTTACCTTAAACCTCAACCAGGCTCCCCAAAATTAGAGGAATTATTAGAAGCCTATTGGGATTTGATGCCTGAATATCAGGTTTGGTTTTAGATATATATCATTCATTCACTTGTGCACTTGCATATTCACAGTTTATTTCAGTTAATTAATCAACCAAGTTAGCTTTCTCACTTTTTCTTAGGTATAAGACCTTTCCCCTGCTTGTCATGTCTTCATAAGCCCTTCAGTGCTTGATCTTCTCTGTGATTCTAATTTTTCCTTTGGCTCTATCCAAATGGTTTCTGGTTCTTGTTGTGACCTTTTTTATTGACCAAGGTGATCACCCTTTCAATCATCTTTTTCAGCCACACACTACACATAAGATTCCATAGATGTCCATAATTGTTATTGTGATGAATCTGAAATGGAAGGAAGCTGTTTGGCTTTAACTTCTTCCTATGACCAGCTTTTTATCTACCATGAGAAATTTCTTTTAGTAAAAAGCTTTAGAATGGCAGTGTGATTTATATGTACTTGAATCTGAGGTCTGCAAGGAGTTCAATCATTGTCCTGGCTGGTATCATGCAATGGGGCCTTTATTACTTTGCCAAGCATCTCTAGTGTATGTGATGTTATGTTGCTTCCCTAATATACTTCAAGCAGATCTGGAACCACCAAGTGTTGGTTAACCAATCTCTTGCTAGGCTATCTTTTGAGTTTCGTGCAAAGCTTATTGCAGTTAATTTAACAACTTAATATCAACCAAATTATACCTCAAAGTGAAACAAAAAGTAAGCATGATTCATACATAGCACCTTTCAAAGGCTTATTTCTTCATGCCTAATGATCTAGCAGATCAGTAATGTATTCTAAATTATGTTTACAGGGAGTTTCGATTGAAAATTTGGAGATACTGAGAGTTGTATATGGTATTTTCCCTACATATCGTGACAGGTGATGATTCGACAACTGAAAGCTTAACTTTTTTGATACCAGAAATGTTTTGCAATATTAATTTGGACCATTTAGCTTTGATGCAGGGAAAAAAAAATAATGATTTTTCTCTCTCATTGTGTTTGAACAATTGTAGATAGGAAAAGTGGATCCTTTATTTTTGGAAAGAAAAAAAAAATTGAAATTCAAATTTTAGAATAGTTTGTTCTTTTTAGGATACTCTGGAAAAACTACGTATTAGTTTTAGTCCAAGAATTGGTGGTGGTTCTTTTTCTTATTTGAATTCTGCCAGCTTTTAGTGTTGGTCTCCATCTGAAGCATGGAGGATTCATCAAGGGCATGTTTGGTTCAACTATTCCAACTTTCTAGGAAGTTCGGAGAATAAAAATCAAAATCTTGTTATGTTTGGTAGCTTTGGAAAATACCTTTCCAGCAATCTCACTTAATCAAACATGAAAAGTAAGGTTTTAAGGAATGTCATATCCCATGAATCTTACTCTCCTGTAATCTTATTTTGGCTAGAATTTTGAGGATTCACCGATTAAACATCCCTAGTATTCTTCCAAGTCTTGAGTCACTAAAATTTCAAGGATTATGACTCATTTATATTTGTGTTCTTTTAATTAATTACTATTGCCATGATTAGACAAGTCGGACATCCAATTGCTTTGGTTGCATCTTGACTTTACTCTCGTGCTACAGTAGTCTACCCAGACTTGATGCTTCACTGTTAGACAAATCTATAGTGTCATATGGCCTCAATTGCATCTATATACATCTAGTTTATATTCCTAAATTTCTTATCTGATGAATATTAGTCTATGTATTTGTTTTTCTTTCTTTATTGAGTTAATGGTATAGGTTCTTATATGTTCTGCTTGTAATTGCTCTCCACTGTAATATCCACTGTTCTCTGAGCTGGATATGCTGGGATTGTGTTTTCTAAAACTGACACTTTAAAATTTTAAATGTTGGATGATGGACGTGACAGTCCACTGGCGGCAGCATATAATCGTGTCTTACAGGTGGTGCTTATTCGAATTTCTAAAACTTCCGCTGGATTCTGGCCACACAAAAATGAGATGATGCATGTAAAATTTCTTCTCTGCAGTATGGTGATGCTAGTGGCATTCAATCTCCTGTTTCTTTTGGTGGTTTTGGGAGCTTGACTAGACACATTGGAAGGTTGTCCAATGGTACTTCCTATTTTACTTTTCTTGTTTCTTTTCTTATCTTATCTTATCTTTTTTCTTTGTTGATCGCATTTTCTTTGAAGAAAAATATTTGAAATGTTTTGGGGAATTTGATTAGTCTACAGGAATGTGTTTTTTTTTAAAAAAATCATTTCTTTAACACAGTAAATCATGCTTGAAACTTTAATTTATATTTCTTGGGGCAGGAATTCATGAGGCAATCATTGGAGATTTTGTTGATTCTCATAGCCTGTCTCTGCTGAATCCTTATATGGTTAGTAAGATTTCTGCTATGGTGGTTTAGTAGCCTGATCAATTCTTTCCTGAACCAAAATTTGTGTACTGTAGCCCAACTTGAGTGCATCGTGGCTATTTCAAAAAGCAATGTCCACCAAGCAACCATCTAATGTTCCCCCAGATTTCATCAATGAACTTCTTCACATAAATTTCAATTGTATGCGGGTGAGCTCACACTCTGTTCTTCTTGAACTCATATACTTTGGGTTTATTAGCCTAACAAACTACTGTTATTTACTGTAGAGGTTGGGGGATCCAGTTCTAAGACCATTTCTGCATGTTAGTGCCTACTTCTGATCTTTTTATTTCACTAATTCCTGTTTTGATGAATTTGAAATGACGCAATTCTGAGACATCAATGATGAGGCTAATAGCGTAGGTCTATTTAATGTGCCAGGATGTCATACAATTTGGGCCACTTGCCAAGACATTAGGTCTTGTCATGCTGACTAAACCTCAAATCATTCCATCAATATTCAAGCAGGTAACAGAGAAATTCAGTTATTTCTTCAGCCGTTTGCATTGCTACCCTTTTGTATGTGTGCCTTTGTCTTGTCCGACTATTTCCAATGTTGTTGTGAACCGAGACTTGCTCTTTTAGGGCATATAGAAATATTTGCTTCCAACCCAGAAAAATCGGGACACAGTATTATGCAGCCAATCCTCACAGCATAGTTGCTTGATTGACGGGCTCATTGTTGTGAACTGAAGATTGTTGGATTGAGAATTCATGCTTTGGCAACTCAGCTGTCAGTAACGTCTCTGAAGATGTCTCATGGAGGTTTTGAAATGTTTAAGCTTCAAAGATAATGTAGTTAATTAGTTGTGTAGCATCACACTGTATGAATTTACAGGAATTTTGCAGATAAGTGATTTCCATATGCACGGAGCAATTCAGTTGCATGTTCATCTGGTTGGATGGATAGGAGTTTTTGACTGTTGAAATGCTATTGCAATAACTCGAAGAATGATCTATCATGTTCTATTATCTGCAGGTTGGAATATCTGCTCTGCTTGACTGGTCTGGACATTTTTTCATGTTGGGGTACTACACACTTCTCTCATCTTTTGTGGACCCTCTTGTAAGGTAAACCCCTGATCCTCGAGTAGGTTTCTTTTCCCTCATTTTATCTTTCAAGGTTCTGAGCAGCTTTTAGTGAGAGTCATAGCCGGTTTGCCCTTATGTTCTCTCATCTGCCAAAACTCAACCTGGCCTGTTGAATGTTTTATTAGGTCATTTTTAGCTGCATTACCGGCCAAGGCACAGTACGAGTGGAAGCAGCGGCTTGAGGCTTGGAAATATGGGTCTGGATTGGATCACAAGCTATGATTAACCATCCAGAAACATTTGAAACCAATTCTATCACCTTCTCACGGCATTCCAGAGAGTCTTGTCTGCATAGTCGAAAGTCAGCTCTAGTTTTCCATAGATTTACCAACCATTGAAGCTTGACGTTATGACAGGTGATACACTTGAAAACATAACTGTTTCCGTTAGAGCGTATTGTGCTTAATTGCCCGTGAAGTCACTGAAGTTTTTCAACTATTCTGCATCAATTCTACCGTGGAATCAGTTCTTTGTTACTTGGTTTTGACAAAACGCAAGTCTGGGAGGACTTCTCTATCACACCTTTGTGGCTAACTTTGTGCTGTAAAATTATGACTTTTGACTCAGTCTTCCAGTTTTAACCATATAAGTAATACTATCTACTTTTCGATCTTTATTCATATGAAACATTATTACAAGTTTCTGGGGACACAGGAAAAAGGAAGGTTTGAAATTAAAGAAAGGAAGCATATATAGGTGTTTTTGTGTAAATGTGATGGTGGGTGTGTGGGTATTGAACTTTGTTTTCAAGAAGGTAATAATGTGTTCAACTAAAACCAAGAAACTACACGCGCAAATGCATAAAGGCTGGTGGGGTGAGGTGGGGTGTGCTGTCGGTTTGTAATTCAATTAGCACAAGTAGGGTGCACCAACTGCTGTGCCTCTGCGAGGAAGGGTTGTACCTTGCTGACATGATTATTTCCCTTCAATGACAAAAATATTTTATTACTTCCTTTTAGAGCTTATATATATATATATATATATATATCTCCAATGGAGCAGAAGAATGCCGAAACATGATTCATGATCCATCTCAATCCAAATTTAAACCTATTACTGGAAAACCCAGAAATTGCGTGGTCGAAGTAGAGACCACAATAAGAAGGTGAGGTAGAGTGAACTGGAAAGTGCTCTGCATGTGGCCCAATACCCAAACTGGCCATTAAGAAACATTCCACTCTGCACAAAATTTTATTGCAAGGTGGTTGTGGGCATTAAATTTGATGTTAATTTCTTTCGGATCTCAAGCTCAGAAAGCTGATCATAAATATAGGATACACTCTGCCCAAAGCCATCATCTTCCTAAATGTGGAAACAGGAAAATGACATTTCATGTATTGTTCTTCCCTTTGGCACACAGATGAAAGTCATCCAACTAGTTACCCATATATCTTCAACAGACTGATATGTATTAATAAATTAATCTCTTCTTTTGAAAAGGAACGAGTGAAAGTGGTTCTGTTATATACATAAGGCATATCCTGCAAATAGTACATAAACTAGCCTGGATGGATGAAACAATTCCATGCTAAGACCAGACAAGCCAATCATTAACCACTTCTCTTCTACTTTGAAAACTTTAACACAGTGTTTTGCAGGGACAAAACTAATGCTCCTGCTAGTCTGCTATATACCTAACAATACAATAATATATATATATATACATAATCATATACACACACACACACATATATATGTATTCACCTCTTATTGTGCAATGGATTCGAACCAGTGGGAACACTACGTTTCTGGGAGTCGAACTCAGGACCTACTCGGCGTGGCGCAGGGGGCGGAGCCGCGGTGAGGCCGAGAGGTTGTTGGTGGTCTTGGTCCGGAGAGATGGCCGAGTTGCCGCCATGGATCTTGCAGGGAGCTATGAGGAGGATGAGGAAGAGAAGGACAAAGTAAATGACCTTCATTTCGATATCAATCTCTGGCTTTATACAAAAAGAAATGTAATCATCAATATGACAAGTGAAGAACAGATCGACCAATTAATGTTCATTTGCGATTGCATGGGAACTAGACCGCCATGCCTTGTAGTTGTAGCTAGGCTTCTTGTTATATTTATATAAACAGACTTTAGAGAGAGAGAGAGATGATATGATGACATGGATTTTGGAGACCCTTTCACTTCACAAAATTCCATATGTATTGGATACACACGCTAACAGCAGCAGCTGTGTAATTTTGTTGACTTTTAGTATGGTATATCTTAATTACTCATTAATTGGTAATTGTAATATAATGAGCTCTAGTCAACGTTAGACTTGATTAGTTTATTTAAAATCTTTGAAGAATGATACTTATTTCTATTTAGTTTGGCGTTTTTATTATACAAAAACCCTGTTTAATAATTAATAATAAGGTTGTTTTAGCTTTGATCTATTGATGTTTTGTATTGCCTAGATCCATTGTGTTTCACTAATACATATATATCGCATTTCATGCAACAAAAATATCCCGTTTGTCTTGCAATACATGTCATTTTTATTAGTTAACTGTTGTGTCTTGTTTTATAATATGTATTGATCCCTTCTTATATTTGTACATCATATTTTTATGCATGGATCTATTTCCATTGCACAAAGTCCGTAAGTGTTTTTTGTGTGTGTGTGTGTGTTTGTGTGAAAGTTCATTGTTCTTCGAGAGAAAGTTAAAATTCATTCAATCAATTGATTATCCTAGAAAAATTGCTCTAAAATTTTCACGTTCTGGACACTAATTATGCTGTTACATTTTTTTAACTGAAAAAAAAATGTTAAATGATACTCTAGAAGGATGGCATTAATGACTAGTAAGGACGGAGACGGACGACCATGTTGATGCTTAGGCACTTGACGCCGTTAATGGAAATATAAAGTAAATAATCTGAGGGAACCTTGTTTGTGTATTTATATTTTAACATTAATTTGCTTGTAATCAATTAAAACACGTAAGGAGATGAAAAAGAATGGCGGTGGGGGGGAAACGGGGCTTTGGGGTTGAGGCTCCTCATTCTATGACGAGTGGGACACGAAGGGTGAAGTGGATCGCCCACGAATCTAAGGTGAAAAAAACAAAGGGGATAAAGGTCCCACAAATTCTAAGATTTATTTAGTTTCTATTTTTAATTGTTGTTACAAGTCTTAAAACTTTGGGCACCTATCATTGCCAGGTCTTATTATTACCCGTATGTGACATCAATATATATAAATAAAAAGTGTAAAATTCATATGTGATTGTTAATAATTTTTTTTTAAAAATAATCTTAGATATGTAAAACTAATTTACATAAAAAGTCTATTTCACTAGATTATATATTGTTAGTTAGTCCAGCTGGCCTAGCATAGCTAGTTACAAGAGACATTCGTCTTGGCCAAAATCAAGTTCGTTTCCCACTTTCCTTTCAAATTTTCAAACAATGTCATTAAAATACTGGTTTAGTTGTCCTTGAGTTTTGAAAAAGTATACATTTCTCATATTTCCTGCAATCTTTAATTTCTATACTTGTATACCTGATTCTAAATACAAAAAAAAAAATTATTAGACTAAGTAATAAAAAATTAAATTTTGAAAATTTAATATGCAAATCACATTTATAAGAAAATTCTATTTTAATATAACCTTTCTTTTTTGTTTCTTCACATATACGTATTTGGTTTTAGCTATATTTTACATCTATTAACTAGAGCAATGTATTAAATGGGACTTGTAAATTTAAATATTATTATTATTTTTAATATACAGAAGCATCTTTGCAAGTATAGGGGACGGGACTTCAATATATTTTTTTTCATCCAAAAAAGCTACCAAACCTACGGTATTAGCATTATAAGGGAAATGGGAGATGCTGGAGGCAAATCCTGAACCTCCACCCCATTTCCTATACTATTCTTCCAAATGATTTTGGACAATATTAAAAGTTTTAGAACTTATACGTACGGAGACATTAAAATACTTGGAATTTAAATATGAAAAAATATTAAAGTTTGAACTCTAGACACTAACAATGTTATTCTCCTTTAGAAAACTTATGCCTCTTAAAATTAAAGTGTGCAAAATAATTATAATAAGAAATATATAAAGTTCATGCATGGATTAAGAAGGAAACTTTTGTTAGATTTATACTGATGGTCCGAGCATATTGATTTAGTGATTAAGGCATGAGGGACACCTGACAGATGTTAAAAGCCTGAAGCCCATCTCCATTACTTTCATCTTAATGCAACATATGCTAGTGCGGTAGTCTTCAAGGCCCCGAAAAAGTAGGCATCATCTTCTCCTTAGATATATATATTTACTCCCTTAACCCTATACATCTGTATAGATGTTTCTGATTAACAAAAAAATTGTTTACATTAATGAGACCTCCCTAGCTATTACCAATTGTAACTTAGGTCAAATGTTTTAACATGCCCTATTCAAAAGCTAGGAGAAAATGACCACTCGTTTTAAGGTTGATGCATCCAACCACTATACCATTACAATGAGAGACTCCCTCTAAAGAGAATCGAACCAGAACAACGCTTTATATTGTAAATGCTATACAATATGATCTCAAAGGTTATGAGTTTGGTCTTAGAGATGAAAATGACCTAAATGCAGAGGGGCATTTCGGTCATACAAAAGTCAAAGACCGTTCGCCGGCCCACTGGGTGGCTGGGCGTTGAAATGTAAAACACAAATCAAGAAAACGCATGATATGTGTTTGTAATATATATATATATATATATAAACGCACCTGCTGGGCATGCACAGTGAACTTGTTTACACTGGGGAGGGGACCAAGCACACCCACCGCCAAAAGTGTTCATGTATATGTATGTGCAAGTGCAACCAGTGCCACCCACTACTTCCTTCCAATCATATAGCCATAGAAGAATGTTTTAGGTTGAGAGGCCAGTTTCTGCTTTGCACCACCAGAGCCTTTTACATCCTGGATTATCTTTTTGTATTCTTATCTATATATTTAGCTTTTTGTCGCCAAGTTTCTTTTCTTTTTTTTTTTCGTGCAGCTACCAATAAATGTCAAAGCAAAGACTTCTCTTGAATGAGTTTATATATATAAATTCTTGGTCAATATGAACCCAAAATCTTCCACTTAAACCAACTCATATTTGAATCACCGAACACATCAATGTGGATATATAGCAGAAAAGAATAATAATATTGTATATTTATACATGCAAAAACACTATATGAGATGAGAAGCAATAATATGTTGGAAAATAAGATGATTAGCTATGAGAATTCTTCATTTAGTCAAGAATGTTTTCTCGTGGAGAGGTTGGTTGGGCATCAAGTCTATTAGACCGGAAAGGCATCTTTTTATACTACCTTTTCTTTTCTCTTTTGGTCTTTGTCTACCAGATTAGTGAATTACTCGAGTGAGGCGTTGAACAAATAAAATGAATATAGTACGCTACCCTTTTTCCTTGTGGATTTTTTATATTATTTTCTGTTACCCTAGTCAAACTCAGACCACTTCTCGCAATAATTCTGTAAGATTTCCAAAATTGTTTCTGTTGTCCTCAGGTCTGACATCAGTCGTTTTACTTGTTGGCTC
This sequence comes from Aquilaria sinensis, assembly GCA_005392925.1. Lineage (NCBI taxonomy): Eukaryota > Viridiplantae > Streptophyta > Magnoliopsida > Malvales > Thymelaeaceae > Aquilaria > Aquilaria sinensis. The sequence continues at coordinate 440,028 of SMDT01000860.1, read as the reverse complement.
CATTATTTTACACCATCTAAATCGAACCAACTACGAGTGTTTATATACTTACAGAATTACAATGATATGGATTAATTGTGGAGTAAAAAACTTATTTCACACCCTAGCTAGACTTTCCCAATTTTTGTAATTGAAGTCACTTATTTCATTCAACTTGGAACTTGATTCCTGAACACTTGCACTCATCAACTCGGTTCAAGTTACTCCGAATAAAGTGGTAAAATGGCACCGCATCTTTACAAAAGCAAGTAAAATGCAATAAATACACCTTCAAATAGTGCCATTCATACTCGATCGGATGTGAATAATTTGTTGAAAATACATCGTAAAAACCATATTAGCTTATAGTATTGAAAATATCTAAAAATTATTTAAATATTTATGTAAAATTAATTTGTTTTAGATTTCTTCTTGGGTGTGTGGTCAAACTTTTTCCAATTTTTTAAGTTAGTATGCCTATTGGCTAAGCCCCCCGATGTTCTTAAGTGGCAATCTGACTGTTGGGATCAGAATGGGTCAATGTCCATATAAAATATATTTGGGCCCTCAACAAGCGGTGGTAACTATTGGGCGTTTCCCAGGCACAAAACAATAACTAGTGTGAAAATCCCAACGGTGGCTCAAAGCCTCAAACTCAAGGCCTTGTGACGTCTCCACTTTATGGGCTTCGTTACCCATAAACCTCGGTTTTGAAGGTATGGATCAATTTTAACGGCCCACGTACGTAACATCATAACCAAGACCCTGGTGATGAATAGAGGTAAGCATAGTTTAGGTTGGTTCGGTTTTATGATGAAATATAACCAACTCAAAATAATATTGGTTCTAAAATTTTCTATTCAACCTGAAAACCGAGAATTGAAAGTTTCTCAATTTATACTATATACCTAACAACACTAAAATTTAATAAAATTGTATCCATAATCAGTTTATGAAATATTCAACATAATATACAATTAAACTAGCATTTAAATATATGTACTTATACACATTCAAATATTTCAAAATAGTTGCTTGTGAAGTATCTTTCATCTTAACCAATTTGCTTTCGCAAGTAATTCCAACATTGGCACGACATTCAACATGAAAAGTTGAGACTTTAAAATCATATTTTTTAATATCAAAATCTGAAATATATTGATATCATGAATTTCTAATTTCATATGGTTCATAAATGAAAAAACATAAATACTATGTCATAAATAGTAGTTTGAAGTAAAGAGATTGAAAGGAAAATGACCTAGAAGTAATCGGTCTAAGAAGTAAAGTGATTCAAGTAAATATAGAGAAATTTTATAAATGATCCCACAACTTCCATGTTGTTTCAATTTGAAACATCTGTTTAATGGTTTAAAATAAAAACACAAGATGACTATCATAATTCTTCAAAAAAAAAAAATGCATATATAAAGATATATTATTAATTCTCAAATTTTTATTATATAATTATATATATACCTCGAGTTGGTTCCATATAAAACCAGAACCAACCAAAAAATTATCGGTTCTCTTATATGTGAAACTAACTCGAGAACCATAGTCCATTTTTTATCTAACCCAATCCAACTTAATGGGATGGTTTTGGTTAGGTTTCGGGTTTACTCCACCCATGCTCAGCCCTACTAATGAATCAAATTGGCATTGACCGTGTCTATTATGTTTCCAGCTATATTGCTTTCATATATAAAAGGGTAAATTACAATTTACCTCCAGAGGCTTTGGTGAAATTACATTTTGCCCCTCCTGTTTCAGAAATATACACTTTGCCCCGTTTTTTAATACAGTTCGACAGTAATTTCTGAAATTTTAATTTAGACTATACAGTAGTTATCTCCCAATAATTTCAATCTGTATAGTATTTTTTTATAATTAATTGACATTTAAAAAATACTGTTTTAAAAACTAAAAGAAATACAAAAAAAAAACTGATAATTTAAAAATGTTTATTTACTGTAAAAAAAAACCAAATAGATTGAAATTACTGAAAGATAATTATTGTAATGACTAAATAAGATTTTAAAAGTTGCTATCATACTGTATTAAACAGGCAGTAGGTAAAATATATATTTCTTAAATATCAAGGGGTAAAAGTGTAATTTCACCTAAATTTCAGCAGACAAATTGTAATTTTTTCTATATAAAACTAATTCTAAAGCGTAAATTTTAAAAAAAATTATGTTTTTTGGCTCTATTTACATGAACAAAAAAAATGATAGATTAAAAAAAACGCACCTTAAAATGTAATTTAAATGGATCTGTTTTTCTTAGGTGAAAATTTTGACTGTTTCAAATAGAGGAAAAAAAAAAAAATAGAGCCGGTCAAGCTCAATCAGAGTTGTGATGACCCAGAAGCATTGGCCCAGGTCAAATTCCAATTTCCAACCCCAACTTGCCCGCATCCTCTCCTTCACTTCAACTTCTGTGCAATCTACGCGCCACCCTCCCATGCCTCATCCTGCACCCTTCTCAATTCTTAGGATGGAAAATTATAATTACTCCTGAGATTTACTTTAACATATAATTTATCTCTTTATTTTAAAAAATTTAAACTTTACCCCCAGTACTCTTATACTGTTTAATAATAATTTATGAAATTGTAATTTAAACTATACGATAGTCATATTCTAATAATATCGGTCTCTCTAATAATTTTTCTATAGTTAATGGACATTTTAAATTAGTAAACATTACAATTTGCCCCTAAGGTTTAGGTAAAATTACATTTTATCCCTTCCTATTTGAGAAATATACACTTTTCCCCTTGCCTGTTTAACATAGTCCGACAGCAACTTTTGAAATCTTAATTTAGTCATTACGATAGTCATATTCCAGTAATTTCAATTTGTATGATTTTTTTTACAATGAATGAACATTTTAAATTATCAGTTTTTTCTTTCTGTATTTCTTTCAGTTTTTAAAACAATATTTTTTAAATTTCAATTAATTATAAAAAAAATACCATACAAATTGAAATTATTTTAAGATGATTACTGTATAGTCTAAATTAAGATTTTAAAAGTTATTATCGGATTATATTAAAAAAGCAGGGGCAAAGTGTATATTTTTGAAACAGAATTGCGCAAAGTGTAATTTCACCTAAACCTCAAGGGCAAATTGTAATTTACCTTTTAAATTATCAGTTTTTCCTTTCTATAAATGCATTTTTCTTCCTGTAAATGCAAATTAGCATTTTTTCAAGATTTGTTAACTATGAAAAATATCAAAAATTTTGAAATTACTGGAATATAGTTATCATACAGGTTAATTTAAGGTTTCAGAAGTTATTGTCAGACATTATAAAAAAAAATAAAAGGCAAAGTGTAGGTTTTTTAAAATTGAAGGCCTAAAGTGTATGTTAGATCAAACCACGGTGGGGCTTTTGTAATTTACCCATCCTAAAATTTGAAACCCTATAGGATGCTCGTAATATTCCGTATATAATATATATATATTTTATTTTTCAGAATTTTATTCTGTCTTATTCTTATAAGAAAATAATACACATGTTTCTTATGACTCGTTTGGAACGTGGTTCATGTTTTGTATTTTTGAAAGGGAAATTACAAAAACCCCCATTGTGATTTAATCTAACCTATACTTTGCTTCATATATTTTTAAAAAATATACACTTTACCTCCAATTTTCTTTATAGTGTCCGAAGATAACTTTTGAAACCCTAATTTAAACTGTCTGTAATTATGTTTTAGTAATTTCAATATTTTTTAATATTTTTTTCACAATCAACTGAACTTTAAAAAATCCTATATGTATTTACAAAGAGAAAAATACATTTACAAAAAGAAAAAATTGATAATTTAAAATTTCTATTAACTATAAAAAATATTGGAGATATTGAAATTATTGGAAGATGATTATCATACAGTTTCAGATGTTGTTATCAAACAGTGTAAAAAATATAGAAGGCAAAGTGTATGTTTCTAAAAATAAATGGGCAAATTATAGGTTAGGGAATACCCTAGGAGTAATTGTAAGTTTCCCATTTTTTAAATTGTGTTTCTGTCTTATTTTTATATTTTAAAAATTAGGAAAGTTACAAAACTCCACTGCGTTTGGCTGAACATACATTTACCTACTTTATTTTAGGAAATCTACACTTGGTCACCTGAAATAGTCACATCATTCAAATTCACTTCTATTCAAGTAGGCCAAATGCCATGCTTGCCCAATAAAATTTGCAAATTATGCAATTCAACCACAATATTCATTTCACACCACCCCCAATCCATTTTCTCTAAATATATAATATATTTATAATAAATTTTATTTATAAATAATTTATATCTTTCTAAATTTACTAATAATTAGATCTATAATATATTTTCATATTTATAAACCAATAGTTAATGCTTGTGATTAATATTAATATTTACTTTTTTAACATTTTATTCATTTTTCAATTAGTTCAAATAGAGAAGTATCATATTTTTTGGTAAATATATTTTAGCTAATCTCATTTTATTTTGAAAACTAATTTTCACCATATGAAAAAAATCTACACATTCTACAATTTTTTATCATTGCAAAATGTAAATAATAATTAATTAAGCACATTATTAATTACGTATCATTATATCATTAATTAAGTACATTTTTTAGCCAAATGATAATTAATGTTTTGTAACTTTCTAGCCTATCCAATGAAAAAATTAATAAGTTATACTTATTTTTTTTTACAAAAATTTTAAAGTAAAAAATTATTAAAATATAATACTTTAATAAATGTAAAATTTAGTTGTGCATTCAATAAATATATTATGCATTTATTTTTTAATTACCATTTAGTTGTGTATTTAATAAGTTCAAGACTTTTATTCTCCATGGAAAATCTCAAGCATATCTCTTGTTCGAGCCATAAATTAGATAATTAGTGAAGCCACCATGAGTCTTGTGAGCAAAGAATTGGAATATTGGGTGGAAATTTATGGTGAATATTTTTTTTTCTCTTTTCTTTAAAATTTCTACTCTTTTTTATTGAAAATGTGTCAATTTTAGTTTTAGCTCTCTTTTCCCCTTTGCTCTACCAATTGTATGCTATAAATATTGATAATCTTGGTTTTACCTCTCTTTTCCCCTTTGCTCCACCAATCCACATTGAATTTCCACCAAACATTCCAATCCCATATACCAGAAGGTCTGATGATGACTTCCTAATGATCCAAGTTTATGGCTTGAACTAGGAACCTTGCTTGAGGTCTTTCTATAGGGAACAAAAGCCTCGAACTTATTGAATACACAACTAAATGGTAATTAAAAAAAAATAAATGTATAATATATTTATTGAATGCACAACTAAATTTCACATTTGTTAAAGTAATATATTTTATGGATTTTTTACTTTTATTTTTTTTTAAAAAAATAAGTATAAATTATAAATTTTTTCATTGGGTAGGGTAAAAAGTTACAAAACATTAATTACCATTTAGATAAAAAATGTACTTAATAAATGATACAATGTTACGCAATTACTGATGTGCTTAAATTAATATATTATTTATATTATGTGCTGCTAAAAAATTGTAGAATGTGTATATTTCTTTTATTTGGTGAAAATTAGTTTTCAAAATTAAAATGAGATTAGATAAAATATATTTGTCCTAAAAGATGATACTTCTCTATTTGAACTAATTGAAAAATGAATAAAATGTTAAACAAATAAATATTAATGTTAATCACAAGCATAAAATATTGGTTTATAAATATAAAAATATATTATAGATAAAAAATTATTAGTAAATTTATGACATTGGGCTCACTTGCATAGCAATGAATTTGACTAATTTGACTATTTCAAGGGGCAAAGTGTAGATTTTTTAAAGTAGAAGAGGATAAGTGTAGGTTATGCCAAATGTCATAGGGGGTTTTTGTAACTTTCCTTTAAAAATTAGAAAAAAAATGTATTTTTACTACAATTTTAAAATGAAATCCAGTAAAAGCAATATGTACCCAATATGCTTTTTCATATTTCTTGTTATTTTCTCAAATTTTAATTTCAATTTTCGAAAACATAAAACAAAAACAATTATTCCCTTAAAAACTGAAAAAAAAAGAAGCATTAACAAACAATGGCTTAAAAAATAAAAATAAAACAAAAACAAAAAAAGCAAAAGAAATGTTAACAGACAACCATACACTATCATTGTATTTCTTTTTTTTTTCTTTTTTTTTATTTAAAAAAGAGAGAATCCAACGATCTAATAGGATTACGATGATGCTTTTATTAAGATGGTGGAAAGTTGTTTATATTTTATACTTAATATGAAATATTTTTCTTCTTTAGAGTAACACTTAGACTATGTAGTATTTGATGAGTTGAACTTTAATTTATTAATGTTTATTCTTCGTGCATGGAACAAACTTGAATGAGAAATCAAAAGGTTAAAAAACACACATAATTTTTCATAATTCGGTTTACAACAAGTTTACGTGCTTATTGTCCTTTACTTTAGAACACATTCATATACTTATGAGCTAATTAAGAGAGAGGGGCATAACTTAGTAAGATGTTGTAAAGATAAGTAAATGTGAAAAACATTCCGGGTAAAAAAAAAAATAGGGAAAGTGACAAATATTTTTAAGATGGAGGGAGCAACAAAAATCTAGTATGATATGAATAAAACTAAGTTTATAGTACTTTCGACTCGGGTTATTAAAGTCGGGATTTTACCTAAAGTCATTTTGACATTTTGCAGTTGTAAAGTCGTAAAAAATGTAAAGTCATAAGACTACCAAGTTTTTTTTTAAAAAATATAAAAATATATAACCATCTAAATACCTTGAAAGCGTCTTTTTCACAACATTTTTATTTACTAATGGTCTAATCTACAAAAGAAAGAACTGTATGCATATAATGTAGAAATTAGGATTTAATGTGAAGTCAGTTCAATTGAAGCTGAAAAATATTGAAATGCTTCTATTTTGAAGATATTTGGATGGTCTTTTTTTGAAAACGGATAATATTGGGTGCTTATTGGCAATGAAACATTAATTAGATTGCTTTTTCTAGGTTTAGCCATAGATCATGAGATTTCGTTCCCGCATGGCCGCCATCCCAGCCCGTTTCTACCATCCGCTGGCCTTGCTCTATGAGCAGAAATCTAGGCTCCGGACATTGGCTGGGATGAGCCTTGGCTGCGGCAAAACGGGAACAACAAGAATCGTTAGAGCTAGAGCGTCACAAAGTACGACTTGAAAGAGGATAGCACTCGGCTTTGGGTTCAATTCACAAAAGGTAGATGATCCATGCTTGTCCGGAACCTTGCTTGCTTTGGAGCACTCTCCGAGAATGATGTACTCTATTCCCCATGGGCAGCCCACGTATGATCTCTGGTGCTAGAGAGTAGAGCTAATCTGCAGTCGGCAAAGACAAGCTGAGGCAGTGGGTGAAGTTGCTGCTTGTGCTGTTGTTTTCTATTCCTTTCTACTTACGATGGTCAAAACATTTGTTGGATTCGGTAGAAACATAAAAACTCAAAATTCCTTATATTTTCACGGGTAAAGCTGCCATTTTTCACGACTTTACAGGCATGAACGTTTCTGTTACAATCCGAAATGTTTTTTGCTTTTTCAGTCGTAAAAATTTACGTTTTTACATTTTAATAACCTTGCTCTCAAGCCTATAATTCTTGACAAATATTTAACTCAGGCAATAGAATTACACTCTCTAGTCTTTTTTCTTGTCACTTCATTGGAATTAATTCGAATAATCTTCGGCATCACTTTGATTCCTTGATCAAAGAAGGGATTTCAGCTCGCTCATCTGCCGAAATACTTCCGATGCCAAAAAAGAAAACGTAGAATATGAAAGTTAAGCTTGAGCAACAATTTCTTCAACGTACTTAACGGGACTCTGTAAGCTTTTCAACGGCGTAAGTACCGCCAAAAACAGCGCGTAAATACACGCGACGTTGCCGCCATTACCACTTCAAACCACGGCCGCGGAAAACGACTCAGTTAATTTCTTAGCAGTAATTGATAACAAAATGTTGCCTTTTTAAATTAAGTAATACAAATTCAAACACGCCTCCATAATCATCTTCTTCACCAGCTACAGCGAGCGGTCAACGTCTGAAAACATCAACCGAAAATTAGGAAAAGAAAAAAGCAAAGTTCGTTTCATCCAGCTGCCCTGCCCCTTCTCTTTCAGTTTTTTCAAATCAGTCGACCTCCGAAATACCCAGATGAAATTTAATTTGATTTTCCTTCTGCTAGCTTCTTCTTCACTGGTGTTCGTCGAGTCCGCTTGCAGCAGAGGCTGCGGTTTGGCGATGGCCTCGTACTACGTCTGGGAGGGTTCCAATCTTACCTTCATCGCCCGAGCTCTCCGATCGGATCTCGTGCCGGAAAATGACTTTGATTCCATTCTTCAGTACAACAAGCAAGTGACCAACAAGGACAGCGTCCAATGGGGGACTCGAGTCACCGTCCCTTTCCCCTGTGACTGCATTAACAGAGAGTTCCACGGCCACGTCTTCAGCTACGCAGTCCAGTCCGGCGACACCTACGACCGGGTCGCCACCAGGTACTACTCCAATTTGACCACTGTTGATTGGCTCCAGCGCTTCAACTCCTACGACCCGACCCGGATACCCGACTCTGCCACGCTCAACGTCACCGTCAACTGCTCCTGCGGCAACAGTTCCGTGTCCAAGGACTATGGGTTGTTCGTTACGTATCCGCTCCGGCCTGGGGAGAACCTCAATTCGGTATTGACGCAGACGAATCTTTCGGCGGACGTCGCTGACTTGGTTCAGCGCTACAATGAGGGGATCAATTTCAGTGGAGGGACAGGCATAGTTTATGTACCTGGCAGAGGTAACTTCTGGTTTTGTAAGCTTTTCTTGAGTTTTGATATTTGATTTGGGCCTTTTTGTTTCCTCTTCGTCTATGATAAGGTAGCTTCGAAATAAGCTTGTAGAGTAGTATTTGATATTCCCACTATTGCTGGAGGTGATCTTATGCAAACTCAGATTGTATTTAATCCGTTTGTCAGAGAGCTGAACCAGTTGATCCCGAGTTGCAGAACTCGGGCTCTGGGTGTAAATTTCTATTATTCTATATGTTGTTTCAGTTTAACCAAGTGTTCTCTTTCCTGATGCAGATGCTAGTGGTAACTTTGTATCTCTGAAGGCAAGGTAACTTTCTATTGAAAGTCTTGACCCTTATTATATGCAGCATTGCATACCATTCCATACACGTATATTTCATTAGTTTTCATTGTTTTCTTTTCTTTGTTTTCTCATTTTGCAGCGCAGGTGATTTTGCTTCCCTCCATGATTTGTTTGAAAGAGTATCTTCCCTTCCATTTTGGAACCGGTTTCCAAGTGATGACAAATTTTCAATGCTTTGAGCTAAACGTTTCCTCTGTAAAAGCAGGAATTAGCCCTGGAGCTATAGCTGGGATATCCATTGGTGGTGTGGCTGGGTTGTCATTACTGGCAGCTGGTCTCTTTGTTGGAATTTATAGAAAGAAGAAGCTGAAGGAGGCATTGTTGCTGTCAGCATCTCCAGATCATTCGAGTCAAGCTGGACATGGTACTCATCCCCTTAATCATGGCAGCTTTTCATTCTCACAGTTTTTTTGGTAATTAGATTTTTATTAATTGGTTGTTGCCAATTGCTTTTTATCTTGTTTTACTGTTGGAATAATCAAATCTTGTATTAAGTGTGTGAATAGATGTCCTTAGCACAGGAATTGGTGTCTTTTACAGCATGCTCAGAATATCATGCATCAGGTTACCACTGGTTTCGGAGATTTTCATTTCAAGAATTTGTGGCTGTAGTGGCCAGTTTCTTTCATTTGCTTCAATATTTTCAGATTACAAAGTATTAGGAATTCTTCAGTTTTCTTGTCACTTTGCAAAATCATTGTACTTCACTAGGAAATAAGTTAGTCTATTAACTGATCATTCTCTTTTATTCTTTCCTTCGTTTTTGCCTCTTTGGTGATTCAGCTCCTGGGGCCCAACAAGATAAGGGAATGGAATCGACTGGAGGTGCAGTTGCCGCTTCTCCAGGCCTTACAGGAATCACAGTAGATAAATCAGTTGAGTTTTCTTATGAGGAGCTGGCCAAAGCAACTGATAATTTCAGTTTGGCTAATAAGATAGGTCAAGGTGGCTTCGGGGCTGTTTACTATGCAGAATTGAGAGGGGAGGTCAGTAGTTGCTACCAGCTTGCTCTTTCTTAGATGCAGAATGCACTGCTGAAGCAATGTTTTTTCTGTTGATACAATTGATTTTACTTCAGTTTTTTTCTCTTTCCCTTCCTGGACCGAGTTTTCCTTAGAAGCCCTATTTTGTGGAATTTCTTCATAAACTTACTAATTGGTTAACCAGAAATGAAATCTTCTATGCCACAATCTCTGGAAGGAAGCAATTCAGTTGACGTTTGACATTCCTGGCATTGGTAAACGAGTAACCATCCCTAATTAGTTAGTGACTATATGATCGAGGGACGAGCCTTGGCAGCATCATTAAGGCTTCTAATAACATGGCATGGAATTAAGTTAACAAGATAAGCTAGGTGGTGACAACTTGATGGATTGAACATTTTGATGAAAAGAAACATATAATATGCACTTTTTGGTAGTTGCTTAAGTTACTGATCAATAAGGTTGATCATCAACCTTTGATATGCCTCCTTGTAACCTCTATAATATTTTCTTAATATTGCCAATACACATGCACGTTTGTATCAGCACACATCCTACTCTTTCAGCAGCTAGTGTCAGTCTTTTCTTGCTGTGCCTAATCACTTTTCTATGCCAATTTCTCATATTTTGCTGTTATGCTTTCCTGATTGCGATGTCTTCTGAAGAAAGCTGCAATAAAGAAGATGGATATGCAAGCATCAAGAGAATTTCTGGCTGAATTGAAGGTTCTGACCAATGTGCACCATCTGAACCTGGTAATGCTCTGTCCTCCTATAATAAAACGGGAGATCACCTGAGAAGAATCCTCTTTTAGGTTTATCAGATTATGAAAACGTTTTTTTTTTGTTGGCTTATGTTCTCCTCTGTAGTCTGGACAATGTTTTCCAGAAAGTTTCTTAGCTTCCCTTAATTCTTCAAATAGGAACCCTGAATAATATTCATTTGGGACAATGTTCATGGTAGCATGGGTGAGCCTCTTAGCATTAAGACTGAGCTGTTTGTTTCTATATGAGATACAATATATCTTCCAGCAATGCACATGAATGCAGAATTATCTGCAGTAGTAACTGTAGCAGATTCTCTGTTGTTTCTTATGCCAAGAAATATCACAGCAATAACTTAAGTGAACCACAGCATTCTTCTGAATCAATAATCCAATATCAACAATTAAGTTTTGTTCTGATATTGTATCGGTGACCAACTTTTTTTTATTTTTACCTTGTAACATTCGTTTTTCTTCTGCTCTCTCATTCTTCCTGATGGTTTTGCGCCAGTGACTTCAGAACAGTTTAGATTTGCAAAGCATAGAGGGCATAATATTAATATTTGGCAATTGATGCAGGTGCGCTTGATTGGTTACTGTGTTGAAGGCTCCCTTTTCCTAGTATATGAATACATAGAAAATGGCAACCTAAGCCAGCATTTGAGGGGTTCAGGTAAGGGTTAAATATGGTTGAACTAACTGATATAGTTGTGGCCCAGAGGAATGCTAGTAGTTATGTTGCCTGTTTCCAGGAAGGGATCCACTTCCATGGTCTACTCGGGTGCAAATTGCCCTTGACTCTGCTAGAGGACTTGAATATATTCATGAGCATACCGTTCCTGTTTATATCCATCGTGATATTAAATCAGCAAATATACTTATAGACAAAAACTTCCATGGGAAGGTTAGGTTTTTGTGGTTTGGTTTTGGTTTAATTGAACATTTGCCAGTTGCTTCTTGTTGTCACACTAAATCTTCTTTTACCATTATTATTTCTTCAATTCAGGTTGCTGATTTTGGATTGACAAAATTGACAGAAGTTGGAAGCACATCACTTCCCACTCGTCTTGTGGGAACATTTGGCTATATGCCACCAGAGTGAGTAAAATTTGATTTTACCAGTTCAATAGGAATGGAAACTGAAAATAAGCGAGAATTGGGAATTATTAAGCTATGGAATTTGGCTATGTACTCCAGATATTTGTCTGAACTTGTGGTCAATAATTTCTGACTATAGGATCCTGGATATTTTCCTCAACGACACCTTTGTTTTACTTGGTTGAAGCTTCAAAGTGAAGAATCACATTATGCGTAATCATTACATGAGATCTACTTTCATGCATATATGGGACTTGATGGAGCCTGAAACAAGTTGCCCTAGATTCTTTCTAAACCCAATATGTTGGTTTTCATGCTTCTACGATCTTTGCAGGAGTCAAGTTTTTTATACTGCAAAACATGTTTCTTTCTGTTCATGCAAGGGATTTTGATGGCAATCAAAATAATGCTTCGTTAGAAGTGGTTCCATCATGTAACTGCAATGTTGGTTGCATTACAGCTTGCTAGATCTTTCTTTGACACTGGCTAAAACTAGATTCGCAGGAAGTTTCCACCTGGTGTTTATATGCTGGCATTTCAATAGTGTGAAATCTTTACTTAAAGCACCTCAGTAAAACTTTCGTGCTAATGTTAATGTCTACAGGGTGCATTCTATCCTATAGGAGTAAAATGGTGAAGTTAAATCTAGGAGGAATTTACAACAGTAGTTTGCATTTTGGTGGCCCTAATATCGCATTCCTGAGAATCTATGTTGCCTGTTTTCAGATATGCTCAATATGGTGATGTTTCTCCTAAGATAGATGTATATGCCTTTGGAGTTGTGCTTTACGAACTAATCTCGGCCAAAGAAGCTATTGTCAAACCAAATGGTTCTATTGCTGAATCAAAAGGACTCGTTGCACTTGTGAGTATTTTTTGTTTTGCTTCCTATCCTCCAACTAAATGCAACTCCTGCAGTCCTAGCTGCTATGTCTGACAAGCTTTTCTATATCTAAGATTATGGAGGCTTTTGCACGCCTATACGCAAGTAGTCTATTGCAGGTCCAAAGAAACGATGTAATTTCATGTTATGGTAACCATATATTCTCCTGCTTTTGCAGTTTGAGGATGTTCTTAATCAGCCTGATCCTAAAGAAGATCTGCACAAACTCGTTGATCCTAGACTCGGAGACAATTATCCTTTTGACTCGGTTCGCAAGGTGAGAACACAGTGACAAAATTGAATTGTCATTGTTTAAATAAGTACAATTTTCCAGTTTCAACATTCCAAGTATCGTGTGATAATCTATCTATATTCTCTGGTTCAGATGGCCCAGCTTGCGAAAGCATGCACGCAAGAGAATCCTCAACTACGGCCAAGCATGAGATCGATTGTTGTTGCCCTTATGACACTTTCATCCTCGACGGAAGATTGGGATGTCCGATCTTTCTATGAAAACCAAGGTTTTGTCAATCTTATGTCGGGACGATAAGGTTATACAAGAATCGCAGCATTTCTTTTCTTCTTAAGGAGAGGAGAGTTGGGTATGAATCAATAATCGTACCCGTAGTCTTTCCAGATGTATATGTAGCAAGTCGCTTTTGCTGGTTTGAAAGCTTGGCTCTAAAACAGGTCTGTTAATTTTCGCATAAATTGTAAATTGTAATCGGCCTTTTCGTGTCCAGACACAGCATAGAGGCAATAGATTTGCAAGTTTGAGACGTCCATTTTTTATGTCCATACAGTTACTTTTTCTTGTTCCTATGCTAATAATTTTCTATTTCGCAAATGCCGGTGCAAGAACCCAGTGCAACAATATGAATTTGGAAATTTGTGTCTGTTAATCATAAGGAGGCTGGGGAAAATCTTGCAAGTAAGAACAAGTCAATTGCACAATGTTTTGAACCAATCAGTAACACGATAAGAAATATGGAATGAAAAATGTTTGGGTTGAGTTTTTTAACTTTCAACCATACCAAAGAAACTGTTGCAAGTAAGAATAAGTCAATTCATTAGAGTTGAGAACCCACCATCATGCAAAATTTCCCATGAGTTAAACAAGATTTATAAGTACCCCATAATCACCGGTCATCACCAAGTCCAAAACAAATATAAGAACACACCAGCGAAAAGGCACAAAAGCCATGACTTCTTTTGTCCAGCCTATCCTTCTCTTCCTAATGCTCACCGCTGGAGTGATGGCTCAAGCCACTCTGCCTGCTGCAGCTATCACCCAAGATCCACTCTTGGCGCCATTCCATCGACGGCCCCGGCTGTTTGCAACATCCCAACAACTCCTACGGCGGTGGCCCAAGTCCCGGCTGCAGACGCGATTCCAACGACGCTTTCAGCGGTTCCTAATCCTCAATTCCCGTGTACTAGATACATCATCGGAGTTGGACTTCGCCCGGGTCCGCCAAGGACAAGTGCAGAAGCGGATTGTGAGAAGACGCAAAAAAAAAAAAAAAGCCCTTGCTTTAGGATGGTTGCGTCGCCCTTTCTTCCGTCAAATATATGGGAAAGATATCTCCGACAATGTCTTTAGTTGCTTTGGTTTGGGATCGACTTGCGATGGTTTGCAAGGGGTTCCCATGGTGTTGCGTCGTCCCTTCTTTGATTGCAAGGTAGCCGATGGTTATGGTTTGGTTTGGCGGAGAAGATTGCCGGTCGTATTTCTGACAGCAGCGGTTGACGTTCCGTCTGATGATTCTCCATTTCGTCGCTTTGTTGGGGAAATTTGGAGAAGTTGGTTTTGTGTCAGTTCTGGCGATGGCCAGCGATTCTTAGGCCTCACCGACCAGAATGATTCCTTCTTGTCACATAGGACAGCCGATAGCATCCAACATATGCCCTAAGACTGTGATCATTTGACTGTTAATTCGTTATAACCATGATTTATTGTGGACCATTGATCGAAGTGATGCTCACACAATTCAGGAGCTCTAGAGGTCGATTGATGATCTGCAATAATTATGACTGTGACTCGTTGTGAATCAGTTGGTCGACATCAGGCTCACGCAATTTAAGGGCTCTTAAATTGACCGAGGGTTCACAATGAATTGTCATGGACCATCATGCTAAACTTTTCTACATGCCTTTGCCTTCAGCATGTTTATATTTTCATTTTGCTTACTACTTGTGTTACCTATTATCACTTAGCTTTGTTGGGTATTGTTGGATTTGTTCCAAAGAAATCTTTAATTTTGATGATAACAAGTGATTTGTGTTAATGTCTTTAATCTCACTTCATTGGTTAAAATAGGGTAAAATGGACTTATGATTAATTTCAAAAGTGTCAAGTGTTATCTAAAAAATATATGCTTTAAGATTATTGAAGAAACTTGTTTTTGAAAAGAAGTTAGTAGGTTTTTAATTTATATTAATGTTTGAATGAAGTTTGTTTTACAAATGACAAGTGTTTATAAGTTGCTCCCAAGTTTTTACTTTAATGCGTTAAACTGGCTTAATCCGTAGTCTGAGTTTCCTGTAACTTTTCGAAACCATTAGTTAAAGCGTTAAATTTTGGTTTTAATCTGTTAAGTCGAGGCTTGGAAGTTCCGTTCAAATTCCACGAGTGGCGCGAATTCAGTCAAGATTTGAAATAGCACTCGGACGAATCAGAGGACGCCACCTGTACAGCCCTGCAGAACATTAAATGCCTTGTCTTCAGTTGCTTTTAACCGTTAAAGAGAGAAATCGAGTTTAACCCGTTAAACTCGAAACTTAACGCGAAATCTGGAAACTCGGCCTTTTGCGTGAAAAACAGAGCAAACGGTCACCAGTTTTTAAGGAACATTTTTAGGCATCTCCAACAGGGTTCCAACGGTCTAATAGTTTCCTAAATAGTATAATTACACCAACATTCATGTTGTAAACAAAAACTTGGCAACTAGAAGAGAGAATCCTTCATCAAAAAGCTTGAACTAGAAAAATTACCAAGAACTTGTGCTTGTGCTTTCATTGGCTTATCTAGCATTGAGTGTTTTTTTAGTTCTTACCTTGTAACCACGAATTGTTGAGCTTGCCTTGAGTGATTGGGTGATTGAGTGATTTCCTTGTAAGGGAAAGGGAGTTAGATAGGTTTCTAGTTAGCCTTTGGCAAAACTAGTGAGAGATAAGGTAGAAGAAACTACCAAAGAGTTGTGTGCCATTGTAGGTTATTGTGTATCTTTGTGTTTCTTAGTGGAGAAGAAAACTCTTAAGTGGTGAACTTAAGGAGAAGAGTAGGCTCTCAAGTGGAGAGTTCGAACCTCTATAAAAATTCTCTTGTGCAAGCTTCTCTTTCTCTCTACATACTTGAACTTTGGTTTGTGTTTTATGCAACCTATTTTAATTAAACTTGTTTGTTTTCAAAACCACTTCAAAAGTAGTTTTCAAAGAAAATTTTAGGAGGATTGTGGTAGTCATTTTCTAGTCAAAATAGAGTTAATCTTTGTTCCTTAAATTCAATTTGAGTTTGAGGGTTCAAAAACTCATTTGTGGATTGTTTTGGAACACAACCAATTCACACCCCTCTTGGTTGCACTTGGGCTAACAATTGGTATCAGAGTTAGTGGTTGTGTTTTGATAAAATCTAACAATTTTTAAGCTTAAAGATCCATGGCAACCACTAGTATGCATCTTGAGGGGCAAAATCCTTCTAGGCCACATTTGTTTGACTCCACAAACTTTAATTGGTGGAAAAATAGAATGGAAATTCATATCCAAGCTATTGATCATGCTCTTTGAAGGATCATTAAGGATGGTCCTAGGATACCTATAAAAATGGTTGATGGAAACCAAGTGCCAAAAGATCGAACAGAATATGAACCGGAGGATGATCTCATGTGCATTATGAATGCAAGGGCAATGAATATCATATATTGTGCACTAACCCCCGATGTATTTAATTTGGTTTCTTCTTGTGAAAATGCTAGAGATATATGGAACAAGCTTTTGGTGACTTATGAAGGAACCACACAAGTGAAGGACACCAAGATGCACATGCTTATGAGGGCATATGAGTTGTTTACCATGGAGCCAAATGAAAGCATTCAAGAAATGTTTAGAAGATTCAATGAGATCTTTACACCACTCAAATTGCTTGAGAAGGAGTATACAAATGAGGAGTTGGTGAGGAAGATCTTGTGGAGCTTACCTCCATCATGGAAGAGTATAGTTGAAGCCATCAATGAAGGAGGAAGTATTAAAACAATGCATGTGGATGAGCTCTTTGGAAAGTTGTTGACCTATGAGATGAATGAACAAGTTGAGGAAAGATACATCAAGAAGAACAAGTCAATGGCTTTGAAGACTCATGAGGACCACACATCATCAAGTGAAAATGGAGAAATTGATGCGGCCCTCTTGGCAAAAACGTTTAGTAAGATGTTCAAGAAGTCAAAAAGAAAAAAGCAAAAATTTCAAAAAAGAGAAGCATGAAAAGAGTAAAGGAGAGCATTCTAGAAAGAGGGATAAAGTCATTTACTACAATTGCAAGGAGCCCGAACATCTTCAATTCGATTGTCCATTAAAGAAAAAGAAGAAACCAAATAAGTGCAAGAAATTCTCCAAGAAAAAAAGTAGAAAAGCTATGGCGGCTTGGAGTGCAAGTGACTCATCTTTAAGTGAAGGTTCATCTTCATCCAATAGCTCAAGTGATCAAGCAAATCTTTGCTTGTTGATAGATGATGATGTAACCTCCTCAACAAGCCAAAATCACTCCAATCTATGTCTCATGGCAAAGGAAGAAGATGAGGTAAATAACTATTCAAGTGATTCATCTAGCTCATACATATCTATAGGTAATGAGTATTTAGAGTTGTAAAATGCTTTTAATGCTCTTCATAAGGATTCCCAAAAACTTGCTAAACAAGTATGAGAATTAAAAGCTTTGAATGCATCCTTGACCAAAGAAAGAGATGAGCTAAAAGATGAGAACTTTGATCTTACACAATCTTTATCTAGATTTGTCATGGAAAAAGAAAAGTTAGACTTGTTACTTGGAGCACAAAAAAGTGTTTATGATAAGGCCGGAATAGGTTATAATATTTTAGTTAAGGAAAAGAAATTTGGGAATAGATTTATTGGTGCATCATCTACCATGTATAGCCCATTCACAACTTGTCATGCATGAGGTAGAAAGGGTCACTATGCATATGATTGCATAACCAAGAAACCAAATGCAAAATTGGCTATAAGATGATTTGGGTTCCTGAGGGAACTAAGATTGTGACTAACATTGAAGGACCTAAGAAAATTTGGGTACCAAAGTCCAACAAGTGATTATTCGTTTATAGGGGGCAAGAAAGGAAACTTGGTACTTGGATAGTGGATGCTCAGAACGGTCTCATTTGGAGATAATAGTAAAGGTACCATTATTAGTATGGGTAAGGTTGGTAAGGAATATTCCTTCTCAATTGATAATGTGTTGCTTGTTGATGGATTGGAGCATAACTTGCTTAGTATTAGTCAATTATGTGATAAAGGTTATAGAGTTATATTTGAAGCTCTTATATGTCAAGTAATTGATATTGCTTCCAATCAAACTAAATTCATTGGTAGAAGGCAAGGAAATGTTTATGTGATTGATTTGAATGACTTGTCTTCTTTCAATGTGAAGTGTCTAATGGCCACAAACAAAGATGATAGTTGGTTATGACATAGAAGACTTGGTCATGCTAGTATGCACATCATTTCAAAACTAATAAAAAGTAATTTGGTTAGAGGTTTACCCAAAATGAAGTTTGAAAAAGATAAAGTGTGTGATGCTTGCATGAAGGGAAAGAAAACTAAGGTCTCCTTTAAATCAAAAAATTGTGTTTCAATTTCTAGGCCTCTTCAATTACTTCATATGGACTTGTTTGGACCAATTAGAACTAGAAGTTTGGGTGGAAAGCAATATTGTTTTGTAATTGTTGATGACTATTCTAGATTTACTTGGGTGTTTTTTCTTGCTCATAAAAGTGACATTTGTGATGTATTCACCCCATTTGCACATAGGGTTCAAAAGGAAAAAGGTTCATGCATTAGTTCAATTCGTAGTGATTGTGGTAAAGAGTTCATTAATCATGACATGATTTCATTTTGTGAATCTAGTGGCATTTCTCATAATTTTTCGGCTCCTAGAACTCCTCAACAAAATGGTGTTATGGAAAGAAAAAATAGAACTCTTGAGGAGATGGCTAGAACTATGTTATGTGAAAGTAGTTTACCAAAGTATTTTTGTGCCGAAGCAACAAATACCGCATGTTACATTCTTAATAGAGTATTGATTAGACCCATTCTCAATAAAACTCCATATGAGCTTTGGAAAGGTAAAAAACCAAACATTTCATATTTTCATTCATTTGGGTGTAAGTGCTTTGTCTTGAACAATGGAAAAGATAATCTTGGAAAGTTTGATGCAAAGAGTGATGAAGTTATATTTGTTGGGTACTCTAGTAAAAACAAAGCATTTAGAGTCTTTAATGAAAGCACTCTTATGATTGAAGAATCCATTCATGTTGTATTTGATGAGACTAACAACGCTATTAGAAAAGAGTGTTGTAGTGATGATGATGTTGCAAATGATGATCATTAAAAGGAAATCAATCACAATGAGAAGAGAGTCTCTCATGCTCCACCAAAAGATGGCACCTTTGAAAGAGATGAGTTCAATGATGCACTAGAGCATACACAAAATCAAGAGCTTTTACATGACAATCAAGATCAATCCAAGGAACAACACCAACAACAAGAAGAGCATTCTCATCAAGGATTACCTAGTGAATGGAAGTTTAAGCATAAATCTAGTCATCCAAAAGACCTCATAATAGGTGATGCTTCAAGAGGTATTGTGACTAGATCCTCCTTGAAAAAATTATGTAGTTACTATGCTTTCTTGTCTCAAATAGAGCCTAAAACCATTGATGAAGCCCTTGGAGATGAAAATTGGATTTTGGTTATGCAAGAGGAACTAAACCAATTTCGTAGAAATGAGGTTTGGGAACTAGTGCTTAAGCCAAAAAACCACTCCATTATAGGGATAAAATGGGTTTTTAGAAACAAGCTTGATGAAAATGGTGTTGTCACTAGAAATAAGGTAACACTAGTTGCAAAGGGTTATAGTCAAGAAGAGGGTGTTGACTTTGAAGAGACCTTTGCATCCGTTGTAAGGTTAGAAGCTATTAGATTGCTTTGTGCCTTTGCTTGTTATATGGAAATTAAGCTTTTTCAAATGGATATGAAAAGTGCTTTTCTAAATGGTTTTATTAAAAAAGAAGTTTATGTTTCACAACCCCCCGGTTTTAAAGATCCAAATTGTCCAAACCATGTTTTTAAATTGAAAAAGGCTTTGTATGGGTTAAAGTAAGCTCCTAAAGCTTGGTATGATAGGTTGAGTAAATTTTTTATTGATCAAGGGTTTGCTAGAGGTACGGTTGATATTACTCTTTTTATTAAGCATTCTAAGGATAATATGTTAATTGTGAAAATTTATGTAGATGATATTATATTTGATGCTACAATGAGTCTTTGTGTGAAGAGTTTTCCAAGTTAATGCAAGGTGAATTTAAGATGAGCATGATGGGTGAGCTTACTTTCTTCCTTGGACTTCAAATCAAACAATCAAATGAAGGTATTTTCATCAACCAAGCTAAGTACACAAGAGAGCTACTCAAAAGGTTTGGCTATTCAAATGCAAAGCCTAGTGTCATTCCAATGAGTACCACAACTAAGCTTGATGAGAATGAAGATGGTAAGCCTATTGACCAAAAACTCTATAGAAGCATGATAGGTTATTTACTTTATTTGAGCGCTAGTAGATCGGACATATTGTTTAGTGTTTGCTTGTGTGCTCGTTTTCAATCATGTCCTACGGAATTACACTTGAAAGTGGTGAAATGAATTTTTAGATATTTGGTTGATACACCAAACCTAGGATTATGGTACTCTAGAGACACTAGCTTTAATCTTTTGGGATATTCCGATGCCAATTATGCATGAAGTAAAGTGGATAGAAAATCAACTAGTGACTCTTGCCAATTCATTGGGTGTTGTCTTGTATCCTGGTTTTCAAAGAAACAAAATTCGGTTGCTTTATCTACTGCGGAGGCCAAATATATAGCGGTCGGGAGTTGTGTAGCTCAAATGTTGTAGATGAACCAACAATTGAAAAATTATGGCTTTAATTTCAAAAAGACACCCGTTAAATGTGACAACACAAGTGCCATTAGTCTAGCTAAAAATCCGGTTTTCCACTCTAGAGCAAAGCATATAGAAGTTAGGCATAATTTTATTAGAGATCATGTGCATGATGGTGATATTGCTCTTGAATTCATAGATACTCAACATCAATTGGCTGATATTTTTACCAAACCCTTGTGTGAAGAAAGATTTATTTTTATTAGAAGGGAACTTGGAATGAGCAACCCAAAGTAATTGTTTGATTTCTTGAAAAGAATGGAACTATGTGTTCATGAAAATTAATTTCATGATCATAAAGTTCAATTATTCATAAAATAAAGTGTGTCATTTAGCCATTAAAATTTTGTATTCAAAATTCTCTTTTTCTATTAAAAAAAATTTTGTTTAGGTTCAGTTTAACCGATTCAGTTTTTAGTTTAATTCAAATAGAGTGCCTTTTTCTGCTAAAATACGTTGTTAATGGGTTATGTCCTTTTTCCTTAAAACAATTGCTTTTTCAGTTTAACCGATTAACTTTTTAGTTTAACCTATAACGTTTTGATTTTGACTGTTTTCTTAAACTCAGTCAAATTGTTTTACCTCCTTGACTGTCGAACTTCTCCACCAGACTCCTTGTTTTAACACGCTCTCCCGTTTCGTTTGCCTTGGCTCCCGAAATTCCTCCATTTTCACCCTATCATCTGATCGGCAACGTCTTTCCCGACCAGCGGTGCTCCCTTCTCCTCTTCCCCTCGCCTCTTCACCTCCCCTGTCCAAAAATTCCCAATTCACAACCCTGATCCCTTGCTGTTGTCCTCGTTATGATTTCTTAGCTCTCCGGCAATGGCGCGAACAAAAGGGCTCGGCTCGACAAACAAACGTCCACAAATGACTGATTCCCAACCATCTTCTCGACCCGGCAAGAGACTGAAGTGGAGTGCACCTTCGCGAAACAG
The DNA here is from genome assembly GCA_005392925.1 of Aquilaria sinensis. Lineage (NCBI taxonomy): Eukaryota > Viridiplantae > Streptophyta > Magnoliopsida > Malvales > Thymelaeaceae > Aquilaria > Aquilaria sinensis. Next base: position 417,955 of record SMDT01000860.1, on the reverse strand, counting down.
GTGCAAAGCTCCAAAGCGCGGCACTGCCTCTCAATCCCCTACTGAGCGTGACAACCCATCTCAAACCATCACTAAGGTACCTCAATCCCCTCCTGTGCTTTACTTGATAGACATATCTGAAGAGACTATAGCAGATATTAGGCAGTAAAAATTCTGTCCAAGCTTTGTTGTGAATACATGGTCTTTGCATCTTGAGCGGTTTCATGAGGTCATCACTTGGCTTGAGAGGCATAATTTGGTTCCTTTTTGTGAGACCCAGCTAGAGGGTTACTCCTCCTTAGTGAAAGAATTTTTCTGCAATTTAAAAGTGAAAAAATCAGGAGATATATTTCTGTTAACAAGTTTTGTGCGAGGGAAAACGGTTGAAATCACCCCAGCTTTAATCTGTCAAGTTATTGGCGTGGGGCATGTTTTAGAAGCTAAGGATTCCGACATTGAATCGGAAGGCCTTAACTATTTCTTTGCAGAAGTAGTTCAAAAAGCTAAGGTTTTTCCCTCACATCCCTCTCCCAACTTACTCACTACTGATCATCGAATGTTGCATTGGATTGTTAGAGGTGTTCTCCTGCCTAGAAAAAACTTTAGCACAGTGACAAAAAAAGATTCCTGCCTAATGTATAAGTTCGTAAAATGTTCTCCGATTGACTTTGGTGGATGGATTCTCAAGCACATGATCCAGGCTCGAAACAACACCAAACAAAGACTCTCTCTTCCTTATTTCGGTCTCATCTCCCGTCTCCTTGAACATCTTGAGGTTGATTGCTCGGGTGACACTCTTACCTCCCTTGCTCCGCTTTCTCTCACGGACAAAAAACGATTGGAGAAGAGTGCTCTTGAGTGGAATGGCCATTCTTGGCAGCGAATCCTTATCACTTACCAAGCTGCTCTTGATGCAGCCCTCAAGGATAACTTCAAAGACTCCTCTTGTGCAGAGGCCGTTGAGGGCATAAGTGGCAATGTTGGCACTGCAGCGAATCCCCTATCAATAGCCCAACCAGCTTCAATTCAAAAAGCTGTGGACAATTCAAGGCCACCAAATCCTCTTGAACAAAAGATCAAAGAATTGCGAGCGCAAGTGGCTCTTCTGTTATGACACTTTGGACTTGGCGGTGCCCACAACTTTCCAGTTGGGACTAAGCAAGCTGCTGCTGCCCCTGCACCGGTTCCACCACCACCTGCTGCCCAGATGATCTCTCCTCTTCATGGTCCTTTCTCTCCTGCACACCCCACCCCTGCTTGCTCCTCTACCCCGGTCTTACGTCGGTCCAAGAGCCTTTGATTTCTAGTTGGCAGAGTCTAGTAGTGACACCGACATATCTTCTACATGTCTTACTTTACTTTTGCAACTTGGGTTGTCTCTTTCTACTTTTTTCTATGCATTTAGACCTGTTTCTGTTTGATCTCTATCATTGTGGATTTGTTCATGTTAATGTCTCTTTGTTGCAGTACTTGTTGTTGATTGTGCTCTCTTACCCTCTTAGTCATTCTTGCTTTTTTTTATTATGACAAAAAGGGAGAGAAAATAGTGCTACTGTTGCAAAACTTTATGTTATGGCTTAGAGTGCTTTAGCTTTAATTGTTCTTGAAAATAGCATGCAAGAAGTGAGGGGGAGTGTTGATGATTTATGTTGGAGTAAGGGGGAGCATGATTATATTTCTTTGCTATTACCTGTGGAAGTAATTGGATTTTTATATATGTTGGATATTTGTGGTTGTTTTGTTGTTTTTAAACGGGAAGGACTACTCATTTTTCAAGGGAAACTATGGCAAAATTTTTCCAAAATATTTACACTTGACTTTCTCAAATATTTATTTCCAAAGGGTTTTGTCATCATCAAAAATGGGGAGATTGTTGGATTTGTTCCAAAGAAAGCTTTAATTTTGATGATGACAAGTAATTTGTGTTAATGTTTTTAATCTCACTTCATTGGTCAAAATAAGGTTAATTGAACTTATGATTAATTTCCAAGTGTGTCAAGTGTTATCTCAAAAAAATATGTTTTAAGATTATTGGGGAAACTTGTTTTTGGAAAAAAAATTAGTAGGTTATTAATTTATATTAATGTTTGAATCAAGTTTGATTTCCAAATGATCAGTTTTTCTAAGTTGTTTCAAGTTTAATTCATTAAAGTCACAGTTTAACAGGTCTTTCTATCACCTAAGTCTAACATGCTCCCAAGTTTTATACTTTAATACGTTAAACTGGCTTAATCCGAAGTCTGAGTTTCCTGTGAACTTTTTGAAACCATCAGTTAACGCGTTAAACTTTGGTTTTAACCTGTTAAGTCGAAGCCTGAAAGCTTCCGTTCAAATTTCTTCAAGTGGCGCAATTTCAGTCAAAATTTCAAATAGCACTCGGACGAATCAGAAGGACGCCACCTGTACAGCCCTGCAGAACATTAAATGACTTGTCTCCAGTTGCTTTTGACCGTTAAAGGGAGAAATCGAGTTTAACCCATTAAACTCGAAACTTAACGCGAAGTCTGGAAGCATCGTTTTTCTGCGTGAAAAACAGAGCAAACGGTCCCCAGTTTTTAAGGAACCTTTTCAGGCATCTCCAGTAGGGATCCAACGGTCTAATAGCTTCCTAAAGAGTATAATTACACCAAGATACATGTTGTAAACAAAAACTTGGCAACTAGAAGAGAGAATCCTTCATCAAAGAGCTTGAACTAGAAAAATTTCCAAGAACTTATGCTTGTGCTTTCATTGGCTTATCTAGCATTGAGTGTTTCTTTAGTTCTTACCTTGTAACCACGAATTGTTGAGCTTGCCTTGAGTGATTGAGTGATTTCCTTATAAGGAAAAGAGAGTTAGATAGGTTTCTAGTTAGCCTTTGGCAAAACTAGTGAGAGGTGAAGGTAAAAGGAACTACCAAAGGGTTGTGTGCCCTTGTAGGCTATTCTGTATCTTTTGTGTTTCATAGTGGAGAAGAAAACTCTCAAGTGGTGAACTTGAGGAGAAGAGTAGGCTCTCAAGTGGAGAGTTCGAACCTCTATAAAAATTCTCTTGTGTAAGCTTCTCCTTCTCTCTACATACTTGAGCTTTGGTTGGTATTTTATGCAATCTATCTTAATTAAACTTGTTTGTTTTCAAAACCACTTCAAAAGTAGCTTTCAAAGAAAATTTTAGGAGGATTGTGGTAGTCATTTTCTAGTCAAAATAGAGTTAATCTTTGTTCCTTAAATTCAATTTGAGTTTGAGGATTCAAAAACTCATTTGTGGATTATTTTTTAGCACAACCAATTCACCCTTCCTCTTGGTTGCACTTGGGCCAATAGGTATCATTTGATTTCTCTTCCTTTAGCCGTAGTTCGCTTAAATGTCACACAAAATTGATTCAATTGCTCTCCATGTCCCAAAAAAATAGGCATTCCCTTCCCTTTACTTAGAATATTAATATCTATTCTCTTGTATACCTATAAGCATGTTTCTAAATACAAAAAATAAAATAATAAAATAATATTTTAATATTTCTTTGCAAAAATAGTAACATTATGTGACATGATATACCATGCGGTATGCCTATAATTTACAGGATGTGGTATACCTAACAATAATGATATTGAATACCTTGAGTACATCAAGATGTTCACAATGGCCAACTTTATTCTTTTCCCTAAAGATCTCAATCGAGGTAACCATGGCGGCTGATGACTCCAACTATAGTCCATGTGCTTTCCATTCTACATCTGATTGTTACATCAATGTTAATATTTTAACTTAAATCATTCAAATTGGATTGTAAGGTTTGTCATTTATCGCATACAATTTCCCTTGTTCCTGACTTCATTTATGCTATTGATAATCTCATTTATTCAACATTTCAAAAGATGAAGGTGAGGATTTGAAAGCTCATTGGAGCAATGTTTTATACCCTCTAGTCCCCATGATTCATGAATATTTCATGATGTCTTTAAGGCTATTAATCATTCAATTAAGTTTGTTTCAATTACGCTACATAGATATGTGATTTCTTTGGTTGCAAAGGCAAAGTTTGTGACTTTGAATGCACTCAACTTTGGGTCGGTCATTTTTTAATTCTTTAATCTAGTTTGTTTTATGCATAGATTAATTTATTAATAATATTTATTGTTATATATAGTGTTTATTTGATTAAATAGTATGATTATTGAAAAGTGCTAGGTGGAAGATGAGCCACCACTGGTGGGATGTACCTCACCTTGGACCTTGAAGGGATAAATGAGGCTTGTTATTGGTTCTTCATCTAGCTTCCTGGTCATGGAATCACTCTCCTATTGGATGGTGACCCTAAGCATTTTGAACAAGTCATGTTGAAGAGCTTGGAATTGATAATCATCTAATGTGATGGGAGCCTTGCTTCTCATTGAAACTTGAAGGCGTAACATGGGCTCTTCAATGGCTCTTTGTTTGGCTTCCTAGTTGTGGGATGCCCCTGCCTGCTCTTGAGGGTTCCACCTTTCATTGATGGTGTTTTCGTCATTAGAATGATCCTAATTATGTTGAGATTTCTTCATGTCAACCAACGTCTCTCAAACAACACCAAATTGATAATCAAACTACCAACAACGGTGGTTGAACCAGATCTTCAATTGATCAAGTTAGGCAAATCGGGACTTGGAACTTGCGATCAAGGACAATGTCAAAGCCCCGAAGAATATCGCCAGGGAAGTCTTTTGATTGTCAAGTTAGCTTTTTCAATGATTAGAGAAGTAGCTAGGGTTTTTTAGTATGGAGTGCACACTTCAATATGTTGTGGGAGTCTTTTTTTGTACATGTAAGTGCCAAGTTGTGGCTCCTCATGAATGTGGTTAATGTGGGATCCTATTGACCCTAGAAATCCTTCTTATTAAATACATGCCTTAGCTAGAACTCTTCCTTAATTCAAAGGCTTCATGGACTATTCTACTTTATGGGTTTGGCCTTAAATCGAACCTAATACATGGTACTAATTTTGGTCAAAAGAATTTTTTTTCTTCTTCTAGGTTGACTAAGTTAAAAAATGTATAAAATTTTAACTACCTTTCCAAAAAGTGTAATTAAAGTTATTATTATGTCTTCATATATTAGCTTTTAAGTGATAGGTTTCAAATAAAACATTAGTAAAAATAAAAATAATTCATGAAAATTAATGAAAATGAAAATGTGATTAGCTTCTATTATCTATTTTTTGGTTTTGTATCCTTCATAGGAATTGTGTTTAGCTATGAACCTTTACTAATATGTGATATCAATGCAAAATGGCCCACGTGCACTAGTGATTCTTTAACTTAGCCAACTTGTACGAGTTGGTCCCTCAACTCCAACTCAGTATGACTTTATCCTTTAACTTGTAGAAATGGTGTGAGTTAGTCCTTTGGTTAACAGTGATTTACTGAAAAATTCATACAATGACTAATTGTTAAATATAGAACAATTAGAAGTTAGAAAAAATATTTTATGAACAACGAAAGAATAAGTTAAGGATTTTGCCAATAAAAGGCCAAAAATTTGCTCTTGACATGCACACAATGATGAATCAAACTAAGCACAAGGATCTTATTTTGGTTAAAGGTTCAATCATGGCTGAGAATCTGGATAACCCGCAGTTATAGTTGTCTTTTCAGTCGGACAAGTGCCAGACTCCTATGGTGAATAAGGGACACTGAATGAAAGGATCTTTTAGTTCCATGATATTGGCCAGAGAGGATTAAAAATGATTAAAATTATCAAACAACTAGTAAGAAATTATGAACTTGTAACAGCTCTCCGAAACCTATGGAAAGATCACTAAGGTAAGTATGAATTTTTATATCTAGAAACTCAAATTTTTCACACTAAATAATGATTTTAGTAGTTTGATGTAGCATAAAGTGAGTAATGTGACCATTTGAGCAAATCTTGCTACAAAGGAAAAAATGGTCATTTTGCCACGGAACCCTAAATTTTATACCATAAATGAGATTAAACTAAGGAATTAAAGATTTTAAATTGTTTTAATGATTCCTAGTTCAATTACATTTATGAAGTGAGAACTGAACACTTATGTGAGATTAAAGCACTTAAGTGCATACAAGGGAGAAGTTGAAAGACCAAAGGTTGAAAAGACAAGGGATAAAAAAAATGGGAAGTCTTTTTCCCCAACTTACCACCCACACCATTTTTGCTCCAAAGGAGCTCTTAAATCAACTTTAATTCGTTCCTAGCCAAATCAAGCTCCAAATTGATGATTCATGGTACAAATTGGAGGATAGAGATTAAGGAAGCTAGTAAACACATTTCTTCCTTAGTAAGCTCTTATTTTGTGCTATGGCTTGAGAATGATGTTGGGTTTGAGGTGATTGAGGCTTGGGCAAGTTAGAAGATTAGTCCCTAAGCTTGAATCTTGTTTTTGAAGGATGAATTGCAAGCTTGATTAACTTGTTATGCAATATAGTCCAAGAAACGTTTTTATGTCCCACAAAATAGGGGTAACAGTTTCTAGCTTTAATCTAGCTTTGTTATGCTTAAATTATAGTTATAATACATGTTCTTAATGCATTAGCAATAGATTTGCTAGGATAGAACAAGAAATGCTACATTAAATTGCAAAGGAGATGTAAGTGTGCCTATGTGTGCTTTGGTATTTCAAGTGTGTGATCTTTATTTAGGTAAGGGATTTTTATATTTTCAAATGTTTAATGGATGCATTTATATGTTATTTATCAAGTGAAAGTGATTAGAAGTGATTTAGAAGTGGTTTAGGGCAAGATAAGCATGAAATGTGCAAGAACCAAACAAAGAACACAAAGCAAGGCATTTGGCGTGACTACACCGGTGCCGTGATGCCAGGTTTGGCGCTGCAACACTAGAAGGGTCGTGCTAGACTGCGTGGTTTGGCCTATGGTGCCACCGTTGGCACCGCTGCTCTAAGCCTTTAAGGCCTGATGTTCAAGGCTTTTTATGGATGTCCCGATCTTTCTGCTAGCTTCTTCAAACCTTCCTAAAATATGTATGACCTTTGAATGAGTCTTAAAATCACTTCTAAGGTAAGATTAGAGTATCTGTTAGGTGAGTTAAGGGGTGGTTAAAGAAGTAGCTCAAGGCCCAAGTAAAAGAAGATGGCCTTAAGCAAGATCAAAGGTGCTAAGTAAGGAAAAGATGTTCTAAACTTCTAAACACCTTGATTAAGCTATTTTAGTTTAAAATGTTGAGCCACCAAATTAAGTAAACTCTTGTACAATATGATTAAGGGTAAAAAAGAATAAGTTCAAGGTAAGAATTTAATCTTATAATTAGGACTAAGTTGGGGTTGGGTTTGCACAATAGAATCCTTTCTAGTGGCAATTAGATAAGATCTCAAGGTGTACGAATTATAAGCTCGTACTAAATTGCATTATACATTGTTATATATTCATTGTCCTAAGATTTTCTTTGTAGGTGATATATCCCTTACTGAGAATCAATTGATTCTCAACCCTTAAGTTTCCATGTTGTGTAGATTATGCTTAGTGGGCCTAATACCAAAGAATGGGTGTTATGCTATAGTTTATTGCAGGTAATACATATTATGAATCATTAGTGATTTCTAAGTGTTGGGTTAAACATTTCATATGTGCTAACCAAGTTATTTGCATGGTTTAAACAGTTGTAAGCTAAGGAATGCATAAGGATAATTAGAAGCTTTCATCATAGGAGCTTAGCTCAGGTGAGAGCTAGTTATGATCTCAGATTAAGTATGCAAATTGATAAGTTATGCCTCTAATGTAGACAATAAATATGTAGACTTTGTAGCGTAAATGAACACTATAGGTACTCTTGGAATGTACATTAAAATTCTTTTGTTATGATGTACAATGAGTTGATACTTGAAGTATCATAGACTTATTTTGTGACTTCGATTGAATTTTAAAATTTGTTTTACAAATCCCTGGCCAGGGGTTTTAAATGTTTATTTTATTTACTTGAAACCAAAGTTAAACTTTGCATACATCATGTCTTGGGTAATCAACTAGTTACATGAATTGTTTTACAGAATTATAAATATTAACTTAGCCAATTGCAACTAAGTGTGGGATTACAATATCCCGATAAAGTAAAGGTCCTGGGGATGCCCTAAGCCGAAGTAAGGTCGAGATCTCGTATAAGGGTCAATGTCCCTTACAGAATTGATTTCACACCCTTAATCTCAAATTTCTAGCTCCACCACTATAGGGAAGACACTTTTGTTGATTTATGGTTCTACCTTTGTTTTTTTTGCTATTCTTGGCACCATGGCTGCCAATTGGTTTTCACCGGCTTGTTTTGGTTGGACTAGTGTGCCTTGCATATGGCGTACTTCATAATTTTGATCAAATAAGAACAAAATGTGGTCTAAATGATTATATTATGTGTGTGAAATATGTAAAGGCAAAAGTAAACAATAAAAAAAAGCTTAAGAAACAAGAGCATAAATTCATCTCAATTGATGAATACTCATAAATGTATTACTATTAAGGGTTTAAATCATCATTATATACTTTGAGTATAATTAATTTCTATATTTTGAGCATTTTTTCACTGGGTTACTATTCACGCATTTTTACTATTCATTGTTACTATTCACTGACTTACTGTTCATACACATATTTCACTATTCATATGCATATTTACTGTACATATGTGGTTTACTATTCATTAATATTAAAATATATATTAAATAATTATTTTTTTTTATGTTGGTAAAATTATCATTTGGCGACCCTTCACGAAAAAAATCATATCTGGAGCTGTAGACATCGGAACTAAGTGATTCCAAATTCATCTAAAAGCCAACACATAGATCTCAACTCTAATTCATTTTTCAAGCTAGTTTGATCATTTTCATTGCCAAAATCTAATTATAGATAAGACCATTTGTTCTTTCATGTGCTAAAGAGCATTTTGGTAGAAAAATCATAACTTGAGCTACAGATGTCCAATTAGAATGAGCAAGCTATCGATTTGAAGCTAAAGAAGAGATCTACAAGTTTCATGCTTTGAGGAATATCTAATTCAATGTCTACAATGGTCAAAAAATTAAAAGAATTTACAGCCCGCCTTTGTTGATTTGTATTTACCTACATTTTACTATTTTACCATTTCACCCACCCCAAAAACTCTATAAATAGGCACCTTGGGGGGGGGGGGGATGAATTCATGCCATTTCTTAGGCCTCATTTATGTTTTTGTATCAAAGTTAGCTTTTCTCCTTTGTTCTTGTTCTTATTTTCAATACTGAAGCTCTGTCCAAGGGTTTTCTTCTTGTTCTTCTTTTTGTTCTACCTTTGATCTTTCAATTCATGTTCTTTTCATCTTTTTATATGTTGTTTACTTTTATCATGGCTAACTAATCTTCTTTTTGCTAAGGTGAAAGGGTAAAGCTTTTGGTATAAAGGTTATAATTGATTTGAATGTATCGCAACGTTAACAGTATTTTCTTCCTTAATCTATTTAACTTCCCTCCTTGTTAAGTGGGAGTCTTGATTCATCATAGTCAATCATTGATACAAAAGCTATTTGATTCCCTTTATAGAATATGGCTCTGCCGGCTATATTGGAATCTTAAGTTATTGTTGACAAAGGTTGGCATGATGGATACTTGAACCTATTAGCAAGCGTTGGTGTTTTAAGATTAATAAAAGTTAATACTAACTAAATTCCCCGATTGAGACATCCTTTATGTGTGGATCTCAATTGAATGGTAAGATGGGCTAAAATTAATAATAACCGATATACTAAAAGTGGATTCTCTAACCTTAGCTATTTTATTTGAATTTGAGTTTTTAATTGACACCTGTTCACAATTTGCACCAAAATCTTTCCTTATTACCAAATCTGTAATTTGTATTTCTTAATTCACTTCTCTGTGGTTCGACACTCGGACTCCCGATATTTTATTACTTGAGACAACCTGCAATTGAGTTACAACTGCTAGAGTGCAGCATCAATAAAAACCAACTGCGTATGTAGTTTTGTCAGCTGAGAGACTGACTAGCATTGTTGTTGTATGTTAGAGGACAAAGTCATGCTGAGTTGGAGTTGAGGGACCAAATCGTGTGAGTTGTTCAAGTTCAAGGACCATTGAAGCATTTAAGCCATCTAAAATCCCTATTGAGTTCTTTTTTGAAAATAATACTCCCTCCGCCCCAGATTTTCTGCTCCACTTGTCATTTTGGGCAGTCCCAAATTCTCTGCACCATTTCCATTTTTAGTAAGTTTCATTAGTTAACTTTACCCTTATACCCTTCTTATTCCATTCTCTAATTTGACAGATACTCTTTTGTCCGATACTTCTCTGATCTTCGGTGGCCGTTGTCATCGTGATGCCGTTGGTTCTCCACAACCCTTTGTTGTCACCAGAATTGTGAACCCATTTACTCTATGAGGTCATATGCGAACCCGTGAGACGATGGTGGTGGCAAATTGGACACGACAATTGAACTCGACAAATTGGATATGAGACAATGATGACGACAGGCAAGAGATCGGACATGAAGGAAGCGAGAGGAGGTGATCTGACATTAACAAAAATGGATGACAGGAAAGAGATTTGGATGCAACAGGCTATCCGATCGGACATGAATGAGGTGTACCGAATTGATGACGAGAAGTGACACCCCTCCGTTGACTACAACAATGATGTGGAACTCTGAAACGAGTTGGTCTGGATGCGAACTTGGCGATGACAGATTAGGGCGAGAAGTGCGATTGGCACGACAATTGTAACAGAGGCAAGGAGATGAGTGAGATCAGGCAATAGAGGTAACGGACGTGAGATCGAAACAACGAAGGTAACGAAGGGGAGGCGATAAATTGGGGCGACGACGTGAGATTAGGGTGAGGGCCGATAGTGGCTATTAGAGGTGGCTAGGTTAGGTGACGAGGAAAGAGGGAAGGGAAAAGATAGAAACAAAGGTATAATTGAAAAAAAAATATACATTTTTATTATTTCTTAAACTCAATGTCAAATACAAACAGAGCAAAAAGCCTGAAACGGAGTCAGTATTATGTTTTTGGAATCTTGACATTTTGTTGGGCTTGGACTTTTAAGCGACACGAGCTGTGGTCCAAACTTCTCAGGCGATAGGAATTGACCCGCGTGCGGAAGGACTTGTTCAAGAACGAACGGTCCAGATCCTTCTCGAATTTGGATTAAAAAAACTCATTTTATAGCACTTAAGAAAAACAGAAAAAAGACCGAACCGTCTTCTCCAATTTCTTAGCAAACACGAAGTCGAAGTCGAACATCGAACACCTTATATACACTAGGAAGAGGGAACGTAGAGGATCTTCTTCGGAACAGGCTTCGACAATTCAACCAGATAAATATTCGATAGCAAGCCAGCGATAGCGTCTGAGAATCGATGGATTTCGAATTGAGGAGAGCCAGAGAGAAGCTAGAGAAAGAGCAGAAGCTGAGGAAAGAGGCTGCTCGGTTGAAGATGGAGAAAGAGAGGAGGGCCAGAGAAGAGGCCAAGAGGCAACGAGACGCCATTGAAGCTGTTCAGAGAGCTCGGAGGCTTGAAGCCATCGAAGCCCAGCTTAAGGTTTCACATAATCTATACCTTTCCACATTTTCTTTCTCATCCTTATACGCATGCTAGCTGCGGTTTCTTGTTCTCTTGGTCACGCTGGAATTCTATGTATTTTTGAAAAATTTAATAAGCTTGTCGAATTATCGCTTGAACACATTTCGTTTCGTATGGATAGGACCTTTAAGATTTGAAATCGATGCGATCAGATTACCGACGGATATGGTACCGATACGTGCGCCTAATTGACCCACTTTAGGGTTCATCATTTGTTCTATTGGCTAGATTTTTCATTTCTTTTACCATTATAAAAATTTTTCAATGAGCATTCATTTAACACCTCTGTTTTTATTTTTGTGATAAGATAACGGAATGATTTGATGCCAATTTCCATTTTGATAAATTTATTTGTTGTTAAGATGCATTTTTTTTTTTTTCATTTTCTTTAGGCTGAGCAGCAGATGCAAGAAAGTTTACTCTCGGGGGATGGGATAGTGTTTGAACGCATCTTGGAAGCTAAACAATTTCAAGGTGTTGGAGATAAGATTAAATTGCCTTCCTCTTGCTTCACGGAATTGTCAAATCAAAGTGCATTCGATAAGGGTCCCATATACTTTCGGCTGTCAGTAGTTCATCAGGAGGGTCTTCCAGAAATGAAGGATGACGAAAGTAATAAGTCTAGGGTCACACATTCTGGTGTTTTGGAATTCACTGCTGATGAAGAATCTGTAGGCCTTCCTCCTCATGTATGGAATAATTTATTCCCTAGAGACCTTTCTAATGCACCTTTGGTTGAGGTTCGTTATGTTAGGCTCCCAAAAGGTACATATGCAAAGCTTCAACCTGAAGGGGCAGGGTTTTCTGATTTGCCTAATCACAATGCTATTCTCGAAACAAGCCTTCGGCAGCATGCTACTCTCACTCAAGATGATGTTCTTTCGGTCAAATATGGTGAACTGACTTACAGGCTATGGGTTCTTGAAGTAAAGCCATCTTCAAGCATATCTGTCTTGGAGACAGATATCGAGGTGGATATTGTCAGTCCAGCCATCGAGCCAGAGATGTCACAACAGTTTCTTTTGAAACCACTCACATTTGGTACATCAGAGTCTGGATTGCTAGAGGAGGGAAAATATGCCTATTTTAAATTTTCAATCGATGAAAGTACGTGGGATCGGATTGCATCTGGCAATGTTAAAATTGAAATCAAACTAGATGCTGACGCAAGCGGTGGAGACACTGATATCTATGTGTCCAAACATCCTCTTATATTCCCAACCAGACATCAGCATGAATGGTCTTCCCATGACATCGGTTCAAAGAGTTTGATCCTAAGCTCCAAGGATAAGAGCTTGTCCACTGGTACATATAGCATTTCCGTGTATGGTTTCAAAGGGACAACAAAGTACCATATTTCAGTCGATGTTAAAGAAAGTAGCCATCAAAAGGCGGGCCAAAAAGTTGTCTCTTCTTCATCCACAGAGATGGATACTGTGGAATGTCCTAATTGCAAGCATTTTATACCTAGCAGGAGTATAGCATTACATGAAGCCTATTGCAGAAGGCATAACATCATCTGTCAGCATGCTGGCTGTGGTGTTGTTCTTCGGGCTGAGGAGGCTAAAAACCATGTCCACTGTGATAAATGCGGGCTAGCTTTTCAACGAGGAGAAATGGAGAAGCACATGAAAGTGTTCCATGAACCAATTAGCTGCCCATGTGGGGTGGTTCTTGAGAAGGAAGAAATGGTAAGTAGCATTCCCTCGTTTCTTGACACAATCTTTCTCGAATTTGTTCTGCAGTTTATGGCTTTTTGCCTTCTGTTGTAATTGCTGAACATGTTGTTTGTTTCTGTATATGATTCTGTCCTCGGCATATGTGTGTGTGTGTGTTCTCCAAATGATGCTTATGAGGTACCTTTTTGTTTGCACAGGTGCAACACCAAACTTCTTCTTGCCCCCTCCGCCTAATTGCATGTCGGTACTGTGGAGACATGGTTCAAGCGGGCAGCACCGCCATGGATGTCCGGGACAGGGTAAGAGGACTGTCAGAGCATGAGAGTGTCTGCGGATCTAGGACTGCTCCATGCGACTTCTGTGGGCGATCAGTGATGTTGAAGGAAATGGACATCCACCAGATAGCTGTTCACCAGAAGAACTAACAAGAGGATCTATTGGCTGCATCACCTTTTCTATCGAATTGGATGGTTAATAAACAGCTGCAGATGAAGTGAATGTGTAAGAGATATGATTGTGATCATAAGCAGTAATGCGAATTTTCAGTTACTGCTGTTTGGTGAAAGCTGGAGCACGTGTAGAAGGCGGCATATAAATGTAATGATGTGAATGGCATGTTTGCTCCAATTTAATGTGGATATCCATTTCCTTTTGCATGATTGTTCGGGTGGATTCTCGGATTCGGCTGTCAATACTTCACTGCTAGTCCTTTCCATTGAGATGAATTCACATTTTGCTGTGCAGCTGATGAATTCTTCTTTAACAGCCGTAACATGATCTCATGCGACTTGTATCTGATTGCAAGCGGTTGATGAAACAATTGTAGACTGTTGAAGGACGGCGCATCTGCAGAGAAGCAAAAACAGCAGCGGATTTTCTCGCAAAAAAAAGACTATAAATGAGCTACCCATTAACGGCTTGACCCACTTACACCTCTATTTATATTTTTTTTTGCGAGAAAATCTGCTGCTCTCGATTTAAGATTTATCGAGCTGAGTCTTATTGAATTCAAGCTCGAGCTTAAACTTGAAAATGGGCACAACACTTTAAAAGGCCAAGCTTGAACTTGTAAGTATCCACCCTTTTGTTAATGGGCTTAATGGGTTTTCAATAACAACGTATTATAATACTTTAATTATATAGCTAATTAAAGAGTTATTGGTTTAAATCGCTAAATTAAACATGATACATTTTGAAAAAAGCTTTTTATTCGAGCCTAGTGAGTTTTCAGGCTGAGCTTAAGACTTCCTCGAGCCAAGCTTAAGCCTAAAATGTCAGTTCGAGTAATTCGAATTTGAGCCTGAATAGTACTGAGCCAAGCTTGAGTTTAGTAGGCTTGGATTTGAGCTCAAACTTAGCCCGACTCTTTTACATCTCTAGCTGAAAAGACTACTTGTGAAAGAATAATGTTTACTAGCATGGTCCCTCTTTAGTCTTAAATGTCATTCTATCGTATACTTGGCATGTTCCACTGCTCCGTTTATATACTAATTTGGGTTATTTATGTAGGGCACTGGCCAATTTTTGTAAATTATGTAATTAACAACGGCTTTGTGAAAAATAACCAGGATAAACAAAATATTCAAGCATACATTAAAAACATCTTAGAAACATAAACATAATTTTTTTTTGTGAAATGTCAATTACATGAAGTGCACAAACCTAAAGTTGAGGTGGAAGCCAGTCTTCAATAGTTCATTTTTTAGCTTTGATAGAGCTTTTCTATAAATTAGATTTGATTTCTTTCAGTTTTGACTAGTACTTACTTAATATAGCTACCCTATATCGAATGTATGAAAAAGATATAGAGATCCAGACTTGTTTGTTTTATTTTGGAATAATAATGGATTTAGTTGTTTTTATCTTCGCCAGAAGATACATTTTTTCATTCTATTAAAGACCACATTAGTTCGTTGGAATGGTAGAGACTCGTATACGTGATGCAAAATTTCGTAGATTGATTTAGTCATTCATGTGTGTGTTTGTGTTGATCGGTAGGGAGAGGCTTTCGGTTTAGTGTCCGACATTTTTTTTTTGCATGCTTTCTACTCTGTAGTTTTTATGATAAAAAAATCGGCAAGAAATTTTAAAATGATATGCTTTCGAAAAAAAAAAATTTGAACAGATTTTTAAGTCAAATAAAGTATTGGTCTTTCAATGGAAATTTGATGTTAGAGAGGGGAAAGAAATTACAAAATAACCTATTAGGGAAAAAACCCAGAATTCGGATTCAATTTGTTTTAGAAAGAAATCACAATTCCTGGGCAGACATTATTCCTCTTTTTAAAAGTTCAAAACGTGGAGGACGAATTAAAAATAAGTCGCAAATGTGAACGTACTTAAAATATCAATTTATCTAAATCAACCTAACATCTTAAAGTTTGTATTTACAGATAATCACGGATTATATTGTTGTTTTTATATTCCTTTTGTGCCAGATGGTAATTATATTTCGAAACAGAGAAATGAAATCCTATATTTTACGCAGATAATGTGACAAATTTTTGTTTAAAAGTTGACTTGTTTGTATACAGTTTTCAACAGACGTAATAGTACCCATTGACAAAATCCTGAAGCCGGGACGTGTCAGAAATCAATCACGACCGAACCGTATCTTTCTGGTGGTCACATCCAAAGGGAAGAAAAAATTACTTAATAGCGGGTTGGTTGGGTGGATTGAGAAATGAGGAGGAATTGATAATTGTAGCCGTTATAGATCTCGCCAGTCCCACATCCACATGCTTAAGAAACCGACAATTTTACTTTATTTGACCTCTTTATTGTTTGAAAAAGCAAGCGAATCAATGTTTCCTTTTGGGCTTTTGCTCTTCCTAAAACAACAGAGATATACGGGGAAGCTCCTGTCTCACTTCAGCTGGAATTCGACCCAAGAGGTATGGATTTGATAGATGCTGCTGCCTTTTCTCTAGATATTTGGTTCAGGAAAGAACCTTTTTAGCTTCTCCATTGCTGGGGTCTCTGTGGTTTCCGAGAAAGTTTCTAGCTTCGGAGCCTCTGACCTTGCCATGCTTCTCTTTCGTTTCTCGGAGTGTCTCCAATTTCTGTATTCCTACTGAAATAACCATTCTTTTCCAATTTCCAGGAAGCTTTACATTTCCCTTTTTCTTCTCAAATTGGAGAGTAGATATGGCTACACTAAGTGATATTGGAGTTGCAGCGGCTATAAATATCCTTACTGCATTTGCCTTCTTTCTGGCATTTGCCATTCTCCGAATTCAACCCGTAAACGACAGGGTTTACTTCCCCAAATGGTATTTGAAGGGTCTGAGGCGCAGTCCATTGCGAGCAGGAGCTTTCGTGAGCAAGTTTGTCAATTTAGACTTGTGGTCATATGCGAGGTTCCTGAACTGGATGCCTGCGGCTCTTCAAATGCCGGAACCTGAGTTGATTGATCATGCCGGACTGGATTCTGCTGTTTACTTGAGGATCTACTTGATAGGGTAACTTTAAGTGGATGATATTGGATTCTGCAATGTAAAGTTCATAGGTCTAGTAGAGTAACATAAAATTGGTGACCAAGTAGCCCATAGCCTACTTTGTTGAATTTTAGCGTTTTGATCTGCGTCTCTCTGCTATATTTGCTCGGAATTTTTTCTTTTTTGGCTTAAATATGATATAAATAGAGTCCATGTTGTCCTTGTTGATTGATTTTGCAAATTTTCTCTCTGCTTCCTTTTCCACCATCCCCCATTTTATAAGTGCAGGCTTAAAATTTTTGTCCCTATTGCATTAGTTGCATTTGCGATCATGGTACCAGTTAACTGGACCAACAGGACTCTGGAGAGGTCAAGAGTGGCTTACACTGACATAGATAAGCTGTCAATATCAAACATTCCTCTTGGATCAAATAGGTATGCACAACAATCTCATTTCAGCTTCTGCATTCTCCTGTTCTAATTCAGCCTCTTTCTACTTTGCTCTCCGAAAATTTGGTTTAATGGCTGCCTAATTATCTGGCAGATTCTGGGCCCATTTGGTGATGGCTTATCTCTTCACCTTTTGGACATGCTATGTCCTGAAAAGAGAGTATGAACTAGTTGCAACAATGAGGTTGCATTTCCTTGCTGCAGAGCAGAGGCGTCCTGACCAATTTACAGTAAGTTTTCACTCTATTCATAATCATAGTGTACGCTTTCACTCTATTTATAATTGAACTACAATCAGACGAAGCAATCTAAGCAGTGAATGGAAGGGGCCTTACTACAGTGTAAATTTTAACCAGCCCCTTGACTTAAGGATGCAAGACTTTATCGCTTAAGACACCCCCTCACTGCAGGCTAGTGGGATGACTTATACTGGCCCTGTCATGTGGACCATGACAAAAGAGATTGGGGCCTCAACTTGACAGGCAAGGTAATGCCAAACCTTGCACTCTCGTACCATGTAAAAATCCAGGCGTTACCACATTATAAAGCCTTAACCAATCCCTTGATTTAAGGATGTGGAGTTTGACCGCCTACAAATTCCATGGTTTAGAGAGTGCTAAAATTTTCTCATTAAAGAAGGCATGTATGTTCACTATATCTGATGATGGTTGTTTCGTATTCCTCATTATGAGAAGTAAGTTCATGATTGCTGATACCTAACTGGCTTCCTTCAAGCTGGCAAGAAGCTTCAGCACATCACTATTGCTTTTGTTTGTAAGCACCAAGCACAACTGCAACCTATGGAACTAAAAATCATGAAAATTTGCGTCAGGATCAGGGTCAGGGTCTGGCTGGTATTACTTCCCCTGTGATTTTGCATGATTCTGATTTACTTTCTACTTATTTCCTGTGGTCTTTTTGTCTAGGTACTTGTCAGAAATATTCCACCAGATCCTGATGAATCTGTTAGTGAGCTTGTGGAACATTTCTTTCTTGTCAATCATCCAGATTCTTATCTCACTCATCAGGTATGTAGAGTAATAAAAATCTGGCCTTCTTTTATTTTTGGCCAAATATATTACATACACTAATATTATCGGTCACTCTCTCGCACACTACAAGCACTCACACACCACCCCTTTGTTTCTAACACACTTCTTATTCAATTTCACACACCTCTGTCTTCTTTCATTTCTCCACTGACACACACACTTTTTACAGCCGGTCCTATCATCATACATATACATTAGTCCTGGGTCGGTTTGTAACTAATTTTTAATTATTATGAAAGTTCTAGCTAGTCGGTTGTTCAAGCCTCTAGTTTGTCTGTTCCAAGTTGCTCTAATTCTCTTCATGCTTCTAGTTTCTTCCTTAAGTTGGTGTTGATTTCCAACAAGGTACACTGCTATTCAATACTCCACATATATAGCAGTTCATGAACCAGAAAAGCCATACATTTGCATAATAATTCAAGCAGAAACATCTGCATTTGCTCTTCTTACAAATACCATTCCCACAGGTCATCCTTTTCATTTGGCATTCAATTAGAGAGTGAGGGACAGAGAGAGAAGAAAAGATTATTAAGTCACTAGTTTTAGGTCTAAAATTTCTAATTTATAAGAAGGTTAACCGATGCGTATTAGTGCTAACAATATGATTATTCATGTACAGGTCGTTTATGATGCAAACAAACTCTCTGAATTAGTCAAAGAGAAGAAGAAAATGCAGAATTGGCTTGATTTCTATCAGAATAAGTATACAAGGAATCCTGATAGAAAATCTTCAGTAAAGGTGTTTCCATTTCCTAGAGACTAACTCCCTTGTATTTCTAGAGTTCTCTTTTAATGCTTACTTCTATTTATTGCCATGCCTCAGCAATGTTAATCACGTACATTTAATTGCTAGCAGACTGGTTTTCTTGGCCTTTGCGGCAAAAGTGTGGATGCAATTGATCTTTATGTATCAAGAATCGAGAGATTATCAAGGGATGTAAGTAGCTTCAGATAAGTTCAATTATATTTTCTGTTTCACATGTCTACTTATTTAAATTGCTTAATATTTCCCTGCTGGCATTTCTGTGCCTCCCATCAATTAAAGTTTATGGGGGTTAGGCTTCTAACCGTTGTTGAACACAAGTATGAAATAACAGTCATAAATCAACAACCAAATGCAAATCCGAAGTCTTGAAATATTCAACTAGTGATATAGCTAGTCTTGAAATGTGATGGCAGCTATGTTCCTCAATTTCTGCTAGATAAACCTGGAGAGAGAAAGGATCACTGCTGATACTAAATCCATCATGCCAGCAGCCTTTGTTTCCTTTAAAACTCGATGGGGAGCAGCTGTGTGTGCACAAACTCAACAATCAAGAAATCCAACAATATGGTTGACTCACTGGGCTCCAGAGCCACGGGATGTGGTCTGGGAAAACCTCTCAATTCCGTTTGTATCACTCGCCATACGGAGACTTATTGCAGCTGTTGCATTTTTCTTTCTCACCTTCTTTTTCATGATTCCGATTGCCTTGGTACAGTCACTTGCAAATATTGAGGACATTGAGAAAACACTACCCTTCCTCAAGAAGATAATTGAAGTGTGAGTTTCTCGTTTATGCATCATAGTATATATGCTTTGCATCTGTCTACATTTTTATGGCTCTTGAATGGGGAAAAAAGCTTTCTGCCTGCAAGTTCATCACAGATAAGAATCCCTGTGCTTTGCAATTCCTAGTAGAATAGCTGATATTTAGCCATATAAGCCAGTAAAGAACAGATTAGCTGCTTTTAGTATAACTGATGTAACTTGATAACAGAAATAGTTTGACAAGCGTACCTGTGAAGTAATAGGCCAATGACAGAAAGTATCAAAATTCTGAGTGGACTCAGCTATTGATGCTGCAAATAACAAGAGACGGGGGAGAGTTAATGGAGGTAGTAGCGTGAAATGGTTAATCTTCTTTGCTTGCCTTGATTGTATAGTTATTTCATACCTCACCGTCAAAAGCCTTTTCAGCTGACAGCTAGTTGCAGTGTTGCACTACAAAATTTAGCTTTTGTTCTTGTGGCTGCATTTTGCTGTTTCCTATACAAACTAATGCCATCCCATTTTCACACAGGGGATTCATAAAGTCATTCATTCAGGGTTTTCTTCCTGGAATAGCTTTGAAGATCTTTCTTGTATTTTTGCCATCGATATTAATGCTGATGTCTAAATTTGAAGGGTTCATTAGCTTATCCGAACTGGAAAGAAGAGCTGCAACTAAATATTACATCTTTCAGTTTGTTAATGTATTTCTTGGGAGCATAATAGCAGGAACTGCATTTCAGCAACTGAACAGTTTCATTCATCAGTCGGCTAATGAGTATGTTTCTAACCATGCATATGCAAATGTTGCTTTACATCACATTCCCACAGCCGACTAGCATGGATTATTTCATTACGACTTTCAACAGTGTTTCTGATACCTGAATGACACTTTGAGCTATCTTGGTGCCAACCAAGTCCGATATGGTCTATAGTTGACATTATCCATGTTTGATACTTACTCCCTCTACCATCTTTGTGCACCTTAATATCACTTTTGCCTGTGCAGAATTCCAAAGACTATCGGTATATCAATTCCAATGAAGGCAACATTCTTCATCACTTATATTATGGTGGATGGGTGGGCTGGAGTTGCTGGGGAGATCCTGAGGTTGAAACCTCTAATAATATACCACCTAAAAAATTTTTTCGTGGTCAAGACAGGAAAAGATAGGGAAGAAGCAATGGATCCAGGAACCCTTGGTTTTAACACTGGTGAACCACAAGTACAACTTTACTTCTTACTTGGCCTTGTTTATGCTGTGGTTTCTCCAATCCTGCTGCCCTTCATAGTTGTATTCTTTGGCCTAGCTTATGTTGTATATCGTCATCAGGTAAAACAGACATTTGCTATAGATTTGTTATTAGCAGATTAAAAGACAATATTAGAATCTCCTTTTGGGTTGATGATACATGCACAAGAATTGTGCAGATAATAAATGTTTACAATCAAGAATATGAGAGTGCCGCAGCATTCTGGCCCGATGTTCATGTGCGTATAATTACAGCATTAGTTGTTTCGCAACTACTGCTAATGGGATTACTAAGCACAAAACAAGCAGCTCAGTCAACTCCACTGCTTATTACTCTTCCTGTATTGACCATATGGTTCCATAGATACTTGAAGGGACGTTATGAACCAGCTTTTCTTCGTTACCCTTTGCAGGTTCGTTGAATGGACATCATTATTAGATGATAAGATTGGTTGCATAAATCACTTTAGAAACTGCAAATATGTGTTGCGTGCATGTGGTTTCTTGTCATGTTTTGTTTCTGTTACATACTTTTACCCTTTCTTCATTCTTCTTGGATTTATTTTTTCAGGAAGCAATGATGAAAGACACATTGGAACGTGCAAGGGAGCCACATCTGAACTTAAAGGGTTACCTTCAAAATGCATACATCCACCCAGTTTTTAAGGGCGGAGATGAAAGTGATAGTGATGAAGAGACAAATGAGCAAGACACCGAACCTGCACTCATCCCCACGAAACGTCAATCTAGAAGGTTCACGCCGTTGCAAAGCGAACATTGTGGGTCATCAATCTCCCTTCCAGGCATTAGTGAGGAAGATTCATAGCCTTGCCCTTTAACAGTTATACCATTGCTTTGTGTCCAAGAAAGCCAACAGTGTGAGTAATAGACCATGTATTTGTCGGGAATCATGAGAAAATTTAGTTTTCAGTTTTAGAACTTATCAAAAATTGGGGTGTTTGACAAAAATGCTAGCTATTAATGGTTAGTGAAAGAAGGCTATACAATGGCACTGTTTGGACTTTTTGGGGAGGGGGCGGCGGTGGAATACATTGTAAATAAGTAGTTTATTGCAGAAGTCATTGAAGTCATTGGTTACAAACACTTGAAGCACCTTTTTGTTTATCGCAATGTAGAGATTTGCCTTGTCATTTCAACAAGCATGCTGCATTCCAACTTTGAGTTCTATTTCTTACCAAATATAAACATTGAAACTTGCATACATGGTTAATTTCGAGTTCTCTACTCGTAATTGGTGGGCCCTAGTCGGAACTGTTCAACCCAAGCTTTTGATTTTGTTGCTTGAATTTTGATTGTGTAACTGGCCAAGCTTTTGATTTTGTTGCTTGAATTTTTCATTTACACCTGTGTCCAAATTATCACTGTAGGAGGGTGAGTTTGGTATTTTTATTTATACTACGTACAACTACAAGGACAATTTGTATCGTTCTGTCTGGGCTAAAATGCACAATTAGTCCCTTAACCTTGTCAAATCTCACAAGTTAGTTCCTCAACTCCAACTTAATATAACTTAGTCCTCTAACTTTGAAAAATTGTGCGACTTCGTCCCTTAGCTAATGGATTGAGCTATGACATTAGTAGCATGTTGAGGTGAAATTGTGCTATTAGATACTGAACTTTATTTGGTGGTTTACATTTTTCACTAAATATTATACACTTGTAATTCAGTCATGAAACCCTATCAGAGGGTCATAGCTCCTTTGACTATGCCTTGTTGTTTCCCAGCACCACCCCTGCCATTTGGGTCATTGCCAACCTCCCCTGCTCCATCTCTCTTTCCAAATTCATCAAGTTCAGCTGCCATGGAGGTTGTCAATAATACAAGCACAATGTAATATGAAAGAGGGTGAAACAGAGAAAAAAATAGAGTGAGAAACAGAGAGAATTTTTTAGAGGGGGAGAGAAATCAGAGAGAAAATGACCACATTCATTCATGCATCCTCTAATGGACTTCACAGCCTAAATAAACCAAATCTTTCTACAACATTGCACATGAATCGCTACAAGCTTAATCCTATGTTCCATCAGAGAGTCATCCACTTCAAAGAACTGCTAGATTTTGTACTCCCATTCTTGAAGATCACTGCCATCGAATCGAGGAAAATCTACTTTAGAAAGGTAAGCAACGAGCCAATACTCCTCTCTTCCACCATCTCTCCATTCCCGCTTAGTAGCAACATCTCCACGAGGCACTTTTCCCCTGCCCTACAATCTAGGCTTAAAGCTGGGCGTCCAATCTCTCTCCCAAATCATTCACTATTTGATTCGTAGTTCACAGATCCTAAGCCATCTGTTGAACAGTAGTGGTCAACTGGCATAAGCTCTCTCGAAGCTCATCCATGGCGTTTGCTTGTTTTGTTGATAGCTACACCCTTGGTCCAAGAATCGTAGGCTCAAATACCAACTTGATACAAGCACAAGGCAGTATGAAAAAGAACAAAACAAAAAAGAATGCAAAGTGAGAAACACACAGAATTTTTCAGAGAGGGGGAAAAATCAAAGAGAAAATGACCACATTCATTCATGCATCCTCTAACGGACTTCATGTCCCAAATACACCAAATCTTTATAGAACATTGCACATCATTATCCAAAATGAAAACCAGAAACTAGAGAAGGAAATAACGGAAATGGAAGACAACAAAGTTGAGCTACATTTGGACATTGCACCGTACGTGCATGGCAACTTGGGGAAGAAGAAACAAAATGCAGCATAACACCCTTCTGACTCAAGCACACCATTTCACTTACTCTGAAACTCACCATTTAATAATGGCTTCAACAGACTAATTAAAACCGACTAACATGTAGCTATATTAGTCCATGTCTATCGATTGAGCTCCCGACTCCTTAATCAACCCAAAACCACCGTCACACAATCTAGATTCCCTCCGTTTCCATTCATTTTAGTGCCATTGTCATTATTTGTCATTGCTGGCTCTACCCGACACTAGTGATGATTTGATGTCGGAGGTTCGCAGTTTCAACAAATGGTCTAACGTCAAACAAAGTAGCTCACAGCCAAGGAGTCATGACAAGAATGGACTCCGAAGCTTCGCGAGACTTATCACCGAAATAGGGGTAGATTTCAAAAAAGAGAGACAAAGAGAATAATGTTTCATTCACGCCTACTGCATGAGCTTACATGCACATATATAGTAAGGATATGCTGACATAAATATAAAAAAAGAACAAATGGTAATATAGATAAAAGAAGATGACAGGTCTCTGCTCATAACCGCTGCCATGCTGGACGTCCACATGTCCTTGCCCTGGCTTGTCCTCCAAGCAATTGCATCAATATCCTTTTCCCTTAAGTAAGCTCCTACATTCAGGAGCTTGGGAAATCTAGGAATCATCCAATAAGGTCCGCATAGTTCTCCCAAGTGGCGTCCTTAGAGGGGCCATTGCTCCAATGAACCAAAACTTTTGTAATGGCTGTGTGACCCTTCTTCACAATCTTTTTGTCTGGTATTGTGAGGGGAACCTTGACTACCTCGTCAACAAGGTCAGGTAAGCTAGCTTGCATCCTTGCATCTCCCATCTTTGCCTTCTATAATGAAACGTGGAGGACATTGTGGATCCTAGCTTCTGGAGGTAAGTGAAGTCAATAAGCCACAACATCTATGTTCCCCATGATCTGAAAAGGTCCACAAACCCTGGGAGATAATTTATGATGAGGGCCATCATGAAGACTGCTCTAGCGGTACTTTCTAATCCTCAAGTAAACTCGGTCTCTTACTTGGAAAGAACGTTCCGAACGGTGTTTGTCAGCTAGCTTTTTCATTCTTTCCGGTGCGCGGGCAAGGTGGTGCTTGATAAAGCGCAAGGTAGTTTCTCTAGCACTTAAGCTGCGGTCCATTGATTCCACAGTAGAATCGCCAGTGACATAAGGGACATGAACTAGAGGAGGTTGACCAAACAGGATTCGTACTAGTATGAAAGTTTATATTATACCACCATTATGCCAGTGGCAGCCACGAGGCCCAGGCCCTAGTTTAATCACCCGTCATACACTGAAGGTAAGTCTCTAGGCATTTGTTCACTACCTTGGTCTGCCCGTTCGTCTGGGGGTGATAGGACGTAGAGAGGTACAACTTTACCTGTTATAAGGCCATAAATTCCTACCATAAGGTACTAAGGAACACTGTGTCCCGGCCACTCGTGATAGTCTATGGCATTCCATGGAGTTTGAATATATTATCCATATAGGCCTTTGCAACACCGGCAGCTGTGTAGAGGTAAGTTAGAATAACAATATGTGAGTATTTGCTGAGCTTATCGACAACAACCATGATGACTTTTTTCCCTTCAGATTCGGCAATGCATCAATGAAGTCCATGGTCACATGTTGCCAAACCTTTTTAGGGATAGGCAGGGGTTTTAATAACCCTGTCGGCGCCGTATGGTCACTCTTGTAAAGCTGGCAGATGTGGCATTCCTAAATAAACCTCCTTACATTCTTAGACATGCCCTTCCAATAATAGAAAGAACCAATCATTTTCCTAGTCACCTCGACCCCCAAATGGCCTCTAGTTGAGCTGTAATGAATTAACTTAATGATCCTCTTTCGCAGTTCAGCATTGCTTCCTACAACTAATTTTCCCTTGTGCTTTAGTCCCTGAAGATCCAAAGTGAATTTGGGGTGGAATGAGGGGTTCTCTTGCTTTTCTTGGATGATTTTCTAGAGGGTGATATCTTGTAAGCAACTCTCCTTGATTTTTGAGATTAAAGGAGTAAAGAAAGTTGTAAGGGCCATGAGAGAAAGCTTATATGATGACACCCTTGATAAGGCATCAGCTACCTTGTTCTCACACCCCTTTTTATAGTGAACTTCATAATCATAGGGTAGGAGTTTGATGATAAATTTCTATTAGAAGGGAGTTAACATGCACTACTCTGTTAAGTGCTTGAGGTTTCACTGATTTGTCCAAATGATAAAGTGGTTACCCAAGAGGTAAGGGTGCCACTTTTCTACCATGAAGACAATGGCTAGGAACTCTCGTTCATATGTAGATAGACCCTCGTGCTTGCTCGACAATGCCTTGCTAATGTAGGCAACAGGATGCCCCCCTTACTGAAGTACTACCCCAATGCCATCCTTGCACGCGTCTGTTTCTATGACGAAGGGTTCTTTGTAGTTTAGAAGGGCAAGCACTGGTGCCTGGCTTATGACTTCCTTTAGACGTCTTCCTTCCCCCATTTGAACTCTTCTTTCCTGAGCAGGTGGGTGAGGGGTCTACTAATAACCCCATAGTTGTGGATGAAGTGACGGTAATACCCCGTCAACCTTAGAAAGCCGTACAACTGTTTAATATTGGCGGGCTTTGGCCACTTCATCATAGCTGTCACCTTGCTCAGATTTGGGGTGACACCATTTCTTCCAATTATATGTCCTAAATATGCAACCTCAGAGACGCCAAATAAACATTTTCCTTTCTTGAAACATAGCGACTGTTGTTGGAGAACTTCAAATACAGTCCTAAAATGCTGCAGATAGTCTTGCCATATGGGGCTGTAGATGAGGATATCGTTGAAAAAGACTAGTACAAACCTTCTTAAATGATCACGAAAATGTGGTTCATGAGTGCCTAGAAAGTTGATGGAGCATTCGACAGTTCGAATGGCATCATAAGAAACTCGTAATGGCCTTGTGGCGTGCAAAATGCAATCATGTGGATGTTCTTCTCGCACATGCAAATCTTGTGATACCGTGAATGACGGTTCAATTTAGTGAAAAATTAAGCTCCATGCAATTCGTCTATCAACTCTTCTATGACAGGTATAAAAAAATTTTCCTTGATAGTCACCTTATTCAATTCTCTATAATCGACGCATAAATGACAGGTGTTATCTTTCTTTTTTACGAGGACAATGGGCTATGAAAAGGGACTTGTTGCACTCTAGCAGTTGTAACCTAAGTATAAGTTGTCGCAAGTAATAAAATCTCGGGAGTCCGAGTGTCGAACCACAGGGAAGTGAATTAAGAAATACAAATTACAAAAGTGAATGAAGGTTTTCGTTAAATGTGTGAACAAGTGTTGATTAAAATTAAAATTCAAATAAAATAGCTAAGGTTAGGGGATCCATTTTTAGTATATTGGTTATGATTAATTTTAGCCCATCTTACCACTCAATTAGGATCCACATATAAAGGAGGTCCTAATAGGGGAATTTAGTTAGTATTAACTTTCATTGATCTTAAAATGCCAACGCTTGCTAATGGGTTCAAGAATCCATCATGCCAACTTTTGTCGACAATAACTCAAGATTCCAATATAGCCAGCAGAGCCATGTTCTACAGAGGGAATCAAGCAGCTTTTGTGCCAATGATTGACTATGATGAATCAAGACTCTCACTTAACAAGGAGAGAAATTAAATAGATTAAGGAAGAAAATACCGTTAACGTTGTGATCCATTCAAATCAATCATAACCTCTATACCAAAAGCTTCACCCTTTCACCTTAACAAAAAGAAGATTAGTTAGCCATAATAAAAATAGACAACATGTAGAAAGATAAAATGAACATAGATTGAACGATCAAAGGAAGAACAAAGACAACAACGAAAAAACACTTGGACAGAGCTTCGTTATTGAAAACAAGAACAAGCACAAAGGAAAAAATCTAAAGATGATACAATAACATAAAAGAGGCCTAAGAAGTGGCATACTTCACCCTCCCCCCAAGGTGCCTATTTATAGAGTTTTGGGGTGAGTGAAATGGTAAAAATAAAATGGTAAAATGTAGGTAAATACAAATCAATAATGGAGGGCCACAACTTCTTTTAATTTTTTTATCATTGTAGACATTAGATCAGCTCTTCCTCAAAGCACGGAAATTGTAGACCTTCTATTTAGCTTCGAATTGAAAGCTTGCTTATTCAAATCGGACATCCATAGATTAAGTTATGATTTTTCTACCAAAACTACTCTTCAGCATATGAAAATAATGAATAGTCTCATATGTAATCAAATTTTGGCTATGAAAACGATCAAATTAACTCGCAAAATGAAGCAAAGTTGAAGATCTATATGTTGGCTTTTAGATGAATTTGGAATCACTCAGTTTCGACATCTATAGCTCCAGATATGATTTTTCTCGTGAAATGTCACCAAGTGATGATTTTACCAACATAAAAAAATAATTATTATTTAATATTAATGAATAGTAAAACGCGTATGAACAGTAAGTCGGTGAATATTGAAAGGTGAATAGTGACTATGAATAGTAAAAATGCATAAATAGTAACCCGATAAAAAAATGCTCAGAATATAGAAATTAATCAAACTCAAAGTGTATAATGATTATTTAAACCCTTAATAACAATACACTTATGAGTATTCATCAGGACTCGTGTTGTTCCTCACTATCCCTACTTATAGCATTTCATCAATGATTTGTTCGATGGTGTCCTTCTGTAGGGCGGGATACCTTTAGGGTCAGACATTAACAAGACCCGCACCGTGTATGAAAGGTATCTGGTGGTCATGAGCCCTTGATGAGGGTAACCCTCTGGGTTCTTCAAAGAGCCGCGCGAACTCCCTGAATGAGCTCAGGATTTTGTATTATTATCTCGAAGACAACAACACAATTTTGTGTTGGTGCAAATCCTACCAGTTGTAATGCGAATGCTTGAGGCCTTGTATTTGTTGTCACTCTACCTAGATTCCTTTGAGTAGTTTTAGCTCCCACAACCTCTAATGATGGTTTCATAGCTCCCCTTAAACACAACTTCTCTACTTGATATTTGAAAGACATGGTGAGGGAGTTGAAGTTCCAGCTAATGTTGCCCAAAGTGCGTGACCATTGTATTCCTAGTACCATTCATAACTCCCCCACGGAATGAGAAGAGCATCTGTTTCGAACTTCACCCCTTGTAGCTTTCATTTCAAAGCTCTACACATGTTAACCGTGGAAAGAGTCTGCCCATCTGCAACAGAAACTCCCAGTGGACCAATTTGCTCAATTGGGCAACCAAACTTCCTAGCTAATGCTACATCTAGAAATACGTTTGTACTCCCTAAGTCAATGAGCATATGTATGGGGTGCTTACCAATGAACTCTGTAGCTTTCATGGTGTTGTAGTTTGGATGGCCATGGATAGCATGAATAGAGACGTAAGGGTTTTATGAGGTGGAGGCTCCTCGGTACTCTCTTTCTTCTCCAGCTCCTCATTGTCACTCTCCTCTTCAAATTTAACCTCAAGCCGGTTGAATTGTCCATTCTTATAATGATGGCCTAGGGTCAAGGTCTCATTGCACTAGAAGCATTGGTTCTTCGTGCATTTCTCGTTTAGCTCCTTATCTGTCAACCACCTCATATTAGGAGCTAGCCATGAATTGTGAATAAAGGGTTTACCCTAAGGAATGTTAATGTTCCTAAGGCTCGGGACATGCAGCAGCCCCTTTCTTTTATCCTCCCAAGACTTTCTTCCCCTCCTGTTTGAGGAAATGACTGACTCGTGCATTTTTGCGAGACACTGCACCTCATGCAGAGTCTTGGGCCTCAAGACTTTAACAGCATTCTAGATTTCCTCGTTCAATCCTCCTAAGAATTGTCCAACTACAAATTCCTCGGGTAAAGGACATACCTAGTTGAGCAACATCTCGAACTGGTTTTGATACTCTCACACTGTCCCTCTTTGTTTTAGATTTTTGAGCTTTGTAGCAGGATCGTGGTGCCCTTCTCCAAACCAATTAGATATGGCTTTCGAGTACAAAGCCCAAGTAAGAACTCAATCATTTGGCCAATCACGTATAAACCTTTTATGCCATTGTAGAGTGGGTCCCTCCAGGTGAATGAAAGCCATTGGGATTTTCCGATCTTTTATTGCTGAATTGATTTCAAAGATCTAATTGCATCGAAAGATCTATCTGTCGACATCATCTGCTTGAAACTTTGGGAAGTCAATCTTACCTACTCAAGCCACCCCCTGGTGGTTTCCCCCCTACTTGATGATAGGGAATATGACTTAAGCTTGCCTCTTGGTTAGCAGTTCGAGCCTGATAGAGGCTAATGATGAATCGTCGGAGAGCATCGAACTCTTCCTCTTGTTTATTGGCTACTTAGGCCAAGTCACGGTCATATTTAGTAGATTGTTCTTACAGTGACCTAGTCACCATTTCTTCCAGACTTTTCCTCAACTCCTGCAATCATATACCATCCGCCATTAGCTGTTGGGATCGGAGCTTTGATACCAATTGATGCTGTAGGTTCGCAATTTCAACAAAGGGTCTAACGTCAAACAAGGCAGCTCACAGCCAAGGAGTCATAACAAGAATGGACTCTAAAGCTTCGTGAGACTTATCACCAAAATTGGGGTAGATTTCAGAGAAGAGAGGCAAAGAGAATAATCTTTTATTCATGTTTACTGCATGAGCTTACATGCATATATATAGTAAGGATATGCTAACGTAAATATAAAAAAGGAACAAATGGTAATATAGATCAAAGGAGACGACATGTCTCTGCTCATAACTGCAGCCATGCTGGACATCCACGTGTCCTTGCCCTGGATTGTCCTCCAAGCAATCGCATCATGATTGAAGCCAAGGTCATCAAATCCAGCTACGTTCAATCATTGATGGTTGCTTCAATTCTTTGACACCTGTTGAAATCAACCAATAAAGATCTTTTCCAAAGTTGCCCCACCATCAATTCGCCAAAGGCTCAGGCAGTCGACAGTTTCTGGTCACTTCCGTTGTCAAGACTAAAAATGCACTCCGAATTTTAGCAAATCCAACTAATTGGTGACTTTTTCTAGTCAATTGCAACAGTGGTCAATGATCGAGATTAAGGCAAGGCCAAGAAATCCATGACCTAACTAGTATTGCCGAAAAAAGTCAATGGCGGTGGCGGTGGACGACCAAGAATACAACAATCATGGATGGTAGAGACTGAGACAAATAGAAGTAGCCATGGTGAGAGAGTTGGCTGCTAGAAAGCAAAAGAAGTCGATATTGACAACTGCGGCTGATAAAGAACGGAGGAAGAAGGTCGTGATGGAGAGGGATGTGGCTGTTTAACAATGAGAATGCTGAATTCCTGAAGATGAAGAAGTTGTTCATTTTTCGCCCTTAAATAAAATCATTCTATATATCTATGCAAAAATGATATCCTACATGTTGTAAATCCTTCAAACGGTTCTTTTTATAGCAAACTATCCATCATTTCTTTTTAGCAAAAGGGTTCTCCTCTTTAATGCTAAAGGATGGGCTTAAGTGGGGTAGAATAGGTCTGGATAAATATATTAATAGGATTCCTATTGCAACCTTTTTCATACTATAATTCTGAGTATAAAAAAACCTTATCATTTGAAAAATAACCAGCAAAACTCTAAATACTATGCTTTTAGGAATTTTTTTTCACTATTTTTGTAGCCTAGTATTGGGACGTTTGTCTTTAGTAGTTGTATGCATGTTGATATAATTTTCTTTGTTTTTCTTATGGACTAATTTTCTTTATTTAGTTCCCACATATTTAAAAAAAACAGACACACGGACAATAGTTACAACAATAAAAAGTGATAAGACGCTCAATTTGGTCTTCTATTTCGCCTAATATATATGCTCTGGCCATTGAATGTGCATTTGTTTTGCTGTTCAGTCACAGTTATGGTTTTTACAATTTAGTCACTTTTACTCAGGGACTAACTCGCTCAATTTCTTAAAGTCGAAGGATTAAGTGGCACCATTTCAAAGTTAGATGACTAAGTCATGGTGAGTTAAATTTGAGTGACTAACTAGTGCGAATTGACAAAGTTAAGGGATCATCCTTGAGTTTTGGCCTGTGGCCTGACCTCACCTTCGGCTTATTCAATTCGTGGCGCAACACGTTCGTCTGAGTTTGAGATCAGGCAGAGACAAAAAGAATCATACTTCCCAGAATCGGTGGTCTTGTTGATCTCCGAGTTTGGCGATGGACGAGGTGATGACCGTGGCTGATGCGAACTCATCCACGGCAGATTCGCCGCCGGGGAATCTGCTGCCGAACAATCTTCCTTTGTTGACGGCGTTCCTGGCCTTCGCCCTCGCTCAGTTCCTTAAGCTCTTCACCACCTGGTCCGTACTTGGTTCCTCTTTCCCCTTTCTCTGGTTGTGATTCTTAAGCTGGACCAATTTTAGATTCCAATTGTCCGTTCTTTAGCTCAAATCTGGAGTCTTTGATGTTTCTATTGATAGTCAAGTTCCTTAAGTTTCTCCATCTAGCCAGAGTTTGATTTGTTTGGAATTGTATTAATCTAGGGATTGTTTGTCAGATTACAGTTAGAAATGACTGATGTTGGCGTTCCTGATGAATACTTTTGGGTATTTATTTTCAATTTGTTTGACCTGTATATCAACTAGAAGAAGATTACATCTGATGAAAATTCTAGCCCTTATTTAGTTTCCCAAATTGGCTGTCTTGCGCAGGAATTCACCAGCGAAACAGTTTTCCGCCTTGTAGCATTTTGCCATTTACTTGGCAGAATTGATTGGAGAAAACATGTGGAAGTCTGAAAAAGGAACTCAACAGTCAAATGAAATATGGAAATTAGAAGAAATACTGTCCACTAAACTGTTGAATTAAGTTCAATGAACATTTGGGGTAGAATAGAATGAAAATTCAGTGAGTGAACAAGGCCTTACTGTTATAGGGTTTAAGTTGCATGCAGTTTAACGGTTATTGTCCAGTGAGGAAATAAGTGGAGATAAAGTTCTGCCAGAACTTCTTCTGTTATCTAGAATTAGTGTTGTTCATTTTATCCTTGATTTTTAGTGGAATCCCACCAAGTTCATGAATTCATGTCACAACAATGCATTTAAAGAGTATCTTATTCCCATAGTCTCAGTGAATGGAAGTTAACTACAGTGTTTTGTGAAATTTTGGGTTATGTATCCTGAAGAAGATTGCGTACAAGTGTTTCTTTTTCTCCATATGCTAATGGATTTTATAGTTTTTATTTCCTCCTTGATACTAACAAGTTAATAACATTCCATTCTTGAATTTGATCCATGATGAAAGAATGTTGTTTAACCAATCATTGTTCATTGCCAGTTATTTTGGAATTTCAAAACCTTTGCATATCATATCTCAGTTCGTTAACATGCTGCTCCTAGATTCTCAGGTTCAAAGAGAAGAGATGGGATTCCAAAAGGATTGTTGGTTCTGGTGGTATGCCATCATCACATTCTGCAACAGTCACAGCTTTGGCAGTGGCTATAGGTCTGCAAGACGGAACAGGTGGAGCTGCTTTTGCCATTGCAGTGGTCTTGGCCTGTGTTGTATGTCCTATCTAAATCTATCCTCGTATTTATGGTGGACCTTTTTTCTTTTTCCAGAAAACAGTAGAATTTATGACATATGATGCTTGAACAATTTGGAATCATGTAACACACAACACAGACATTTACACTGTCCATTATCAGTTTTTGGTGACATTGGTACTTTCATTCTCATTTTCTTTTGGAAGGGACTAAAACTGTATATCTATATTCAGTTAAGTGAGCTTAATGGTTCCTTGATAAATGCAGGTTATGTATGATGCTTCAGGTGTAAGGCTTCATGCTGGTCGACAGGCTGAAGTAAGTTCATTGAAAATTTTGATAGTTGGTTCCTAGTGCTGATTGTTTTGTTTTATGCTTGTGCCTGGTCTTATTCTTTCATCTCTTGAACTTAACTGCAGCTGTTAAATCAAATTGTATGCGAGTTTCCCCCAGAACATCCACTTTCTAACATGAGGCCTTTGCGTGAGTTACTCGGGCACACTCCACTTCAGGTCTGTTTTCTCTAAGTACTGAAAAGTTGGAAGAGCTATGTATTGGTTCTTGATTCTGCTTAAAAATTCTCATTCCACTGAAGTCAGCTTTACAATCTGCATATGATATTATCATTCATTCCCTTCATTTCTTGATTTGAGGAGTTCTTTCTCATCAACCTGTTAGCAAATGGTAATAAGCAATCAGATATTTTCTTTATTAATCTTTTATTCAACCATAATTGGGATAACTGTATTATGTACGGATAAAATCTAACGGAATATTCTAACTTCTATTCTACTGTTTGGCTTGTTTCCCATGAATCCTAAAACTTAGTGAGCTAGCTGGCCATCTTAGTGTCTATTTATCACTGCCATGAACTGTTGGATCTTGGTTGGCTAATTTGGCCCAAGCATCTAAGTGTAGTGGGTTACTTCTGCTTTTTTCCTTATTGAAGAATTTAGGGGATTATACGGTTCTCTATAATTTGATGATACTTCCCTACTTCCATTAGTTCTTGGGTGCAAGACTCCTAATCTTTGCAGTATGAGGATGGCCCATAAAAATACTAGTAATATAAGACATAAGCCACCTTAGCGAATTTGAAATCAAACTGCCAGGAAGTCCTTAAATTCCAATAAAAATCTGGACTTGCCAAAATACTCATTAAGCCTATCTAACCATAAAAGGAAAATTTCATGGGGTCGAGCTGGGCTTGAAAAGATGAGTGAAGGACATAAGTTGCCCAAAATCAGTAGCTAGTAGCGCAGTCTTACATTGTGTACATGTTCTTTTTGCTTATGTTTGCATTACTGAGCTGCTAAAAGGGTACTCATACCATGTATGCAGGTCGCTGCTGGTGCTTTACTGGGATGCATAGTGGCATTTCTTATGAGGACCTCTGGTTAGGTTAGGGCACAATTGAAGACTTGAAGTTATTGTTTGACAATGCGATCAATTAGGACAAGACTTACTCAGCCCTGAAAAGGAACAAGCGGATGCTTGAATTATTTCTAATTGCTGAAAGCTGTACAGTAAGTTGAAAGCTGACATTTGGCACCAAAATGTCAATAAAGTTTATGTTGAATGACTTCAGGAACAGTTTCGCCTAGGAAAGGCCGCGCAACGTTTCGAGAAATAACTCTTCCTCATTCTCTGGCATGTCTTTGCCAGCAGAGCATTTTCTAGGCATGACAAGGTGATGAACATGAAGGATGGCCACTTGCTCTGCTTTCTACTTATGCACGGGGCATCCTTGACTTGGACGTGATAGAAAAAATGGTCAAAATGAAGGGTGTAAAACGCCAGAGGATTTTTTGGAAATACTTATCAAATTCCATACTAGATTTAAACTTCATCCCTCTAGGCCATTAGGTTATTGACTTAGAGTGAAACCCTAATTCTAGTCCATAATTTCTTATGTTTTCGCATAGCAAACCTTGACTTTTGGTATCCTACTATCTGATCATCTCTCCATCGCACAAACCATGGACGCCTCATGAAGAAGCATAAGGCAAAACCGGTGGCCACCACCAATCTTGGCACCATTTTCACGCCCTTGCAATTTAATCAACATAGCCAATTTTTACCATGCATCATACCTCACAGCTCGCTTCAATGACCACATTGTTTCCTAAGCCATTTAAGACCTTGTATGGCTCAATACGTGGCCAACTTCACTGTAAATGTCATCCTTGAGCTTGTTGTTTCCAACTCAACCTTTCTTAGTTGCCCTTAAGCTTGTTGGAAGATGAGGAGGCCATATGAACTGCCAATCTGAGGCTCGTCCATTGAACCATAAAACTTTGGAAATCAAGGCTGTAATGCCCAAAAACTGTTGACATGTGCTCTGTCATCATTAAAGGGAAACTGAAGACAGAGAAGAGCCTCGAAACGTTATACATTCAAGCTAAACAAGTTTCAGAACTTCTAAAACAAATTGTCCTGAAGATCACTGAACTCGAAACTTATTGGCATTTTGATCCCAAACGTGTAGAAAACAAGGGCTTCTTTACAAAACTTTCTCACGTGCTCGCACATGACCAGCGATGACTGGCCGAAGTGATTATGTGTATGATTCCCTAAGGTTTAAAGGGTTAACTTACTGCAGGGTTGTTTTTGTATCGCATCTTCTTTACGAAGCTTCTACTTCATTTAATTTTTCTTGGTTTTTTTGGTTCATTTTTTCGGTAATTTGAGTTAGTTTGTGATTGGGGTTGGTGATGAGAAATGTAAGATCAATGTCCTTTCTATGGGATTTAACGGCAGAAGCAAGGAGCTTAGGGAGCGAATCTACCTCAATGTGAAGGGCCCATGCGGCCGGAGTCTTGTAATAGAGAAACAAGTGGCAGCCATAGGGATCGACTGCTGACGTGGTTGCTCAAGTACATTTCGTGGCCCTGAACCCGAACTTGGCTAATAGTTAGAAGAGATGGCGGAGTGGTTATTCGCTTTAGCCATGGAAGACA
Organism: Aquilaria sinensis; assembly: GCA_005392925.1. Lineage (NCBI taxonomy): Eukaryota > Viridiplantae > Streptophyta > Magnoliopsida > Malvales > Thymelaeaceae > Aquilaria > Aquilaria sinensis. Next base: position 381,775 of record SMDT01000860.1, on the reverse strand, counting down.
AAGCTGAGGTCCGATGAAGAGAGTGAGAGAAGGCGAAGATGCATGAGCGAGAATGGCGAAAAGTAGCTGAAGAGGGACTGAGGAAGATGAAGGAACGAAGGGGACGAGCAATGCACATGGGTTTTGATTTGATTTGGTGGAATTTGTGATGAACTTTTAGGCGATGAATTGATAGCAACTTGTCACAGTTATCGAGGAAGATTTTAGGGAAGAAAAAGATTATAGGTTAATGTACGGTTTAAGTCCTTAAGATTATATATTTTTATTAATTTTAGTCACTTGTTTTCAAGACATAAGATGTCATGTGATAGAGTAGGTGTCTTGTAGACATCTTTTGTCCAAGATAATTACTCAACTGACGGCAATAGATCAAAATAGGACATGTTAAAGGAAGTTGGGGACTTTGAGAAATACTTTTAAAGGTAATAGACCATTTTATGATAACCCTTAAAATAAGGGGACCATATTTGAATTTCACCGATAAATTGGTTTTAGGATAGTCAGAAAAATGAATTTGAATTTTGACCTTTCTGATGAATAACCATCGTTCAAAACACAAACTGGAGGGAAAAGTTAACGAAAAATCAGTCTCATCTTGTGCTTTCAAATCCAAAGTTCCTGAACAACGCTCGGACCTCAAAACCCTAGCAATGGCGGAAGCCCTCAGCCCTAATCCCCGGCAGCAGAAGCTTCCCATGGCCTCTCGTCTCCAATCCCCCACTAGCCCCTTCTTCCTCGGTTCTAACGATGACAAGCTCGAGCGAGCCCAGGCCCGAGCAGCCCGAGCAGCCGCGATCCGCCGCAAATCCATCGCCGTCAACGCTCCCCCGCTTCAGCAGACTGATCTGTTCCTTGGAAAAGAGCAGATTCTCGAGTTGTTCCAGAACTGCATCAAATTGGCCAGTGAAAATGTCCGTTTATTGGTCTTCTAGTTTTGAAACATTGAAATACGTACGCAGACAAGTAGCTATTACCGCATATATGGGCTAAATTACGGTGTTTTGATTTGCTTGCAACGGGAAATCTAGCATTTGGCTGTTTTTCGTTTCTCTGTACATGCTGATTCAATTGGATTGGATTTCGGTGCAGAAAATTAACCAAAAGAACACGTGGGAATTGAATTTGATAGATCATCTTGCCGAGATCATTAAGGTTGAGGAAGAAAATGAGGTGGAGACAAACTTTCAAAAGGTATGATAATTTTGCTCATTATTCTGATTTTTTTTTATTTTTAAATTTAAAAAAAAAAAAAAAGACGCTATGTTTTCCCGAATCTGGTATCTGGAATTCTAAAATTCTTTGCGGAGGTGGAGACGCGATCTTGACTAACAAACTGTTTTTGCTTTTGAAAAGAAAATACTTGGGGTTTTTAGCTGTTTTCTGTAAAGGAGAAAGATCTTATGGTTGTCAGGAATTCTTTCTAAGTGTGCTATGAAGGTAGGCAGGCATTTGGATAGAGCGTTGTTGATTGATTGCTTCGCATCTGAGGTAGCAGAAATTTTGCTGAAGCATGTTATATTATTTTGCTCGAGTAAATTGTGCCTACATTAACACAAGGATTTTATGTGACAGGAGATTAATATTCTTTTCAAATTTTTAATATTAATCCCTCAAATGGGCTTCTCTTGGTAGATCTTTTAGTTTGTAATTTGTATCATTACTGACGCTTTTGCTGCCAAAGTGCATATCTGTTGGTACAAACAGATAAACCTATCACTCCTGAGTCTTGATAGAGAAAATGAAATTATATGTTATGTCTAAATGTCAGTCTGAAGGAATTTCAGTTTGAAACTGATTTCCTTGATCCTTGAAATCTCAGAGTTGAGACAGTTTCAGTGGATAACAGTCTCCTTCATTTCACTGAAACAGGCCAGCTGTACTCTGGAAGCTGGCGTTAAGATTTACTCGCTGCGGGTGGACTCCGTGCATTCAGAAGCATACAAGGTCCTTGGTGGCATAAGCAGAGCTGGTCAAGAAAGTGACGAAGGTTAGATTTTGCCATCAAATGTCCAACTTGATTCTCTCTCTATCTCTTTCTCTCTGTCTCTCTCTTTGATGTAACAACTAAAAACTTTAAGCAAGCTTATTTAATACGTAGATTTGGGCCATAAAGTTCTACTTATGTTAATTTCTGTTTATCTCCCTTTTAGTTCTTCCCTGTCATATAAATCGGGAACTTGGGTCTTTCAGATGCAATTTTAGATGAACTGGGAATTGCTCTGACGTTTTCTCCTAATGATCTTCTGTTGTTTTAATTTTCTTGTTACTCTGTATCACACTCACAACAGTGAGAATGAACTCGTACGGGTAACTGCCAATGTTAAAAATATGTTTTCAGCTCGCTTTGTTTTCATTCTCTTTTTGAATTACGTTGATTGTTGACTCGATAATATTTTGATCTGTTACAATATATAGAAGTACCGCTGCAAGGTTTCTATAAATAATGGAAGAGTTTCAGTAAAATGCACTAGAGCTTGTCAATAATACCATGTCCTGTCTCTAATATTGCCCAAGATTGGCATGCTAAAGGTGTCAAGTAAATTGATCTTGGTTTTCCTTGCTCAAGCCTGCTCATCTCAAATGATTGACTTCGAAAAATTTACTAAAATTGTCAGGTTCCAGTTCTTGGGCCAAAATCATGCTCAACCTATTGCAGATTATTTTTCTCCCCAAACAGTTGCCAAAACCACAAGCCTAATGGGTTGTTATAACTAGGACCTAGAGTCAAATGCCTCTTCCTTCTTGACATGCCCATATGTATCCAAAATGCAATTTGATAGTAACTCAACTTACCCCCAAAAACATATTTGCGAACTCAAGAGCATTCCAGTAAGACTAAGGTTGATGTTTTATGTCACCATCACCGTTGTTTTGAGTTTAGAAGTTTTTCCAAAAAATAGTCATATTACTTCATATGCATTCCAATTTATGTGCATGTGTCCTTGTGTGCGTGAGTGAGAGAGTGGGAAAGAGAGAGAGAGAGAGAGAGAAGTAATGGAGGTGACGGGAATAAGATGTTGTCGGCCTATACGTTCTAAAAGAATTAACAGCCTACATCCCAAACATTTAAAAAATGAACTTAGGAAAAATACAAGGGATATGAGTGCGAGTCTCTCTCTCAATAACCTAAGGAAGTACGAGGGAGTTGTACACACATAGTCCATTGACTCCATTCATGCCAGATATTATAAGCATGCTTTGTGTAAAAAGATGTTTTGTTAGAAAACACATCTGAGCTCCAGTGGGCTAGGAGTACCCTTAGTTTAGTCATATCTTACCCTAAGACATCTCAATTAGCTAAGAAGAACTCAGGTATAAGCGAACAGCTAGCTTTGGCACTTGTTTAGGGTCTAAGCTCAAACAACTTTTCAAAGTGAATTCCACCCTGTTGAATGTACATAAAGACATGCTACATGTCAACCAAGAAAAGGAAGATATAATCAGAAAAACAGAAATGCATATCAGACATATTCCACTGGTCATTATGGAAGGAACGAAACAAAGTCATTTTTTACAGTAAACATTTGAATATCATAGATCCCTTCTCTTCAGTACAGTTGTTCTCTCATTTTTGGCTTTCAAAAAGGTGGGTAATTTTTTTGTACCTTTTCAGGATTGGTGTCTTAATCCTAGCTTGTGTGTTTAGACATTCCTAACTTTCTATGTGTCTTTGGTTCCTAGAGTTGGTCGGGTTGTTAAGGTTGTGGACTGCTGCTGTATTGTTCTGCTGTTTTTTCCAGCTTCTGGCTGGTTCTGAATGAAAGTTTTGTTTTGCCGATCCAAAAAAAAGCACCGGTCAACTCTGTACAAATATGAAATGAGGAAAAGAATGTTATAATCAGTCTTTTCTGATGAATAAACCTATTTCCTAGAAGAGAATTTAGTTAGTCAGTGTTTTCTTGAATTTTTTCACTCAGATTCTTTTGTGATATTGTTACTGAACTTTTAGTATTTTTTTTTTTTTTTGGGGGGGGGTTAAGTTCCAAATACAAGTTCAGAGGATCCTGACGGTGGCTGTGCGCGAGATAATCAAAAGAGAGAGGCAGACAAAAAGGTTTGCAGTTTCCTACCTTACCTTTTTAGCATACTAATACCGAACCATAAACTAGAAATCATCTATATTTGCAGATTTCACCTGTATCAACACTGGAGTCAACTTTTGAGGCCCTTAATGTGAAAAAGTTTGATGGTAATTATGCACCCTAGCTATCTGAACAGAGTTCTGGCACTTAATTTCAAAACTATTACATCTCTGCTTTCTGTTCTCAGCTGCATTTGCTGTGGATCCACTCTATCATCAGACATCTGCTCTGTTTGATGAAGGTGGAGCCAAGGGTCTCCTGTTGAACAATCTTGGAATTTATGGTGGATGTCATGTGCTTTTTGATTCCCTTGAAGTACCGGGGAAGAAAACACAACCTGCAGATCAATGTGATATATCTGAAACAATTGATCTATCATTCACTAAAGGTTATAATGCACCAGTGCCTCTTTTATCTTCTGTACGTGAAAACTGTATGGACTTTGGACATTTTATTAATTTCATTATACAGAACTAATAGATCAGATGATGTCAAACATGGGAGTGAGAGATGAGATTTCTCCGACCCTGAGGGATATAGTAAATCAGTTGGACAAAGATCACAGACACACATCAGATTCCATTTCTCATGGCCAGAAATCTGCAGACCAAGTCTTCTGTGAAACGAATGAAACTGAGCTGGGTGGTAATGTATTTGAGCAGGGTGAGACTTATGCTTTTGATAATGATGATCCATCAAGTGTTGTTGATGAGTTTGACAGGGAAGATCCAACTTGTATGAGTCACCATGAGGTTGGTTCCATTTCAATTGATTTTTATCTTTACGCTGCTATGTCTATTCTCTGTTATTAGGAATGTCGAGGATGAAGTTTTTGTCTATTGACTTCACAGGAAACTGAGGAAGTATCTTTCAACAGCCATGATATGGATGACACATCGCAAAATGTTGATGAGTATCTGTTTCTAAGCTTAGGATATTTGTCAAAGAAAAATGATTGGGCAGGCCCTGATCACTGGAAGTATCGGAAAGCTAAAGGTATAGACAATTTGGCTGCTGATATCGTTGATAAACTCTGTTTTGATTGTCTTTTATGGTTTGCTGTTATGGTGCTAAATTTGAAACATGTTCCCTAGGTTCCATGGATGATTCCACCAACGAAAAGGAATTGAACTGTGGAAATAAGAAAGTGGGGAAAAAGAAACAAGCAGAACCTGATATAGATTTTATAAAAGCTTTGGATGAAGAAATGCCAGACATCTTTTCTCCGCCAAGAAATCCGAAGTCATTACTTTTGTCTTCAAAACGGCCACCTTGTAATGCAAGATTGCCAGAGGATTGTCACTATCAACCAGAGGACCTTGTCAAATTATTTCTATTACCTGATGTTTTGGTAAGCTCCATACTGTCTCGGTATCAAAACAATTCTTTTAAAAGATTCTTTTTTATCGATCCTTTTCTTGTTGACCTATACTTGTTTTTATTTGTAGTGCCTTGGTAGAAGGAGGAGAAAGGCGCCAGGTAAATCCTGTTGCCAAAAGATACTTCTTGGAGAATTGATATTTGATATGTTAAATGTCTGCGACAGTGCAAGTAACTTGAGTTATCCTGTTCTACACTGCTTTTGAATGTGTAAAAGTATCATTCGAAATGCTAGTTTCCCCCATTCTTAGGCCTTTTGTACATTTGCAATTGGTTGAGATTGCTTTAAAAAAATCAATGTCGTTGGATCTTACACTCGGCTTCTATGGAAGAATGAAATTTAAAAACAGGGTTTGGCTTTTATGGAAGAATGAAATTGCAGTAGGACCCTGATCTATTAATACTGGACTTGACCTAAAATGATTCCCCTCTCGTTTTACCAGCTGCAATCTATATGTGGGATTCATATGGTCTCCAATTATTATGTTATTGGAGCTTACTAGAGTGAAGTTATTCTTATGCAGTTGAGTTAAAATTGTATGTATAACTGACCATATGTGCTTCGGATTCATCTTTCTTTTAGTCTCTTGTTACAATGACCAGAGTATTCGATTACTTGTTAAATTAGAGGGGAGTTGATCAACAAGTCTCATTCCATTTGCAGATGAATCAAGGCTTCCCAGTGATGAATACGAACCAGAACCATTCTCTTCATGGGGGGATGGCTTTTCACAGGATGGTCAGAATGATGATGAAAATGACCACAGCGATGTCCAGGATACAGATGCACTTGTATCCCAGCCTCGGCAGGTGCATTTCTGTCCTTTTTTTTTGTTTTTATTGAAATCCCCCCTCTTTACAAGTTCATTTATGCCTTGAAATGTGAAGGCACCCTGCTAGACAATATATTCGAGTCATGCAAAATTCACCTTTGCTTCGCTTCTAAAATCCAGGTTAGTAAAATCGATGTCCAGTATGACAAAAGGTCTAAACAAGTTGATGTCCAAGAACTAAAAGGAACTCTCTGGGCACATATTCAACAATCTCCAAAAGCGCCATCTCAGGTATCTTAAATTGTAGAGTTCAGCTTTAGCTGGTTGATGTCTCTCTTCATTTTGTTGGATAGAGTGTCCCCTTTCAATGCGGTGGCAGTAGCACCAGAATTTCATCCTTTTCACGTTTCTCCATTGGACTTGCCATTTAGGTTTAGTACTTGATGCGGCGTTTAGAAATGTGGATAAAAGGAAAAAGGAAAACACGTTTAACTGATGATTCGGTTTAACAATATAAAAACATCAGTCCGAAGACAACCATTCCTTCCTTGCTACCAAAGTCTTTGTACTAACTTTTGGCGTGTTTGTCTCGTAATAGGGTCCAAACAAAGAGACATCCTTCAAGGACCTTCTGTCCAGCTTTCCTGCCGACTGCTCTGCAGCAGCAAGTATTGAAGAAATCTCTCCTCATCTATGCTTCATATGCCTGTTGCACTTAGCGAACGAGCATGGCCTGGTGATCACAGGTTGCTCCAACATGGATGATCTTAGTATATGCCTTCCTTCCTCTGATAGTGTACAAGTAATGTAAAGCCTCTTCTGCCTTCTTTCACTTGTTAAATGTCATTGAAATTTGGAAGTGTTCCATATTCTGCAACTTCTTAATATTCTGCATAACTGCATTATGAATTTGTTATGAACAGCCGAAAGAGTTACCATAGATTGGTCTGTTGTTAAGAATATTTAATTGATTAGAACACAACTCTCACGCAAGCATGGACGCTTTTTGACTTTCTTATTTATACTCGATTCGATTTTTTCTTATTATTAAACGATGTTTGCAAGTAATTTATCTCATATTGGTGAAACTAAACAAAATTAGATACTTATATATGGTGATGGTATATTTTTCTATTAGCTTAAGTTTTCAGGAATAAGCATGGGGTCATGGTCAAATGTTATATCTCATTCTCAAGTCTTATAATTGTTAAGCTACAATTTGTAATTGTAAGCTTTCAGGAACAAATAAAATTAAATAATGTTTATTCAAACTTCCCCAATACTTTAATGGTCATTCATTTTTTTATTAAAATTAAACAATGTTTAAAGACTGAGATTTGTCTATAATATACTCCATTTAGTTACGGATCCATAAAATAAACAATAAGTCGAAAAAAAAAAGTTGAAAATTGTTTCTTGTCTGCTACATTCCAGAAAATCATTTGAGAAAACAACACTCTGGCTGAGCCGGCTTACACTAAAATGATCGTTTACGACAGTGGGTTTGATTCCATAAAGGGATGCGCTTACGGAAAAAATAAGAGATTCAACAAGGAATTTGTTAAATGTGTTCAACGGAAAAATGTTGAGTGAATAATCCTTTACTTCCTCCCGTTAAAAAGAGTTTAATACTTGTCAGAACCGTTATTGGGTATCCAAGATTCAACTTCTTTCTCTTCTCAGGTGTGTTAGATGTATCAGGATAACGTTTTCCTGTTCCTGAAGTATTCTTATCGTTAAAAAAACTGTTAAAAAGAAAACAACATGAATTGTCTTGATGCACGGGGAAAAATTTGAGTAATAAAATTTAGATTTTATTTTTTTTAGGTTAATCAGCCTTCCCTTCAGGTTTGGTACTAATTATATTTTTCGTCGCAAGATTTGAAAATACACTCTTACTCTAGTTTCAAGACCAATATAGAGAATACGACTAGAAAGAAAACCTCATAACTTAAATTGTCTAACAGTTGTAAAAAAAACTTATTAAATGAATTGACTTCACTAGAAGATTGTAATCAAATAGATTAAATTATACTTACCTCATCTCAAAAACGATGAAAAGTATTGTTCTTTTTACTGTTCAAAATAGATTAAACATTTTCTTTTTAAGAAAATTTTTAATATCTAATTTACGGATTTGAATTGTGTGACATGTAACAGATGTCATGGACAGATCTAGGCCATCCGTAGCGTCTGTCATCTGTCATCGTTGGAGTTTCCCTAATTTACTATACCACGTTTATTTAAATTCTTGTTACACAAAACCCCAAAAGAAATATTTTTCTTTTTTAATCTTCATCAAAATTTTTACTACACAAAGCTCTAGAAAGAATCTTTTATTTTTTTTTAAACATTACTCAAACTCTAAGTATATATAATCCAAAAAAGGATTTTTTTAATTTTAATTTCAAGGGTAAAATTGAAACAACACTATAAATGAAAAATAGCTTAATCTTCATTCCAAGATAAATGCATCATTTTTTATAAAACATATGGAGTAATTAATGGCGGCTCCAGAAATTATATCATGTGAGTGTAAGTTTCGTGTTTTATTTATTTAAAAAATTTTCATAACACAATTGGTATTGAGGTTGTTTTTTTTTTTTTGTTTTAATTCATATCTAAATGAAATATAAACACACTAATTATATTCATAAATACAAACTATATATTTTTTCTTTTGGTAGATAGATATTTCTTTTTGCATGAAAATATACTGCCTCATAATCAACAGACTCATTTATTCTTTTTGAGTTTTTCTTTTTTCCAATAACATTGGAATTGTTCCTTTTGCATTTGATATGTATTCTAAAATATTGTATTTTATAAGATATATATCAATTGTTGACATATTGCAATATGAGATAAAAGCAATTAATTGGAATTCTTTTTATTTTTAAAAAGTAAAAAAAATAGAGAATTGTATATTTATAAACTAAATAGAAAAGTAATTGCATGACTTGCAATCTGATAATTATGAGAGCGATGTATAATATTTTAGTGGTTGGAATTCTATGAGAGAAATATGTTTTCTTTTAAACAATAATTAAAAAATTAAAAAAAAAAAGCAAATATATTAGGATTTAAATATATTAAGTAAAACAGGATTCTTGTCTATACAGTTCAAAGAATTAACTTAGGTAGGATGAAGTGGAATCTAAGGTAAACTTACAATACGATTTTCTTGTAACTATCTCGGGTAAAATCCAAATTTGATACCCTAACTTTAAAGGTCGTCATAAAGTAGTCCATTAACTCAAAAAGTAACTATTAAAGTCCTCTAACTCAACTCACGTGCCCTATTTTGGTCCTTTTTGTTAGTTCAAGCGTTATTTCAAACGGAAATTACCTATGTGGCACTTAAATTGCCACATGACATCCACTTTTATAGCAATAAATGACAATACTGTAAGAATAATGAATCTCATGCTTAAATTGACACACACAAATAATTTAAGGACTTAAAATGTTGATAACCCTAGTTTCATCATCTTCCCCAGCTCTCATCGTCTGCAAGCGTCGCCATCTATACTTGCCCCATCTCACCATCTCTCCATCCCCTATCTCTTAGTCTTCACCGCCACCATTTCTCAGTCTACGCCGCCGTCATCTCTCCATCTTTCATAAAGCCCCTGTCGTCCTCTTCCACACTGATAACTTTCCTCCACATTGATAGCCCTCCTCCCCTCATGTCCCGCTTTCTTCCTCCTATCCCTCCACCTTTTCGGGCCTTTAGCATCCTTTCTCCGACTTCCAATTGCCGCCGCAATCCAATCTCGTCAGTTTTCCCGATTAAATCTTCCCCAAATGCTTCTCTGAATACGACTGATTTGATCGCTGATTCATTTGGTTTGTCGCCGGCTAGGTACTCACTGTCTAAAGAGAAGTTTAATTATCGATGGAAGCCAAGAAAGAAGGACAGCACTGCCAAAAACGTTAGCTGTTGAATTTGGGAGAAACACATGAATGAGAGAAGGAATGCCGGCAGCTACGAAGAAAAAGAAGGTTTAAGGAAAATTGATAATTTAGGTCCTATAATTATTTACTTATGTCAATTTTAACTAAAAATTTCCTGTTCTTCTACTACAGTCATCCACATGGCAATTTGGGATCCATAACAGGAGTAGCAAGTGCCACGTAGGAAAATTCCGTCTGAGATAACGCCTGAACTGATAGTGGGGACCAAAATAGGATATGTGAGTTAAGGGACTTTAATTGTCACTTTTAGAGTTAAGGAACCACTTTAGGATAACCGCTAAAGTTATCAGACTAAATTTGAATTTTACCTTAACTATCTCTTACAATACAATTTTGAGTTAAGAAAACCAATGAATGAATTGATGAAGTAATATTTAAAAGATTCATTGTCAAATAAAAATAAAATTATGGGATATAAAAATAGATAACAAATAATCGAACTAATTTCTAAAAAAAAACTAATGAACTATTACAATGATAAGCAGGATAAGAAGGCACAAAATAAATGAATTTATGCGAAACAGTAAATTTGTTAGGTAACAATGCAATATTTATAGTCGAATTATAAGTTATGTCCTCAATTTGCTATATATTAGTCAATTATAGAAGGACCAAATGATATGTTAAAGACTGAAATTTAGCATATGTTTGTGTGGGCATCATATGCTTTTAGGAAGTTCAAAAGATTTAAGGGGGCAAATAATAATTGAAAATTTATATTTACCAATTTTGGGCATATGTGACCTAAGGTTTTCAAGAATTCAATTGCCCCCATTATGGAACCGCTCATAAGAGTAATTTTAAAGGTTAATATCAAACTGTGTAAAAGATGAATGTAAATAAGTTTATGATTCCAAACAGATGGTAAATCTATAATGAGTATCAAAACTTGATGTAAAAAGTGTGATTGAACTTTTCTTTTTAGTCTAAAAAAAAATTAATAACATAACTATTTTTGTTTACATGTAACAAATTTTAAGAGTGTGGTATAGCTAGAGAGAGGGCAGTACGTGTCTGTTAGTGTACAACTCTTGCCTTGGGCTCACGTTTCACGTGTGCAGAACATTGCCAACGCTCGTCAAACAAGATATCATTTGGTATATAAAATTGGCATCACTTATAATAATTTTGAACTTAACTATTGATGGCTATATCATTTAGTAGTTGCCTCATCATTTCAAGTTTTCATGAACTTGAATAAATTTACTTCTTCAATTCCCAACTCCTTATCTTCACCAATTATGTCGAGTCCTTTACACTTCTTAAGATATCTTTCATGCAATATTTCTTAGTTTAAAGTCAGTTATAAAAGTACATATTTGTTTATAAATTAAGAGTCAAAACCACCTTTTTATCTTTTGTATCAAGAATTGACGCATGATCAAACTAACTTTTTGGCCGAATGAAAGGAAAAAAAAAACACATACACCACACTCTTTTTCTACCCTACAAGCAAAAAGGTAGGACTTGTTTTGCATAAAACACAACATAGCTTCATAGGAAATCTCTTCTTTCTTTAGTGATGGTGAGGATATGTAATTGTGAGAAGGGTGCAATATTTTGAATATCTTTTGGCTGCATTGTTTTATTTAGCACATAAGGGTATATGGCATTATTCTCAGTTTTACTTTTATTTTTTTCACCTTTTACTATTGTGAGCACATATATAGTTATATTGACAACCAAATTCATGTTTTCTTACTATAATAATAACTAAATGATGATATCAATACAGTTTTTTTATTATCATCATTATTATTTTTTTACTTTGTGTTGTATGGATGTAGCTATTATCAATATAATCAACGTAATCAAATTATGAACAATAAATTTTGTTTCAATGTAGTACAATTAAATTCATCAACTTAATTTATAGATAAGCTAAATATGTTTCATCCTAGATTTTTTTATCAAAAAGAAATTTTGTTTCACTAAAATTGGTTGTTGTATTATTTGAATATGTTTATAATATTTCCCTTCATGATAAATAAATAAATAAAATGTAAACTCCCCCCTACTATCTATTTTCATTTTTATAAATATGTATATAATAAATAATTATACTTTTTCCGGTTCTTTAAGATAGAAATTTATCTATAATGTATATATGTAATCGAATACGGCAATGCTAATATCATCATTTTAAATATACTATTTGGATATTAAGTACACACAAATTAAAAGAGCTTCTTTACATAGTCTCACTATATTGTGTAAAGACCACAGAATCTATTTTGTTCATCCTTTTTATTTCTCTTGTTATATGTAGTTTATTTTTAAATTTTTAAATTGCATCACAGTTACCCTTTCACCACCTCTAAATTATGAGTAGTTTGATCATCATTTCTTTCTTTCTTTCTTTTTTTGAGAAAGAATTTTTTTTACTTTATTTTACTTGCTTTGATTTTTAATCAATCTCTCACACTACTATATTGAGAACTGATTATAGGGTCAATTTCGATATTGTTTAGTCCTTTTCTACATATTACCTTGCCTAGAAATAAGAGAATACCAAGAGCATTTTTTCAACCCGTTCCAGTAGCAAGAAACTACTAGGATTTGAAGCAAATTAACAAAATAACGTTAAGTTTGGTACCATGACGTTTTCTCTTCTTCAGTTCTTCCACTCCTCGCTCAACAATTCATGTAATTTGGGCCTTACAATAGAAAAAAAAAAATACTTGTAAACCAAGTACAAAACATGGAATGGGGTACATTTCAAATAATTTACTTGACAAATAAAATGCCAATAGTTAATTATTAAATGAATTCATTCATCTATTTTTCATAATTGTACTCGTAAAGAGTTTATTGACCAATTTATTGCAAGTGATACCTAATTATTTTACAAATGTATTATAGATTTTAATAATGTCTATTTATTTATTTACTTATTATTTATTTATGAGTTAACTTTTTTATGGCAAGAATTACATGTTAAATATGCAAATATTGTATCATTTTGGTTATTGAAATAATATTAAGTCAAATTACAAACTCTATAAAGTTGTTACTAACACAATCATTGGGAAAAGATTGTCAAAGTTCAAATTCAAAACATTTAAAAATCCTAAGAAATAATTAAATAATTTAATTTATTAATAATTTCTCCGGGAAAAAAATCTAGTGTAGAAGTGATTTAAAGATTTAAAAATTAAAGGGCTAAAGGTATTTTTGACCCCTGAATTCAGACAACCTGGATACTTAGAAACTCATGACATCAAATTGGTCCAACCTACTATCTCAACTTAGTAAACTGGTGCACTTAAGCCTCTTTCCCCATAATGCCAATCATGTATTTTCCTAAGTTGGACCACATGTGTATCCTAGAGGATGATCTAAAAATTGCGATTTTCATTATTCCAAGGGATAATTTCACAAATAGTCCATAACCTTTAATTAATTTTTTAGTTTTTTCTCCCCAACTTATTGATTGCTATGTGTTTGTTATAAACCTATTAAAATTGTTTCATTTTAATCTTTTACCAGATGAAATTATTTAGGTTAAAGTAACTGTGTAACACAAACTTTTAAAATTGTAATTCAAAATATTGGATAAGTATCTTTCATTAAGTTTAAGCCAATTAACAAGTTTTGATGATCAATAACCAATTTAAGTTAGTAGTTTTTTCTTCCTGAGAAAATTTTATTTGATTTAAAGAGAGGAAAAACCAGTCATTTGTAGTATCCCTTAAATATAAAAAAAATATTGTACAAATTAAATTTATTAGAAAATTGTTTTAGAGTTGTTGACATTACAACTAGGGGTGAGCATGAGTCGGTTTGAGTTGGTTTTCTGATGGAACTGAACCAATCTGAAATAACCTCAATTCTAAAAATTTTTACTCAACCCAAGAACCGATAACCGAAAGGAACCAGGACCATAGTTATGGGTTTTTCGGTTCTAGTTAGGGGTGAAAAATGGGTCAGGCCAAGCCCTAGCCCACTAGGCTCAAACTCGGTCCCTTTATTGTTCGATACTACCCGAGCTCAAGTCCAATTTTTCAAGCTCAAGGTAGGCTCGAGTTTGGCTCGAAGGCTCGCCAACCTCGAACGGTACATATAAATCTTTAGTACCAGAATTATAACTTAGCTGAAAAATAAGGACTGAATCTATAATTTCCTACATACTAACCAGCAAGGTTGTTAAGATTGGGATCCTATCAAGGATCGTTTTTTGCCATGCAAGATCGGGATCGTAAAATCGGATCGTAGGTCGTAAGATCCTATAAAAAACATAAAATTTCTTGTCTAAATAATATAGTTTATGTAAAAGACCAATTATATTAAAAACTCAAGTAAAATTTTAGTGTCATAGTAATGGTAAAACCTAATTATTGATACAATACAGGTAAAATTCAAACTGTAATAGAGTATACATCAACATAATCAATAAAATAATTAATACAAGTCTGAAAAAAATTCATGAACAAACACATTATTGACAAATAGAAAAGAGTACAATGTCCATAATTTAAATATCAATAATTGACTTCTAATAAATTTAAAATGTATAATGATTTTTTTACAGTATGTAAATAATTTAAAATTAGTAATTTTTTTCTTCTTGATGAAATAAGTTCAACTTACATATAGGAAAAACTGGTAATTTGAATATCCATTAATTGTAAAAAATATTATTATTATTATTATTATACACACACACACATACATATATATATTTATATATATATATAATTTATAGTAAGACAGTTACTAAATAATTTAAATTATGCTTTAAAAAGTTTTTATTAGACAGCTACCTTAAGTTAACAAATTTCGTCCAATTGGGGATCAAAATGAAATGTTTTTAATGAATTTAGAACCAAAATAGGATGTTTTTAATAGGTTTAGGATTTAAAGAAAACATTTAATAAACTAGAAATGAAAACAGAATGAAAATCAAATGTTAGGGACCATCCATATAATTTACCCCCAATAAAAATCAATAACCGGGTAGGATCGATAGGATCTTTCGATTCTACGATCCTACGATACTAGTCGCGATCCTATTACGATCCTACTATGCCTTCGATCCTACAACGTTTTGACAAGGTTTTCTATGTTAGGATCGTAAGATCGTACGATCCTACGATCAGAATCGTGATTTTAACAACCTTGCTAACCAAAGAAGGGAAACTTATATACCTTATCCCAAACTTTTTAACACTTTGCTGCTCTACCCTAAATTCGTAAACTTCCCAAATAAGTCATCATCTTCCTCAAGACAAGCAATAAAATCTGCTTCATTCGAATCCATTGCATTTTTTCAACATTGACCCATTTACGGTCACCCAGCTAGCCTAAAGAAATGAAAACAAGCCAATTGAACACAATAAGCAAGGGTTGAAAAAACAAGACAAAGCACTCATAAATAAACATTTGAACTTCTCTACCTTTTCTGAAAGACGGCCAACAAAGGATCGCGATCATTGAATCACCCAGCAAAGAATCGAATCACTATTGTCTTCAAAAGAATCATGATCGCCAAATTGGTGAAGACCTCCGCAACTAACACCGAAGAAGAGAAAGATGGTGGTGCTGAGAACGTCCTCGATGTCATCATAAAGAAAGGAAGCGGGATAGTGGATCTAGCGTTCCTGACGCCAACAGGGAGGATATGGACATAGGGGCCTCAGGTTAAAGCGGCAGAGATCTAGAAATTTTTGTCCCAAATAAGTGGCAGAGATCGAGTTGAAGCCAAGCCTATGCTTATTTTCCCATACCAAAAAAGGCCCGTTAGACCCATTATTATATAGGATCGAGTTCCTTTTAGCTCGAGCTCGAGCTCAATTAGGATTCGAGCTTATTTTGAGGCATGAGCTCGATTGAGCCTTGCTTGAAAAGCTTTAACTTGAGTTTAAGCTCGAGCTGCCCGAAAGAAGTCTGTCCCCTTTTCACCTCTAGTTCTGGTTCTTGGGTTTTTCGGTTTATATCATATACCTATAATAACATTTAAATTCAATCAAATTGCATTCAAAATTAGTTTATGAAATATTTAACATAATACACAACTAAATCTATATTTAAATACACACATTCTTATTAATATTCAAAGAGTTTCACATGCTTACATAATACAATAAAAAGGCAAATGCATCTAGTTGCATGCGATTTCACAAAATACCTTTGCAAATTCTGAAAGATCATTGATCAGATAATTTATCTTCTTTCTTTTTTTTTTTGTACAAAGAAAATAATATTTAATATGATATATATACGTTTGTTACTTAAAGCAAACCAACCACTATGTCATTGTAATTTTTTACAATATGAAAACGTAAACAATTTCCTATCCCCTGTTCCAATTTAGATTTAATATTAGGAATATTTGTCTCTAAGTTTAATATAAAAGACTAAAACACCTTCACAATTCTTTATTTTTCAATATATAAATGTATGGATGGTTTTTGGATTGGTTTTGATTCCAAGTAGAACCGACCCAAAAACCATCATTTCTCACATATGTGGAACTAACTTGCGAACTATAGTCAATTTTTACCTAATCCAACCCAACTCAACCCAATATGGGTGATTCGGGTTGAATTTCAGTTTTACCTAATGCTCATTTCTAATTACAATACAAAAAGCTTATATCTAACAATTACGTTGATTTAACATGTTCAACCAATGAGGGCCAAAATGAAACCTTTCTTAATCAATTTAGGGCAAACACAGAACATTAATAGGCTAGGAACTAAAATAGATCAATTATTAAATATCATGAACTATCCACTAGGACTACTATTATTCAAAGACTAAATATCATTTAAATATTTTATTTTTTTTATGTTTATTGTATGAACATCAATAGGTTGGAGATTAAAATAAAATAATAATTAAATGTTATGGATTATCAGCTGGCAAAGTTTTTGTGTTTGACCATTTTTTAAGAAAATCTGGCCTAACATAGTTTTATCATTTAATACAAGCTAAAATCTCAGAATGACCATCAAACTCTACCAACTACACTAGTCACTTTTGACCATGCCCATATGAGGATCAAATTCTAAAAATTGTGGCCCGTTATTATTGTGTCATTAGCCCTTAGATGTTTTAATTGAAAAGTTTCTAAAAGCATGAAGCAAAGAAATCAAAATCTTAAAAAATTTTAAACTTCACAAGGGAAGCAGTATAGAACTAAAACATATCCTTTTCCATAGCGGTTAAATAGCTAGTGAGGCTGAGGCTGAATAAAGTTTGAAACTTTGACGAATGAGTGGACAAAAAAAAAGCTTGAGGGACTGATAAGCATACTGGTAAAATGTTTGATGGTGAATCTAGATACTTAGGGCCAATTTGTTTGAGCCAAAGTCAACTAACTTTTTTTAACTTTTACATTTTTTTTACCTGAAATCAATTTTATTTGAAAGCCAATGTTATGAAGATACAATAATCAATTTGAAAGTAAATTTTTATAATGTTGTTAAATTTTTATGAATTTTTCTTTTTTAAGACTTGAAACTAGAAAAATTTATAAAAATTTAGTAAGATTATAAAAATTGTATTTTCAATTGATTATTGTAACTACATAATATTAACTTTTAATTAAATTTAGTTTTAAGTAAAAAAGATGTAAAAAATAAAAATAAGTCATTTTATAGTCAATTGACTAAAGTTAAAATGAATTGGGTGTTAAGCCTTCAACACAGGCAACACAAAAAAAAAAAAAAGTATACTGGGAATCTTTGAAATTCGGATCGGCCTCCACAGTCCACACCACAATAACGGGCTGAAACATATTTATTTTCAATAATGGGTCCATGACCGTTCGTCCATTCTTTGTGTTTGCTGTGCCTGTCTTTTCCGGTACAGATATTTTCTGGCTTTTTACCCAAGGGAACCACTCACTCACACTAGTAAAATTGCTGCATTATTAATATGCAAGTACATATACCTTATTTGCTTCTTCCCTAAACACCTACGCAACCCACCAGGCCAAATTTCCCATGGCAATCGCAGCTGCTGCTCCAATGACCTACATCAGAATGGTCACCACCATGTCCCTATCTTCGCCTTCCTCCACAACATTGTCGTCGACGCCGAAGCCCCCGGGTTCCGGCCTTCCGCTCCGGCCGGTTCCCGGATCTTACGGTTGGCCGTTGCTGGGGCCGATGGCGGACCGACTTGACTACTTCTGGTTCCAGGGGCCGGAGAATTTCTTTAAGAAGCGCATGGATCAGCACAAGAGCACGGTTTTCCGGACCAACGTCCCGCCGTCGTTCCCTTTCTTCGCTGGCGTTAACCCCAACGTCGTCGCCGTCCTCGACTGCAAGTCGTTTGCTCATCTCTTCAACATGGAATTGGTGGAGAAGAAGGACCTTCTGGTGGGAGAATTCGTGCCCAGTCTCAAGTTCACCGGCGACATCAGAGTCGGAGTCTATATGGATACATCCGAACCAAAACATGCCAAGGTACACTTATTAGTTTTTAGCAAAATTTTTAACCCTTCACACTCTTCTAAAATTTTACTTCTTTCACTTGTGGTATTTAATGATTAGGCATGGGTTTAATGAATGATACAAAGCCACCACCAAACCATCAAATAACATCAAAACTATTCAGATTAATTTAACTTTGTGATTATCTAATTTGGTTTCATGAGCACTGAATCAGTTCAAACGGGTTGTATTTATACGACAAATTTCCACACGATAAGTAGTTTAACTTTGTCTATGCGAAAATCTTTTCATATTTATCACAAGGAAACAATATAAATGATCAATTTAGCTCTTTTAGTCTTTTTAATAAACAGAGTAGTGGAACAAACTTGATTATTATAATTTTAATGAAAAATTAAGAATCTGAAAAAGCAAAGAATCAGTTCTGTATACTTGCTTATCTGATTAATTGATGTATTATATATATACTAATCAGGTGTTTGAGTTATAGTAGATCCGCCGTAACGTAAACACGAGTTCCAGATATTGTGTCTTGTTTTTCTACTCCTCAAACACTTCTGTCTGGCAATTAACTCCCTTAACTTGCAAGTCCTTATGCCCTCGGTCCCAAACTTTGCTTGCTCATGATTCGACCCCAAACAACAAATTTCCACAGCACCATGTGGCCTATCGATGTAGTTTATTTATGGAATTGAATCAAATAGTTGTGCCCTGTAGTCGGATAAAATTGAATAATTATGTAAACTGGAGAGTTAAGAGTAGTTCGAAGACTTATTGATACCCGTAAGTGATTATAGATCAAGCGCGAGGAGATATTTTTGGCCACATGTCTCTTAGCGAGGACATGATTGATTGGTCGAGGCATGGGACCTCAATTGAGATCATGTGCCGTCTTTTTCATTTTTTGGTCTGGCTTTTAGCTACCGTCCTCGTCATCCTGCCATGGCCGAACTTGGTAATCAGACAGCGACCACCTGAACATCATCATGTGGCCTGCGCCTATCCCAGAAATCTTAGTCTATTGATCGTGACAATGATCATAAATAAACAAGAGCGATTAGTTATGTGGATTGAAGGTGATTTTGATGCCCAAGAATTTTCATATATAGTTGCTGGCCTGCCATACAAAAATAATTTAGTGATAATGGCAAGTGAATTTGCTCAATGATTTGTTCATCACTCGGGTTCAAATGATTCGTTAACAACTGGAGAATGGAATTTGCAGGTGAAGAACTTCAGCATGGACATTCTGAAACGGAGCTCCAAAGTTTGGGTCGATTCGCTGCTCGCCAACCTCGACATACTCTTCTCCACCATCGAATCCGACCTCTCCAAAAGCGGCACCGCTTCCTACCTTTTCCCTCTCCAGCGCTGCATTTTCAATTTCCTCACCCACTCCCTCACCGGCGCCGACCCTGCCGCCACTGATCCCGAGATTGCGGATTCCGGCTACTCCATTATCGACCGCTGGCTCGCCATCCAGATCCTCCCCACCATCTCCATCAACGTCATCCAGCCCCTCGAGGAGATCTTCCTCCACTCCTTCGCCTACCCTTTCTTCCTCGTCTCTGGCGGCTACAGAAAGCTCTCCTCCTTCGTCGAGACCCACGGCGACGAAGTTCTGCGGCGCGGAGTCGAAGAATTCGGGCTCACTAAAGACGAGGCCCTCCACAATTTACTTTTTATTCTAGGGTTTAACGCTTTCGGCGGCTTCTCCATCTTTCTCCCGGTGCTGATCAATGCCGTCGCCAGCGACAAATCGGGCCTCCAGCCCCGACTGCGGGAGGAGGTGCGGTCCAAGTGTGGGCCCGGGGCGAATCTGGACTTCGAGTCCGTCAAAGACATGGAGCTGGTGAAGTCGGTGGTCTATGAAACGCTGCGTCTGAACCCGCCGGTGCCGCTCCAATTCGCCCGAGCCAGGAAAGATTTCCGACTCAGCTCGCACGAGTCCGAGTTCGAGATAAAGAAAGGGGAGTTGCTGTGCGGGTACCAGCCTCTGGCGATGAAGGATGGGAAGGTGTTCGATGAACCCGAGAGTTTTAAAGCGGACAGGTTCACCGGGGAAGGGGGGAGCGAGTTGCTGAGTTATCTGTACTGGTCGAACGGACCGCAGACGGGGTCGCCGAGCCAGTCGAATAAACAGTGCTCGGCTAAGGATTATGTGGCGCTCACCGCGTGCTTGATGGTTGCATACATTTTCCGTAGATATGATTGGGTGAGTGGGGATTCTTCTAAAATCACAGCCGTTGGGAAATCTGAGTGACCGACGGTGTTGGATATTTTCGATTCGGATAATATATGTCTTTTTTTTTGGCAATAAATTCGGATAATAATTGTGTGGAGGAGATGTGTACAGTTCACACTTGTTGCACCGAGAGTAGCAGCACCAGCCAATGATGGTATCTGCGTTCGAATCCTAAAATAATAGTTCTTTTATTATATACCTATGTCTAATTAGACATACCAACACATCCCTTAATCTTCTATATATATAGCATAAATTATTAAAAAAATTGACAAAAATACCCTTAGTTAAAATATTCTTCTTTACAAAAAACCTTAGCTTGCCAGTGCTGGCGGCGGCACCGGCACGGCCATCGAACTGTCATACGTTATGATCTTGCCATATACGTCATATGTCATGTTCAAAAAAATGAAAAGTGTCTGAATGGATACCGAAATATGTCTAAAGAAATATTTAAAAGTGTCTGACTAATATGTAAATAATTTACTCTCTTAAAAAATAGCTAATTGAAACAATAAAAAAGTATCTGAATGAATGTGTAAAAGTGTCTAAAAATATGTTTAGGAGTGTTTGTCCAATATGTAGACAATTTACTCTATTAAAAAATAACTAATTGAAACAATAAAAAGGTGTCTAAATGAATGTGTAAAAGTGTCTAAAGAAAAGTAATAAAATGTCTAAATCAATACTCAAATAATTTATTTTCATGATAAAAAAATGTATACGAAATAATAAAAGAAGTGTCCAAATAAAAATTTAAAAATGTCTAAAGAAAAATGTACAAGTGTTTGACTAAATAATTTATAAATAATTTATTATCTTTAGAAAATAAGTGGCTAAAATAATTAAAATAAGTGTCTACCTAAATATATAAAAGTGTTCAAATAAAAATGTAAAAATGTCTAAATATTTAAAGAAATTTTCAAATAAAAGCATATAAGTCAATTAATTGTGTCTAAATAAATATATAAAAATATCTAAAATACAATACAAGAGTGTCTAAATAATAAAAAAAAAATGTTTTCCTGTTGGAAAACGTCTCTTATCTTCCGCTTCTCCTTCTCATCCCTATCATCTCTCCTCTGTTCTCTTATCTTCCGCTTCTCTTATCTTCTACCATCGCCATCATCGCGTCATCGGCTTCAATCGTCTTCGATTTCAGGCTCGCCATCGCGTCTATCAGGCGGCGACTAGTGATTTTATCAAGCGGTGATCGGCGATTTGATCAGGCGAAGCGAGTCGATTAGGCAGCAGTTCGATTAGGCGACGTGATTCAACCAGGTGGCGATCAACGATTGACAATCAAGCCGCTCCTCTTGTCATCATCGTCAACATCTTCGACGTAGTCTCATTCATTGTCGTCGGTGACTCGGCTTTATCGTTTTCTGAGAACTTCATTGATCAGAGGATTGTCGCAGGCCGCCGTTGGAGGATTGTCTCAGGCCGTCGCCGGCATTGATCATGGAGATCGGAGAGCATCGTGGGCCGCCGTCGGCATTGACCATGGAGACCAGAGAGCATGAAAATTCTAGAACTCTTTGAATTTTGCTTTTATCTCACGATCTGACCTGGGTATATGATATTAATTAAATAAAATAGTTAGGGGTAAGAGTTTCATTTACCTGCAATGTTCAAATGAACATATGCGCACGTTATCCGTGGTACTAAAATAATGCTCCTCATATCTGAACATTGGTAATATATAGCATTCACTTAAATTTTCTCATGCCGACAGTCGGTATGAATTATTGTCATCATAGGTTAGTATAGGAAGAGCATTTATAAAACAGAAGATAGGGTTAAATATATATTTATGAAATAAAATATGATAAAGTGTAATATCAAATAATTATTAGGGTAAATTGTAATTAACCTAAAAGTGAAAAATGAGAATTATAGAGTGTTGACAAATTGGACTCTTGTACTATGATAGACTACAAATGTGGCAAATGTGTTTATGCTATATGATGAGTGGGTCTTATGTTGAGTTAACTACATCGGATGACATTGATGCATCTATCGCTTTTGTGACATGTCGGTCTTGGATTTTCGTAATAAATTTGGAGTCAATTTATTTTAACTTAAGTCAATTTAATTTAAAATATTTTATTTTTATTTTTATTTATTTTTTACCTGAAACTAATTTTATTTGAAAGTCAATATTACATAAATATAGTAATCCATTAAAAATATAATTTTTATAATATTATCAAATTCTTATAATTTTTTTAATGCCTAAAAATAGGAAAAAAAATAAAAAAAAATTAATAACATTATAAAAATTTATTTTCAAATGGATTATTATATTTATGTGATATTGACTTGTAAATGAAATTAGTTTCAAGTAAAAAATACGTAAAAATAAAAACAAGTTATTTTGAATTAAGTTGATTTAAATTAAAATGAATTGACTCTAAGAATATGCCTCAACATATTGAATATGGCCTAATAATTTGAAGCACTAGGCCTAGTGACTAAGAACTCGGATATCAATAATCGTTACCAAGAATTGAATCTCACAGACGTATTATGTGTCACTACACTATTAAATTGTGATTTAGTGCCTTCAAAGTTTCAAGAAGCAAGTAGATTTCAATCTAACTTTAATAAATAATATTTTAAACCCTAATATACTTGTAAAATGCTTCCAAGTAAAAAAAAAAAAACCTAAGAATCTTTTCTATTTGTCATAATACAGGTCCCTAACCTAAGGTTTGTACTAATTAGGTCCCAAACTTCCAAAATTTTATCCTAATCAAGGTACTTCAGTTCTTTCATGATCAAATTTAGCAGAATTTGGGTGAAAATGCCAAATTTGGTGCCTATGTTTTTTTTCTTCTGCTCAAAAAACCTCAAAGCTAATGGTATAAAACTTCAACCACCATCTTGCTTTCCATCTTTTCTTAATATACACAACAGCCACCAGACCATATCAAAATATTTGTCCTCATCACAAAGGTATTTACTGATTTCTCTAACTATCTCATTTTCACCACTTTTTTTTTATTTTGATGATTTTCTTTTTTCTTGCTCTATTTTCTTTCTCAAGAACCAAGCGTCCAAAGAACGATCTCATCCTTATTGAAGCTTCATCGGCTTCCCCTGAGCTCGAAACAGTGCTCCATCCACCAACGAGACCACTAGAGGTTCTCCAAGAGAAAGAAAGCTCCAATTGGGTAAATCCATTGGTTTTACTACTGAATGGCACATTGTTCTCAGGGGAGGCTGAAAAAAACTTCGGCAATAGTCGGATTGTTCACGACTTATGATATCTGCATAGCAATTGCAACTGTGGAGTTATTAACATAAATAAATACACATATAGAAATTGCAAAATTATAAATTTGCTGTGAAAAAGCATAGTAATTACGCATTAAAATTTTTATTTTCTTTTTGAGTTTTTGGCGTGACGTTTAATGTATTCTATTCTTTTGGTTTTTCTACTTCATTTTTTTTTCAGTTACAATTATAGTTTTTCTTTAAGTTGAGGAAAACATTTGCTAAACAATGCCTTCATGTTCATAGAAAAGAATTACAACCAGCAAAATTTACATTTTAATATGCTAGTAAGCACAAAAGTTAGGTGATCTTATTTCACATTTTACTTCGAGACAGACTTAGTTCTTTTAAATGTGTAGGCCCCTATCTCGTATTATGTAAGCAGTGGATGATTTGGATGAAATAAAATTTAGAATTCACTATGGTGTTTTCAAAATAATAATAATAATAGTAATACATAAAAATTATTTTAATGTTTGTTGATATATTTCATATGGAAACTAAAAAAATATTTAAAAGTATACATTTTTCGAGTGGCTAAGAAGTTTTTTTATTTTGAGGACTAATAGAATATGAATAAAAGTGGCCATCATAATCTTTTTGTAGGGATTTTTTCAAAAGTGCAACTACTAATGATACGGCAAAATATGATTAGGTGGCAGTAAAGTACCCGATATTTGCGAATAAGAGATCAAAACTACTAATAAGGATCCACAAGTACACCTTTTTGGGAGAAAACCCAATAAAGGCTTAACGACTCCACCGGTCCCTTAACATGACCAACTCACACGAGTTAGTTCCTCAACGAAAAATTAGTTTAAGTTACCCCTCAAACTTGACAAAACATGATGACTCGGTCCTTAAAATGAGTTAGGGTGGCACGTGTTCTCATGTGGGAGAACGCCGTTTTCTTCTCTTTTTTCCTTCTCTCTCGTAGCACAACAGGTGTCATCCAATTGCTGTCAAAAAACCCATCTTTCAAGTGCCTCGTACTACCATCACTGGAGTCACTGTGGCCACCGCTATATCACTGTCACCGCCATAGCCACCTTTACTGTAACCACCACCACCTTCACGTATGCCATAGCCACTGCCTCCTTCACGGTGGCCTATCCACCACCATCTCCACGACTGAAGCCACTGCCGCTGCCACTGTCACCACGAGACTGGGCCTTCCAATCTTTCTGGATAAATCTGATCATCACAATTATCATTATCATTATAATTTCTGCCTTCCCTAAATAGCTAGCGTGCTTTGTTTTTTGTTTATTGAATTCGATTTATGTACACGTGAATATCATTTGGATCTAATCGTCGGCTATGGAGTAATCATTGTGATCGTGCCTCGAGTCACCAATTTCCACATGTTGCTTGAAAGCTTCCAGCCCACCCACGACATCCTCCTCTGCAAAGGCAAAGACATCAACCCTTCCCTATATGACATCGAAGCCTTCGAACTCACCCCCGAAGAGCTAGAGGAAATCAGCTACCTCCACGCCTTTGACATAGCCACTGACCAAGGGAAAGACTCCATTAAGCTCCACCTCACCAAGCTCTACCTTAAGCGCAACATTCCCTATCTGGGCATCTGTAGAGGATCGCATGTCCTCAATACAAAATTAGAGCAAATCAAGGATCAAAGAACATAGACAGAGCTCATATCTCCCTCTCAACTGAGATTTACTTTCTCCTTTAAACCCACCAATTTGGGCTGTTGACATCCGATTTCAATGGCAAGGTGGAAAACGTGCTCGATTTGGAAAGGCCCCATGTTTTTTGCTAGATTTTGAAGGCCAATTGATCGATTAGTTTCTGGTGATTCTTGGGGCATTAAATAGAATAGAGGCAAGGCGAGGTCTAGGAAGAAGATGAAACTGTTTTAACGGCGTTATCTCCGTGATAACACGTGGCGCTCAAACTTACTTCGGGGACTAATTCATCACGTTTTACCAAGTTTAAGGACTAACTTAAGGTGATTTTGGTTGAAGGACCAAATCATTCGAGTTGGTCAAGTTAAGGGACAGTGGTGTACTTAGGCCTTTAATAAACATGAGTTGTATCTACAGACAGATACAGGGCTCCAGCTTTGCAAATCCAGTGAATCATAATACCTCCAAGATATTGTAAGTTTCAGATTTATTTTTCTTATTGTTTGCATGAAAAACTGAAAAGAGTGTGAAGTTGAATCTTTTTCTTGTAAGTTTCAGATTTATTTTTCTTATTGTTTGCATGAAAAACTGAAAAGAGTGTGAGGTTGAATCTTTCTCTCTCTCTCTTTTAATGAAATTCAGTGTGAAGTTGAATCTTGATTTTTTAAATATAATTTTAAATTTATTATTTTTTTGTATTTGATTTTTTAAATTGCAAACTTTTTTTGGTATTTCACATTTGAAGTTACAAATGCAACGAGCTTGCTAATGGTACAAGGGATTCAAGTTTTTTACAGAGGCAAAATACAGAGGAAAATAAAAAAGAAAGGTTTCCATGGAGGCAAAAATATGCATCCGACTCCTCAAACGATCTCTCTCTCTCTCTCTCTCTCTCTCTCTCTCTCTCTCTAAACCAGTCTTGTAACTCGAAATACTTTCTGAGCATTAAAAAAATGAATCACTATCAGGAATTTATGCCAGTTTTTCAAAAAACCTAATAATCCAAATATAATATTTAGATAAGATAGAATGATTTGGTTATTTAGTTATTCGGTTCGGATTAGAGAAAAAGTGAATTTTTTATTTAGTTATCAAATTGGCTATTAGTTTCTAAGTTTAAAATTGAATAAATCAAATAAATTAAAAATTAATACATATTTTAGGAATATACCCGTCAACCCTACATATATAAAGTCATTATTTTAGTTCAATTTTGAACTACATGCTATGAATCAACCCTTAAATTTAAATATAAAATGAAACAATTTTATCATATTTTTCAAGTTATATTTTTTTTTCCAATTATCATGTGCTTGCTTCTAATAAAAAATTAAATTATAAAAATTGGATAAACTAATAATTTGGATAGTTTAGATAAAAATAAAAAATTGAATTTTATTTAAAATGGTTGGAATCGATTTTAATATGTGACTTATATGATTTTGATCAAATATATAAAAAGACTGAAAACAGGGTAAATAGCATCAATGGTCCCAAAACCTTTAATTCTTTATACAAATCGGTCCCTAAACTTTATTTTGTGACAAATTGGTCCCACACCTTTATAATCCGTTACTTATTGCTCCTTAACCCCATGTAGGCACATAAACTTGATTTACAAAAAAGAAAATTTGATAGTTTAAATTGTCCATTAACTGTGAAAAAATTATAATGCAATTTGAATTTATTAAAAGATAACTACTGAACAAATTGAATTCATTAACTACCACGAGTTATCTCATATTAAATTTTTAAATTCTAATTCAAAATATGTCATAATTTTATAACAGATATTGAATAATTTAAACTACCATTTTTTTCTTCTCTGTAAATTAAGTTTCTACACTACCTAAGGTTACAGACCAATATGTAATGAATTATAAAGGTTTTAGGATCAAATTTGCTACAAAATCAAGGTTGGGGACTTGTAGCAAAAGCTAAAGGTTTAGGACGAATGGTGCATTTTGCCCACCGAAAACATTCCAGGCCTCTGTAAGCAAGCAGCAGAAATGGCAAAATTTGGCCTGACCCAATGACCTAAATCAACCCGCCCAAATTCAAGCCCAACTAGACTAGATTTGATTAGAAAAAGTCAATGGTTCGAACCTGATTGAGTGAAGCCTGAGAAAACCCAAACCCAAATGACCCAATCTTTAAATACCCGAACTCGGAATGCCCTGAACCTAAAATGATCCAAACCAAATACTAATCTGACTTGAATCTGAAATGACCCGATAACTATACTTGACATAACCCCAATTTTGTTCCAGATCAATATAAATATATTGTTAGTAGAAATTTTAAAAATTGGGATTTTTTATATGTTGCTTATTTATCTGAACTACACATCAATTAAAACTATACAATTTAACAAAAATGTAAATACTATAAAAATAATTTTTATTTAGAGGTCTTCGTAGAATAAATTAACAAATTAATATATTTCATGTAGGAATCTTCTATAATTTAATAATTTAGGAATTTGCTTATACATTTTTTTTAAGCATGCAATCGAAACACTGGTTCTCATTTAGTAGTTAAATTAGACGTCAGATAATCCAAATCAAATAGCAGTAGATCTATTTAGGAAAAACTTCATTTATGGCACATTTTTTTATTATTTTTTGTTGTAATCTCGCATAAATTTGTTGAATTGTTGGATACTTCAATTGATTGTTTGGGTTTAAAATTTGAGGTTTGCTGCATAATCTTTAGTTGGTGAATACAATATTAATTTAATATATTTAATTGTTTTAAGTAATATGGCTCTCTTGTTTATTTGAAATTTGATTTAATTAATTCCCAATGTTTTGAATTAAGGTATTTTTATGTCTAGTCAAATTAAACTTTTTAATAGTTTTTTTCTTCTAGTACTATTAACATTCCCTCCTTGCCTAGTATTACTAATATTCATATCTTGTATTAGTAGGAATTGTAAATATGAGATTTAGTATTTAATTATTTATCTTTAAATTTGAATTTAATTTATCATAAACCCTAAACCTAAAACTAAAACTCTAAAACCCAAAAAACTTACCTTAACCTAAACCATAAGCCCCCAACAATAACCGTAAACACTATACTTAAACTTAAACCCTAAACCCTAAATCCTAAAATCTAACCCTAATTGAAACCTTAAACTTTACCATAAACCTAAACCTAAACACTAACCATAAACCTTTAATCCTAACCCTAAACCCTAACTTTGAAGCCCTAAACCCTAAACCTTAACACTTAGTTTTATTCTTAACCTCTATCCTAAACCTTAAAAATTAATTCTAGCCACTACCCTAAACCTTAGTTTTCCTATTTTATGACATTTCATATTTAATAAGGATTATATTTGGGGGCTTTCATATTTAATAACTTATGTTTTTTAAGAACATCCATATTTAATAAGTGTTATATTCAAAGACTTTCATATTTAATAAGGATAAAATTTACCGGGGATCCCTTAGCTTAATTTTTTATCCTAAATAAGTACACTACCTTAAAGTTGTCTTATCGAAGTACTCTACTTAATCATATGTGTCTCAATTAGGTACTTTTCATCAATTTCATTGTACAAATAGATGAAGTTTGCCGATGTGGCATTAATTAAAATTAAAATAAATGTAAAATAATAATTTTCATTCTCAAGT
Organism: Aquilaria sinensis; assembly: GCA_005392925.1. NCBI lineage: Eukaryota > Viridiplantae > Streptophyta > Magnoliopsida > Malvales > Thymelaeaceae > Aquilaria > Aquilaria sinensis. Next base: position 352,346 of record SMDT01000860.1, on the reverse strand, counting down.
TTTTCTAATTATCTATTTTAAACCTCCCCAATTTTACCTAACTTTTTCTCTCCACTATTTACCAGAAAGCCTTACTGTCCCATTAAAGTCACCGCCGCCCTGATCCTTATTCTTCTCCTCCATCACCTTCTACCTCGCCTGTGCCCTCCTTCTTCACCTGCTTGTTTCTTTCTCAACCTTTCTTTCTCATCTATCTCTCTCAGCTTTTTCAATCATCTTTGTCAAGCACATTCGCGATTTGAATTCATGATTCGTAGAATAATTATAACAAGTGACGAACTCCACCACTGCCTCCCCTTGCTTTGTCAGTTTCGTCCTCCTAGGTTCGAATCGTGGGTTAGAATCGACAATTTGTTATCCTCCACAACCCTTGCCGATTTATTATCCTACTTATCCCTCTCATTCACCTTCCCAAACTTCCTCCCTTTTGATCCAGAGCACTTCGTCTTCTTCTTCCTTGGATTCTTCAACTTCCTTTCACTCAGCCTCTCCAATCATCATTTCTCATTGTGCCCCAAAAAACCCAGATTTGGACGGTGACAGCCAACATTAATTTGTGGCAATCATGCGAACGATGCAAATCACGATAGGATTGTTGGTCTGGTGACGGTGGAGTTCATTGGGGGTGGCGATGTTGGCATCGTGCTCGATGTAGGAACAGAGTTAAAGAGTGGTGGGGGTTTAAAGGGGATGGTATAAACAATAGATGACTAAGTATAAATATTAAAATTATTGATTGAAAAAATTTAGAGACTAAATTTGTTATTTTACATTTCTTTTAATATTAAAAAATGTCACATCAATATTTTTTATTCAATTTAATGATGAAATTGATAGAAAGTACCCAATTAAGACACGTAATATGAATTAAAAGATTTCAATATGACAACCTTAAGATAGGGTACTCATTTGAGACAAAAAAAATAATAATAAGTTAAGGGATCCTCGATGGATTTTATCTTATTTAATAAGTTTCATATTTGAGTTATTGCAAATAGGAACTTTCATATTTAGTAAGTTTGATAATCTTAGTAGGCAATTGTTAAATTACAACACTGGCCCCTACACTTTTAAGTATAGTACAATAAGGTATGAAAATTTTAAAAAATTTCATTGTAATCACTCTAACAATTACAATATGGGTCCCTAAACTTTTCAAATATTTAGAGTTTCTTCCAAATTTTTTGAAATTTTGCAATTTAGTCACTTGAAGAGTAATAGTGAGTTAAAGTTATATTTTGTAGCAATTTCATGCAAAAAGTTGGATATCACTGCAAATTTATCCGAACATAATTAATAAAATTTTTATGGATTTTTTAATTTAACATACTAAGAAAAAATTAACATAAATTAATTGCAAAAAAAAAAATAAATTATTTAATTTGAATTTTAACAAAAACTAAAAAAAATTAAATTAATTAAGTGGTTTTAGTATATATACTAGTAACTCAAACAAACTCAACTGGTCAACCAAAGTTTAGATTGAAACCTGACCTGAAATTACCGGAAACTGAAATCGACCTGACCTGTATTGAATTTGAATTCAAATGAACCCAACTTAATCCAACCTGAATTTGAAATTCAATTAATTTAAAATTAACTTGAATCCAAATAACCTATTATATATCTGAATTCATGCTAACTCAATTAAACCCGAACTTAAATAATCTGACGTAAACCCAACCCGGCTCACACGAATTGCATCCCTGCGAGTTTCTGCTCTGGCCTAATATGAGAGCCAGAGATCACACGAGCAGAGCCTAGGAAATGGCGATGGAGATCCCAGTGGATCTAATAAAGCAAGTGCAGACATCTCTCCGCAAGGAAGCCAAAGTGCCTGACTACGACCCTGACGATCCGTCGCTTCCGAATCTTCTGTCTTTCGGTGATTCAATCGCCGAGCTCGACCCTTCGCCGGCGGATCTTCGCTGCAGCCACTGCAAAGGGAGACTCCTTCGCGGCCCGCAGTCCTCACTATGCGTCTTCTGCGGCAGGCGTCCCCGTGGAGATGGTGATCCGACGCCTCCGCCGATCAAGTTTCGGTCTGCTGTCGGTTACCGTTGGTTCCTTCACTCTCTCGGTTTAGATGGATCGGTGAGCTACTCGTTTTCTCTGATTTTTAGTAGGATTTACTCGCTGTTATAGTACAACTTTCTGATAGGTTGTTGCGGAAAGTGATGGTCAGTCGAATTGAAGCTTAATAATCGCATTTACATTTTGTTCCAATAAAATGAAATAAATAAAAAAAGCGTTACATCTTTTTTTCCTGGAACAGAAGTGGGTTTCATTTTAGGTGCTAATTTGTAATGGTTTGCTGATAATGGTGGTCTGAGTTGAAGCTCAATGTTCCATTTGAATGGGAAACGATAAGATTTGACCTTAAGAAATAGGGATTTTTATCGCCTTGATGCGTTAGCTGAATTTTGTAGAAAGGTACTGATTGGAAGCACTAATTTCTGGATGAAATGAAAGTGTCACGTATTTGAGGGATTTGTTCCTTCTTGAGGGGCTGGTGGATAATTAAGATGTTAAATCTTGGATGATTTTATTTGTCTTGCATGCAGGCATTGTCAGACACTCCAAGATTGATTTTACTACGTCATGTTGCAGGAATTTGTGCGGCCAACAACAGAAGCAGCTAAATCAAATGGAGTGCGTAACGCACCACCAATGGAAGTTCAGCTGTCTGATCTTTTAGACTTAGAAGTACAATGGCATGATGAGACAGAGTTATATAGCGCATATGAAATTTTTAATAAGCAAAAAGGTCTCGCTAGTTTGGTCGGTGTTGATGTTGACCTGTACTTCCCTGAGGGAAATAGTGATCCTGTCCCTGCTAAATCTGAAGGCCAGTTCCCATCAAAGTTAGATGTTAATGTAACTGAAAGTACTCTGTTGCGAGATCCTGAAAAGCTTAGTGCATTGGAGAATGCCCAGACTGGTGGTTGGGCTGACTTTCAATTCAGTGAATTCAAAACTCCTCATGATGAATCCAGGGGATTGGATCATTTTGTTGGCTCCTTCACAGACTTTTCTTCTACCACAGATGAAGGTCCTGCTCCTCTTGGACATTCATTGGAGTCCCCCTCAAACAACTGGTTTGAAGATGACAAACAGCATAAATCTGGCATCAGTGAAACTTTCTCAGCCATAAAAGTAGAAAATGATGATGATTCATTTGATACCTGGAATGATTTTGAAAGCTCAAAAGTTGTAGAAGATGCTTCTGGTGGTTCTCTGAATCCAACTGATACGAATATTAGGTTTGTGGAGGGCAAAAGCAGGATCTCACTTTCTGATTTTGGTGAGCGCCTCCAGTCACAGGTTTCTGATTCTCAGCGTGAGAAATCTGTGTCTTCTGAGCAACTTGTTGGGTCCTCCTTTGATCTCTCTGCCCAGATGGATGAAATTTTTGGATATGGAAAAAGTTCATTTCATGAGAAAGGTAAAGATGACTTGTGGAGTAACCGATCCGAGAAATTTGGTAGTGCTGCAGGCTCAAAGAATGGGGAAACTGAAGGAAACACTGGTGTTTCTTCTTCTGGAAAACCTGATGGTACAAGCATCATTGATAAGGACCATCCTTTTGATGTCTGGAATGATTCCAGAAGCTCAATCAGTCCTTCAGATGCTTTGAAGAATTGTTCTCAAGAAATAAGTTGTACAAAGTATAAGGGAGAAGAGAGTGGGGATCCTTTCTCTGGTTGGCAGGCTGAGCGTCAATCAGTCAAGTCTGAGATTCACCATGGGGCATCCGAACCACATGAACTGACTTCTCAAGTTTCTTCTGTTGATCTCTCAACTCAAATGGATGCAATCTTTCAGCCCATTTTGAAAGGAAAAAATACTGCAGATTCTGTCTCAGGCAGCAGCAACAACTGGTTTCAAAATGAGCAATGGAATGATTTATCGTCAAGGGTAACTCCACAAGCAAGGCAGTATGACATGTCAATCGATGTTAAGGATTCTGGAAAAATTGGAAAGGAACAGAATATTTCCTCCACTGATTGGCTTGCGAATGATCTATGGCAAACCAGAGGCAGCAATGATTCTGATAGAAAGACTCCTGTTGAAGATGATGACTCTACTGAAGCTTGGAACGACTTTGAAAGCTCAAATGTTGCAGGAGCTGCATCTATGAACCCCCTGAAACAAGATGGTAATAATTTAAGCTTTTCAGAGTTGTCTTTTGCAAGTGAACATCATGGTTATGAGGTCAAAGATGTGAAGGCTGTGGAAAAGGCTGATAAATTCTTAGTGGATTTTGATTGGATGCAAGATGATCAGCAGAAAATTGGCAGCAAGGAGCAACCTGATCACATCTCCGTTGGAGTGAATGATGATATGTCTGATGAATGGAATGAGTTTGCTAGCTCAACCAATGCTCAAGACACATTTATTAGCTATTCTAAACAAGGCGTCGATAATGTGAACCACTCTCTTACAATTTCTGACATGAACTTCTTTAGCATGGATCACAACCCCCAAAAGGATGATGCTGATAGCTTTTCACAACAAGGTTTGTTTTCTGGAACATTCGGCAATCAGCATGTCCTTTCAGAGGGACGTAGTATGTCAAACAGGTGTGTTTACTTGCATTGGCTTATTGTTGCGGTAGATATGAGTAACTGTACTTAATTGCAGTTTTTTTCTACCATCTGTTTATATGGTGAGCATTTCATGGCATTAGTAGGTTCTCTCGTCTCTGTTCAGGCTGTCAATGGTTTGCTTATTTGCCAATTCTTTTTGTATTCAAGAGTTGGCAATAAGATAGATGAGTGTATAAACTTAAGGTGTTGTACTAATGAGTAGGTTTGGTGTTCTGTATCAACACGTGAATGAAAAGATATTCTTGAATTTACGAGGCTCAAAATTCACTGATAAGTGGATTAAAAATTGCTCTAGGTGTATAACATAGTGGTTAAGCCTACCTTGGGCATGGCTTTTGCCTTTAAAGAAACAAGATGTAACAAAATTGAACACAAGGTGATGATTTAGGCGGGAAAAGACATATGATTATTAGAATATGAATTTCTCTTTGAGCACTTATATTATAGGTTCGACAGTTTAAGTAAAAGAATCAAGGTTGTTGGTAATGATTAATCTTCTGCTCATATGCAAAGGTCAACCCTGCAGTCCTGCCTTGCCACAAAACTTAGAAGCTTAAATTTGATAAATATTTCTCTCATTTTCTTAAGTTTTAGGATCATTGCAAGTTTAGCATCTTAGTGATCTGAATTGTTGCTTCTATTTAGTTCCGTTCGTTTCTTTCCTTTTTTTTTTTTCCTGTTATTGTTACTGTAAAGTGTCTGCCATAGTAGAGAAAAACATGATGCAATGTAGGGCATGAGACATGGTTAAGATTCTCCTATCATTCTATGCTCCAGGAATGATGGTGCACCTCAATGTAGTGGGAGTACAGAAGTTGCAAAAGATGATTTAGAGGCTTTGATGTCACAGATGCATGATCTCTCGTTCATGCTTGAATCTAGTCTCGCAGTGCCCTCCAAATCCAAGCAAGATGGAACTTAAAGTTGACGAGTAAAACAAAATTCCTACCCTCACTGTTATGTAATCTGTACTGTATTCTAGTTCCGATTGTTCACCATCTTTCACTCTTTTGTTTATGTCTGTAATACCCACTAGACATTGTAGATTACATCAGCTCTGCAGATATAAAATTTTTTAATTTTCGATTCTTCCTTACCGTCCCACTGGGTTCTTGAAAATATGACTTATGATTGACAATGTAGAATGACATTACACTTTAGTTCAAATAGCTATTGTCATTTCAGACAGCGGAGCTAAGATCTTTTCTTCAATGGCATGCGAGCGCGGAGAGGTAGCCCTAGTTATATACCAGGCATCTTTCTTGTGTTCATTTACAGAAATGCAGATTTATTGTTTATGCATTGCAGCTCTATTCTCCAATCAAGAATCCGTTTATTGGGGACTCTTTTTGCAGAAGTAACCAAATACTAAGGCCAAGGCGGCAGACTTAAAGATAGTTGAAGCGGGGATGCCGTATTTGCCCCTCCCAAATAGTCCTTTGAGGAAGGGCCAGAAGCAGAGCACAATCCACACACTGCAAAAGATCTCCCCTGCTCCAATCCCACTATCACTACTTGTTGGGGATAGCAGCTTGAGTGGAATGATGCTTAACGTGGCCAAATGAAGCAGCAAAAGGGCAGTGCCGGGCACAAAAATGGGAGAGTCGTCAAAAGTAAAACTGGTTTTGTCATTGTTATCTGTCCCAGCAGCGGCTTGGTCTTTCCTTGTGATCTCAAAGACGATCTCTGATAATCCCATAAGTTTGAGCAGGGCCGATAGAAAACCGAAAAACCAGGCAGTGGATGTGGTGACTCTTGCCATTCGATGGTTATTCCACCATGCTCGGATAGACATGCCAGTGCCAATGTACTCTATCAGGGTTTGGAAATTGTAAAAAGCAAAAACGGCAACTGGTATCAACATGGCTGGTTCATGGACCTACGAGTCAGGGTAGTAGATACATGGCATATTCTGTCTTAGCTACTTTTCAACACGAAAAATAATAGTAATAAAAGTAAATAAAAAAGAAAGAAAGAAAGCTTTAATAGGACTGTACCTTGGGCAAGAAATGGGAGCCTGTTATGATGCAATAAGCCGGCAACATGGCGTAGCAGAGTTCTGGAACAGAACGTAATCCCCATGTGCAAACCCAGAGATAAGCCAAACGCTGCCGGAACTGGAGCCTACCAGAGCCAAACATGGGGCGGTTGCTGCTGCTGGTGACGAGGATCTCCAGTAGGCCGGCGGCCCACCTCTTCTGTTGAGTCATGGATGCGGGCCCCCCTGGAGGTGCACAGCCCAAAAAGGGTGTTGGGTCCGGCGTAATTAGGCTGGATTTCCAACCTTTAGCATGAATCATCATCCCTGTTAGGATATCTTCCGTTGCGGACCCATACAACCACCCCACCTTGAATATTACCAAGCGACGAACCATGCGATTGCGGAGCAATAAACAACAAAATTAAAGATAAAATTGAAAGACAGTCAGTTGTAGTAATTCTGATTGGTTGATTAGCTCACTCACCTTAGTGCCCCAGCGGGAGTTGTTCTCATAAGTAGAACCTGCAACTTCAAAGGCGGTCTCTAAAGACTCGGAGAGGGACTTGTTGGCAGGAGGGTGCGCCGTGATACCGTTCAAAGCGTCACGGGCACACTTGATGAACTCCGTTGACCCTCCGAACTCATTCTGTAACTTGCATTGATCACCAGCAATTTCCACTCCTAATCATTAATTATAGACATATATATATTTTTTTAATCAACAAACTGCTGCTGGCTACACTCAGTCATATATATATATATTAATTTCCCAGTTTAGGGTAAGATTTAAATTACCGGTGGCGTCCGAGTCATGGGGCGATTGACCATAGATGACTTTTCGTCTGTGGAAGCAGCATGTGCCGCCATAAAAAGGTCCTTGGATTCCCGCTACTCCTTGCCCAAGGTACTGCTTGTGCAGGGGCCATCCATATATAACATAAAGAGAAATCAGGTACTGGTAGAGCCTAGATAGTGTGTAAGTGCAAGTGCAAGTAGATATATATCGATCTAAGTTGCGTACACGGTACAAGACGACGAGCTGGTTGCCAAAAGGATCGTCCTTAGGACCATCGTAGAAGGCTTGGGGGCACTGCACGAAAGCCACTTCCTTATCGCCTCGGCTGAGGGGGTCCAGAAGCAGGCACATTGCGCATCGTATGATCCTCGCATTATTAGCGTACATATCACAATCGACGTTCAACATGTACGCTGCGTTCGTCATCACTCCTGACACTCTCGTCTGCATCCATAATTTCCACACACACACACACACTTATATACTTGGATTCCACAACTTTTTTATTTATCTTGGTGGAAAAAATATATATACATATACTATTTTCCGTCCTAAAATATATAATTGGCAAATTTCTTTGTTTTTGTAAAATTTATGGATCGGATGTTGTACATATTTTACGTACGTACTAGCTTAGACGTGTGTATATCTTTGATTGATTTGAGATGGTATATCTATATATGTATGTCACCTCTCTCTTTCCGGGGCATAAAAAAATTGTGCAAATTAATTTAGGATAAAAGGAGTAGAAAGAATAAATTTGTAATTATGCACTAAAGGAAAAAAAAAAGGAAAAAAGAGTGGATCGATATGTTCTGACCAGAACGTTCATGGCGCCTGCTTTGTAATGATGGGGATGCTTCGGCCGCTTCTCCCTGGAAATATATACCAAATGCGGCACTCCATACCAACTACTACTAGTTTTTTCCTTCTTATTCTCCCATATCACCTGCAGGTTATTAAATTAATTAAACAGCCATGCCTAATTAATATTTCGACAACTATATATATATATAAAGAAGAAACCTAAATCATTAATTTTGGAGCTTTTTTCATCTTTTTAAAGCCATTTGACTCACTTTTCAATTTTAAAATATTTTAGGGACCCTCTAATTACATTCTATTATTTAGATTTTTATTGCATTGATATCCTCATGAATCTTCTTTAAGTTATAATTTGTTCCTCATTTTCTATTTCACCTATCTTAAATATAATTCTATCTATTAAAGTATACCAATAGATTTATAGTTAATCATTTACTCACATGGCCTATTAATTTAATGATTGATATAATTGGACTGTTTATGAGGCTTTTTCTAGAGTATTATGGTAATAATCCTATTACAATTATTTATTATTTCATTCACTACTAAAATATCACGCTTTTCCAACTGCTAATTTACCAACGGTTACGCCGTTGGTATTTACCAACGCGTAGAACCGTTGGTAATTATTTTCCAACGTGCACGCGTTGGTGAGGGTTTCAAAAAAATTTAACAGTTTTTTTTTATTTTTCCAACGTGCAAACCGTTGGTAATTACCAACGGTCTTAGCCGTTGGTAAAATTCCAACTTCCCAGCAGTTGGTATTTTTTTTTTAAGGCTGATTTACCAACGGCTAGCCGTTGGTAAATCTTTTCCAACGTGCACGCGTTGGTGAGGGCTTAAAAAAATTTTACAGTTTTTTTTTCCAACGTGCAAACCGTTGGTAATTACCAACGGTCTTAGCCGTTGGTAAAATTCCAACTTCCAGCAGTTGGTGAATTTTTTTTTTTGGAACTTTACCAACGGCTTGAAGCCGTTGGAAATTTTTTTAGTGAAACGGTGCGTTTTGATTTTTCGGTTTTAAACCCCCCCCCCAGCGCCGCGAAACCCAGCTCGTCCTCCTCTTCTTCTTTTTCTTCTTCGCCTCTATCTCCCTCTGCGTTATTGACATCCCACACGCATCTGTTCTTCGCCTCTGTCTCCCTCTGTGTTATTGACATCCCACACGCACACACAGCACGTTCGTTTGAAGACCAAGGGGTGAAATTGCTTCGTTGAGCTTAGTAAAACGTGGATCTGGTCTTCATTTCGTTGATCTGTAGGTTAGTGTGAATATTTTTCAATTTTTTTTATCGAATTTGGATCGGTTGTTTGTTGATAATGGGTTTTGATTTTCGTTGTTGTAGCTGATTTGAAGCTATTTGGAGGTATTTGAAGCAACTGAAGTCGGATTTGAGGTATGTTTGTTTAGAACGTATTTTTAATTTTTTTATTTTCCGAAAATTAGTTAATATTCCGATTATTTCATTGTATTTTGGAGTAAAATTTGTGAAATATTTGTGATTTATTATTGTTGATGGTTGGATGTGAACTATTCGGTGACCCATTATAATTTAACATTTATATGCAATTTATTAGTTTTTTCTGAATTTTCGGATTAAATAAAAAATAGGAAAATAATTACTTTTAAGTAAAATGTGTGGGTAATATATGTATATGTCAAAATATTGAGTTTAATTAAAAATAGTGAAAAATTTATTGTCAGTTAATTGATTAGGTGGTATATTTAATATTTGTGTAAAATTATTTCCTATATTTAGATATAATAAATAAGTACTTTGGAAGTAAATTAATTAGGTTGTATCTTATTGTGTGAAATTATTTAGTGTAATTTAAAATTGTTAATAATAAGTTGTAAGTAAATTGATTAGGTAGTTTATTTAATTGTTGTGTAAAATTACTATGTAAGTCATCTACACTTAATTTTACTATCACTTAAATTTTTATTTGTTTAGATATTCCGATTATTTCATGGTATTTTGTAGTAAAATTTGTGAAATATTGGTGATGTATTGTTGTTGATGGTTGGATTTGAACTAGTTCGGTGACCCATTATAATTTAACATTTATGTACATTTTCTTTGTTTATTCTGAATTTTGGGATTAATTTAAAAATAGAAAATAATTACTTTTAAGTAAAATGTGTGGGTAATATATGTATATGTCAAAATATTGAGTTTAATTAAAAATTGTGAAAAATTAGTTGTAAGTTAATTGATTAGGTAGTATATTTAATATTTCTGTAAAATTAGTTTGTATACTTTGTGGATAATAAATAATTTGGTTGAAAGTAAATTATTCAGGTTGTATATTTATCTGTGAAATTATTTAGTTTAATTTCAAATAGTATGGCAAGTTGGTTGAGGTAAGTTATTAAATTTTTTTAATTATCCGAATTAATTCTTTTTTTGGGAAAGAATATGTATTTATTTATTTATGTTGTACTTAAAATTTTAGTATTATGACTGTTCATTCTACATTTTTCTGGTGATTTAGTTCGGTCTTTCCCATTTATTTTGTGTTAATTAATTTTTGATTAATTGTAATTTTAGTGATGTCATTAAATTTTTTTTCTTCTTAGTAATTATCTTGGATAAAATTAGATTGTGGGATAATTTCTGTATGGATAAAATAACAAACAAAGCAGTAATGATAATAATAATACTAATTTATTATTATTATTTTTTGTACCCAATAATATAAACATAATAACAGTAATAATAATAATTATTACTAGTTGATTGTGGTAGTAGTAAGTTAGAAAATAATAAAAATTTTTGGTTAGTGATAGTTGAAATAATATTCATAATAATATTACCTCCAAATAATAGAAATAATAATAATTATAATAATACTAATAATAATAATACTAATAATTAAAATAAAACTAATAATTATTTGCAATTATAATAATACTAATGCTATTCCGGGACGCCGACAGCCGGGTCTCATCCCGCCTATCGACATCACACAGACACCGCAATTCAACGAGCAAGTACAGAAGATGATGGCGGAGGAGAATGCGCGAAGGGATGCGGAGTACGAGAGGAAGCTCGAGAGGATTAAGAGGAGACAGAGAGCAGAGATGGAGGCTCAGAGAGCTGCATTGGAGGCAAGCCGGGCTCAGTTGGAGATTATTTGTCGTTCGCTAAACCTTCCATGTCCGCCGGCACAACCAGTTCCACATTATCCTGATGACTCGGACTCAGAGGATGAGGAGATAGTTGGGACTCCGTGATGGGCGTCATCAACAGGTTAGCGCATTTCCAAAGTTCTTGTGTTAGAGCCCTAGACATAATAATTTTTAGACCTAATTCAGACTGACTTGATATTTATGAAATGTGTAAGCCGTTGAATGTTGAATGCTTTCTTTCAGACATATCTGTTATTGCTTTAATTATGCTGTAGTTGAGAATATTTTATTTCAATTACGTTGGCATAGTTGTGTAATGTTTATTGCTGAGTAAAGCCGGGCGTACTTTTGAATTGGTATTTTATTTTTGAATGTGGATTGAAATGGGGAAAAATACGAAACAACCGAAACCTGGAACGTTTAATACAAATAACGAAAGCGCAAATGCTAGATTTACCAACTTCTGCGAAGGGTCAGTACCAACGGCTTCATAACAACAACCTTACCAACTTCCGGCAGTTGGTAATTACCAAGTGTGCTGACAAGTTACCAACTGCTGACAGTTGGTAAGTTACCAACTGTAAGTTACCAACGGCCAGCAGTTGGCAGCAGTTGGTAAGTTACCAACGGCCAGCAGTTGGTAACTTACCAACCGCCGCCGTTGGTAACTTACCAACGGTCGGCAGTTGGTAAATACAACTACGCGATGGAAACCGAGTCCTTTACATGACCGTTGGTAAGTACCAACGTGTATTTTACCAACGTCTACACGTTGGAATTTACCAACGTGTTATTAGTTGCGCGTTGGTAAAAATTTTTCCAACATATCGAATACCAACTATCAATTACCAACGTGCAGCAGTTGGTAAATTCAATTTACCAACTGCTGCGCGTGGGAAAATGGCAGTTGGTAAAGTCGGTTATTTTAGTAGTGATTTAATGTTTCAGTTACTAACATTTATTAGATAATAATTTTGACCCACTAATTATGCCAAATTTATACGTTGAATGTGTAGTTTAAAGAATTTATACGTTGAATGTGTAGTTCAATTCTTTAAACCAAATCTAATTATAGAGTAATTAGTGAAAAAAAATTAGTATAAATTGGTCTAACCTTGTTAGCTAGAGGAAAGAATAAAAAACTTTCAAGTCTATTTGATGCCAAAATGGTTAGGCTTTGGATATATAACTCCAAATAATTCTAATTCTATCTACAATCATTTCAATCATTATTTTCCCCCCTTATTTTATTTTCTGAACTGAAAAAATTTCTCATAATATCTAATACTTCTATCCTTTTTGTATTAGTGGAAATGGATTTGTACTTTTTCTATATAATAGTTTAAGTTGTTTTATAAAATTATTTGAGATATGGTTAGATGTAATTAATTGTATTATTTTTAATTTTACTATACTATTCTTTTCTCTTTTGTTTAGCTAAAAAATTAATCTTTTTTAACAATTTCTATTTTCATATTAATTCTCTTTGCCTACTGACAACTACTTTTAAGTAATTTTTCTATTAAATATTTATTAATATAAAAATAAAAAATATAAATTATCATCTCAATCGTACATGTTTTATTTCCCCTATAAGATTGAAGAATTAATTGAAATTTTTATTTCAAAGTTTGATGATTGTGGATTGATATTTTGTTCTTTATTTGGTTTTGAGGGAACTTAAGAAAGAAAAATATTAAAGATTAAAGTTACCTTTTAGATTTTAAACAGATCATCATTCTTTAATTGTTACATTCATTTCTTTATAAAAAATTAAAGATAGCTAAATTTTATAAAATATATGAAATATAGGTTTATTTTTAAATCTTACATATTATTATTATTATTATTAAGAATAATTAGGCAACTATATATACACAACTAAAATATATAAAATAAACCCGTAGTACAGCTAAAAAAAACTAGTATATATATATATAAGCAAAATTATTGGAGGGATAAGAAAAGGGAAAAACCATTGCCTTAACAATTGTCGGGTGGTCAAGCTTCTTTGTATCAGCAAAAACAGCCAAGTCGCCCGTCAGATCGTAGGGTGCAGCTCCTCGCCTAGCCGCTTCATCTATCTTGAGCCCAAGTTTATCGTACTCATCCTTTCATGAAATCATAAAATATACATATGGATTTAGCTGAAACTCGTATGTGCATTAATGCATAAGATTTCAATCCAATATCGCAGAATTAAAATTAGTGTTTCTAAAATCCCAAACCAGGGAAAAAAAAATTGTTGCTTCTAATTAAGTGGTTATATGTAGTTCTCTATATATTTAGCTTATGTGGATCACCTTCATAGTCTTCCACTCTTTTTGGAGCGATCCAGGGGAGGACGGCGGTGCCTCGCCGGCAAAATACCGAAAGGGAGCCCGAATTTGTACGTCATGCCGCTTGCAGAACGGAACCCAAAGCTGAGCAAACTCCGCCGCCAGCTGGAGCGCGTAAAAGGTAAGAGGGGAACATCCGTCGTCTGACACGTAGCAGGCCAATTTGTCCGCCGGATAATCCACCGCCAGCAGAGACAGAACAGTGTTCACTGTGATGATGGGTGGCTCTGCCACCGGGTCAGCCGTTGTCACGAACATGTCCACCGCCGGAAGCTCCCGCTCCGGAAACGTCTGCTGGAGGTTGTCCAAGTACGTCTCGCAGTGGGCGGGGCTCCATTTGGTGGAGACAACGAGGAGCCAGGTGAAGGTGAACCAGGACTCGCAGAGGAGGGCGAGAAGCCATAGAAAGCCATGGTCTTTGAGAGACGCGAGACGATAGATGAGAAGAGAAATGAGGAGGAGTAGAAGGGTTACGTCTAAGGCTCTCTGGGTTTTGTTTTTGCGTACATGCATCTTGTACAAAGGGAGATTAAGGGGGTTCTCTTTGTCAGCCGCCATTGATGGGCTAGTGATAATAATATTGCTCTGCTCGCTCTGTGTTTAGCCCGAGATTGGCCGTGCTAGCCCTTGCATCTGCGGCTTTTATGGTGTCTTTTCCTCGTGGCGGCGCCGATTGCTTCCTTACCATTTGGAGGATAAAATAACTTCTGGACAATACTTCTTAATTGCAAAGCGGTCCCTACACGCCGTCACTCAACTTTCCATCGGTTCTACAAGTGGTCCTTACATTTTCCTCCTCCCAATCCCAAGTTCCAACGACAAGCATACATAGACAAAAGTATCACATCTCCCTTTTATTTTATGTTTTTACTTGTTTCAATTTGACCCGGATACTTTAGGACCTAGCAACTAAACTATTAAACTTGAAAGAAACAATTTAACTGTATTCCACATTTACTCTTCCAATTGTAGGGAGCTCGTGCAATCCTTGAAAGATTCCTACAGTAGGCCAACTTAATTAATGTTTGTATACGCTATCCAAATTAAATAATGGAGTCATACTAACTTTTCTCTGTTTTATTTTCCTTTCCCACGATCCAAATCGAGTATTAGTGACAAATAATCTTAACAAAACATATTAATGAATTTGTGTGACATGAAATTCATAACTAAAAGAAAAAAAAAAGACATTATTCATCAGACTGATATGGTATATATGTCTGACAGAATTTGAATAGTGAAGACAAGGAAAATGGAAAGAAAGAGAGATTATACTAAATTTTAGATCCTAATATATCGAAGTATGATTGTGATTAATTTGTGGTTTATAGTATAGACTGTAGAAGGTGGTATAAGTGGCGCAAGTAGGCTTGATCACCAACATAACAGACAATAAATAAATTTTTACGAAGTACTATATGTATATATGGAACAATTTTCAGACTAGTTTTAAAATTTTAGATAATTTATTAATTATAGAGATGAAACTGTTAAAGTTAAAAACTATTATTGAATAGTTTTTTAAAAATTTAATACTAATTATTGACACTAATTAATATGAAATGGGACAATAGTTGCTAAGGCTGTTGCCAAAAAACCAGATGACTAGCTTGCCAGTTCAGATGAAGCCTGTCCATGAAAGATAACGACAGGCAATTTTTTTTTAGGTTCGTGTTTAAGTTGAATTGTTCTTCTTGCACTTATGGATCAAAGAGACACAAGAGTTTGTGGGCCCGGAGTGTTCTAGAGGTAATTATAGAGAATTGCCAATTATTTACTTTGTATTTGGTAACTCAAAAATGTATTTTAGAATATATATTTTTTTTAAAAAAATATTTTTTATTTATATAAAAATGAAAAAACTAAAAATTGTAAAAAAAAATATCTCATAATAAATTTTGTATTTAAACTCTCACCGTTTCACAAAAGTTGGCCATTTTATTTTTTTTAATTAAAATTTGACTTAAATATATTAATATTAATTTCTATTGTAAATTTTTTTTAAATTTATACTTATAAACCAGAATTTTTAACATACCATTTTCCTATAAAATGTTTATATTTCAATAAAAAATTTTAAAATAAAAAATTATAAATTAATTATTATAAATAGTAAAGATGATAAGTTTTACAAGACTGTGAGAATAGTATATGTGCATTATCGTTGCCATTATTCTCTTTAATTACCGAATTGATATTGCTCAATTAAATGGTTTACATAAATAATAATAATAATAATAATAATAATAATAATAAAAATAATAAAAACAACAACATATGGCATCACTATAACGCGGTTTGTACTTTATTTGTGGACCAGTCGATATGATGGAAATATGAATTTGTAATGGTTATTACATTCATATAAGAAAAAAGCAATAAAGATGAATTATGAATGATTAAATTAAAACCAAGCAACAGTCATTTCAAAAATTTTAAAGAATTGGAATATTTCAAATCTGTTTGTGACCATTCGGGAAATGGAAACATATGCGTAGAACAAAAGCAGTAAATTGGGAATTTGAGCACAGATTGACTAGGTGAGCATGTGTCAGCTTTTGGTGAACAAACTCGAAATAATTATGGTTTCATACAAATCTAATGCAACTTAAGAACTGAGGCCTAAAGGAAACTACAACAATTAGTTTTTCAATTATAGTTCTCAATTCTTTTTTGTCACATACATGTAACAACTACAATATCTGATAAAACTTCATTCAAAATAAATGTTGAATAGTAGAAAAGATTTAAATCTGTCAATATTTACCGTATTAAGAAATAATTGGCAAAATTCACTACTAATCCAAGTTTAAAAACACATTTAATTAGCACAATTTAAAAAAGTAGCACATTAAGTTATAAAATTTATTAAAGAGAAGGTTGTCATATATTTTAAGTTACAAAAAGCACCTTTAGAATAGAGTTTTAAATAAATGAATATGTGTATAAGTATGCAATTTCATAAATCCTATAATATAATACTTAAATATATGCTTTTTGGTTTGATTCCATCTTGCATTGGTTAAGCATGGAATCAGAACCAATCCGATAACCGATGAGGTCATCATCAATTGAATCAACCCATGACCCATGATCAATGTTTAACTACCCTAAATTAAACTAACTCAATTATAGTGGTTTAGGCTGAATTGCTATTATACTCACTCATGCTTACCCCTATAAATTGAAGACTTAAATTGTAAGTTATGCCCAAGGGGCAAAAAGATGTAAAACCCAGGATTTAAGTACTAGGAATGAGTTCTCCCAAAATTGTGTGATCTCACAAAATTTGGTCTCTAATTTAAGACGTGAAAGTTTCCAGAGTCAAAAACTCAAAAGCCAATACGGAGGATCTTGGGGCACATGAGTTCAAATTTTCTTGTTGGGTCCATTTTCATTTGTATGGGCTGGTTTCATTCATGCCATTATCAAAGTGAAATGCAATTTCCTGCACATATTTGTAGGTGGATTCAAAGAGTTTCAGAATGTTACTATTAGGAAGCAAAAAATAACCGTTAGTCGATTACAAGTACATCTTGTAAAGTTAGAAATTGCATTAACGGTGAACAAGTTACTTTCTTTGAAGTAATTAATTTGTTTTGGGATAAAACAGGCTCGTATATTGTTTATATTTACACCTATGATATATGGTCTTAACTTAACTGGTGAACCGAGATGCCTAGATACCCTACAGATAATATAGGATATCTACCATCTTTCAATTATTTTGCATAATTAAACACATTATTTAACAATTCTTTGTAATTTTATGTGAATAGTGATTTATATGTATCATACTGATATACCTCATTCTTCCCACACTCTTTGTAATATTTAGAGGCAATTAGTTTTATGAAAATTCAATTAATTCAGCCTCATTATTTGAGTGGTCACGTGCGGTTAAAGTGAAGAAATGATGCTAAGAATAAGAGTAAAACAAAGTAGATGTTAGGAAAAAAAGATAAATATCATTTAAAGGTTAAGAACCATAGATGCATTTAATCTTAAAATTTAGTTTTATACAATTTAGTTCATTACTATAAGACTTGCATATGTTACATCATATCCAAAGAGAGACAAAGTTAAGTGTCATGTTGGAATTTTCATTACCCATGTGGCAGATCGTTGACATTTAAAGTTGTAGAATTTATACATAGAAAAATGATAAATTTTAGACTAAATTAGAAAATTTGGAAAAATTTTAGGCCTAAACTTCACCCATAATCCTTAAGCTTGGCATACTAAATTGAGATTAAGTGTAAATGAACCCTCAAACTTTAAAAAATATAATGAGTTAATCTATGGGCTAATGGAAAAGCCAACATGCATCCACGCAGACTGAACAAATCTCGTCTTCTTGCTCCTGAGTTGGGAAAAAAATTGTAGGGCAGGTTGACGAGAAAATTGGACAACTTTGATTAATATTACTTTACTCATGTGGGCTCGTTCATGCTGGCTGTCGGATAAGGCAAGGATGATGATGCTCACGTGCCTCGTGGAGGCATGCATTCTTTTCCCGATGTGTTTATAGGACCATCACTGCCTTCTTCAATGTGTTGTGCACGCTCATCCTTTCACCTTTGCCTTTACCATTCCGTTCAATTCCATTCGATGCAACAGTCACAATCGCTTCCCTGCCGACGGAAACGTGACAATTAAGAAGCGGTCAGTTTAGGAAAGCAAAGATACTACAAGTTTCATTGTGTCACTACTAGAAAAAGGTGATTTAGCGACGATAGAATTAGCAACGGCTAGAAACTGTCACTAATTAGAGACGATAAACAGTCGTTAAAATTTTGGTGAAAAATTAGCAATGGCTATCTGTAGAGTTTCGGGAGCCAAGAAAGTGCTGCAGAATATAACCAAAACCCTCTAAGATCCAAGTGAAATTGGGTAAATTGGGTGCTCAAAATTTTATACCTAGTTCGGTTGAGATCTTTCACTCAACTGTTGAGTTGAATCACAAAACTTGAACAGTTAACGTGTTCAAACTCTCTATGGTATTCACAAGAGTCTTTTGGGATTACCACGCCTCTATCACGTCTCGGTAGATGTGTTCATCTTGCACTCACAGTGCTAGCTTGCATTCTCCAAGGAATAACAAGAGAAGAGTGCGACTAGAACTCTCAGAACTCTTCTGATTTTGTCCTTCAGGAAGCTAGGGCAAGAGTTGCAAATTTTTAACTATATGATGTATTTATAGTAAGACTCAACTCTTAAGTTTAATGAGTTTTAAAGCCCTACTCTAATTAGGTTTAAATTTCGGGCCTAATAATGGCTCAACTTTTGGGTCAATCATTTATATGAAATTATCATAAAACCAAGACCAAAAACCCGTGTACTTAAATAATCAAATTGGCTTTATATGTGCGACCCAATAGGCTCCTATCATATTGGCAATAATCATAAATCACATTTATGATCATAAACAATGAGCAGTATCTAGCAACACATCATTATTACCCAAGTGACAAGATTGTCAGTGATTCGACTAAACCTTTATGATCATTATCCGTATATATCATTGTCTCTTTGTTCAAGATATCAAGACCAAGTACGAGACATAGAATATGTCACTCTCGTATAGCCCGATCTATGGTTTATTGATTACCGAGTAGACTAACTTAAACTGATGACATTGATATTGTATATCAACTCATCTGAGCATGGCCATACATTTTTTAGTCTCACTCTATTAAGGGGCCCGAAAATATTACTCTCATTATATAGAAGAGACAAATCTCATCTTGATCATACAAAACCTTCCACATGATATTTGACATGCCCAATGACCTCCTTTAAGTTCACTCAATTACGAGCAACAAAGGGAAATATTGAAGTATGTGACTCACATGTAAGGAACCTTGATGACCTTAGGTCAAAGGACTGCATATACATAATTACTATGAAAATCACTTATGACACTCATATAACGATCTATGTAGCATTCTCATGGTGGGTCGGTCCAGTATACAAGTTCTCCAACCTATACCCATATTTAGACTACAAATCTTATATTAGTTTCCACATATGCTAATCTTTACGTCTTATTGCAACTTGCTCTACAATAATACTAGACCAGGGACATTTAAGAATATCATTATTCTAGGGTTATAATTATGTTTCTTACATTACGCAGAAATAAAATAACAAACATAGTTACTGAATTAATGCATCAATAATATATCGTGTCTCAATGTAAATGGGCACAACACTAACATAATCTGTCGCTAATATTTAGTGACGGTTTGCCCTCGCTAATTTAGGACGGTTAACCGTTACTAATTTAGTGATATCTTGTCTTCCTTGCCTTCGCTAATTTAGTGACGATTAGCCGTCACTAAAAATTTAGTGACAACTAACTCTCGCTAAAAATCTTAAAATTTAGCGGCTATTAACCTTCATTAAGTCTTAGCTAAATTTTGTGACACGTGGCCATCGTTAAAAGCCAATGAAGTACGTACATGTAGCCCTTTTATGGTCTCAAGGCTTAATCAAGCATCAATTAATTAGCAACAGCTTGTGCTCGATAAGATCCTAAAAATTAATTAGCAATGGCTTGTCCTCTCTAATTAAGCTATCAATTCCTTATGTGCTATTAAGTTTTTCACATTTTATGTTTAGCGACGGTTAAGTTTCAGTGACGGCATTTCCTTTCTAATTTAGCGATGACTAACTATCACTAAATTTAGCGATAGTAACTATCACTAAATTTAGCGATAGTTTGCCATCGCTAATTTAACGAAGGCTAACTATCGTTAAATTTAGTGATGATTTACTCTCGCTAAATACCCAAATATTACTATAAAAGTTTAGTGACGGTTGTTTGTCGCAAAAATTTAATGGTGACTTACCTTCTCTAACTTTACAATGATTATCTGTCACTAAATCTCGGTCAAATTTAATGACGGCTAACCGTCGCTATATTTAGTGACAGCTTGCACTCGCTAAAATTCCAAAAGTTAGTAATAGTTAACCTTCACAAAGTCCGGGAAAAATTTAGTAATGGAGCACCTTTGCTAATTTTCCTGGACAAGCAACTGGCAGCCATCATTAGTTCAACAATTTTAAACACCCCACCGTTCTAACTTCTAACCTTCCGATGCCTTCAATAAAAAGGGTAATTTACCACTTTTTGTACATTTTCTTTACCTTCACCCCAAGGCCCCAATAACTTTTTGTCTTCCACCCCCATCGTTCACCATCGAGCCAGGAGATCCGTCGAACCTAGCTGCGCTCCATCGTTGGCCGTTCACCATTGCTGCCCTGCCCTTAGATTTCAATCTCCATCGAGCTAGGAGATTTGTCGAACCCAGCCGCGAGTGGGTGTTCTGTCAAACCCAATCGCACTCTGTCGACCCCAGCCCCTCCGTCGAGCCAGGCACGTGATCTTCTTCAACCCAGGTGTGCGAGATCCGTCGAGCCCAGCCCCTTAATCAAAACCAAGCGCGCGACCCAGTCAAACCCAACCCAGCCCCTCCTCGACCCAGTCGTGCTTTGTCAAGCCCATCCCCTCCATCGAAACCAGGCTCGAGATTTCCGTCAAGGCAAGTGCACGATCGCCGTTGGACCTTCGACGCTTAGCCGTTCGTGAGATCGGCGAGAGAGATAGGAGCGGCATCGCCGTCGGACCTTCCATCCCTCTGCTGCTTCATCCATTTGCAATGGTTCAACAGATGAGGTCGACGAGACAGATGGGTTTGATGGGTGAGGTCGGCGAGAGTGATGGGTTTGATGGGTGAGGTTGGCGAAAGTGACGACTGTTATTGTTAGGTTGCTATTTTTGTTTTTTCGAACTTGGGGGGTAAATTGTTTGTGATTGAAGAGTAAGAGGAAAATGTGTCATTTTACCATTTATTTATTTTAGCAAAGACAAGTCATCATTAATTTGACAATCTTAGTGACTACCAACTTTCATTAAAATTAGCAACGACTTGCATTCGCAAAAATATTAGCGCCGGTTAACTGTTGCTAACTCATTGGTATCATATCAGTGCCAAAAAATTAATGACTGTTGTATTTGTGAAGGCTAGCCGTAGCTAAATTATTAGCAGTGAGTAAATTAGCTATGATAGGTTTAGCGACGATTGACTATCGCTACATGTGGTTTAGCGATAGTTAGCCGTTACTAATATCTATCACTAAATTCCTTTTTTTTTAGTAGTGTGTGTAAGGCATAACATCATCAGCTAGCAGCCGTTCTGCAGCTCACGTCAACCATCGCAACCAACTCAATCCTCAACAACTGCAAAACATGAGCTTTCACCTTTAACACAACCATAAAAGTCTGGTAGCGCGAGTTATAACCAATCATGTTTTACCTATTACAGAATAGGGGAGGAGACAACACTCAGTCACATGGGCGCTTGTGGGATCTGTTCGGTTAAGGGGTGTTAATGAGCCGAGCCAAGGCTGAACCTCTCAGGCTCGAGCTATTTGCTGAAAGAGAGGTTAGAGCTCAAGCTCGACTAGCTCTTGGAAATGGAGCTCGAATTCGGCTCGAAGGGTACTCGAGCTCAATTAGATGGTTTGATAGGCTTAATGTGTGGTGCTCGATTAAGCATGCTCGAGTACAATTCAAAAAGACAAAAATTCAAGAATTAGAGATTTAAAAAAAAAACAAACAAAAAAAACAAAAATTTCAAACACTTACACAAAATCAACAATGATCAGATACCCAACTGGAGAATTTTTGTGATTGTTGCCATCGAGGACAAGGATCAATTCTCTTGACTCTCACTCTTAGCCATGAAGGACAAAGCACGAAGGACTCTTAAGTCTCAACTTTCACCCTTACCCATCTAAGATGAGATCGAAATGACCAATCCATGGGTTTTCTTCTTCCAACCCTTCTCCCACCCATCACACCAAGTCTGGAGCTTCCATGGAAGTGGAGGCGGTGGGTGAAAGCTACGGCGACTTGCCAATGAGAAGTTTGAGGGGGATGACATAGGCAGTTGTCAGGGGTGCGGGTCTTGGGCCTGGGATGGTGGGGCTGGAGGGAGGTTAGTAATGAAGGGAATTGTTGAAACCACCGGAGGAGGAGGGGCTACCGCTGTGAATCGTGATGGTAATAGGATGAGGCGATCGAGGATGGTTTAGAAGTTGGGAGAGCTGTGGCAAGAAAATCTAAATTTTAAGTCTGAAGGAATTAGTTTTAGGTTTAGGTCATTTATTTATTATTTTTATTAAATTAATTATATAACTCTTAATATTTACATTAATATTATATAGGGTTTGATAGGTTCAAAAACCTATCGAATTGAACATTAAAGTGTTTGTGCTTGATTTGATAAATGATTTGAATATCAAAGTCAGCTCGAGCTTGAGCTCAAAGTTTGATAGGCTAAAACTCTTGAAGTTTGATAGGCTCAATTCGTTAATTGTAATTTCGAGTTCGAGTGCAAATAGTTCAATAAAAATTCAGTTCACTAACACCTCTACTATGAACTAACTTGCACTGTTTTAAAAGTTGAAAAGTTCATCTATACTGAATTCCAGTTCAGGGACTAACTTATCTGAGTATGACAAGTTTAGGGGGGACTGGCTAAGTAGACCTTGGATTTAAAGTTAAAGCCTTGAAAGAGACAATAAGTTTCCTTTAATTGTAAACTCCCAAAATTATATTCCATTTTACGTACCATACAAAAAGTAAAGAAAAACAAATTCCACCCACCTAAGGATTCTCATGTTTGTGTAAAGGGCATCGCATAGTTATCTCTTGTACTTAAAGTTACACCTCAACCTTAACAAACTTTACACTTTCCCTCGGCATTTTTTTACTTTGTCTCAAAATAATTTTAAAAATTTTAATTTAAACTATTCTGATAAATATTTATTATTAATTTTAATTTATCGAATAATTTTTATAGTTAATAAATATTTTAAATTATAAATTTTCCTTTTATAACCTTGAGCAGTTAAATGCCCTGTTACCCCAAACCTACGGAGGATAGAAAATGAGTTAAGCATGCTAGCAATAGCTGCGAGAATACCGTCCAGAATTTTCGGCTCGACGCTTCTAAAACCCTCCTCCGCCTTGCACCCCCTCGCTCCCACCGGTTCTGGTATCGCCGTACGATCAATGGCCAACTCTGCCCCATCACCTTTCAAGAAAATCCAAATTCAGAGAGACGATACTGTGAGTTCACTTCACTTATACCACCTTTTGCTTTGTTTTTTTTTTTTTTTTTTTTGTGATTATTTGTCCTGGGTTTTCGTTTTGCGAGCCACGCGTGCTAGACTTATGTAGTAACTGGTGATTTATTTTCGATGATAGTTTGATTTGTTCCTTAGGAGAATTTGATTCTCCTGTAAATTGTTTCGTTATTTTTTGTAATTTTCTTTTTTGGTTTAATTTCTTATTATCAGACGTTTGATGCATATGTGGTTGGAAAAGAAGCAGCTCCGGGCATTGTAGTGCTTCAGGAATGGTGGGGTGTTGATTTCGAGGTCAAGAATCACGCCCAGAAGATTGCTCAGCTAGGACCCGGATTCAAAACCCTTATTCCGGAGTAATTTCTGAAATGCTATTGCTTTTTCCTGATCTAGCTCTGGAATAATGAATATGATATGAAATTACTGGCTTCATTCAGTCCGAGTACTAGTTTTTTTTTTTTTTTTAATTTGTTGTTTTTGTTTCTCAGCTTGTACCGGGGAAAGGTTGGTCTGGATGTTGCAGAAGCACAACATCTCATGGACAATCTGGACTGGCAGGGTGCTGTGAAGGATATTCAAGCTTCTGTTAATTGGCTAAAGGCAAATGGTTCAAAGAAAGTAAGCGATCGTTTGTCTTGATGATTAGCATTATTCTTGTGTTGGAGAAACTGAGAAACTTTTAGGATTTTAAGAGCACAACTACCCTGCTATAAGGGCCTGCCAAAGTTTACTCAATGCTTGCATTGTTGATGCCTTCCAAGATTCCAAGGATTATGAAAACCCCAAGTTTACCTGGTAGTTCCCTGTAACTTACTCGTAGACAATGGCGTGGCATCTTGAAATTCTCTTTCTCCATTGTAATGATCTGGCTTGCTCTTTCCCAATTTTTCAGTTAAGGGTTTACTTACTGTTGAATTGTTTCTTATTCTTTTTATATTAGCAGTAATAGGCACTGGTATTTTTGGCCTAGTCTTTTATCTTAGTTCTATGGATGGCTAGCTGGCAAAGTTAAGTACTTGTCTGTGCTGGATGCTGTCTGTGTGCATAGGTCCTGTCCTTTGCAATACTTTAGTTGTTCTGAAATTTTTTTTCCCTTCTTATTATTTTTTTTAGTATCTACTGTTTATGGTCTGTTTGAGATGTAAATGGCAACAGAGTTTTTCGCAGACTTCTGACTGGAAATTCACTGATTGAAAAGAACCATTCACTGGCTTTACTGGGCAAGTTTGATGCTATAATGCTAATATTCAACTGTTCCTACTGTAGTTTTGCTTCATGCTTTTGCTTCGACCATGTATACTGATTTTAAAAGGTGGTAATTTTGACACCTTTGTTTTTGCTGTAGGTTGGTGTCACTGGGTATTGCATGGGTGGTGCTCTTGCCATTGCAAGTTCTGTTTTAGTTCCTGACGTTGACGCTGCTGTTGCATTTTATGGGGTTCCTTCATCAGAGCTTGCAGATCCTGCAAAGGCCAAGGCACCAGTTCAGGCCCATTTTGGAGAGCTTGACAGTTTTGTCGGCTTTGCTGATGTGACGGTATGAGATCTTTTTTCTTACCCTTCAAATTTTTTGTCGAAAAGGATCCTTGTATCTGAATCTCAAGATAAGCATTTTTTTTTTACCCTTGATCAACGTTTGATCTTGACTGTGTTACTTTTTGGTGTATATAATTGATGAAGGCATCCATATTGCTAATGGCTTCTGCTTTTGCTTTTGCTTTTCTTTTCCTTTCTTTTCTGACAATGAGAATTTCTGTCTGAGCTGAGTGCAATAATGGGTTTCTGAAATGGAAACGGCTTTGAATTTATGAATTACTTATGTTTTGAAGCAAAAAAAGAAAAAGGATGTAAGCCAGTTGCAGAGGCTCAAAGCTGCACATGAAGTAGTTTTCAATCTTGAAGTTTCTTGCCCATGGGATTACAGATCTTGTATCCCAGCTGTGAAGCTTATATAGTTGTAGAGATGTACTACCTGAGTACCCTGTCTTACAGTCTACCATTGTCGAAATGAGTATCCAAAGCCCAATATTCCAATGTTTTCCACAATAAGGGATGATCCTTAGAAATGTCTTTCACGCATTAATGGTTTGTTATTCCTCTCACTGCCTTTTTTGGTTTGGCTATCTGTATTTGCTATTGGATATGAATTAAGTTTCTGTTACACGTTTACATGGAGCATGAGAATTTCATGTGGAATGCCTGCACATGTCACCCCACACCAGATACAACAGAAATGCCTCCCAGTCACCGAACATATATTGCCATTCATTTATATAGATGCTCAGTGGTTTATATCTACAGAACCATTGAAATACAACATTATGGAGAGTTGATCTAAATGTGATCAACCATTCGTGTAACGTCTACTGATAGATATGATTAATTTTCTATCTGTTTGTGAGTCTTTAGGCAGCAAAAGCTTTGGAGCAAAAGCTGAAAGAATCTGGAGCTCCATATGAGGTTCATATTTATCCTGGCTGCGCGCATGCTTTTATGAATAGGTCCCCTGAAGGTATTGAGAGGAGGAAGCGAATGGGGATGCCTGATGATAATGAAGCTGCTGTCGAGCTGGCTTGGTCTCGCTTCCAGTCATGGATGACCCGTTTCCTATCTTAAATAACTTACTGGTTTTTCTATATATGATGTCCCCGCTGTCCTTGGTGTTGCTTTCTTAATATTATGCCCGTGAAAGTGGCGAATTGTATCAAGTGCAAAGATGCTGTTCCAACAGCAACTTTCTGATTGTAGCTGGAGCTTTTAATATCTATAAAATAAAGCGCTTACTTGTGGCTTGGTTTACTTTTGAGTTGTTGCTTCGTTTTATCCTTGTGATGGATCGATCTTTGAGCTGTACCCTTTAACATTGCCGTGCAATATAAGCAATTTGGTGCGTCGGTTTTGAACGAGCCCAGAAGTTTTGGGGGAGCAAATTTGTCTAGCTTGTTTCGTTGGGCACTTGCTTCGCTCTTACCTATAGCTGGATCCACATCTACTCTGACTTGTTCGGCAGTAGTTATGCAACTTTTTTTACTAAAAACTAAAATGGTTGAAGTTATACGAAAAGGGGTGCCAGATGGACGGTAACCACCGGATATATTCTTCGACTTTCAGGGGTCCTGTGTTTTGGATGCTCTAAGAACGTTATGTCATCCCGACTTGTCACATTAGAATTTTCCTATAAGTGCTCAATTAATTATTGTCTTTTAAGTATTTGTAGCTTTAGTTGTGAATCTGCGTGACACAACTAACAGATAGCATACCGATTATTTTAGTTGAAGGGAAACCAATTCTCGTGTGTGTGGGGGGACTATGATTCACTGTAGATGATGGCGAACATATATTATTGCTTGGAGAGGAAGTGATTGGTTCCTGTGATTAGCGTAATTATTTTTATATATACAGTACAGGTACATCCACAAAAAAATTGCATCCCGTTGTAATTCTTGAAACTTGAACTATTGTGATTAAGAGTTAATACATACTGACCAACTGAGCTGAACTCAAAGTGTGATTAGTATAATTTTTTTTTTTATCAATCTAATTTTACTAGGAAATCAACTTACCTATATTTTGTGGGGAAATCATTCCCACCAAGAGACATAGCTATCTTGGTTTCCCCTGGGCTGTGTTTGGATTTTATTGATAAGGGAAAGGGGAAGGGAGGACCAATTGCTTTCCCTAGAAGGAAAAATGTTAGGGTGAATGCTTAATCCTTCAATATTCTATTTCCTTGTATCAAAACAAATCAGTCATTTTAATTTACCTGACTCCCCTCCCCTCCCCTTAATCTGAACAGATTGTAGTGATCCACACTTGCGCCATATTTCTTCGTAGTGATCCACACTTGCACCATATTTCTTCAAGTCTGTTTTCATCAACTACAACCTATTAACCATCATCTTGACCACTAAAAATGAATATATAGAAGCATTTTGAAATAAAAAGATCAACAAATTAATTTAATTAGTACTGCCTTCGTCCCACATTCTTTGAATCATTTAACTTTTTTTAATAGTTTGACTTCAATTTATTCATATTATTAATTATTAGAAAAAAAATTAAGAAAATATATTTAAAAAATATAGGTCTTGATTTATCATTTATATATAAATATTTTTTATTTATATACTAAAAGGTTGAAAATAAAAAATTATAAATTAATTATTAAAAAAAATAAATGATGTAAAAAATTTGAAATGAATGAAATATTTTTTTTATAACATTTTAATTTGGAGTGCACGAAATGAATTGGTATAATTGCATTTTCATGATTCTAGCTACCACTAGATTCTAGTCCTATCAAAATCATATTGCGATGGAACCTTTATTTAAGACTTAGGTATTAAACGCCGTATTCTTAGGTAGACCGAGGTCTATAAAAACCCCAACTTTCTTAACCAAATTACCCTTTTTATTATCTAAGGGATTTGAGTAGTTATTAGTTAATGACTGAAATTAAGGAATCATGATGACAATAAAAAATATCCTAATAAATGTCAGTAACCACCATTGGAGGCGAGAGAATCTTCATGGTAAAATTGATATTTTTTTTAATATAAGAGACAAATATGGATTTCTAATGATACATATATACATAAACTCCACTGGTACTAATCTACATATTTTATCTATCAATGTACAAAATGAAAAATAATTATGTTTAAATTATATATGTATGGATAATATTGTACAAATAGATATGTAAGTGTACGAATTGGTAAAATGTAGTGGACGGAGATTTGTTATGTACTAGTATGTACATAATTGTACATATTAATAAATAAAAATTATATATTCAATGAATTTTTATTTTTTAATTTAAAAGATAATGTCATTGAATTATACATACACACAAATAAACAAGTGTACAGATAAGTGCAGTTTTATACATTTACAAAAATATTACCCCATGTGTAAATTTAATTTAATTGTACTGTTTGATTTTAAGTATTTACATCCTTGTACAAATGAGTACAAGCATTGTATATATCAAAGGTATATAATTATATTTTTTTTCATACATAATGATACATGAGAAATTTCAAATACGAAATGTGTAAAAAATATTTTTCAAAGTCTAATATTCGTAGTATTTTTGGAATCTACAACTCTGATTTATCATCTGACAATTACTTTTCTAAATTTTTTGTTCATATAAATTGGTTGAAAATAAAATGCTCCTGATTTAAAAAATTTATGTCTCTAGGTTTCCAAGGGCAATTTTATCTTATATTGTTTGGAGCGTTTAATTGTTTGCTACCCATTTTTTGTCCACTTTAATATACTATCTAATTTTATTATAGTTTTATTGCAAACGTGTTAGAATCATCAGGTATTAATTAATTTCCCTTTTCACAAACCTGCCTCAATAATTATCCTATTCATTGCAAAAGTTAGCGCCTCATTTGATGCCATGTTCCAACTAGTACTTATTAAGGGTAAAATTGCCATCTCTCAAAGTGGGCTTATAGAGAATCTGGTCCATGGTCTACTGCCTCGTATTAAACACCTCCTGAGGGTGAAGTGGAATGGGGTGAGTGGGGAAGACAGGTGACCAGGTCTAAGGTGGTGGCCAGGGGGCGTTGGGATGGAAGTCTGGTCAAGCAAAGCAAATTACTTACTTGGCCAGCCGGGGAAATCGAAAGCTCTTGGTCCCCAAAGTGATACCGGACCCGTACAATCATCCTCCACGACCGTTGACTTTTGACTAACATGCTTTACGGACTGGCGCTCTCTCTCACTCCCAAATCTGTGCGGTGAATTTGGGGAACGCTTCAATCTCCTCTTTTCTTTGTTTGGACTTCTACTACTCGACGGACTGGGTCTGGACATGCTTTCTAGTTTCTAAAGACTCAAAACCAACAAGATTAAAGCACAAGTAGAACCTACGCTGCTAGTCTAGTTATATATGTACTTAGAAAATTTTTGACTATTCAATTTTGAAAAAAACCTCTCTCGTATGCTACTATTTGATTGGCACTTAAAAATTACTGTCTATTAATTTTTAATGTTTAGCCCATTCTTGTCACAAAAATTTTCATACAAGTTTTAATGAGTGTGTGTATGTTCAACAAAATTTTAAGAGACTCAATTTAGACTTTTTCAAAAGTAATGGTTCGATATGGACGGCAATGTATGTATTATGTACTATGTACCTGACTGATTTTAAGATGGGTGAATTTGAACTTTTCCACTGAGGTTTGATGTCATGACAGTTACACCCTGCAAGTTTAAAAGCCAACTCTTATGCCCCTCCCAGTTACAGAGCATGCCATTAATACTTAAAAATCCTAATTTAAAATTTATTGTAAATGTATTACAATAAATTTGTTTAATAATTTTTTCTCAAATTATACGGACCAGGTTAAATTTTTATTTTTTTATGTCTATAAATTTAAGATAGTCATTTTCTATAATGGAACTGGAAAAAGAAAAAGAGAGAAAGAGTAGGTTTCTAAACATGACTGGTGCAAGTGTACTATATACTAAACCTTAGGAGGAAAGCACAATTGACCCTTTTCAGTAAAAGAGTTTGAAAGTTGAAACTTTGAACACGTCAATGGGGAAGGACCCGAATGTAATTAATTAACAAAGCAGAATTCAATTCAATTCATATAATCTTTTTGGATTTAATTTAATTAGATTGAGGTAGTCAAAACTCGAAAATCCCTTTGTTTCCTGAAAACCTAAATCTAATGGAGGAGAAAAGGCAGAGAAGAGATCAAATTAAGGATGGAGAGTAGAACTAGTTGAATTAATATTTTTACTACTGTAGTCTGGTCCATGGTCTTCTTCTTAAATCTCAACCTCCGTCTTTGCCGCCGAGTCCATTGCACCGTTCAAAGACTTGTCACTGTCTCTCTCCCTCTTTTTATGGCCACACCCAGTGAACTCTCCCTTGATTCGGGCCTCGGTATGGAGCTCAACCTCGACGTCGACACTGATTTCCCGGTCAACCTCCACCCCGGCGCCACTCCCATTTCCTCCGCCCCCTGCCGTCCCGTCATCGGCGAGGTCGACTTCTTCGCCGACAAGAGTGCTGATGCCACCGGCAAATCGGGGAGCAGTGACGATCATGCCGGAAACTCGGATCGTCATCAATCCGATGTCAACGTAAGAGAACCAATCATTTTTATGGTTTAATTCCTGGTTTTTGTCTCTTATGGATCATTTCGAATTTAATTTATTTATTTATTTTAAATATTGACCATCGTCGACGTACGCTCGGAATTCTGATCTGCAGACCGGTTTGAATTTGCTTACGACTAACACCAGCAGCGAGCAATCGTCGATGGTGGACGACGGTGTTTCGACGAACAATTCAGAGGACAAGCGAGTTAAGAACGAGTTGACTGTTCTGCAAGCGGAGCTCGAGCGAGTGAACTCGGAGAACCAGCGGTTGAGAGAGATGCTGGAGCAGGTAACCAGCAATTACCAGACGCTTCAGATGCATATCGTCACTCTGACGCATCACAAGTCATCGGAAGATGACGACGATTCCGCCAACAAGAAGCCAAACGGGGGCCGGCTCAAGCGGTTTCTTGACGTCGGCGGTGCAGCAGACGAGCAATCTCTTTCTTCGTCGGAAGAACGGAGCTTGGAATCTCCGACGAAGGATTTGGGCCGTGCCAGCAGCCCCGGTCACGGCGGCTGGGTCCCTAGCCTTGAGTCCTCCAAGAATCTTGATGCTACCATGAGAAAAGCTCGAGTCTCTGTTAGAGCCAGATCCGAAGCCACCATGGTAACTTGTGAAAAAAAAATTTCTATTGCACCGAGATCAAGAGTCAACACTAATTTGGAAATCAATATCACCATTGATGTGAAAAAAATAATGATAATCTGTTTAAGATAACTTACACTAGTAAATGTAAGTATGTAACCAACGGACCTAAATCTACGGATAAATAATTCTGTTCGTAATAGCTAATAATTAATTACTGGCACTAATCTCTAAATTAACACATTATTACACATTTTGTCTTTCTTTCTCTCTTTCTTTCTTTTTTTTTACAGAACACTACCACTTAACTTGTCAGATGAGTATGCTTAGAAAATGTTGTTAATTGCACATATATATGAAGGGCGAAAGATGAGATATATGAATATATGTCCCAAGTCCGCATAAATTTAAACACTTAGTTAGTTGATTAACTGTTTAAAAATATTATAAAAAAATTTTCAGTTCATGTGAATTACCTTCACGTTTAACTTTATCACAGCTAGCAATTCTAAAAACTTCCCTTCTATATATTGTTGGTTTCAGATAAGTGATGGATGCCAATGGAGGAAATACGGGCAGAAAATGGCGAAAGGAAACCCATGTCCACGAGCATATTACCGGTGCACGATGGCCGCCGGCTGTCCGGTGAGGAAACAGGTACAGAGATGTGCCGAAGATCGGACGATCCTGATCACGACATACGAAGGCAACCACAACCACCCTCTGCCGCCGGCAGCCATGGCGATGGCATCCACGACATCATCGGCGGCCCGGATGCTTCTGTCGGGCTCCATGTCGAGCGCCGACGGAATCATGAACAACAATCTCCTGGCCAGAACTCTGTTGCCCTGCTCCTCCAGCGTCGCCACTCTCTCAGCTTCAGCCCCATTTCCTACTGTTACATTGGACTTAACACAGTCCCAATCACAGAGGTCTTCTAATGGCAGCGGCGCCTTGCTGCCCCAGATTTTCGGTCAGCCTCTTTACAACCAGTCCAAGTTCACTGGGCTCCAGATGTCCGGGCAGCAGCACAATCCCCTGGCAGATGCGGCGGCAGCCATTGCCGCGGATCCCAATTTCACTACGGCGCTGGCGGCGGCCATTACCTCTATTATGGGCGGCGCCCCTCACACTTCCAGTATGGCTAACAATAATTCCA
Source organism: Aquilaria sinensis (assembly GCA_005392925.1). Lineage (NCBI taxonomy): Eukaryota > Viridiplantae > Streptophyta > Magnoliopsida > Malvales > Thymelaeaceae > Aquilaria > Aquilaria sinensis. Next base: position 319,625 of record SMDT01000860.1, on the reverse strand, counting down.
GCATCAACAATAATAGTGATAATATTACCACTCCCAGCGACGGTAACAATAACAAGACCAGCTAGCACAGTTCAAATTTTATGGCTACATTCTTATTTTTTTTTTTGGTTTCTTTGCTTTGTTTTTTCTGTGACCCGAGAAATTTTTTCCCCATCCTGCCTCGAGGGATTGTTTGTTAGAGAGGTAGAGCTATTGTAGCTTGTCAGATTTACACGCATTCATAGTTTTGCTTTCGTGTTGCCTCGTGCCCTCAAATTGAATTAAGTCACATAAAAAAAAAACACTACACATATATAATTAAGCACAGACATAGTCCCGACTCCCCACACACACACATATGGTGTTTGTAATTAAAAAAAAAATTCTTTCTAAAGCTTTACCTTTGATTTTAGATATGAAAATACTGAAAATATTACAAAATATAAGTTCAAGCATGCATACGCAACTGATTATTAAGTAATAGACCTATATATTAAAAAACGATTGCCTTTTGAGATCTTATTAATCGATGATAGTATATGAGAGGCCAAAGGGAAAAATGAAGATAATAGCCTTAAATAAATACTGTTGAGTTGTTAATTTATCTTTTTGTGGTAAGCACGATAGGTACGGTACACAAATCTGGCATTGAATTAATAGTCTTTGTTAATGAAGACACTGACTGAGCATGCAGTGTCCAATTTGTCCAATATTATATCTGGCTTGACGGACACGTAATGGGAAAGAGATGTGGCGAATATGGGTTGGTTGTTTTGATAGTTTAGACAATTTGGACCAAAAGTGAATTTTATGATTGGAATTGAATATATTGAATAATAATAAATAATTTACCACCATTTATATTGACCATACGTACATGTATAAAATTATTTCATATTAATTTTAAACTATATGTTGTTTATTCTTCTTTAAATTTCAATATGAGAGGTAGAATTTTAAATTTTATTTTATTTTTTCATTTACTATGTATTTAGGTTCTAGAAAGAAGAATTGAATAAATTAAACCAAATAAATCAAAATACAATTCAGATGGTTCAAATCGGCTCTAACATGTAATTTGGATAATTTAGATATGCTTTATAAAAATAAAAAACTAATGGATATTGTATCTGTCAGCTCCAAATCAAACTAAACTGAAGTAGTGCATCGCTAATCAAATATTGCTACAAATTTCTATAAATTTTAGACTAATCGTGAATGAAATATATAGGTACTTATATTAGACAATTGTATTGCTAATGTTTGGATATGGAAATAAACTAGTAGTGTATAGCTAATCAAATATTGACTCCATTTGATAATATTGGCATTAGAGATTACTATTAATTAGAGTTTTAAAAAAAAATATCCAATAGTAGTTTTTAACCTTTAACTTCTGTATTTTCATTTTCACTATTAAATGAATTATTCAAAACCCTAAGACTGATCACATAAATTGTTCGCAAATGGTGCCATTGAAAGAAATAAAATTGAAAATTAATAAAAACAAAATATGATAAATGATCTCTTTAGTTTTATTCTTTTCATCTGGACAACGAAGCACTTTGTGAATATATATATGTAGGGAAAATTAACATAACCCCTTGAGGTTAGGGCAAACTTATAGTTTCATCTCTAATTTTTCAGAAACCGACCCTAAACAGCACCCTAAGGTTCAATAAAACCTACCCTAAACTTCCTCCACAGTTAACATCTATTAAAAACACCTAAACTAACCTACACTTACCATCTCTACAAAAAAGACAAAAATACTTGTTTTACTCTCCTAGCCTTCTCTTATAAAAACTTTGCCCCAGCTATCTGTCTCTCTCTCTCTCTCTCCAAACCCACAGATTGAATTCTCACCATTTTTTCTCTTTCTCCTTGTGGATTTATCACCTTCTCCTTGCCGAACTCATTCCTTTCTATTGGATGTTCGTCCGACTCATATCCTTGCTTGAGTCTCTCTCCAGAAACTATCCGGGGATTGTCAGTTGCTTCTTAGATTCACAAATGATTCCAAGTTAGGCATGTTCGATCACGTTCTTCCCCTCATTTTAGGAAATTGTCCGAAGATCAAGGCGGTGTTAAAGATCAAAAAATTGTTCAAAATTGTCTAACTGACAAATCATTTGCCTGTTCGAAATTAGATCATGATCAGATATGGAGATTTTCTAGGTGCGAACAAATCGGATCTCAAACAAATTTGGAGATTTCCCAAAAGCAATTTTCAAACAAATTTTGGGGGCAAATCTCGTTGACAGTGGGGGCAAAGAGGAGAACACAATCAGGTGAGGGCAAGAAGGTGGATATGATCAGGTGGGGGTGGATTCAAAGGAATGGACGAAGATTCCCAGACAAACGAAGGAGAGCATCGAGAGAGGAGGAACAATGGCGGACCAAGGAGGGCATTGAGAGAGAAAGAGGAGTAGTTGCAAACAGAGGAGAAAATAAGGCTTGATTTTGTGAAAGGAAGGGGCATCAGGGTTGCAAACGGAGGAGAGAGGGAGGCAAAGGGTTATGAATCGTCGAAGAGTGAATCTTGTAGTGTCGAGGCTGATTCCAACGAGCAAAGGATGGTACTTGAAAAAAAACTATAAAGGATAATTAGATGTAAAAGTTTGGGGTATAAAGTGATCAAATGAAGAAAATTAAGAGGAATCAACAAGTTTTTCTTTTCTTTTTTTTAACAGTCTTTGACCGCGTTAGCTTTGGAGAGAGATAAATGTAGATTTCACTAAACCTCAAGGGGTAGGGTAGCTTCTTGAAGAATGACGGACATAAGTGTAGGTTCGACTAAATTTTAGATAAGAGTTTTGGTATTTTTTTTATGAAAAAGGTTGGAATTGCACGATTATCGATTGTTTGGCAACACACGTGTGCCCTAATAACCCTACATATCATTTGATTTCAGCCTTTCAAATAATTGACGCAAACTAAAAATAAAAAAACGCCATTGACCAATAAATTAACCTGCAATTGTGAGGACCCCCGCGAAGCAAGCTGCTCTGCAACTACCCTCGGTTTCACTTTCCATGATGTCTTATCAAAACACCTTTCTCATCTTCTGTCCTTTGTGGAAAATTGTTTCTCTTCCTCCACCCAAATTAATGTCCACCCTTCTCAGTATCTCGTTACTACTTTTTCTACACTGCACTCTCATCTTCTCCGCCGTAGCAGATGTGGCCCAGTTCCTCATGTTCCACCGGCACTCGCCGGAGCTGGCCAAACACCTCGGAGACGACTCCTTCAAGCCTCCGGAGACCCAGGAGGAGCGCGTTAAGGACCTCGTCCGCATGGATCACTCGCGGCAGCACGTGATCCACCATACGCTCCGCCTGGGGGGAGTGACGGGGCTGTTGAAGACCCTGACCGAGTCCGCGGCGGAATTACCATTACGGTCAGCGGCGGACGAGGGGAAGGGGCAGTACTTCGTGTCGGTGAACATCGGGATGCCGCCGCAGAGGTTTGTGCTGATCGTTGATACGGGGAGCTGCCTCACATGGGTGATGTGCAAGTACAGATGCGCCGATTGCAACAAAGAGAAAGGGCTTCAGATCAACAAGACGTTTTATCCCGATCGTTCTTCAACCTTCAAGACCATCCCCTGTAGAAGTCAGACTTGCTCTGAAGATCTCGCCTCCTCTTTCTCCTTGATGGACTGCCCTCACCCAATGGCGCCCTGTAAGTATGATTATAGGTAGGAGCTTTTTATTTATTGTTTTTGTGTTTATTTGACCATCCATTTTATTAAACATAACTCTTTACTTTAGTTTAGCCATTGATCGTTTTATTGGCTCTGTCTGTAATTAGTATTAGTGATTAACGTCAACTTTTAAAAAGCCATGCATAAGTAGAGCTTTAAGTTTTGACAATTTAATCGTAACTATTAATAGATATTTATTCAAAATTCTATCACTAATCTCAAAAAAAGAAAAAAACAAACAGGATGTTCTTTAATTATATATAAAGTTACACAATATATCATTCATATCACTAACTAGCAAAATGTACTTGGCTGTTCGAAAATGCAACGTATTACAATTATTGTAATGTGAGAATCCATGAAGAGTTATCATCATTGCTAGATTGATATTCAGTGCATATGGTAAATAAGTAATTCCTTCGTTCAAAGTTCTTAGCAACATTTACTTTTTAATAGTTAATCTATAATTTTTTTATTTTTAATATTTTAATATATAAATAAAAAATATTTATATATAAAAGATAAATAAATACTAATAATTTTGAAACATATTTTTTAAAAATTTTTCTAATAAATAATAATATAAATAAATTCAAATCAAATTATTTAAAAAAATCAAATATTTTAAAGAATATGAGATACAGGTAATAATATATTTTATGGAGTATGTGAGATGTGTGATATTTCATTTGACAAAACAAATGATTCAAAAATGATGATAAACAATAACATTAAATGCATGCAACACTGTTTATATTTCAAGGCTTCAAGCACACATGACATATTTAGTGAAATCATACCAAAAAAAAGACTGATTTTCATACCGCAGAATAATTTTTTGAAATTGGTTTTATATACTGTGAAGTAGTAGTAACATTTTTTACATCAATATTGTTTGTTGATACAGTCACCAAAAAATAAAAAAAATCTTATAATTTGTAACTATATATGCAAGGTAATCTAAATTAATCTTTAATTTTTATGAGGTGCATATATTGTAAAAGCGTTACAAATTAGTCTTAAGAGATCATATATTTGTGTGTATTTATACATATATATGTATATTATAATATTCATTATTGCAGATACATGGATGGAACGACATCGCAGGGTTTTTTCGCGAACGAGACGGTGACGGTAAAGATCCACAAAAAAAGGAAGGCGAGGCTAAGAGACGTGATGATAGGGTGCAGCGAGACCTTCACCGGCAATTTCCATAACATCGACGGCGTGTTGGGCATGGGCTTCAACATCCACTCCTTCGCCGTCAAGCTCGCCATGCAATTCGGCAAAAAGTTCTCCTACTGTTTGGTCGACCACTTGAGCCCCACCTCCCTCGCCAACCTTCTCAGCTTCGGCTCCCTTCCCTACTACTTCCCCAACCTGCAGGTCACCGACCTCCTCATCACCGACATCAACCCCTTCTACTACGTCAATGTCACCGGGATCTCTGTCGGCGGAAAGCTCCTAGACGTGCCTCTGTCCACCTGGCAGATCAACCGGGACGGCGGCGGCGTTATACTGGATTCTGGTTCGAGCTTGACTTATTTGAACCAGCCGGCGTACGACCTCGTCATGGCGGCGTTGAAAGCGCCGTTGGCGAGGTTCAAGAAGGTTGACATCGAAGTGTTGCCCATGGAGCACTGCTTCAGCGACGCCGGGTACTCGGAGTCGATAGTGCCGCCGCTCGCGGTGCATTTCAGCAACGGAGCGAAGCTGGTGCCGCCAGTGAAGAGCTACGTGATCGACGCGGCCCTGGGCGTGAAATGCATCGGTTTTGCTCCAGGGCGAGAGGTGACGGTGATCGGGAATATTATGCAGCAAAACCATTTCTGGGAGTTCGACCTTTTTAATGGCCAGTTGAGATTTGCTCCCTCCACCTGTGACCACATCATCTAACTTTTTCTTTCTTCCGCCAAAACGAATAATCGAATCCTTCTTTCCTTGGGAATAGCTTAAGCACAAAAACATTGATATAGCCATTCCTGATCCGGGTAATTAAAATTATCATCAGGGCTCACATTTTAGCCAAACAATTGCCAAGTCTGAATTGTAACTTGTGTGAGAAAAAAAAAATTGTAATTAGTACGCAACTCATTCTGAATCATGTCCATTACAATATCAAAAGGATTCGATATTCGTGTGATTAATTTCTTCTTTTTATTCTTTGATTTGAAAGTTCATTTTTCCTTTTCAAAGAATAGATTTGCCTGTTTACTTATATTAATCACCATCTACAGTCTTTTGCATTTGGAGCATTGCAAGTATGAAACGGTACTTAAATTTTCTTCTTTGTGTAATTTTTAATTAATTGTCTCTCTCTCTCTCTCTCTCTCTCTCTCTCTCTCTCTCTGAAGAAAAAAATGACCACTTTTGTTGTGGACGCAGATTTTCAAATGGAATAAAGCGGTTCGGTAAAAAGGGGAAAAGTAAAATACTGAAGAAATTGTTCTTTCAATAGAGCGGCGATTATATAGATTTGCACATATAGTTTCAAGATTGAATGATATAAATGTTGAAAATAAAGAATTCCTTTAAAAGAATATGTTGGCAAAACCGTAATAATATTGTATGACCAAATACAAACCTATAAAATTAAAAAGAGTCAATAATAGAAAAACCCAAGGTTCACTACTAAAAAAACCTCTTTTTCCAACTGCTTTATTTCCAACTGTCAAAACCGTTGGAATTAAAAAAAAATATTTTCCAACTGCCCAGCAGTTGGAAATTGTGGAAATTATATATATATATATAACTTCCAACGGCTTGAACCGTTGGAACATGGGCCAAGTAATAGGTAAATTAATGGATTTTCCATGCAATTTGGATTTATTTTAGTTCCAACGGCTTTAGCCGTTGGAAAATGAAGAAATTATGCATATATATTACTTCCAACGGCTTATGCCGTTGGAAAATGGGTAAATTAATGCATTTTTTTGGTGAAATTTGTATTTATTAAAGTTCCAACGGCTTTAGCCGTTGGAAAATGAAGAAATTATTTATATATATTACTTCCAACGGCTTAGGCCGTTGGAAAATGTGTAATTTTATTGATTTTTTCAGGGAAATTATATATATGACTTCCAACGGCTGATGCCGTTGGAAAATGGGCCAACTAATAGGTAAATTAATGGATTTTCCATGCAATTTGGATTTATTTTAGTTCCAACGGCTTTAGCCGTTGGAAAATGAAGAAATTATGCATATATATTACTTCCAACGGCTTAAGCCGTTGGAAAATGGGTAAATTAATGCATTTTTTTGTGAAATTTGTATTTATTAAAGTTCCAACGGCTTTAGCCGTTGGAAAATGAAGGAATTATTTATATAGTTTTCTGCAGAATTTGGATTTATTACACTTCCAACGGCTTAAGCCGTTGGAAAATAAAATTGTTTGTGTTTCTTTCTTCCAATGGCTATAACAGTTGGAAAATTAAGTTCTGGAATTTGTATTTTGAAAGTTTTCCAATTGCTGGGACCGTTGGAAATAGAAAGGCAAATTTTTTTTACCTTTAATGAAACGGTGCGTTTACGGATTAGGGTTTCCAACGGCCATAGCCGTTGGAAAAAAAGTTTTTAAATCTGCCCCCCTCCAGCGCGAGGCGTCTTCTCCAACGAGCCTGAAATTCGCTCTCTCTCTCCAAACTTCTCTCTTCATCACAGAACACACACATTCACGTTTTGGTTCCGATTTTACCGTGAAACAGCTTCGTCTAGCTCAGTATTACTTGGATCTGGTGTCATTTGGGGAGATCTGAAGGTTTGTTGCGTTTTATTTCCAATTTCGTTGATTTTTTTTTTTCGATTTTTACCTCGTTTCACTGTTTTGGTTGATAATGGATTGAATATTTTGGGTTTTATTGCATGATTGCAGTTATTTGCAGCCATTTGAACGAACATAGAGCGTGATTTGAGGTAAGTTTGTTTATTTTATATTTTTTAAATTTTTAAACCAATAAATACGCATAATCCAAAATTTTAGTTGTTTATTTGGTTTGAAATATATGCAATATCTGTGATTTTGTGTTGTTGATGGTTGGCTGTGAATTTTTTAGGTTACCCATTGGAAATATATACAATTGGAAATTTATGTGTATTTTGTTACAATTTTTTTTTTATTTTCGTGATGAATTAAAAAATATGAAATTATTAGTGTTAATTGAATTGTTTAGGTACTATATTTATGTGTGAAGTTAGTTAAGATAATTAAAGTTAGTAAATTATTATTTAAACGTAACTTGTTTAGTTACTAAAGTTATGTATGAAATTAGTTATTATATTTCAAAATATGAAATAATTTTGATTTTAATAAAGTGTTTAGGTAGTATAATTATCTCTCAAATTAGTTGGAATAATTAAAAATATTAAATAAATAGTTTAAAGTACATTGTTTAGGTAGTATATTTTACGTTTGAAATTAGTTTTTATGGGTTTGTTTAGGTAGTACTTTTATGTGTAAAAGTAGTTAGTATATTTACAAAATAAATTTTAATTACTAAGTAATTAAATATTTACAAATATAAAATTCTTTGTTTTCTGTAAATGGTTTACGAAATATTTTTAAATATATTTCCAAGTAGAAAATAAAATTGTTTTTCGTAAATTGTTTACGTATTTTTTTTAAAAATTGTTTAGTTAGTATATTTATGTCTCAAGTTAGTTAGTATATTTAAAAATAATAATTAATGGTGGGATGTAAATTATTTAGGTAGTATATTTATGTGTCAAACGTAGTTTGTATATTTAAGAACAGAAAATAATTAGTTGGATGTTAATTTTATGTAATTAGTATATTTGTGTGTTAAATTATTTAGTATATTTCAAAAATACCAATGGATTTGGTTTGAAGTCAATTGTTTGGGTAATATATTTTTATGCCATGTACAATGGTTAATTGGAATTTTGAGCACAATGTTTTCATAATTGGCATTAATATAAATTTGTAGAGTATTTCTAGTGAGTTAATTTTATTTGATTAAGTTTGACCTTGAATAATAATATATGTCAATATTAATAATATTAGTAATCATTTGTAATACTTGTAAGAATAAATATGGGATTATGAATGTATAGTAGTATTGTCATAGTACGTAAGAATAATTTTAATAAATATTAAGTATTGTTATTTCTGATCTACCAAATCATTTATGAGTAATATCAATTATAATAATATTAATAGGAATAATAATAATATAATTTCTAGTATTTGGAACAATAAATAACTTTTCTAACATGAGTAGTAAATTTCTAGTAATAGAAATACTATTACTACTATTGGGAATCTGTATGCCAATAATAAATCCAAGAAGACAAATAATACTTTTAACTACCATTAATCACAAAAGAAGGATAATAATAATAATAATAATAGTAATAATAATAATAATAATTTATTAAAATAAGAATAAGAAGAAGAATAATAATAAGAATATTATTAATAATATAAATAATAATATTTGTATATTGAAATAGTACTAATAGTAATAGTAATAATAATAATAATAAGTATTATTATTATTATTATTATAATAATCAATCCATTCAGAGTAATAATAATTAGAAAAAAATACTAATAATATATAATTATTGAAACAATAATTTTTATGAGACGAGTTGTTGTAAAGTAATAGTAAATAATAAGAGTACTCGCAAAAAGTAAATATATGGATAAAATATTTATATGTAAAAGTAAAAGCATTAACCCTACACGTTACATAAAATGTATTAAGTAACCCCTAAACCCATCAATGGGTTACCATTAACACTTATATGGATATCATATTATGAATTTCTTCCTATTACGTATTAATAGTAAACCTTAAATAAAATTCCAACTGCCTGGGCACCTTACGTAAACTGTAACTTAGTAATTACAGTTTCTGTGTTTTAAATGACATGGTTTAGATTAACTAAAAAATATATAATTTCCATTGGTAGGACTCCATGGAACAAGAACGTAGTTGGATGTATAATAGTCGTTATTTACCTGGTCGAGTTGGGTACAAAGAGGAGTGGGAGACAGAGGTTGAGCAGTTTATAACATTTGCCTGTAGTAACCCAGGTCATATGGATGGAAACAAAATACGTTGCCCGTGTAAAAGATGTAAAAATTTGAGGTTTAAGGATTGTGATGACGTTAGAGTTCATCTATACAAATGGGGTTTCATGCCTTATTACACCAACTAGACAGCTCATGGGGAGCCATTTAATGAGCCTCCGCATCAGCCGTTTATTAATTGTGATTAGTATGAGCATGCTGAGTTCAGTTCAAATGTAAACCCATATGCTCGAATGATATTTGATGCAGTGGGACTAAGTTCCCATCAGAATTTCACTGAAGTGGATGAAGAACCTAATGAAGGTTTTAGACGGTTTTCTGATTTACTGTACTCCGCTAGTACACCTCTTTGGGATGGATGTGAGAAGCATTCTGAGCTGTCTGCTGCAGTTCGTTTGTTAAACCTTAAAGCAGAATATCACATACCAAGAGGGTGTTATGATGGTATCGCCGCCTTGATGAAAGAGACACAGCCAAGTAACAGCAAGATGCCATCCAATTGGTATGAGACGAAGAAATTAGTTTCACAACTAGGTCTTGCCCATCTTAAAATTGATGCTTGTGTTAACGACTGCATGTTGTTTTGGAATAATGATGAAGATGCTTCACAATGCAAGTTTTGTGGTGAATCTCGGTTTAAGCCGAGAAAAGCTGGGCGGGGTAAGGATAGAGCAAGAAAGACTATGCACTATTTACCACTCACTCCTCGCCTTCAGCGACTATATGCTTCACTTTCAACTGCAGAGCACATGAGGTGGCACAGTGAGCATCGATCCGACCCAAATGTTTTAAAACATCCTTCAGATGGGGAAGCATGGAAACATTTTGATTCCACGTACCCGTGGTTTGCGGCGGATGCCCGAAATGTTCGCCTTGGAGTTTGTTCTGATGGCTTTGTGCCTTTTGGAAACTCTGGTAAACAATACTCATGTTGGCCTGTCATTGTTACTCCGTATAATTTGCCTCCGTGGATGTGTATGAAGAAACCATATATGTTTTTGACTGCATTGATACCTGGCCCTCGAAGTCCACGTCAGAATATTGATGTGTATTTACAACCTCTTATTCATGAATTGAAGCAGCTATGGGAGGATGGGGTCGAAACATGGGATGTTTCACTTAAACAAAATTTTCAGCTCCGAGCTTCGGTTTTGTGGACCATAAATGACTTCCCGGCTTATGGGATGTTGTCAGGATGGATGACTCATGGGAGGTTATCTTGCCCTATTTGCATGGATGCTAGTAAAGCCTTCCAACTTGAGCACGGGAGGAAGACTTCATTCTTTGATTGTCATCGGCAATTTCTCGAGTTGGATCACCCATATAGAAGAAACAGAGTCACCTTTAAGAAAGGAAAAGTTGAGAAATCGTTGCCTCCTGAGCGTCTACCACCTGAAACAATATTTGAACGTATCTCACATTTGCCTTCTGTAGTTCACAATGGACAGGTTGTAACCATACCAGGTTATGGCAGAACTCATAATTGGACAAAATGAAGTATTTTCTAGGAGTTGCCGTATTGGAAGAGTAATTTAATCCGCCATAATTTGGATGTTATGCATATAGAGAAGAATGTGTTTGACAATATATGGAATACAGTGATGGATGTGACCAATAAAACTAAGGACAACGTGAAGGCTCGTAAGGACCTGGAGATTCTGTGCAGTCGATCAGAGCTAAATTTAATTCCTCAAGGCGACGGCCGAGCATTTAAACCCAAAGCCACTTTTGCACTAAACAGACATCAGAGATATGATGTGCTGAATTGGGTTAAAACACTTAGACTCCCAGACGGCTATGCATCGAACCTTGGGAGGTGTGTTGACAGTAATGTAAGTCAGATGTCTGGTATGAAAAGCCATGATTGTCATGTAATGATGCAGAGGCTCCTTCCAATTGCACTTGAAGCAATTCCTGAAAATATTTGGAAACCGTTGACCGAGTTAAGCCAATTCTTCCGAGATTTATGCTCTCCAGAGTTAGATGTGAATCACATGGTCGATTTGGAAGCCAATATTCCTGTCATACTTTGTAAGTTGGAAAGAATTTTTCCACCGACTTTTTTCGATTCGATGGAACATTTACCGGTTCACCTACCTTACGAAGCAAGGGTTGGAGGCCCCGTTCAATATAGGTGGATGTACAAATTTGAGCGTTGTATGCATGACCTCAAAATGAAAGTATCAAATAAGGCTCATGTTGAGGGTTCAATTTGTGAAGCATATCTAATTGAGGAGACCTCTACATTTTGCTCTCACTACTTTGAATCCCATATTCCACATATGGCAACTAGAGTACCTCGTAATGATGATGGCGGACAAGGACCATATGATGAATCGGTGTGGTCTATCTTTAGATACCCGGGTCGTCCATATGGTGTATCAAGATATCGATATCTTGATGACAATGAATTGAGGGTCGCTACTGCATATGTGTTACTGAATTGTAAGGAGGTGAAGCCGTACCTCGAGTAAGTGAAATAACACCTATTTTCTTTATAAACTCTATTAAGTAATAATACTTTTCTTCTTTTATACTAAACTCATCAAGTTTATGCTCCATCGACCTCTTTCTATATCTTGTAGTTTGTTTGTTGATGAAGTGCGTATGCATGCATGACCCAATATACAGATGTCAGACCTGGATGTCTACATTGAGAATAACTTTGAGACATGGCTTAGAAACTATGTAAGTTATCTACACTTAAATTTTACCCATATTTTGCTTTTGAAGGGTAACACATATTCATAGTATCACTATGTGTAACTAGGTGAATGATGTGCGTAACACTATCACGGACCGCTTCCTGTGGGATGTTGCATGCGGGCCATCCCGTCGTGTTGAGAGTTGGCCTGTTTACTTCATAAATGGGTACAAGTTCCACATTAGCAACTGGGGTTGCGACAAAGCAACATTTAACAGTGGAGTATGTATAAGGACTTCAAGATCAAGTGAGGTTGAATGTGATTTTTATGGGGTGTTAGAAGAAACTATTCAACTTGAATATCCTGGCTGGCCACACAAAAATGTTGTATTGTTTCGGTGTGCTTGGTTTGACCCTACTCCAGATCGTGGCACTTGGGTTCATAAACAATATAGTATAGTTGAGGTTCGTGATGGGCGCCGATATGGAAAATTTGACCCGTTCATTCTTGCATATCAAGCTGATCAAGTTTACTACACCCCGTACCCAACAAAGTCACGTGAAAAAACGGGTTGGTTAGCGGTTTTGAAAATAAAACCTAGACGCATCGTTCATAATAATGTAAATGATGTCGAAGATGCATTTCAGGAAGAATTATTGGCCGGTGTGAACAGGTCTCCCATAATTATGGATGACCCAATCGACAATTTAGCTGAAACAGGTGTATGGGAAGCTGTGGAGGAAGACATGGCATTGAGGGATGAAACTTTGGGAGATGACGATTTCTCTGACAATGAGGAGTCCCTTGAAGGAAGTGATGATGAAAATGATTTTGAATCAGGGGATACTGATAGTGGCGAATCAGAGAAATCAAATTCAGATGAACTTGGAAACTCAGAATAATGTAAACGTGCATATGTTATTGTATTATGTAATGTTCTCGTTTAGTAATTAACTTTTAATATATATGTAAAAAGCAACTGAACTTCAACTTGGTGCCTACAATATGATTGAGCAAGTTTTATTTCAATGTTTGAATGTACGTTATGTAAACTTTTGTATGGGATTTCATAATAATGTAGATGCCACCTAAAGGAGATGCGACATATACACGTCGCCCAGGGAAAGGGCTATTTCAGCAAATGAAAGAAGTTTTAGCAGAACCAATAGCTAGACATGATCGGGCAGGCCAATCGCACTCCCATCATTCGGATGCACAGCCATCAACAGAACAAACACCTGTTCATCATCCTCACCCTCCCACAGGTGGTATTCGCATTGGTCCTAGACGTGGTAGTGGTAGTCGGTCTACCCCGACCCCTGTAGTGTCACCGGATGGTGGGAGTTCACATGGTCAGTCCGCGGTATCCCAAGCCCCGCTGCAGGCTCGTTTACGGATAGTACCTCACGGGAACACGTAAGTAATGCACCCGCTTGTACCAAATTAGTTTATTTAACATCTAGTATCTGAAGTCGCAGTAAGACTAATTTCATGAATTCTGTGAAACATCCACTGCATGTAGCTTCCTTCCATCACGAGCAACAAGGTTGGTCACTAGATGCTTCACCACACACTTCAGGGGACATCATGACTGGACGAGCGCGAGTCCAGCAGATATTCAGGCGTGGTGGCGTGTATTTGAGGTTAGATGCTTGTTATAACTATTTCGCCTTTATCATCTATGTTGGAATCTATAGATCCGCTATATAGTTTTTATAAATATTAACGTGCAGGGATTATGTGAGTGGGATCCAGCCCACCATAATGAGGTCTACCGCGTCTGGCATATGTTGGCGGCTAGTCATTACCGATATACGCTGGGGGACATCCGCCGTGAAAAGAATCCGGAGAAACGGCGAGCAAGGGCATCTTTTATGACCGACGCGCAGTATGCAGAAATGGAAGCATGGTGGGTTACCGCGGAGTTTAACGAGCGATCGGCAAGGGGTAAGACGATGCGAGCTTCATCATCGGAGTCATCTAACTCCACAGGTGCATGCAGTGCTACATATGCAGGAGGTTCGGTTTCCATTACTGAACACCGAGAACGAATGGTAAAATAATCATAATCTTTTACACATAATTCAAGTAACTTTATTTGGAATAATCAATTAATGTGACTACGTTTCAAATGTAGCGTGATAAAGATCCGGAGAAGAGGGACCCAGGATTGTTCAAGGTGATGCAGCAAACTCATAAGAAAAAGAGCGGGGATTACGTTAACAGGCGGACTGAAGAAGTTGCGGTAAGTAATTGTTACATAATGCTTAAGTATAATTTCTGATCTTGTTACTAATAAATTTTCTGTACTTTTATATGCAGGCAATAGTAGCTGCTGAGATCGAGGAAGCAACGCAGCAAACGGATGATTCAGGTGGCGCACCTGACATAGATGAGGTTGCGATCATAAGTGCCGCTGCTGGGGGCAGGAAGAAAGGGCGTGTATTTGGCCTTGGATCAGAACAACATGTCGTGCCTGGACGACGGCGACCAGGGCTTACTCATGCAGGACATGTTGATGTGATGCAGACTCCGGAGTTCGCTGAACAAGTACAGCGAGTCGTAGCGGAGCAAACTGCACAGCAAGCTTCACATTATGAGCGGAAGCTAGAACGTCTGAAGAGGAGACAACGAGCTGAGCTGGAGTACATATGCAATTCAATTGGCATTCCCCCGCCCGCACCACCTGCAGATGATGATGATGACTCGGGATCAGATGACGCATAGATCAGGTATATCATGCTTCAGTCATGTATTTATTAACAAACATTCACTTAGTCGGATTATGGAAGCATGTAATTTAAACTCTACTGGAGCTCATGTGGATTTAGTAGTAAATTTCCAACTTGACTTAGTAATTTTAATTCTGTATGTTTGTTTTAACAAACGTTCTCCACATTAGCGACTGGGGTCGCGACAAAGCAACATTTAACAGTGGAGTATGTATTAGGACTTCAGGATCAAGTGAGGTTGAATGTGATTTTTATGGGGTGTTAGAAGAAATTATCCAACTGGAATATCCTGGGTGGCCACATAAAAAAGTAGTATTGTTTAAGTGTGCTTGGTTTGACTACAAACGATATCAGTATCGGCAGTATACGAGGTTACCGTAGTAAACAAAAAATTCGATTGGAAATGGACAGTATAGCGATAAATAATATAAATGAAAAAATAATTTGAAGCTAAAGATAAAATATGGAAAAATTTCCAACTGCTGAGGCAGTTGGAAAAGCAAAAAATAAAAAAAATTAATAAAGCCGTTGGAAAATTCTCCAACTGCTTCATTTCCAATGGCTGACAGTTGGAAGTTCCAACTGCTCACTTCAGGGCAGTTGGAAAATTAACTTCCAACGAATGATTTTCCAACGGACTATTTTCCAACTGCCTGCCGTTGGAAACTGTCCATTTCCAACGGTTGGCAGTTGGAAAAGGCAGTTGGAAAATCTATTTTTGTTAGTAGTGGTTTGGCTCAAAATCTACATAGTTTACCTTATTAAAGAAATCCTTCACTATATCACTACTAAAAAAAGTCGATTTAGCAACGGCCATTAGCGACGTATTACCGTCGCTACATAAGACATAGCGACGGTACACAGTCACTAAATGGTCCGTTGCTAATCTACTCGCCCCTAATTTATTAGCGACGGCTACCGTCGCTAATTAGCGACAGCAAAACGTCGCTACCGAGACCGTCACTAATTTTCCTGTGGTTTAGTCGACCGGCTAATTAACGACCTTTTGTCGTCGCTAGTTAGTGACGAGTAGCCGTCGCTAGTTAATGACGAGTAGTCGTCGCTAGTTAATGAAGTTAGTGACGCATAGTTGTCGCTAGTTAGTGACAAGTAGCCGTTGCTAATTAAGGACTTGTGGCCTTCGCTAGTTAGTGACTGCTAGCCGTCGCTAGTTAGTGAAGTTAGTGACGCATAGTCGTCGGTAGTTAGTGACGCATAGCCGTAGCTAGTTAGTGACTTGTGACTGTCGCTACTTAGCGACGTGTCACCGTTGTTAGTTGGTGAAGTTAGTGACGCGTAACCGTCGCTAGTTTGTGACACTTGACTATCCCTAATTGATGCGTATAATTTTCATACTAAACCTATACCATACGTGTGCATTCTATACAACCCGAGCACAACACCCGTTTCAAGTTAGTGACGTGCATGCGTCGCTAGTTAGTGACGCATACCCGTTGCTAGTTAGTGATGCATAGCCGTCGCTAGTTAGTTAGTGACTCGTAACCGTCGCTAGTTAGTGACGCGTAGCCTTCGCTAGTTAGTGACCTTGGAAAAAGACTCGCTAGTTAGTGATGCATAGCTGTCGCTAGTTAGTGACGCATAACTGTCGCTAGTTAATGACGCATAGCTGTCGCTAGTTAGTGACCTTGGAGGAGGATTTATAAGTTAGTGACACATAACCGTCGCTAGTTAGTGACGCGTAGCCTTCGCTAGTTAGTCACCTTGGAAAGAGAACTTATGAGTTAGTGACGAGTAACCGTCACTAATAACTGCTAAAATTTCTGTAGGTTTTTATTATGAAATTTAAGGCTATAAATGCTATTCCAATCCACACTACCTGAGCAAAGACACAATTAAATGTGTCACACATAACACAAATAAACCAAGACTTTAAACCATCTATTGTAATCCAAGTAAACACAGAAAAGCTGCAGCATTGCTACTGTCCTAATACACCAGAGGGGAAATCATTTTGATTCCAGAGTTATTATAACCAGCCCTTAAAGCCATTGGATTGCCAAAAAACAAAAAAGTCCACCACTAAGTCAAACCCTAATCCAAATGAACCGAACCCTAATTTCTCAAGGCTGGAAATATTGTATCATAAGCCAATGGTGCCTCCGTTGATTTCCTCAACCAGTAAATATTTAGAACTATATGAAAACATCAAGAACATTAATTTCCAAGCAACTTTTGTCAGAGAATTCTTACACACAAATTTTCACCATTACATCAGTCCATAAACAATAGAAATACACCCTCAAATGTACAGTACATTTTCTTACAGTGGAAGCAAGGTCTCATTTATGCCCAAATCACCCTAGACCTATGATTGTAATACATTTAGATGCTTATGTCAAACTACTGAACTCGAGCAGCAGATTTTCAGAATTTGCCATCATAGTCTGTAAAGTGCAGTCCAAAATGTCTGGTTAACAGAAGCAGCTAGCAATATACCAGGTTAACATTAACAACTCAGGGTTAATATTAAAATTTTACCTGAAAAACATAATTAGCACACAACAAAACTGAAAAATTAGCTCAACTAGAATCCCATTTCCTGCAATTTAAAATAGAAGGGGCATTAGCTATAAGAACACAGTAAAGGTTGCCTAGTTTCCTGCACCACAAACACACTAAAAATTCTTATGAGTATCAAGCAACATAAACATATCAGAAACACACGTCAGAAGCATGCAGGCAAGTAGTCCAGTGGTTTCAGAAAATCAGAGAGCTCCAGGGACATCCAGAAATGCTTGGCCATAGCATTATTTGTCCCCTATCAACTTGCCTATTCGGACCAGAAGCTAGCTAAATCAGTAAACAGTATTGTAGTACACTAACAGAAAATTTTGATTCATAGTAGTCAGACAAACATAAAAACAAACATAAAAAAACAGACAGATAAAAGCCATTTGCCAATGTCTTAACAAAGAAATGTTAACTTTGATCTATTGGTTCTAGCTATATATCTAGAAGCAGGTCAGTTTAGAAAGAGGCTGCTCACCATCAAGAACTATCCAGTACTTAATTCCATAGATCAGAATCACTTGACCCAATGGTTAGGCATGATCTGGTACAAAATTACATGGAGGAAAAAGAACCTACGCATTTTTATGCATAACTTTTCTATTGTTTTCATGATCCTTTTGTCTGTTCTAGGTATGGATGACTTCCATATTTTGAAATAGGGCATTCACTGAAAATCAATGACAGCAAAACAGTATGGACATGCTTAAAAGAGAGAAAAAGTACCTCCCCTCGGCCAAACAAATGATATTCATCATCATCAACGGACCCAAATACAACGGAATCCTCTTCGTACTCCTCCAGCCCACCAAGTTCCATCTCTCCCACGACATTATGACCAAAAAACTCATATTGGGAGGCATCAAACAGCGCGTTATCTGCAAGAAAGAATTAGCTAATCAACGAACAAAAATAAACAGCTATAAGAGCAGATTCAAAATAGTGACACACAAATGCAAAATGCAAAATGTTTTCAATAAGGAGTGAATACGCACATATGTAATGCCGACAAGTAAATTATTTCATATCAGAAATTGGCTGTGCTGTAAATGGAAGTGTTTTGCCGCAAAATGGGATGATAAGATAAACCTTGCACTTCTTTTGTTTTATGAGAAAATAGATACATGTGCTGTAAAAAGTGCAGTCAAGAACATGACCTTCCCACAGATGCTTACAAGTTATATTAAAAAGTTTGAAACCCAGATCACCTTAGGAGCTGTAGATCATCTTGATTCAGAAAAGTAAGAGTAAGAGATTCTGCATGACTTACAAGAGAACCTATAAAAACAGAAAATTGTAAGGAAAAGAATTGTTATAATCACATCGACATCATATGAAACTGATACTTACGTGCATTCTTTGAGACAGCAATATATTTCTGAGGACCAGAATAAAAGAAAGCCCAGGAAATAATTTGGATGGGTCCATTTGTAGGCACTGATGAAATCTTCGAAGGAATAGGTTTCTCTCCTGTTCTGCAATTTAAATAGAAACTTGATTAGAACAAAAAAAAATTTCCTCTAACAAATAAATCTAAC
Source organism: Aquilaria sinensis (assembly GCA_005392925.1). Classification (NCBI taxonomy): domain Eukaryota; kingdom Viridiplantae; phylum Streptophyta; class Magnoliopsida; order Malvales; family Thymelaeaceae; genus Aquilaria; species Aquilaria sinensis. The sequence continues at coordinate 300,438 of SMDT01000860.1, read as the reverse complement.
TCGCAAGAGGCCCACCTTCACAGATATTTGGGACAAAGCAATGAAGATTGGCTATTATTTTGACGAATAATGATGTTCTCTGATGAACAAATGAAGCCTGAGGCCTATTACTAGAAATAAAGCTCAACTGGAATGTTGTTGGATTTGATATGTGAGTGGAAGACTGCAAATTCAAAATCCATCCTGCTGCTGCAAATGAATCATAGTCGAGGGTAGCATGTTCTTCTCTCGTGGGAAGATCAGTAGAACACCATATGGATAGAAAATCACCATGACAAAGGGAAAATAAGGCGCTGAGGAAACCAGTCTGAGTGAACACAGAAGGCCGTTATAAGAAATCTTATTGAGAAAAGTCTTTGAAAAAGACCTGTAAATTGGAGTTTTAGAGTTGAGACAAGTTTCTTTTGACTTAAAGGAGATGACTGCGAAGTTTTTGGTGCTATTTGGAGCACTGGAACTCAAAATGACCCCTGAGTTCAAGAGTACTACTATGATAACCTGGAGAATTTGAAGTGTTTCAAGCTTTGGGATGTAAGTCTCTGAGTTGAGATTTATGAACTGAGACAAGTTTAATATGGTTAATGAAAGCTTTCTACGAAATTTGGTTGGATTTGGAGCTGTAGAACTAAAATTGGCCTCCCTTAAACCCAAGTTTCAAGCTACTATGATGTTTAGGATTGAACAAGTTTGTGCTTTCTGAATTGTGGCTTGAGCTTCGGATTTTGAGAATGTGGTTACTGATTTATTGATGTTACCTAGGTTTCAAGGGGTCTATGTATCTGGTTTTATAGCCCTTGCAGCAAGGAGTGCAACATGGGGCCAGAATAAGTTGGTTGAAGAACAAGAAAATCAGCAAAATGTCATGGATGAGCAATGTTAACATGATGGTTGACATGAGCTCGGAGATGAGTTGTGATCTGAAATTTTGCAAGCTGCATTTTTTTTGCATATTATGGATTTTCTGAAAACCTTCATCTGGTACTTGGCCCTGAAAATTTGGGTACTGCTTGCTAAGCTGCTAAGAACCAAACTAGTCCTTAGGACTTTGTGAATACTACTGCTAAATTAGTTTAGAACCCTATGAGGCTGCTACAAGAAATGAATTTCAGCTGAGGATGATGTATTAAACCAGTAATCCTGGTTATGATCATGTGTTATGATCATGCATCAGACTATTGGGGGGCTAAATAAGAAAGAATGTGAAAAATTGAATAAAATATGTTGCATCAGTAAAGAGACAACTAAAATAGTAAGCTTTTGAGCTTTCTGTTGTCAGCAGTAGGTTTCCAAGACATGGTGACAAAGGAAATATGATGAAGATTATATTATGAAGAGGATCTCAGAATGAACATGGAGCTGCACTAAACTGATTGAAAAAAAATCAATGAGAATAACTGAATTGTAGCAACCTCTTTTGACGAACTTTTGGTCTGCACTGTGAATTTTCATACAAGAAGCCTATTTGCAAAGGGCATAATCTAAATGGTCATATGAAATGAACTGGGACTCGTGGAGAACAAAAAATTCACAACCTACAAGTCATAGATATGATCAAACAGGAAAATAGCTACTGAGTTGAAGCAATTTTTGGGAGGAACTTTGACTTGCGCATCGACTTCTTGAGAAGGAGGCTAAATTGATGAAACTTCAGGTTGAAACATCTTTAGAAGTCATTTAAAACTCGTGACAGATTGGAAATTCAAGATCATAAGCAATAAGTTTGTTCGGGTAAGCAAATCACTTGTCAACGGATTACTTGTTTATGATGTAGCTGCACTGCCCAAAACTAAGAAATGGATCAAGTAAAGGAAGAAACCAATGAGCCTCCGAATTGTCTCTGAAGATCAATGCTTGGCATAGTAATGAAGTAATAGGGATGACAAGAAAAACACAAGAAAGGTGTAAGAACAAAAAAGAAATTTCAGAAATTAACCTGGGAACTATATGACCATGTTCCAAAAATGCATTTTGGCTAGTCACCAAAAAGAGTAAGACATAAACTTCCCTTGTAAGATGGTCTAAAGAAAATTCAAGCCTAATACTCAAATGACTATTAAGGCTTGCTGAAATTGGGGTCTTCTAAAGTACAAGACCATTGAATGAGAAATACTTCACCAGGAATACGGCAAGTATTATGGAAGTGTTTGACTTGCACCTTGACCATTGGCAATAGACTTCTGTTGGGGCTGTATAGCTGTTTGAAGATAAAAAATGATAATCAAAACCTGTTGAAAACAAGTAATCAAATTAGCCAAAAGCTAATTATGGAATTATACAGAAACCAGAAATGAAGCTAAAGTTTCACCAACAAGTTGGCTTTCAACAAGACTCATCTGTTCAACTTGAAATTTCTTATGAGGGTCAAACATGACATTTACAACTTATCTAAATTAAGGAAACAGAATATTAAGAAGCACAATGCCAAGATTCTGAAAAATTTAGCTAAGCTATGAGTTGACTCATGTCTTGACCATCAACAAGATTGGTCCGTTGATGTTGAAAATGAATTATTGCCTATTTGATGAACATATCTGCATAAGTTTACTCAAAGCAACATGAGGTTGATAGGAGGGCAAAAAAAAAAGAAAAAAAATCCATAGAAAAAACAGAATATGGATGAGAAGATAGATCAAAATACATTTGTTTGGAACACCACTTAGTTTCACTAACAACTGTGGGCTTATATTGGACGTCACTCCTGCTCCATCATTAACAAAATAGCACTATACAAATTCTACAAGCTCATGATGTCAAAGAGGCAACCTACAATTTCATTAACCAGTTCCTAATTAACTTACAAATTGCATAGTTATGTGAGATCGAAAATTTGAATCATCCGAGAAGATATCAGCTAAGCACATTGCATTGAGCTGCAATAATTCTGTTAGATAGGCTCTGCTGGAACTAGCAGTCCGTTGTTTAGGACATTTACTAAGTTCAGTCTCCAACAACTCAAGGATCTGCATCAAATCTAACTATATTAATACCAAGACTGACAATTAAAGCGTACTTCTTAGATAGAAGGAAGAATTTAAATATACTAACATTTTTACTAAAACTAGTACAAAGTACTATGTGACAGGAATTGATTGAAAGCTTAGAAGTTAACACATCCCACCTATTTTCTCAGCAACAGACTAAAAGGAACCTCAAAATGCTGTCATACAAGTTCAGGTGCAAATCGAAGATGAGCAGCCTCAGGATTTCAAACGAACAATGGTCGCACAAACACGTACAACAAATAAACCAATTCACAACAGCAGAGAAATGTCCGAAACTAGCAATGCGCAAACAGTCCAAATCAAAATGCAAGTCAACTAAAACCCTAATTGGAACAGACGATTCGAGCCCAAAATCAATGTGAACTGAAAGTTAGAGAGCTTAACCTGAGTCAGGAGATAATCGTCACGATTATACGTACCGGTAGAGAGGATCGATTACCTTTGATTCGGGCCGACCCAGCAGAGCAACAGACAAGCAACTACCGATTCACAAGGTAGGCTAGGCAAGAACAACTAGGGCTTTGGAGCAGAGGTGGCGATTTAGGCTGGGGAAGGGGAGGCAAAGAAAATTTTAGCAGGTGAGCAACGGTTTAGAAGTGGAGAGGAAACAGAAGGCTTCGCGCAGACACTGATAATACCTTCGATTCGGGCTAACCCAGCAAAGCAACAAACGAGCAACTACCGATTCGCAAGGTAGGCGAGGCAAGAACAATTGGGGCTTTCAAGCAAAGGTGGCGATTTAGGTTGGGGAAGGGGAGGCAAAGAAAATTTTAGCATGGTAGCAGGGGTTTAGAAATGGAGAGGAAACGGAAGGCTTCGCGCAGACACTGATAAAAGAATAGAACATGGTGCGTTGGAGGGGAAAAAAATACTACGCATAACGATGGCTTAGTGTCGCACAATACTAGCGACTACTCACCATAGCTACTTGTCTTAATATTACCCTTACCCCAAAGTGAAATTATAAAATAGTAATAAAGGGTTAACCCTCATGTGACAATAAATCAATGGTCAATTAATATAATTTTCATTAAATAGATTAGTTGTTAATTACTCAAAAAATATTTAGAGATTTGTATGCTTAATTAATCAAATTAAAAATTATAATTATACAATTAAACAAGTGACATAACAAACGATAACTGGTTTTATTCAACTATATTTAACATAAACAATAAGTAAAATAAAATATGAAAAATTAGAGGTCACATTATAAAGATTAAATAATCGACAAGTACTGAAGGCTATTAATACATAAATTATTAGTGACTGCTAACAGTTGGTAAATTACCATAGTCAAACCTTCACGGATAACCATAAGTAAATTACCAATGTCAGGCAGCTAAACTTTAATTTGACTTTAAGGTTCACATCTCCAATACAAGACATATTTAAAAAAAAATATGTTTCTGTTAAAAGAGATAACAATTGACCATAAAAAATGACAACCACTTCACAACTATTACTATTTTTTTGGGATTTTGTTCAATTTAGCGATGGTAACATGTCACTAAATTTAGTGACGTATAACCGTCAATAAATTAGCGACGATAAGCCGTCACTAATGTTAGCGACGCATAACCGTCACTAAATTAGTGACTCTAAGCCGTCACTAAAATTTAGTGACGCATAAATGTCACTAAATTAGCGACGGTAAGCCGTCACTAATATTAGCGACGCATAACCGTCACTAAATTAGCAACTCTAAGCCGTCACTAAAATTTAGTGACGCATAAACGTCACTAAATTAGCGACGGTAAGCCGTCACTAATGTTAGCGACGCATAACCGTCACTAAATTAGCGACGGTAAGCCGTCACTAATGTTAGCGATGCATAACCGTTACTAAATTAGCGGCGGTAAATCATCATGAAAATTGTTTCTTTAAACAAAATTGTTTGTTGTAATGGTAAAGATATAGCAACTTGTTGGATGGAATGATCTCAATAAAGTAAATAAAATTCGTATAATCTTAAAATTGTTTCGTGAGGAAAAAAATATCTACAATCTAAATACATTTGTATTATATCAACTGAAATAATTTATGTTGTGTGAGAATTTGAGACGTCACACAATTTTCAGCTATAATATTTACATTTTTCTGGTAGTGTATTCAAAAGCAATTATTTATGTTCAATGATATAACAATTTATCATAAAAAGATGACAGCCACATAAGAACCCAAACTTTTTTTTTATTTTTTTTAGTTTAGCAACGGTCAACCGTCACTAAATTAGCGATGGTACGCAGTCGCTAATTTTAGCGACGGCCAACAGTCACTAAATTAGTGACAGTATGCCGTCACTAATTTTAACGACGGCCAACCGTCACTAAGTTAGCGACAGTACGCCGTTACTAAATTTAGCGACGCGTAACCGTCACTAATTTAGCGACGGTAAACCGTCACTAAAATTTAGCGACTAACAACCGTCGCTAAAGTCTCACCGGAATATTACCGACAATTAGGGACGGTTTTTTGCCGTCGCTAATTAAACCGTCGTTAAATTCGATTTTTCTTGTAGTGAATCTTCGAAGTCATACCTTTACCAACGCCCGTAATTAATGAAAATGGATTATTTTATATCTAAATTGGCAAACAGAGGGTCAAGGTGGAAGGAATTGACCTTAATACGATCCTCTTTGTCTCACTATCACTACTAGAAAAAGGTACTTACTTTAGCGATGGACAAATTAGTATCAGCAAAAAATTATCACTAACTAAAGACACCAAATTGTTGCTAAAGGTCTAGCCATAGTTCGCTAAGTGATGGTAACAACTTAATGATTACTTACCATGGCTAGATTAGCAATGACTAACAGTCACTAAGTTTGGCCAGAGTTAGCGAGGACTTGTCCTTGTTAACTGGTCATAAACTAGTGATGGCTAATAGTCACCATGTTATTGTTAGAATAGTGACGGTTAGTCATCACTAACTGGCCAAATATTAGCGATAGCTAATCATTGCTAAGTTATGGTCAAAGTTAATGATAGTTTGCCTTTGCTAAATGGTCATAGACTATTAACAGTTAACAGTTACTAAATCATTAATAGAAGTAGTGATGGTTAGTTACTGCTAACTAGCCATGGACTAGTAACGACTAATTGTCGCTAAGTTATAATCAGAGTTAGCAATGGTCTGCCCTCGCTAAGTGGCCATAGACTAGTGACAGCTAACAGTCACTAAGTTATTGTTTAAAGTAACAATTGTTAGCCATCGCATTAACTGGCTATAGACTAGTGACAGCTAACCATCGCTAAGTTATGCACCAAAATAGCAATGATTACTGTTGTAAGGTTTTTGGGCCCCAGTGAAGGCAAATGGTTGCTAATGCATTTTGCTTAAATCTTTAATTAAAAGACAATGCATATGTCCTCTTTTCCCATCTTGTCTCATCCTCTACTCCTCCTCTTCTTTTTGTCGTTTCTTTGCTTGAAAACTTTTGAACTCCAATGAGACATCCACACTACTAACTAGTGGGAACTTTCACAATTACAACTTCAAATTCATGTAGATCAACATTTTTTTAGTTATTTTCTCCCTTTTCCTTTCTTTTTATGTTAGGTTAGGGTTTGGGAAAAAAATTTCAAACCTCAAGATTTCTCTAGAAAATTCAAAGATCAGACTCCTGATTTTCAAAATTATCTTGGAATTTCACAAGGTTGCAATTTTGGGAACTTCCTTCTCTAACCCCAACAATGGAGGAGCTAAGCAAACAACAATAATGGACAGCCTGGATTTGCGAAGTTGAGGTGAGGGGAAGGTAGTTCAGTTGGTGGAGATGGACTAGAATGACCAGCATCGTCAAAGGGGAAGAAATTAGAAGGAGAATCAAATGAGTATAGAATGGTATAATAGACATTTTATTTACTAAAAATTACTAAAAAGGAGATGATATAAAGAATTTAGAACAGTTTAAAATATAAAATGGTGTAAAAAATTAGGAACAGATGGCATAGTATTTATGGGCATTTTTGTAAAACTAACCTTTGCCGGTTTGTATTGACAACGATGGAAAGTGAGGGGTCCAATATCGTGGATGGATTTGCCAGGGGTTCGAATGTAAAACCAGCGGCCATTCTCTGTCCAGGGCTTCACCCTTATCTTAGAAAGTCAAATCCAGTGATCGATTCAGTCTCGCTTCTTCTTGTTCACTATTAAACCCCTGATCGAATTTCCAGACGAAATCCCCAAATTTTATCAAAGCTCTAGACTATCTATGCAATGCCGCTGGCCACCACGCTCTCTTGTCCTTCTCCAGGTCTCGTCCCACTTTCCTCTGCAAAGCCCGCCGTCCATCTCCATCCCTCTCCAATTCGAATAAGACTTTCTGGACCCAGAAGCCCAATTGGCAAGCTCATGATACGATCCGCCCTTTCCATCGAGAAGGAAACCTTGGAGGCAGAGCGGCCGAGCTCATTTCTCCGTGAATCCGACGGCGACAATGGGTCCGTCAGGGCGCGCTTTCAGTGGATGATACTGGAAGCTCAGGACGCCGTCTGCGCCGCCATAGAGGCCACCGACGGTAACGGAAAGTTCAAGGAGGATGCCTGGACTAGGCCGGGCGGTGGCGGCGGAGTTAGTAGAGTCTTGCAGGATGGGGCCGTCTGGGAGAAGGCCGGTGTCAATATCTCCGTCGTCTACGGAATTATGCCCCCTGAGGCTTACCGGGCTGCCAAGGCTGTCGCTACCGACCAGAAGCCTGGCCCAATTCCTTTTTTTGCTGCCGGAATAAGCTCGGTAACGCGATTTTCTTTTTCTTTTTAATCGAATTCTACTCGCACATCTGTCCACTTTTTTTTATTACTTATTTTCAGTTTTAATTCATCATAATTCCAATGCTGCCTCTGCGGAGCTCTCTCTGAATGTATTGTTTTGAGTGTGTGTTGATGCTGTGTAAAATTCATCATAAATGCCATGGTTTTCTTGCTCAGGTCTTGCATCCGAAAAATCCTTTCGCTCCAACATTGCATTTCAATTATCGGTATTTTGAAACCGATGCTCCAGAAGGTATTCCTTTCTCAACTTCTCCTTGAGCAAAATCTGTTTGCAACTTTGCACCTCTATGCAACCCTCGTTTTCTGATTTGGAGTTACTGCTTGATTGTTGTTAACGAGTTATAATATAACCCAGACCTGGAGAAAGGAATGGAAAATGCAAATCTAGAATTGATCATGAAGGATTTTGCCATTGCAGCTCTTCTGCTAAACGGCTGGGCCCTCTGGGCTGCTTTAGTTCCCTTATATGCTTAATGTTCATAACCTGCTGAGTTACTTCCTTACCGTAAGTCTAGTACAGCAATGATTATAGGTTAGTTTATGAAGAGAGTGAGATAGTCGTTGTATTGTCTAAATGGGGAAGAATGAAAACACATGCTTATCAGCTTATGCATGTTAGGAGAAGCACAGATACGAGTATTCTGCCCTTTCTTTCCCTTGATATTACTGAACGATTGGGGAATTTTTATTGTGTCTATTTTGAAGCGATTGAACCATTTTGTTTGGTTGCTAGACTTGCAGGCTTATCCTTTGTCATGTTTTCTTCTGAATTTGGCCAATTTCTCCTTTAATTTTGTGGTCTTAGTGATTTAATTTGTCTGCATATATGTTGAAATGCATTAAGTTTCATCATCATGCTCAGATGCTCCAGGAGCACCCAGGCAATGGTGGTTTGGCGGTGGGACTGACTTGACTCCTGCTTACATTTTTGAAGATGATGTTAGGCACTTCCACTCGGTAAAATTTCAAGTCAACATCTTAACGGTGTTCTTCATTTATAATATATGGTTGATTGATGCTCTTTTCAAGTTGTAACAAATGTTCTTTCATTCCTTTGTCCATCATCCCTCAGACGCAGACATTACCATCAAGGATTACGTAAGCCATTTTCTAAATTAAAAGAAAAAAAAAACAAGGAAAAATGCTTGTTTTTCTTCTACTGATAGCTGTAGCCTGTGTATCAAGGAATGGCCTTATCAGTGACGCTCTACATGCTGTGGCATTTATGGAAACAGATCCAGTTTCAATTTGGAAAGATCTGATAATGGTGCACTGTGGCCATATAGGGAACCCTAATATGACAAGCTTATTGAGAAAAGCTGTACTGAATTTTCTTGTTCTTCATTATTATAAAGAAAATGCTAAGCAACTGCTATTAGTTTTCATCTGCAGGTACAAAAGGCTGCCTGTGATAAATTTGATCCTACCTTTTATCCTCGATTTAAGAAATGGTGTGATGACTATTTCTACATTAAGGTAAAGTACAGTCTGACTGAAGTTTCTTATTCGGTGTGTGTCTTTAGGTATTGATGGTTGTGTTTTACTGATCTTTTGGTGCACTAGGTTCAGCATTTTTATTTTTTACATCTATGGCAGGACTTGAAATGTGGTTTGCATAGCCTTTTTTTAATTAATTTCATTGCCTATGGTTTTCTCCTGCTCCTTAAATGTCTATGGTTTATAATTTTGCAGCATCGGGGGGAGAGAAGAGGGCTTGGAGGAATATTTTTTGATGATCTAAATTACTATGATCAAGAAATGCTACTTTCCTTTGCCACTGGTAATCTTTAAAGACCATGGGGGCTGTACTTTTTTTCTTTTTTCCTTTTGTGGGGATTGCCAGCGAGGGTGGTATGGTGTTGAGACTTGAGATTCAACCTTCTGGATTTTAGGTCCAATCCTCTTTACTATTTCACTGTCGACTTGTAGAATGTGCAAATTCTGTGGTCCCTGCTTATATTCCGATTATAAAGAAGAGAAAGGACATGCCATTCGATGAAAGGCACAAGGCATGGCAGCAATTGCGAAGGGGTCGTTATGTAGAATTCAACTTGGTATTAAATTAAAACTTGGAGGTTAAGACTTGTTCTGGTTTCTCCACTTATTCTATATCAAGTCTTATGCTTGATTTCTTATGGAAGGTATATGATCGGGGTACAACATTCGGGCTGAAGACAGGTGGTCGGATCGAAAGTATCCTTGTTTCCCTCCCTTTGACTGCCCGGTGGGAATATGATCATGTGAGCCCTTTGGTCCTTTAACATATCTGAATTAAGAACATCAGCTGATTTGGATTAATGGGACCTGAACCATATGATCAAGTAGCTATTAACTGATTATTAAAGTGATGTATATTGCTGTTTTCATTTGGATCGCAGAAGCCAGAGGAGGGAAGTGAAGAGTGGAAACTATTAGATGCCTGCATCAACCCTAAGGAGTGGATCTGATGCATCTGTGACGGGTAGAGTTCTGTTTGGTTTTTTATCTGCATCGGACTTTTTTCTTATGAATTTTCTAACACCATTGGAGATTGTCTCCCGGCTGTAGTGCAATATTAGGTTTTAGGTATCTCTGTTGTATTTTATGAGAGTGAGATAGGGGAGTCTTATCTGTAAATTACTTGTGAATGTAGTTCCAGTTTTAATTAAAAAATAATGGCGGGGCATATGATATGTTCCAGTGCATGTCGGATTTGTTCGGCTTTGCAAGCTTTTCCTGATTTTGTTTCAAGAATGAGACTATGAGTTTGTCTGAAGACAATGGGACTATGAGTTTGTCTAAAGACTTTCAGACCCTCCGGGGTGTAGCCAAATTATTGAGCATCAGAAGGATGAGGAGAGGGAACGGGATGGGATATTTCAGCAGTACGCTCACCAGGGTTGAAATCATCAACATTCCTAACATCAATTCAGTTTTCATAAATGTCGTATCAAGTCCCATTTGGTATTAGCATTAGTGTAAGGGTTTGGAAAAAGTTATTTAAAATAATTTTTAGCTTTTATCTTTAACAATTTAATCTCTATTGTTAATAAATTATAAAAAATTTTAACCCTAATTTTAAAAATCTCTTCCAAGACGTGCCCTTTCCTTAATATACATGGTAAAAGTAATTATTTTGCAAAGCACTTGCAACTAAGAAAAGAAAACCATGCTAGCATATTGCCACGTTCTTTTGTGCACCATTGGCTTTGGAAAAGCCTAAAGACTCTTTCATCCTTGAACTTTATCAACTCGGACCTTTTATTCCCTGAACTTTGATTCTGTGTCATTTTCCCCTCAAACTTTGGAAATTTATATCTTTTACTCCGCTAGCCTCCTTAAATGGCTATATAAGTTATATGGGGGACTAAAATGAAGATAAAATAGAAGATGAAGAGCTAGCTAACCATTTAACTTGAATTTTTACATTATTTTGATTATCTACTTCAATTTTCTAGATCCAAGTAAATCAGAGAACCATTAATTTTATACAATCTAGACGATCCGACCAGTATTATGCATCGAAATATGATTCATTTAATTCTAGTACCCAACTCATTCACAAAAAAAAAATTGCTAGTTAGTCCTTCATCTTTTGTTTTATTTTTCTTTCAATTCTCATACGACCTAAACAACCACTTAAATAGGTCGAGGGGAAAAATGTACAAATTTTCAAAGTTTAAGGGGTAAGTAAACCCAAATCAAAGTTCAAAAGACAAAAAGTTTGAATTGATAAAGTTCAATGGGTGAAAGGGGTTTTAGGCGGTTTTGGGAAGCACTATGTTATACTCATTATTAGAGCTAATATTGGGCCATGGTAACTCATGAGACTAAGATTAATTGGACGGCTATTGCTGGGCTATTGTGATGACATTATTCTTGTTTTGAAATAAGCATTCCTTTTTATTTGCATTCTTGTTAGTATTAAAAGAAAAAAAAACTCTGTCTTAATCACCTAGTAAAATGACAATATGACATGAGTGGAGGTCTGAAGTTCAACCCCTTCATCCACCATTTCCTCATAAAATTCCACTTAATGCTGGTTCAGGTATTTTTTAGATTCCTAAAAAACAAACATTTCCCCCTTTCTCTTCAATACATAGTACTTTATAATTTTGTAATTTGTAAAGCTGCTTTTAATTATTGACAAAAAAAAGGTAAGAACTCTACTCTTGAAACATCTTTTGCCTAGAAAAAAGCCTTTATTTATTGGAGATGCTCAAAATTTTTACTCAAATTTTGCTTGACTGATGCTATGGGGTTTCCTACCCCTATATCATGGAATGTTTCACATGGTGTCCCTTAGCCGAAGTAATTGGTTGTGCCTACTTGTTGCATTGGACTCAAGTTTCTTGTTAAATTTAATTATCCTTTCTATTAAAAAAAACATCTTTTGTGAAAAAAATATTTAACCTGCTCTTTCACACGAACAGAAAATTTTTAAAACTTTTTTAATTAATTCTTTAAACAATCAATTTAAATGTATCCGAACACAAATTTGTTGACCATGACTCACCCAAATGTTCCTTCAAGTTGTTGGGACTATGCAGCGGGTGATAACTTTGGGAGTAAGATGATTAGTACAAAAATGGCATCAGAAAATTTACGTGGTTCACCCTTAATTTAGGGTTGCATCCACGGGATAAACTCCGAGATTTTCTTCCGTTATAAAAATAGTAAGCTTATAGAGAGAGAATCTTCTCTAGACAAAAAATTCTAGAGGTATGAGATAAACCCAAAATAGTGGCACTCAAGTGTTTCCCAAACACCTCAAAAAATTATCTCACTATTTTTTCACTCCTAAAAAATAAATCTCTCTCACACACAATTTTCTTTTGCTCTCACAATTGGGCAAGCTTCTCACTGGATGTAGAAACTGAGCAAATGGAATGGCTATTTATAGCTAATGTATTGCTTCATTCCATTAATTTTGTCATAATTTGTGGCAATTTTTCCACCACCTCCAGTCTGTATCCACATTTGATTTCAATCTTTTTGCTGTCAATTGTTGAAATTGCTCCAACTGCCAGCCGAAGTTTTTAGTTTTTTTTTTACCAAAACAAGGAGAGAGAAAAGAAAAGAAAGAAGCAGGAGAAGAAAAAATGAACCCCCCCCATATGGAGGGAAGAAAAAGTCAACAATCTCCCCCTCTCGCCTCATGTGGGAGTTCTAACATTCCTGCTGCCAATCGACAGTATTCAAACTTTTTTCTCGGTAGATTCTTGGTCAACATATCAGATCCGTTCTCATCAGTATGAATCTTCTCAAGCTGTAATAGCTTCATCTCCAATGCATTCCTTATCCAATGATATCTTACATCAATGTGCTTCGATCTAGAATGAAAAGAGGAATTCTTACCAAGATGAATTGCACTATGACTGTCACAAAATAATTCATATTTCTCCTGGTGAAAACCAAGTTCTTTTAAGAACTTTTTCATCCACAGCAACTCTTTACATGCTTCCGTTGCTACAATAAACTCCGCCTCTGTTGTTGAAAGAGCAATACATTTCGGTAATCTTGATTGCCATGACACAGCTCCCTCTGCAAATGTAATCAAGCATCCTGATATAGACTTTCTCGAGTCAACATCGCTAGCCATATCTGCATCTGTGTAGCCAACTAACACAGGCTTTGCATTCCCAAAACATAAGCACATTTTGGAAGTACCACAAAGATACCTGAAAATCCATTTCACTACAGCCCAATGTTCCTTACCAGGATTTTAAAGGAACCTACTCACTACTCTAACTGAGTAAGCAATATCTGGCCGTGTACATACCATGGCATACATCAAGCTTCCAACTATTGAGGCATATGGAACCATTTCCATTTCTTCCTTCTCTTTATCAGTAGAAGAGCATTGTTTAGAGCTTAATCTAAAGTGATTAACAAGAGGACAACTAACCGTTTTAGCCTTGTCCATATTGAATCTCTGAAGTACCTTGTCAATGTACTTCTCTTGTGATAACCATAATTTCTTGGTGCTTATATCTCTTGTTATCTTTATACCAAGAATTTGCTTTCCGGCCCTAAGTCTTTTATAACAAAAGACTTACTCAACTGCTTCTTCAAGTTGTTGATCCTGGAAATATTCTGGCCAACAATCAACATATCATCCACATAGAACAATAGAATAATAAAATCATTATCAGAGAATTTCTGCATAAACACACAGTGATCAGAAGTAGTATTCTTGTAGCCTTGCTCCCCCATAACCGACTTAAACTTCTTATACCACTGCCTGGGTGCTTGCTTTAAACTATACAGGTTTTTCTTTAGCTTGCAAACATAGTCCCCTTTTCCTTTTACTTTGAAACCCTCTGGTTACTCCATGTATATTTCTTTTTCCAAGTCACCTTGTAGGAAGACAGTTTTCACATCCATCTGCTCAATCTCCAAGTTAAGACTTGCTGTTAGTTCTAAGACTATACAGATGGATGTCATTTTCACAACCGGTGAAAAAATATCATCAAAGTCAAAACCTTTCCTTTGGCTGAAATCCTTGACAACTAATCTGGCTTTAAACCGTGGTTGTGAATTTGATTCTTCAGACTTGATTTTGAACACCTATTTGTTTTTTAAAGCCCTTTTGCCTCTTGGCAACTTCACTAGCTCAAAAGTCTTATTCTCATGCAAGGATCTTTATTTCTTCTTGCATGGCATCAATCCACTTTTTCTTGTGTTCATCATCCATAGCTTCTTTGAAGCTTTCTGGTTCTCCCCCGTCAGTCAATAACACATACTCATTTTCAGGATATTTAATAGAGCGTTGTCTGACTATATTAGGTCTCTTTAAAACTGGAGAACCCACTGGTGCTGGTGGTTGTTGATGAACATAATCATCATCAGCATTACCTGGTTCATTCTCAATATGAGCATCACGGTCACTTTCCTCCGGTTGATCATTTTGTACATCATCTTCAACCCGTCTTTGTATTGCCGTTAGAGGAATCAGCTGTAAATCTGTTGAACTACCATTAGATCTTGAAGCATCTTTCTCAGCTTTCTCAATATCTTCAATGGTCTGATCTTCAGCAAAAATAGCATCACAACTTTTGACAAGCCTCTTTGTGGCTGGATCATAAAATTTATAGCCAAATTGATCTTAGCCATAGTCAATAAACACACACTATCGTGTCTTGACATTAAGTTTAGACCTCTCATCCTTCAGGATATGCACGTAGGCTTTATAGTCAAATACTCATAGATGGTCATAGGAGACATCCTTTTTTAACCATACATTCTCTGGGACATCATACTGTAGAGGGACACACGATGAAAGATTCAACACGTGAGCAGCTGCTAGCAATGCTTCACCTAGAACATCTAAGGTAACTTTGCATGTGAGAGTAAACATCTCACTCTCTCCATCAAAGTCATTTTCATCCTCTCAGCTAAACCATTTAACTACGGTGTCTTAGGAGGTGTTGTCTGATGTCGAATACCATACTGTTTGCAGTAAGCATCAAATGATCCAATGTACTTTCTACCATTGTCTGTTCGTATGCACTTCAGCTTCTTGCTGGTTTGCCTTTCAACCAGAGTTGGAAATTGTTTGAAAACTTTTAATACCTGATCTTTTGACTTCAGAGTGTATACCCATGTCTTTCGAGAATGATCATCAATGAAAGTCACAAAGTATCGAGCACCACCAAGTGACTTCGGCATTGGCCCACATAGATCTGAGTGTACCAGATCTAACACATTCTTCATTCTGGAAGGAGGGGAACTCTTAAAAGACACTCTGTTTTGCTTTCCTGCCAGGCAATTAGCACATTTCTTCAAATGGACCTGATCTAGTCCAGATAATGTCTTCTTTTTGGAACGACGGGTCATGTTTTTCTCACTCATATGACCCAATCGTTTATGCCATAACTCTACTGTACTGTCATTCTCCACTACATTCATAGTATCTTAAGAGAGCTTTGCCTGCATCATGTACAGTTTTGAGTTCTTTGTTCCTCTGGCCACCACCAGGGTTCCTTTTTTCATCTTCCACTGACCATTAAAGAAGGCGTTGCAGTAACCTTCATCATCCAGTCTGCCTGTTGAGATCAGATTCAGGTGCAAATATAGAACATGCCTAACATTTTTCAAGACTAACCGTGTACCATTCTGAGTCTTTAGAGAAACATCTCATTTTCCTACAACTTGTGAGAGACCCTCATTTCTCATTCTCACAACACCAAAATTGCCAGGTGTGTAAAATGAGAAGAATTCTCTCTGAGAAGTGACATGAATGGTAGCACTACTGTCAATCACCCAGCTCGTCTCATAGGTTACAAGATTGACAATATCATCATCATGGACAATGTTGAACTCATCGACAACATTTGCTTGCTCATCATCATTGCTGTTATCTTTCTTCGGTCATTTGTCTTTCTTTTGGTCTTGCTTTAGTTTTCGGCAAAATCTTTGGATATGCCCTTTTTTCTTGCATTAATGGCATTCAATTTTTGCATATTTATTTAATCTTCCTCTATTATTATCTCTTGGCTTTGGCCCATTGGTCTCACTTCTTCCCCTAAAATCTGCCACGAGGAGATCTGACTGTGATGAAGAGAATCCTTGCGATCTTCGTCTCATCTCTTCATTCAGTATTCCATTTTTGAAGAATTTCACATTTATTACACCATTTGGTGTAGAATTTGTAAGTGAAATTCTCAAAGTCTCCCAAGACTCTGGTAATCAGGCCAGCATTATAAGAGCGAGTACCTCGTTGTCAAACTTTATGCCCATCGTGGATAACTGTTCCACGATTCCTTGCAAATCGTTCAGATGATTTGCCATAGATGATCCTTCCCGGTATTTTATCTGAAACAATCTTGTCAGATAAAATAATTTATTGTTGCCGGTTTTTTAAGTGTACAGCTCCTCAAGCTTATTCCACAGTGTCCGTGCATGAGTTTTTGCAGATATGTGGTTGTAAACATTATCTTCAACAAATTGTCGGATGAAACCACATACTTGTTCATGCTCGAATGCCCAATCTTCTTCCGATTTGTCATCCGGTTTGGTTGTACCAAACACAGGCAAGTGCATCTTCGTCACATATAAGAGATCCCTCTATATGTGGTAATTTAAGCCATTCAAATTAATCATCTTGCTGGTCATGGCCTCCATGATGCTAATAAATACCCATTATCAAGCAAAAATGGTGAATAATAATCTAACTTATTTTCTGATGTGGAGGATCCATTTTTCAGTGGCAACCATAGAGCATACGATAAGTAGATATAAACACCGGGCTTGCTCTGATACCACTTGTTGAGACCGCGCAACGGGTGATAACTTCGAGAGCAATATGATTATTAAAAAAATGGCACCAGAAAATTTACGTGGTTCACACTTAATTTAGGGTTACGTCCACGGGATAAACTTTGAGATTTTCTTCCACTATAAAAATGGTAGGCTTACAGATAGAGAATCTTCTCTAGACAAAAAAATCTAGAGGTATAAGATAAACCCAAAATAGTGGCACTCAAGTGTTTCCCAAACACCTCAAAAAATTATCTCACTATTTTTTCACTCCTAAAAAATAAATCTCTCTCACACACAATTTTCTTTTACTCTCACAATTGAGCAAGCTTCTCATTGGATGTAAAAACCGAGCAAATGGAATGGCTATTTATAGCCAATGTACTGCTTCACTCCATTAATTTTGTCATAATTTGTAGCAATTTTTCCACCACCTCCAATCTATATCCACATTTGATTTTAATCTCTTGCTGCCAATTGTTGAAATTGCTCCAACTGCCAGCCGAATTTTTTTTTTTTTACCAAAACAAGGAGAGAGAAAAGAAAAGAAAGAAGCAGGAGAAGAAAAAAACAAACCCCCCCACATGAAGAGGAGAAAAAGTCAACACAAGTATGGTGTGGTATGTGCATGAATCTTCTCCAAACTCTGGTAGCTCTGGTAAGCTGAATAGCCCATCTTGCAAAGGAGCAAGTACCAACCAACTTCCTCCCTTTGAACCTACTTTGGATTTAAAGGTAGATGGTACATCTCCAAAATAATACACACTATAAGTCCGAATGTAAGGCCAAGAGGATCATGTCATAAACCTAATTGAGTAGTTCATTTACAGTATTCTCCTCCTTGTATTTTTTTATGTTATGTAAGTTCACGACTTTAATAGATAACTGTGCTATTTGAGAACCAGTTCAAAGGTTTTAAGCCGCACAGTGAATCATTTGTTAGAACTTAGAAGACTTTGATTTATAAATTTTTTAAAGACGTTATCCGCTTGAACGTGCAAGTGAGAAGAGGACAACCCTTTTTTTTAAATAACGCCACCATATCATCCGAGCTGGAGAGGACCATGCTTACACATCACCCTTTTTCTTGGAATAGAATTTTTTATATGTAAAGACCATAGCAATCGTTAAGGCTCTGTTTTTTTTCACAAAAATAGATTCGAAAAAAAGTGTTAATTCAAAAATGTTGGCGGGCAATTCAGGGAGCCGAGTAAGGGGAGCCGGGTCGGGTAAAATGGGGCAGGTGGTTAGTTGTGGCGTATTTACTATTGTGCCACCCAGTAAAACGGAAGTTGGATTCTTCCCTTTGGTTCCACACTTTCATCCCTCCCGGCACACCTTCGTCTGAGCCACCTCCATATCTCCTCCGCCTCCGCCCCATCGCGTCCCTCTATCCAGTGTGGCTGACCTTCATGGAGCTATCGCCTTAGGTCCGATTGCTCATCTCGTTTTCTAAGGTCAGTAATCGGTTACCCCTAATTGTATTTGATTTATTCTCTTCTCCCGTCTCTGATTTCCACTTTATCTTCTGGCAATCGATGTCGGCGTACCAGTCCCCATTCCCACCTAGTTGCGGTCGGTGGTTTCTTGGCCGGTTCCATCCTCTGGAAAGCTTCTGCCCGAAAGCCGTCACCTTTCCCTTCCTCGCGCCTCCCAACTTTAGCTAGTAACTGGCAATCTCTGCCTTTTTTTTCCCGACCCATTTTACCCGACCCGGCTCCCCTTACCCGGCTTCCTGAATTGCCCGCCAACATTTTTGAATTAACGCTTTTTTTCCAAATCTATGTTTACGAAAAAAACAGAGCTTTGAATAAAGCTTCCTCTTTTGTCGTTTTCTTATATTTCTATCAATTTTATTAGACGTACTTTTACTACTACTTAATTGAAATTGATTGACTCTAACAAAGCTAATATATCTCAATTTCTTTTTGTTAATTAAGTGTGTCATCTCAGACTGAGAATTCTACGAAGTTTTAATACCCATTTCTATGACCATAGGCCCCAGAAAATAAGAAGAAAAGAAAAGAAAAGAGAGAATATCCTCCTGAACAGAAACTGGGGCTTTTTTAATTTTGAAAGAAAGAAGTCGGTTACAAAAAGGAGCGGAAAAATGGAAAGAAGAGCAGCTGAGGCCACGTGTCCACGAAAGAGCTTAGATTGCAGGTAAGCTTGCACTTCGCCGTGCCCACTACTTGTGCTTGCCCACTAATGGCCTCCCACAGACTCTCCATTATGGCTGCCTAGTCCGTCTCTTCCATTTTTATAGCCCTCGTTTCTCTTCCTCAGATAATTCGCAATGGCGACGTTCTTTTCCGCCGCCTCTTACTTCAGTTTGCGGACAAGTCCCAGGCCGCTTCTATTCCCAAACCCACCAGGACCCTCCGCCGTCAGGTGATTGGCCACTTCCTCGCTCACTTCGGCCTCCCGCTTTTCTGTTACGAAATTGTTTATATTGTTGTTCGATTCTTTAGTGTTCTAATTAATTTAAGCGTTTTTCTCTTCTAGATGCCAATTAGAGGAGCGAAAACCGAAAAGGAACCTCCTAGACAACGCCAGCAACGCTCTTACGAATTTCCTTAATGGGCGAAGAAGTCTGGGTTCTATGCCTGTAGCTGAAGGGGCTGTCTCTGATTTGTTTGGTCGTCCACTTTTCTTCAACCTATATGATTGGTTTTTGGAGGTCACTGACTCTCTCTTTGCAATGTTTTTGAGTATCCGTATCTCTTGTTATTTTGCAATTTTTTAGACTTGTCACTGTTGTTGTTGGCCGTTCGTTATTTGACATCGGATTCATCTGCAGCATGGCTCTGTTTATAAGCTTGCTTTTGGACCAAAAGCATTTGTTGTTGTATCTGATCCTGTTGTTGTGCGCCATATTCTTCGGGAAAATGCATTCTCTTATGATAAGGTAAACGTTGTCCCTGTAGTCCTTTCCTTGAAGAAATTTGGTCTGTTCTGCTTCTAGTATTGACCAGTTATTTTAGTGTTTTGGCAATGTAAATGGAAAAATTTAAGCACTAGTTGTTCATGTAATCATCATCATACTACACCTCAATGAAAACTATGTTGCGGTTGGTGGCATGACATTCATTGTGCCAATTAACCATTCAAAGCCATTATAACACTATAAATCTTTGCAGGGGACAATGTTTTACGTCAGCCGCAACCCTCATATAAGTATCATGAGATAAGTGGAGAAAACTTGTGAAATTCCAAAATTTTCATCATCACAAGTTTTCTCCGCTTACATGGAAAGCATCATGGGATGATGATGAATAAGATGATTACTATAGCCATGTGCCATCACAAGGTTTATATCCTAGAATCAACATGTGTAACCCAAAAAGTGACCCATTAGTAACTTAGATAAAATCAGACGTCATGTATCTAATACAGAGCATGGATCATTTATTATTAGAACAAGTATTAACTCTATTGGGTCTGAATTAACATACTTTTCCATTTTGGTATTTTCTGTTTGATGACTGAGTCTTTATTTTTCTGAGCCTCCCGTGCTATGACTTCAAGCATGTGTGCCTTTGAGAAGCACCCTGCGCTTGGTTAACTTGTGTATATTTGTCCATACCTTTGCATTTTACTAGGGAGTTCTTGCTGAAATCCTAGAACCAATAATGGGAAAAGGACTTATTCCTGCTGATCTTGACACATGGAAACAAAGAAGAAGAGGTGAAACTTCTTTGTTTTTTGCATGTTATGCATGCTTTCTATACGCTTATAAGTCACAATACCTTTTTGTTGAGAAGGTTAAATTCTTCTGTGTCTACCCAGGAATCTTAAAAACTGTTATTTATTCAGAATATTAATCATTTTATCTGTTTATCATTGCTGGAAACAAAGAAAATTTTCTTTGAAAATGCAGTTATTGCACCAGGGTTCCATGCATTGTACCTGGAAGCCATGGTCAATGTATTTACTGATTGTTCAGAGCGCACACTAGTGAAGTTTGAAAAACTTATAGAAGGAGAACTTTCACGTGGAGGAGATGCTATTGAGTTGGATCTAGAGGCAGAGTTCTCAAGCTTGGCTCTTGACATTATTGGGCTTGGTGTCTTCAACTACGATTTTGGGTCTATCACGAAGGAGTCTTCTGTGATTAAGGTTTATCTTACTTATAGTTGCAGTGTGATGTAATTTCTGTTTATTGCTGAGCAAGCTGTGACAGCCTTCAAATTGCATAGCTGTTACACAGCTTGAAGGCATTTTTTGACATCTACCAGTGTAGCTTTTACAGTTCAAAGCTACAAGAACTAATTCTTCTCGTGTTTTTGCAATTATGTTATAGTTTCCTCTATAAGATGTCGAGGTTCAATTTTTCCTTTAATCATACTGTATCTTGCATGAAATGCAGGCAGTATATGGTACACTTTTTGAAGCGGAGCACAGATCTACTTTCTATATCCCCTACTGGAAAATTCCTCTGGCAAGTTCAATTGTTCCCAGGCAGAGGAAGTTCCAGAATGACCTTAAGATCATAAATGACTGTCTTGACAGACTCATCAGAAATGCAAAAGCAACCAGACAAGTAAGGGAATCAAAACCTGTTGTTAACATTTTCTGTCTTTCGTTTCTTTGAAATGCACTTTTCTTTTAGTTTCTTCTTAAGTTTTCAGTCGCACTGTATTAAAAAGGCTTTGTATTGCTAGTTTATAATCCTTACGAAGGGCAAAAAATGGCTTGGGAATGTGTGCATATATATGATTATAGTGGACGCATAGCTCAATAAAGTGAGAAGATAGTTTGGTTGTATGAGCCGGTGTGAGCTGGAAAGATATATTGTTGACTTCAGCCAATGAAGGTGATAAGCAGGAAGTCTTTGTTGCCAGGACAATTTCAACTTCTCTGCAGCGAGTTCCCAAGCTGGGTCTTTTCCCCCCTTTTGTGGTTATATAGCTTTCCAGCACAGTGATATCAGTCAATGATTGAGTCTTGATCCAACTAGCTGGGATTGGGAACAGATTTTTTTTTTTTTTTCCTTTCAAGCTATGGATAAGTGATTTTTCAATGTGCTGGCTTTTGTGTGATAGGCATCTTTTTTGTGTAGAGGAATAATAATTTGGCCTTCTTTTATTTTTGGCCAAATTATATTACACACAAATATTACAACACAATTTTGGTAGCACTCACACACTCAAACCTCACTAAAGCACACAGACTTCTCTTCTTTCTTCACTCTCTATTCTCTCTCACTCATACATCTCTCTCTCTCCATACATACATTTTTCTTTGGACCCAAGCACCCTATTTATAGTTTGCTTATGTCGGCTTGTAACTGATACTTAATTACTGGAAGAGTTCTAATTTGTCGGTTTTCCTAGGCTAATTGCAAGTTCTATAGTCTTCTAGTATGCCGATTCCATTTGCTCCAAGTTTCTCCATGTTTCTCAACTCTTCTTCATCAAGTCGGTGTTGACTATTGAACACTCCCCCTCAACACCAAGTTCCTTGTAGCTTGTAGTGATGTGGAGCAGTCTTCGAGCCACACAGCTTTGCTAGTGATGACTTGCCGTTTGAGCTTGATATCACTCCCTTGAATAGCCTAGTTGAACCTTTGTCTTGCTTGATCTTTTCTTTTTAATTTCTTCAATTATAGCCAAGTTTGTGTATCTTGGATTTGGTTTCCACTCCTTAGTTGATCGACGAAGTTGGACCTTTGGATCTTCAACTTGAGACTTTTTCTCTTGGCTTGAAACTTCTTTCTCTTGGGTTGACCCTTCATTTTTGTTCCATCTTTGGTAAAACAGTAAACTCCTGTTTTCCAGAAATTCTCTCTCTTGGGTGATTTATCTCGTTCACCATTGTCACTTGCTGCTTCTGGTTCATGACCTTATGACTCTTGCTTTTCTTCTTCCTTTCAACAACTCAATTCTGTTGCAGTGTACATGGACAAGTCAATTGTCTTCATATCCTACAATCCCGTAGGAACTCCATGAACTCCTTGGATGTATATTCTCCCCCGTTATCAGTACGCAGACATTATATCTTTCTCCCAACTTCTCTTTCAACCTCGTTCTTGAATTTCTTAAAACTTCTCCAATGCTTTTGATTTTTCTTTCATAAAATCAACCCATACGTACCTTGAGATGTCACCGATAAAGGTGATCATGTATTGCATCCCGCTAACAAATAGCTGCTTGCATGGCCAGAATATGTCTGAGTGGACCAACTCCAATGGCACCTTCACTCGGAATTTTGACTCTTTGTATGGAAGTTGATGTGTTTTCCCTTATCGGCATCCAACACAAACTGTGCCATCTCTAACTTCTAATTGTGGAAGTCCTTTGAACATGGACTCCACCATCATCACTTTTAGCTTCTTGTAACTTACATGCCCTAGTCGAGCATGCCATAGATCCGCCGTTTCATTCTCCCTTGTCTTGTCTACATAAGCCTCCTCTGCAGATATTACATAGACAGACGGGACTCAGTGCCCCTTTATGATCTGATCACCTGTCAATTTCAACTTACTGTAGATCTTTACATCATGGGGTCCAAACACCACATAATTGCCTGTAGATGTCAGTTGTGATATTGGCATCAAATTCCTCCTCATTCCAGGTACGTGGGACACTCGCTCCAAATGCACTTCTTTTGCACTATGTTGCGGAGTAATAATCGTCTTTTCCACATGGGCAATGGGTAGTTGACTATTATTAGCCGTTACCATGACATGGTCTGCCTTATAGTCGGACAAGTTCGCCAACTTGGTCTTATCTTCTATCATGTGATTGGGGAAGCCTGAATCTACATTCCAATCATCTTTGAAGTTAACCCTTTTTTCACTTATTGAGATTTGTGCTTGTTCCTCCTCTTCTATATTGCAAGAAGCTACAAGTTCTTGACAGTCCCAATCTTTTTTGTTGCCTCTCTCTTCTTTGGTGAAGGTTGCAACATGTCCTTCAACTTGCTTAAATTGACAATCACGAGCAAAATGAACTTTCTTGCCACAATTGTAGCATCTATCATCTCTCCTTTGCCACATTTGCTCCTTATCACGAGCTTCTCCTCGTGGCCTCTTCTCAACTTGACTAGCTCCCCCTTGATACGAGCTCCCTGGCTGCCTTCCCTTCCATTTACTACTCTTCTAATTGAATAGTGCAATATCCTCTTCTTTAATTGTGACCTTAGACATTTGCTTGTCTGGGTCCTCCTTATTAGCCAGTAGATTTTCCAACTCCGATAAAGTTGGTTTTTTGGCCCATCCACGGGTTGATGCAACGAGACCCTTAAATTCCGGTCTCAGTCCGTGAATGATAATTCTCCATATTCTGGATTCACTAATTTTATTCTCGGAATATGTCATCGCAAATGGATTTAACTTTTATAAACTATTGACTTACAGTTAAATCCTGTTGTGCAATGGAAAGGAATCTCTAATCTTTGTAGCTTCACCTCATTCATCTTTGCAAACACCGTGGCAAGAGTATCCCATGCCTCCTTGGGTGTCAGTGCTTCCTTGATCCACTGTAGAAAATTGTCTTCCACCGTGACCGACAACACATACATTGCTTTCTCGGCCCTAACCTACCATTCCTTTAAGGCTGCCACATCTTTGGGTTGTGTGGTGCTCTCACCTATGAGGTCCTATAAATCTTGTCGCTTTAAATAGAAGCTGACACGAGTGCTCCGGCTTTGATGATCATGACTATTTAATTTTTCACGACTACTCACCAAGTTGTGAAGATATGACATTGGTCCGTGACCAACTTGCATAGTCCCAAACTATTGTCTAGCAAAGTCTTGTCTTCAGCAAGTTCCCGACCTCTTGCCTCATCACTCACAGTCCCTAACCACTCTCTTTGGTAATTGTATGTGATCACTTCAATAGCTACTTTGCGTGCTTGTCACACCAACTCTAACAGAACCTCCTCATGCATGGCACTTGATACTTGCTCTAATGCCAAATGTAGAGGAATAATAATTTCACCTTATTTTATTTTTGGCCAAATTATATTGCACACAAATATTATAACAAAATTTTGGTAGCACTCACACACTCAACCCTCAGTCAAGCACACACACTTCTCTTCTTTCTTCACTTTCTATTTTCTCTATCACTCATACATCTCTCTCTCTCCATACATACATTTCTTTTTGGACCCAAGCACCCTATTTATAGTTTGCTTATGTTGGCTTGTAACTAATATTTAATTACTAAGAGAGTTCTAGTTTGTTGGTTTTCTTAGGCTAATTGCAAGTTCTATAGTCTTCTAGTATGCCGGTTCCATTTGCTCCAAGTTTCTTCATGCAACTCTTCTTCACCAAGTTGGTGTTGACTTTTCAACATTTTGATCTTAGACTCCTATTATGTCGGTATTATAACTTCTAGAACGGTAGAACACTAGCTATGCTTCATGTGGAGAAACAAATTCTGTCCGTTAAGATGTTTCAAATTGTTCTGTTGTTGAAATAAGGATGTTCAAGGAGGTGTTTTGTCATGCTCGGAATATAAGATGAGAAGCATAAGTGCATAACCATTCTAGTAAGTGGGAACGAACTGAAGGAAAACCTTGGTGGTCAACAGTATTTGAGAATGTGAAAAGGAGATGGCATATTTCTAGCATTCTGAGGAGGTACAGCTGTAAATCAACTAGGGTAATGGCAGAAAGACTAAGGCACCATTGCCAATATTGCCCAACTTGAAATAGCTATGGTTTTATTGATTGTGGAGGATAAATGCTGCTTCCTTAGCACCAATACAACAAACCTGAATCTCATTTTTGTTGTGTATGTGAAAACAGGAAGAGGATGTTGAAGTGCTGCAGCAAAGAGATTTTCTAAATCTTAAGGTCTTGACCGGCTATTTGCAAATCTTATTGCTCAAGTTACAACCTTCTTCTATGCACCGAATGTCCTTTTGAACTTGAGATGTTCTAATATATGAGAATTTCAGGATGCAAGTCTCTTGCGATTTTTAGTTGATATGCGTGGAGCTGATGTTGATGACAGGCAGGTACTTGGGACAGAATTTGTAGTTATGGTTACTAATGATTCATTCCGACTTGAGAAATCATTTTTTTCTTCTACATATACCCCAACATGGCTCTGGTTGTGGGATTTAGTATTGTGGTCATACACCTCCTTTCCACCTTTAGTATGTATTTAGCATTTCATCAGTCCTGCTTATTGTCAGTAAACTCCTTTTTTGGTAGATATCATTAGGAGGCTTGGGGGTGAGGGGATGGTTGAACCCTGGTTGCCGTCACAACTTAAAAAGCTTTTAAGTTAGGCCACAGCTTGAGTTTTTGTGAGCTCCTTTATTTAGTCATGTGATTGTGTTGAACCTCACATACTGCCCAGATACAGTAATGTAACCTTCAATGACCTTTTACCTCTTATCTAAGGTGGTCTTCAATCTTCTTCTAACGGAAGTATTTTATTTCACAGTTGAGGGATGATCTAATGACAATGCTTATCGCTGGGCATGAGACAACAGCAGCTGTTCTTACCTGGGCTGTTTTCCTGCTTGCACAAGTATGATATAGCATGACCAACTTTTGCCTAGAATCATAACCAATTTCTTTCATTTTTCCTGGCATTTTTCATCAGTTATATCATTCTATTTTGATCTTATGAGAATTAATGTATATGCAGAACCCAACCATGATAAAGAAGGCTCAGGCGGAGATTGATTCAGTACTGGGCCAGAAGAGACCAAGTTTTGAATTGATTAAAAAACTAGAGTATGTCTAATGAGCCGGTATTCTGATTAAAATGGTCTCGTTTCTATAACCTGGTCAATGTAGTTGTAGAGTCTGAACTCTGTTGATTTGACCCTAAAACTGACTGATTAGTGTGAGTGGATGAAACTGACGGTTTATCTATGCAGGAAAAACCAGAAGAATTGGAGTTAGGATATCAGAGAAAATAAGGCAATTACAGTGAGCGGAAAGAAGTCTAGTCTGTCTTAATTATGGATAAACGGGATAGGGTAGAATTGTTTTCAATTAGAAAAGCCTTTGAAGTTTGGAAAATGGTTTGTTGGAGAATGGACCTGCACAACAAAATGTAGTCCTTTCCTAGGATGGATAAACGGAGTTAGTCATCCTTGCCCTTAAAATACTTCCCTCTCTGGTTAAGTCAAGATTTGATCCAGGACCTTGGTTTCACACCGAGTGTTTTTCTGGCTAAGTTAGCTAATAACTTCTTTTTGTATGCTTGCAGGTACATAAGGCTTATTGTTGTAGAGGCTCTTCGCTTGTATCCTCAGCCACCATTGCTCATCAGACGTGCTCTTAAAGCAGATGTTCTACCAGGTTTTTAACAAAGTGATGCAATTTTCTTCTACCAAAATGAAGTCACTAATTTGAAACCCTGTGTTTCCTTTTTTATGTGTGTCATTCATTTTCTACGGTGGTTGGGTTCTGGTATGTTATTTCCAGAGTTCTCATATAAATGATGTATATGCAGATTTTATTCCATTCAGGTTCTGAGAAGAAGATTGCTTTGAAGTCACTTGCAGTTGCACATTTCTTGAGCTTTTTCTCTTCATTGACTGTAGTTTGTTTTACAAGTTAAATTAGGAATCTACATCTTTCAGGTGGTTATCAAGGGGAGAAGGATGGTTACCAAATCCCAGCTGGGACAGATATCTTCATTTCTGTAAGAAAAACCTGCTGCTACTAATAACTGCTTCCAGCTAATGTGTACGAGACATAGAGATGTTCATACTCTTAAAGCTCTCTGCTCATCATGATTCCAGTGTTTAAAGTCTCCAGAAGTGATTTATCTGCTTTTGAATTTACATCCAATGAAGAAAGAAATCTAGACAGAACAATTTATTTGTATATTGGAGCAGGAACATTTTACTTCTAGGTTCTGTGAACTAATTCCTTTTTCTTGCGTTTATAGCTAAGGTTTTCTTCATCCAGGTATATAATGTCCACAGATCCCCATATTTCTGGGACCGTCCAAATGAATTTTCACCAGAGAGGTTTCTAGTACAGAAGAAGAGTGAAGGTGTTGACGGATGGGCTGGTTTTGATCCATCTCGTAGTCCTGGAGCACTGTACCCAAATGAGGTCACCTATCATTTTCTTGATGTCTAAATCACTGAGTTCTGCTTTTATCTTGTCCCATTCATTGAACTGGTGGCTTTGATAGACAGATCATATCAGATTTTGCCTTCTTACCCTTTGGTGGGGGGCCAAGGAAGTGTGTGGGAGACCAGTTTGCCCTGATGGAATCAACGATAGCACTTGCCTTGTTGTTGCAGAAGTTTGACGTGGAGCTGAAGGGATCTCCGGGGTCGGTGGAGCTGGTGACGGGAGCAACAATTCACACAAAGAATGGCTTGTGGTGCAGACTGAAGAGGAGGTCTGAACTGATATCAAATCCAAGCAGAGTCCTTAAGGCTCAGAGAGCAGTTTAGGGTAGCTACCTCGTAAGGAAAAAGAGAAGGACGAGAGGAAAACAATTCCAAGTGTATCTATTCGTCATTGTACCATTCTTTGTAGAAACTGCCCGTAGTGGAGAGCTTGCAAAAAGAGTGGGTTAGGTTTAGCTGTAAAATTTTTTCTTATTATAATATTTCTTCAATAAAAACACGGTTGTATCAATTTTTATATGTATATTGAGTCGGATTTTTTTTTTGTTTCCTGCACTTTTTTGAAGATGTCATTCCAAAGAAATCCAGCTTCTACTTAATTGAAAGGATTCTTTTGAAAAAAAGAAAACTAAGAGTAATTGGCTTGTGCTTTATTGTGGGTAGATTAACAAAGATATAAAATTTTCATATCAATTACATTTATATTGAAAAAAAAAGTGTTAAAAAAGTTATGAATTCAAAACTTTGTGATAAACAATTTAAAGTTTTGGAAAACTCGAAACGTTTGTAAGTTATAGGTGCCTAAATTGTTTTGGAATCTAAGCCCAAAATGGGTTCTTGATGATAACTCATGCAAGTTAGGGGCTTAAAACTTAAAACTAAACGTTGATAATATCTTTTATGTTTATTGGGATAGAATGACCAAAATGCATGATTTCAAAGTTTTGAGGATTAAAATATATCAATATGCAAATAGAGTACCTATTGCACCATTTAACCTTTTTCTGTTTTGAATATCTTTTAGGAAGAAGAACAAGTGGGCTTAAACAAAAATGGAAGAGTACTCTAGAACACAATTCGTAACTTCACCTTCAATCCTAAAGAATTAGTTAATATAATTTGTGAGATATCTTAAAATAATAATAATAAGGTTTTGCAACCCACATGTTGTATGAGAGGTGACATCAGGCTGCCCCTGCCCAAAAATTGGGGCACTGAGAAAGTAATTCCAACTTAAAAACAATACAGCTCATAACACCTTCTAGCCCAAAACAGTATACAATCAGCCTAAAAACTTAGGTAGCCAACAACTAAGACCCAATTTGTTTCTTGTAAACTCAGCCATGTTAACGTATTATTCTCATTTGATAGGGTCCATTATACCATCACATGCTAATTGATTAAACAAAAATCCCTAAAGTTACACTTATTTATACTCAAGCCTTAGTCAAAATCCTTTCTCCCTAAATTGCACACTGACGCTTTTCACTCACTAGATGTTGCCTATGTTGTCGAATCCATTTGATGTTCACCAGATGCCCCCTTCACCTGAGCCCTCCTCCGTGGCCCATGGTCCATTTAGCCTTCCCTTCCACTGCCTAGGTTGCCAAATCCTCTCATGCCTTGTTTAGCCCCGCCTTTCTGCCCGTCGTCTACGCCATAAGCCCTTTTCCATCCGTGGCTACTAGAGCTTGTGCCAAGCAGAGACTCAGAGCTCACTTGAAAACCGTGTCAAGAACACCAACATTAATGTCTTATGGTGTCCCTTGGAGGAGATGTGATTGCCTTCTTCAACGACAACATGGCAATCGAATTGTGGATGATGCGGTTCTGATACGTTCACTTTAGGATGCATATGCGCTTGATCGATTGAAGGATCGATAATCCAGTGGCAATAACGGACACGAGCCAGGCAATAGATAGATCTGGCAACAATAGTAGAGGTGTGGAAACATTTAGGTTAGGGAGATTTTTTTGACTGGGGCTTAACACATAAATAAGACCAACTTCAAAGGCATTTGGCAGTGTAATTGGGAGTGGGTTGTGTGGTGGACCCCACTAGATGGGTTTAACATGTTAATATATATGTAAATAGGTCAAACAATCTTGCTTTAAAAGTCTATTCAATGAACTAAATAGTGACTTAGTTGTTTTAGAATACATGAGGTTTATTAGGAGTATTTATGTTGATGGGCATAATTATTGTAATCTTGCAAATTAGGGGTCCATCATTAGAAAAAAAAAATTGAGAACCGAAAAAAAAAAAAGCGGAAGTCTGACATATTAGGCACATCTTTTAAAAGTTTTTTCATTTTTCTGTTTTGGACTACTGTACGAGGTCCATTGCTGTGGATTTTTTAGCCCAAACTTTGCTACCATAAACTTATTATTGTTTTTAGAAGGATTAGTGGGTTAATTGGATCTGTTGCCCATAAATTTTTATTATTCTACCATTTTGAAACCTAGTGTTAACTTCTTATATAAAAAATTACTAATCTCATTTAAACATTTTAGTTTATATTTTCGTGGACGAAAAATGTTAATATGAACAGATAATACCAGTGGCATAATAAATCATAAACACTTGCCACGTGTTAATTAAAAAAAACATGAAAAAAAATAAAATAAAACAATCGGCGGAGACACAACCCCAGAATGCAGTTGTCCCCACTTCCTACCGATGACTCCCCTCCTCCCCTGTCCGCGCCCTCCTCCCGTATTCTTCAAAGGGATACCCATGAAAGATTAAAAAGACAGCAAGTGGTGGTACCAATCCAAGCAAAACCAGAGCAGTAATTGTTCACCTGCAAATCCGATCATAATGAAGAGGGAAAAAAAAAACAATAGACGGAGGGTGAGAGCGGCGGACGGAAAATGACCCATTTCCAGCAAGTAGAGGACAATCGCAAGCGGAGGAGCGTAAGAAAAAGGCAGAGAAGAAATGGGGTTTTCCCCTTTCTCGGTTCTGGTTGCCGAATTGTGGATTTGCGAGAAGGAGAAGATAACTGAAGAGAAATAGAAATCGAGTGAGGGAAAAGTTCACGCATTTCTGGTTGCCGACTGCTTGTAATCACGATTTTATCATCATCTTCTTCTTCCTGCTGCTTTTTCTTTGTTCAATGGACGCGCTATTTCTATTCACCTGCAAATCCATGCATAAACAAGAAAAAAACAATAGGCAATCGACCCAAACTCCCAATGTCACCATAACAACAATTCCCTTATAAATCAAATTATGAGCTCAGACCCAAAGCATGAAGCATTATGATTTTTTCAATCTAGAACTCAAAATACTGTTATGAAAACGAAAAATTACCCCCCCCCCCCCCCCCCCCCCCCCCCCCCCCCCCCCCCCCGGGGGTCCAACCCTTAAAAAAAAACCAAATAAAAAGGGTAACAGGAAATTATGGAAAAAAAAAACAGAAATGGAAAAAGATAATTTCATGCCTCAGTTAATGCGGCCGACAACAGAGGAGAACGGGGGTTCCGACCCTGAACTTGGTTTCGCTCTATTTGACGGAGGAAAATGGGGTTAAACAAAAAATTGTAAATAAAATATATATTATAGCTTAAGAAATCTAGTTTTATGAAAATTTTATGGATTATGATTTAGAGTTTTCTACAAAAAGTTATGATTATTTTTGTGGGAATACACAACTCTATCAATCTTATTAATGGCGGGTTAAGATAGATATATCATTTAAGTTAAATTAAGGATTTTTAAATTAAGCTTTGTTGATAGTTGAAAGACCTAAATGATTAATGATAGATGAGAGGTCTAGCTCAAATTGGGGTTACTACGGTGGCAAAAATGAGAACATGTAAGTGGTGCTATGTTGAGAATGAGGACTTGAATAGTAAAAGAAAAAGTTTTTTGTGCAAATGATTGAAATAAAAGATGATCATATTTAATTGCAATTTAAATCTCAAATTTATTGCTTTGTATGATTAGATGTCTGAAATTTTAAAGTTGTGCAATCAGATACAATTCCGTTACATACCTGCCGGAAAACATCTGAGTTGTTAAGTCAGGTAAGCAAAATGTCTCTGGCATCAAAGTTTGGGGCTCGATTCTTACCTCCAAAAGGTCTAAGGGAACAATTGATTGAGTCACTATAGTATAGAGGTCATCTCAGTAATCAGGCTTTTCAAATACTTACACTTACCTCTCTTAAAAGTTTGCCTTGCTAATGACCTTTAAGACAAAAAAAAAAAAACTTTTTTTATTCTTTTAACTTTTTTTCGCTCAATAACTTTGCCCTTAAACTTTGACCCAAACCCAAACCTTTCCCTTTTCCCTCTAACCCATCTCCTTTTGTTCAATGGTTTTGTTACAGAGGTTGCTTGGCTTTCAGCTGCTCCTCCCATGCCAACTCGAGTCTAAGATCAGCTAGGCCGAGAATTACCCACTGATAAGCCTATAATCGCTCTCTTCCTCTACTAAACCCTAGCTTTCATAGCCTCCGCCATACCCAAATCGCTCGCCTGACACGAATCAACAATGAAATGGCTATTAAGCCATTGCTTAGCTTCCACTAGCAAAGTTTCGCCACTGACACCAAAGACTAAACCCTTAGTGGAGCAGCCAATGTGATAGGCAGATGTGGAGGACAACCCTCACATGGCAACCATCTCATCAACATTTGACGATTCTGGTGTTCAGCCAACTAAAGTAAAAATAGGTTGCAATGGACACTGATGAGGATAACGACCTCTTTTCATAGGTGACAGAGATTCAGATGTTTAATGACGGAGAAATGATGGGAGAGACTCAATAGAGAACAGAGGGTGATGGATTTAAGGGAAAATGAAGAAGTTTAGGTTTAGGGTTCGATAGTCTTCGATTTCACTGTGAATGGTCCCACCACCATCCCTACCTCGACAAATCTTGATTATAGCAACTTTGTTTGATTTTTGGTTCTAAGTTGTTGGTCTATGCCCTAATTCTCTCCATTTCCACAGTTGCTTCTTTCGTTTTTTCATCTCCTCTGATAAACCCCAAAACCAAGACCCATCATGTCTTCAAACCAAAACCATCAAATCGTTGTCTCAATGTTTGTTTTTCTCTCAAACCCAGGCTTATCATTGTCACCAATTTGTTGTATATTTCGAATGTTCTTGTTGTTATAGGATCATTTCAAATCAGTACTTCCATTGATGATCTCATCATTTCCACTCCATCCAAGGTTGTTTTGTCCTTTTTTTTTTTGGGAAAATGGTATAGTTGCTCGATAATCATATGAAGAAAACTTGGTTGTTTTGTCAGAGATTTAAAAAATGTTAAAATGGGTGTGCATATAAAAGTTTGATTTCTAGTTTAGATATGTTTTTTTTTCTCAGATTAATTAGTTTGGTTTGAACGAGTTTTAGTAGTTGAGATACAATGTTTATAAAGAAGAAGAATATCAGGGCAAAGTCTAGCATTCTCTCATTTTTTGTGGCAATAGTGAATCACGATGTTAACTTGTTAAGGGGTAAGTGTAGGTATTTAAAACAGCAAAGACAAAACTGTAGGTTCAATCAAATTTGAGAAAGTTTTATTAATTTTCCCTTTTAGAATATATAAATAATGGCAAAATGAGCAATTTTGCCACTAAAGTATAGGACTCAAAGTAGTTTTGCTACTAAAATTCTATTTCAGAGAAATTTGCCACTAACGTTTTCAAAATAGACATATTTGCTGTCAATTTTTTAGAATAAGAAAATATTTACCACAAAAGTAGTTAACGGTGGGAATATTCCGCTATTACAAAGAATATTCTATCAAGTAGGGGTGAGTTAGATAATTTGCAGTCACGTCATGTCAGCCAATATGTGGCATATTTGCCATCAATGTTTTTGAAACAAGTAGTTTTTCCATAAATGTTTTCAAAATAGACATATTTGCTATCAAGTTTTGACATCAATTATGGTAGCGACATCCAAGATGAACGAACAAAGTGGGGGGTTGTCCAATGATGGCAGATCCTGTACGAGACATGACAAGTAACAATTGGCTGGTAATTACAGTAGGCAAGCAATAATTGGCCGATAATTAATGTTGCTGGAGTTGAGCAAATCTATGAGCTTGGGTTGCTGTGATTAGGGTTGAAAGTGTGGCGGTTGTGTGAGTAAGTTAAAGGGAAATCACGGTGGAATAATTTATCAGTGTGCTTCTCCGATCTTCCATTTTCCAGTGAGTTGAGGAAGACAATTTAGAGATGGTGGTTTCGGTGTTAGATATGAAAAATTAAGGTGAAAAATAGGAAAGAAATACAACTTGAGTGACTATATAATAAATTTTTCTTTTTACCATTTCCACCTATGTCTTTATGTGTGCTCCATGTCAACAAAATACCACCACATCATTGCTTTTTTAACATATCTTGACATGCCACTAACAGCAGTGGCAGATATGCCTATTTAAAAAATGTTAGTAGTAAATTTCTCTGAAATAAACTTTAGTAGCAAAACTACTCTGAACCTTATACTTTAGAAGTAAAATTGCCCATTTTGCCTATGAATAATGTATAATTATCGGTATATTCTAAATACATAACATAATTACTGTTAAATGAATAGTACTATGTCAAACAACGTGTTTTGTTTTATGAGGGCCGCTTTGTTTTAGCCTAGCAAAAAATGACACTGTTTGATGACCCAACAGAATCTAAAAGCTTATGAATGTAAGAATAGATTTTGAGAGAGCTCCCCCCTCCCACCCCTAAAAAAAAATCCAACATGACTTAATTTGGATTAGTAAGACACCGTATGCTAAAAGGTAAATGTAAGTTTTAGCCTAAACAATGAGGAGCAAGTGTAGCTATAGCCTAACACTCTAGGCTGGAAGAGTTATTTTTAATAAAATATCAAATATTTTCTCAAGCTTGTAGTCGAAGGTTAAATCAGAGAGGTTTAAATTAAGAGCTAGCAACTTGTTTTTGTAATTAACATTACAGTTTTGGTCAATTTATTGACATAAAAAATTTAAATTATTTACAGTAATTAATTTACATTTTTTATTTAATATTTTAACATATTAGCGCAAAAATTATTATGTACAGATAATGAATGAAAACTTATACTAGTTTTTAAACCAAATTTATTTTAACTTAAGTCAACTAATCTAAAATGGTTTATTTTTATTTTTATATTTTTTTTGCCTATAACTAATTTCATTTGGAAGCTAATATTATGTAGGTTTATTAATACTTTGAAATAAAATTTTTATCATGTTATTAAGTTTTTATAAATTTTTATTTTTTAATTCCTAAAAATAGAAAAAATAAAAAAAATTAAATAACATTATGAAAATTTACTTTCAAATGTATTATGACATTTATATAATATGGCCTAATTACCTATTTTACTCATGTACTATGGTGACTCGGCCATTCGCTCTCCTGGACTTTTGAGGGGTCATAATCGAGCCTTGAACTTTAATAATCGGGACACTTTGCTCCATTGACTCAGTAAATTAGATGTTTTCCGTTAGTTATGTAACAGAAGGGCATCTAATTACACAATTCAAAATTTCAAGCCTCTAATTGTACAAATAAATAACTTTAGGACTTAAAATGTAATTAAACTAGTAAAAACTAGAAACTGACAAGATTTTTATGTGATTCCGGCATGATTCCAAAGGTCTTAATTCTAGTGCGGTTTTGCACAATTTTGACATGATCCAGTGCAATTTTGACAGTTTCAATTTTGGCGCAATTTGCGCAATTCTAGCTATCTCAAATCCAGCATGATTCCGACATTGTTGATGGTATTGATTCCAGCGCGATCAAGGATGAGGCAAGTCGGCAAATCGAGGCTAGATAATTGAAGAGGGCGAATCAATGAACAGAAGTAAGTAAGAAGTAATGGGCGAAATGAAGTCGAGACAAATTAAAGAATGGATAGAGGTGAGGAGTGCGAACGGACGGGCGACAACTGATGGACAAGGCAGGCAAGATGGGATGATATGGAGGGGTAAAATTGGAAAATGAGGTGAAGAGAATACTAAAAAGGGAGGAGTTAAAACATTTAGGTCCAAAAAATAAAAATTTGGAAACTTAAGTGGCAATTATATGGTTTTTTTTCTTTTTAAATAAACGAAAATTAAGTAAATTGAACAAAATGTCCCAATTATTAAAGTTCATGGCTCAATTATGACCCCCCAAAAGTCCAGGGGAGCGAATGGTTGAGTCACTATAGTACATGGGTTAAACAGGTAATTGGGCCATATAATATTGACTTTTCAAATGAAATTTGTTCTAGCAAAAAAAATATGTAAAAATAAAAATAAGTCACTTTGAATTAAGTTAACTTAAGTTTAAATGAATTGGTTGGTTGAAAATTTTTCTAAAAAGCAATAATCTAATAAACGAACTTAAGTTAAAATTAAATTAAAAATTGGGGAAAAAATAAGACAAGTAATACTTTCAAATAGCTTTTTTAATAGATTGATATTTTCGACTCTCACTATTTTTTATTTGGGTAATTTACAATTATTTCCATAAATTTAGATTGATATTACAGTTGCAGTTTTGAAGTGTGAAAATTTATATTTTCCCTATTTTTTTTACACTATTCTATAATAACTTTTGAAATTATAATTCAAACTAGTTAATAATTATCTACTAGTAATTTCAATATATCTAGTATTTTTTTTAGTTAATGGATATTTTAAATTATCAATTTTTATATATATAAATGTGAAACTAAAATGTTTAAATGATAATTGGCTATAAAAACTATTAAACAGCTTGAACATAATTGCTAGAAGATTTAAATTAGAATTTTGGAAATTGTAGCAGGATAGTGTAAGAAAATAGGGGAAAAGTGTTGGTATTCAAATTTCATGAATGTAATTGTAATATTAATCTAAATTAAGGGTAATTTTAAAATAATTTTTTATTTTATTATTCTTTTTGGCGAGTGAGACACTTGATGTTGTTTATGTCAACAGATTTGAGGGAGAGCAAATTCAGTCTTATAAGTTTCTTCCTTTTTTATGTCAATCCTATAACCTATCAAGTTTCTAATAGTCTTAGGCCTAAAGCCATTTTTAGTTATTGAACTTGAGTAACCTAGACACTTAATCCCTTAACTTGAACTTGGTCAAACTTTCCCCCTGAACTTGCAAACACAGGATACTTTAGCCTTTTTGGCCCTATGTGGCTATTATGTGAGGTTTTTTCTCCTAATGTCACTTGCTCAGTTTGTTTCTTCTTGTTAAATAACTTTCCTTCTCAAATGCGTCATAGATGATTTTACATGATGGGTAGTTTTCGTAGAAGTTCTTTGCATTGTGACAATCAGATTGCTAATGTCAACTTTGTGTATGTGTTGTTTAATACAAAGGAAAAGAAAGGACATATCTATTGTATATTTTTGCCTGACATCTTTGCCCCTACACCATCATTAGAGATTGCCCCCATCTTATTCTTGTTAAAAAATTAAGAATTGTGCATCCATTCCATCATCTCTCTTTTTCCCTTTGCAAGATTATTGGTTTAGGACTTTAGTTGAACACTTGATACACGCTAAAACCCAAAGTCCAAACTCAACCTTAACTGCTACTCTATTTCTACCATTGATGAGCTAAGAAGGTTGCTTTGACACCAATTGATACAAACCAATTCCAATAATTTCAATCGAATAGAAGAACATAATAAGAAAATAAAAAGAAGCAAGAAAGAAGAAGTTAGAGAGAACAGAAAAATGTTAAGGAGAAAAGAGGAATATGAACGAGAAATGGGAAATTCTAGTTGTAAATTCTTCTTATGATGATATCAATTGAATTTTATACAAGGTTATATATACAATTCCTTGCATCTAAAAAAAGCAACAAATAGCAACCATAAAAAAATAACAACTCTGTCACATTGCTGCAATTTAAGATAACCATGAACCATGGATAATTAAGGTCTAAATTAGCATGGTCACAAACGCAACTTGGTTCCCCTATAATGCTTTTGATTTGTTGCATTGTGTAGTTTAATCCGTACAAAAAGTTGATATAATCTTGGCTCTCAATTTCATACACAAGGCTACGGGCATGGCCTTGTTGGGATTCGCATGTTGTGCTTTGAAATCCAATGGTGGACCAATCTACAT
Source organism: Aquilaria sinensis (assembly GCA_005392925.1). NCBI lineage: Eukaryota > Viridiplantae > Streptophyta > Magnoliopsida > Malvales > Thymelaeaceae > Aquilaria > Aquilaria sinensis. Next base: position 262,269 of record SMDT01000860.1, on the reverse strand, counting down.
ACTACATGGCCTTAATACTTCTACAAAAGCATCTGGGAAACTTGATAGGTTACAACTTCTGCTTCGATTCTGTGTTCTACTATGATTTACAAACAACAAAAGTATTTAACAGGAAGAAACAAATGGAGCAAGCGATATTTAGAGAAAAACCCTCACATGATACGTACATGATGCAAAAGGGCTAAAATGTCCCGTGTTTGCAAGTTCAGTGAGCAAATTTCACTAATTCCAAAGTGAAGGGGTTAAGTGTCTGAGTCATTTAAGCTTAAGGGCTACAAATAGCATTTAGCCATAGTCTTAACATCACCTTTGCTCATCCTAAATTGAATTCCCCTAGTTGGCTAAATGTGGATCCCTCACGGCACTTAAGTCCGGTTAACACTTTATTGCACATTTGCATGCATATGTGGCAAAATGTAGTGAACATAATTGTACAAAAAGAAAACTCTATCAAAAGTTTTGACAAACACAAAATCATGACTACTTCATATGCAATCAAAGATAAAGTTATGTTTTTTTGTTCTTTTCGATGAAATACAACTTATGTTTTACTTGCCCATTCCGTCCCAGTAATGAAGATCAACCATTTGTAATCTCCTTCACAGCCTTTACAAATACAATGATATCAAATAAAGGAAAATAAACTCATCAACATAGAAAATCAACACAAATTATATATTCATTTGTGTGACTAGAAACGAGTTTCGTTGTGAAGAGATCTAAATGATAACCAATCACCTAGTCTCAAACACCTTCAAGCAAGAAGTCTTATACTCGCCCAGTGATTCTCCTCCCACCTTCGCCAACCTCTCCAACACCTCTGCCCTCTGTTTCCTTGCTAACGCAGTAGCCGCTGCTCCCAATTACCACCAGAACAAAGCCTTAGCCTTGAACCCGGCATTTCACCAGCTTCTCCAGCTTAGGACTATTTGAACCAACGTCGGAGATCGATCGGGTGCCCCTCTGTCGCAGCTGCCAAGCACAATGTCGCCATGATCTACGCGTTCGATTCTTTCTCCATAGTCAAAGCTCCATTTAAAAGCTTCAAAAGAAAATTGGAGAAGTTACACCTAATCAAACTAGTCAAGACTGCGAAGATGGCTTCGATGTGGGAGGGTTAGGTTGTAGGGGTGGCCGAAAATTTTGTAGAGAAGTAGAAAGACCAAGGATAAGTCCTCCTCGCTTGCTAGGCTACTTCTTGGACCAAAATTTTAGGTGAAAGCTTGTTCCTCACCCATGGGAAAGAAAGGTAAAGAAAAACATAATTTTGTTTCCAACTAAATACCAAAGTATTAAAAATTTCGTATTTGTGAAATTGGTTCACGAAGTTTTTATTTTGTGCAATTAAAGCCACCCAATGTACCATGTCATATACCCAAATTCCAATAAAGAGATGATGGGAGTTAAGTGTCGTGCAGAATTTATTGATTTAGGAAAAACAAAGGCAACGTTGTCAAAATTTTGGTACTTCATTCGAAACCGGATAAGTTATATTATACCCCTGAAGCAGAAAACCAAACAAGCAAAGTTATAGGACTAAATTTGCACTTCCCCCAAAAGATAAGATTCCGTCTGCAACTTTCTGTAATTTTTAATTTTAGAAATTTCCAATAGAGCAATAAAAAAAGGAAAAGGTTTCACAAAAGGAAAGGGGGAAGTTTTAATATTGTACCATCTACTGTTGTTCTCTTCTCTGACTACCTCTGACCATGGAAGCTGTGCTTTCCTTCGTCGTCTCCTCCTTCCCCTTCTATTCTCTTCTCTCTTTCCCTTGGCACTGAGGAAATTGACTTTTCCCTCTTCATTTTCCTATCTCATTTGTTTTTCTCCGAGCTAGATTTGCGAGTTCCTTTCGAGGGGCGCGGGAAACCGACTCCTCTCTCCTCCTGCAGTTTGGACATTTTTTCTTTTTTCTTCTTCGCGTGGTAAGTAGGTTAGGGCTCTTTGAGGGTTTGACTTCTGCAGAGGGGTTTGGGGCTTCTTAAGTCGGTAGCTATGGTGAGGAAACATGGTTGGCAACTTCCTGCTCACACATTTCAGGTACGGACGCACCCCTCATTCTTCTCTCATTCTCATTCAGATTTTTGCTCAGTAATTCATAGCCCATTGCTGTTTGTTTTTGTGTTGGTGAGAATTTCGAACGCAGTTCCTGCTGAAATGCGTGAATCTTGCTATTTTCAATTTTAAGAAATTCACAATCACTTCGAATCTGTTTAGATAGAAGTGGCCTAGCGTTTTGATTTCTGGGAAATTCTTCAGAGAGATCCATCCGCATTAGCCAGTGCTCTATGTATTGCTTCCTGCAAATTGGTTTGATTTCTTTGTGCTGAATAGGTTGTTGCGATTACTGTATTCTGCCTGCTAGTGGTTGCTTTCTACGCTTTCTTTGCTCCTTTTCTTGGAGGCCGGATCTGGGAATATTGTATGGATGCTGCTTACTCACTTGTGGTACGTGAATCTCCATCATCTAGATTGCATTATTGGTTCTGAAAATTATCTTGTGTACTTAAGTAAATACACCACTGTCCTGCAGTATGTTTTACGTTTATTTGAAAACTAAAATCAAAATAAAAAGAAAGTATGTTGTAGTTCTTCTCTTGGAATGTTATGGGTTGGAGAAGTCTAAATTTCTCTCCCTTGATGCTTTAGCTTACATATGCCAAAACAAACAAGCAACATTTTCCGCTCATGAAAGGGGTTACTTTGTTTTAGTTTACTTCATTGTAGAAAAGGAGTTCTAGTGTGTCCACTCGGGCCGTGTAATCAGAGGCAGTTCTCCCTTCCTTTAACCCTTTTCAGTGGGGCAGTAGGCATTTTGATTTCTTGGTCTTGGCATAGCTACAATTTGTCTTTACAGCTAAGTTGTTGCACCTTCAAAGATCATCACCTTTTCTACTGATCTATTGCTGTTCTGTTTGGCAATGTGATTGCAGGCACTCCTTGTTTTCATTCTTTATGTTCGATGCACTGCAATCAACCCTGCAGATCCTGGCATAATGTCTAAATTCAGTGGCACCCCCAAGCTTGATTTGGAACATAGGCTTCCAGAAAACTACTTAACCAGCAAATATGATGAAAATGGAAGCGGGATGCACTCTCCAACAGAATCCAGGAATTCCTCAGCGGCACAAAACTGGAACAAAAAGGGCTCAGCTGGAGACAATGGGGGCATAGATGTATCTGCACAACCACTGTTTGAAAAATCTTGTTTTGGCATGGGTGGAATCTTCTGTGCTTTGTTCATCAGTGAAGATTGTCGGAAACAAGAAGTTCCAGCAGAGCAACCAGGTGCAATTGATGAGGCTCTTTTCTGCACATTGTGCAATGCTGAGGTAAAAAATCTGTATAAGATGGCACAACTATGCCTCATACCATACAAAATCATGACAATAATCCATTCCTATGTTGATTTTAACACGCTATGACAGTTCCAAATTGTTCTCCTGGTTCTTTTCAAACCTGCATCACTCTGTTCTCTCCTCGGTGTGATTTTTAAATACCAGCTTAAGATTTTTGTCTTTTCATTTATACAATCTCGAAGGACTGTTAGTACTTATAAACTCATTTGGGGATTAATCTGGTCTACAATGTCTTTTATTGGTTTTATGGAGTGCATCTTTGTGGACTTTGCTTTTCCTTTGAGTCAGACCATTTTATAGAGGTAGATGATCTCTGAATACTTTTATTCTGTAACCTTTAAACAGTTCTTGTATTGAATACTACTTTCCATCCTTGATCAATAAGTTATAGCCTAACTTGATCTTGACACAGTGAGAATTAGAAAAGAAGATTTGGATTGTTCTATAGTTTCTAGATAAGCGAAGACAAGTGTTTCAGGCAGTTCTTTATGAGATTATATGTGTCCATTTTCTTATCCTTGAACTGTTTCCATGTTAACAGGTGCGCAAGTTTAGCAAACATTGCCGAAGTTGTGATAAATGTGTGGATGGTTTTGATCATCACTGTCGGGTATGTCCTTATATGTTGAACTGATTCCTCTTTGTGCTCTGAATTTGTACTGCTTTAATTTGTTTGGAGCTGACATTTTTGTAAATAAGCTGTCCCTATTTTCCAAGTGCAGTGGCTGAACAATTGTGTGGGACACAAGAACTATGTTACATTTATCTCTCTCATGGCTACGAGTCTTGTCTGGGTATGTTCTTTAGACTAATTTTTATCCTGGACAAGAAATTTAGCACCATAAAACTGAATTGTATTTCTCCCTCTCTTCAGCTTGTTCTGGAAGCTGGCGTTGGCATTGCTGTGCTCGTGCGCTGCTTTGTAAACAAGAAGAGTATGGAAGCTGAGATTATTGATAGACTTGGAAATGGCTTCTCCCGTGCACCATTTGCAGCCGTTGTGGTACATATCCGGTCCAGTTGTCTCCAGTCAACTAATAATCTGTCATTTTGATGTAGTTTATTCAAATTTCTGTCTTTTGTAGGCTGTCTGTACAGCAGTTTCTATCTTGGCTTGTGTACCTTTAGGGGAACTTTTCTTCTTCCACATGATCCTGATAAGAAAGGTCAGCTGCTAGTTACTATCTTTGTTCTTGCATCAGTGCTTTGTTACTATAAGTGCAGGAATATATTTTGCGATTGCTGGTAGATAGCATATATTATTAAATAAATCCATGGAAGATGAAGTCAGTCAATGTTAGGAAGTAGGACAGTTGTCAAAGCCCTTTCCACAGCTAGACAGTTCTTAATTCTCTTCATTCTTTTTTTTTTTATGTGGAATTAGGGTATTACGACATATGAGTATGTAGTGGCGATGAGAGCTTTAAGTGAGGCACCTGCTGGAGCATCTGTAGATGAGGAATTGCTCTATTCTCCAACTGGATCTGCTACAACTGGCTTGAGTGGTGGAAGTTCTCTTGGTCTACAGTATAAAGCGGCATGGTGTACTCCTCCAAGAGTTTTTGTTGACTATCAGGTATAGTTTTCAGTAGTTATTTCTCTGTGTTCTCCATACATCCTTATGGACCCAACAGATAATCAGAATGTTTTTGTACCATAGGAGCTTTTTTGACCCCACCAAGCAAATTAAGCGAATGTATCTTTCTGAAAAACATATATCCTAATAAGCTACTTGGTAATTAACACAGATCTAAGAGATGTATCTAGGACATATGAAATGTTTATATCCATGCTTAGATGGTGCAGATGTACATGATTGAGTTAGGGTTTTTTTTCTGATTATGGTTGCAACTGCAATAGGACGAAGTCATACCTCACTTGGAGCCTGGAATGGTTCCTTCAACTGTTGATCCTGATGCTGCGGGGCTTGCTGAAAGAGGTAACAGAGGACCCAAAAGACCTGTTAGGATTAGTGCTTGGAAACTTGCAAAATTGGATTCAAATGAGGCAATGCGAGCTGCATCCAAAGCAAGAGCATCTTCTTCAGTTTTGCGGCCTCTTGATAACCATCGGGTAGCTGATCCTGAATGCAGTTCCAGTGGCAATATGAGTGTCGCAAGTAGTGTGAGCACAGATACAAGAGGAAATAAAGAGATGAAGAATGAGCTTAGGTTGACACCATTGAGAAACTCCTTTGCTGCAAGTCAAGGAAGCCAGGATGAGTATGAGACTGGAACTCAAACTGCTAGTAGCTTCAGCAGTCCAAGCCACATTCATGAGTCGGTAACAATAAGCCCCCTACCACAAGCACATGCTGGGGGTCGTTTTAGTGCAGCTGCCTTAGTTCCTGGAATTCCTGATCGTCCATTGGTATCAAAGACGGCATTTCCTGGTGTTAGCAACCCTGTAACAAATTCCTCTGCCGAATTTGACGAGAAGATAATGCAAAAGGGAAACACTACAGATCCACTTTCGCTTACAGCTCCTGCGACTTCTGTCCTTAGAGATGTCAAAAGAACATCAGTTGTTTGGGACCAAGAAGCTGGGAGGTACATTTCAGTTCATGTCTCCGCTGCAGAGGTTCGGGGTGCAGCATCCAGGCAGAGAGGTCTGTCGACTTCTAGTGCAGACACAAGCACGCTGAGTAATTTGACACCTCAAGAGTCTTCTACGACCGCTAAGCCTCAAGGACAGCAAGCAGAGAAGCTAATGTATACAGGCGACTCCATTTTCTTTGGTGGACCTCTCTTGAGTGTTTCAGATAGAAATAACTTGAGAAATGAAAGAGGTTTGGGTTCGAGGGAGGGTCAAGAGAAATTAGCTCTAAAGTTGCCACGGGAGTCTAGATTCAAAAGGGACTCGGTCTCAAACCAGCTCCCTGTGTTTGTTCCTGGGGGCTTCGACAGCTCAGCATCTGGTTCTGGGTTGAACTAGAGTTGTCATACAGAAGTGATGTACTATTCTCTCAGAAAAAAGGTCAGCTTTTATGCCGATGGGTCCACGGAGTTCTGATTTCTGAGGTGAGCTGCTCGAGACATGGACCTTTTGCCCCAAACCATAATCCCCGGCCAACATTTTGCTGCAAGGTTCAAGTGGTGACTTTCTCAGATTGCTCTTATTTTCTAGCACGTCTGCTCGAGGTTAAGCCTGTAAATGGGTATATTTTTCTTCTCTCATTCAACATCTGTGGAGCCAAAATGTTGCATGTTTTTCTCTAGCATTCTATAACCCTGTAGCCTCCAAGTCATTGATTCGCAAGAGGAGAATCATTAGGTGATGGTTTGTCGTGCGAGACACGTGTGATGGACGTGTCACCCCGGTCCAATGGAGCAGCCTCCCCTAAATTTCCAGTCTCACCTCCGTCGGACGGATGGCTACGACGCTCAGATGCGTTGTATGATGGACCATCACCTGATCAAAAGCGTTTGCAAAACCTAAGTTGGATGACTTTAAGAGTTGGAAGTGTTGATCTAAGTTCGGTGCTAAAACTGTTCCAGGATTTCCTTTCTGTGCCCATGAAAGAATGTGTATGGATCATCTTCAAGAAGGAAGAAAAATAAAATAACTATTCTGTGCCTGAGGACTGCAATAAAACCTAAAAGATTGGCCAACAAAATCCATGGCTTGAATTTGTCCGGTATCTAATTTTCACACGTCAAATTCTCAACCAAATATCAATGTTATATGCAAGGGACAACGTCCGTAACTAGTGGGAAAAAGTAGTGGCATTCGCACTTCCACAGCCAGATGGTATGAGTTTGGTTGGTTTAGATATAATTCCAATGATTTTGTATGGGAATAATGTCAATTCCAGATGCCAGAAAAACTATGCAATGGTAACTTTTGGCTTTAAAATGTTCAATGAGCTGTCACAATCATTAATAAATAAATTATTTCAATTTCTAATATTATCTTAAATGTTCTTCCCAAACTAAATCTTTAACATTCGTCTCACACCAACTAGAAGTGTTGCAGATAAAGTGAGTGTTGGCAAATTATTGTATTCAGGTTAGTGAATACCCGTTACACAGTACGAAACTAATTTTTGCCAAATTTTAAAAGTTAAGAATCAGCAAAAATCAGTAAGAATTAGCTCAAATTGGTTAAGGAAAAAATGTTTTGCTCTCAAGTACTAGTATTTATATTTGATATCCTTCTTCAACGATCTCTGCTTCCCGTCGGGAATTAACGATGGTAAGCCATACAAAAAGTATTAATCAAAAATTAAGAAAATCATATATAAAATTTGAGAGCTAAGAATTAAGTGGCCTCAAATTATAATTGGAGAGATTTTACGTCCACTTCATCAAAATTTGGAAGCAAATTGTGGATTTAGGTTTGTGTATGCGTGTATATATATAAACAATTCATACACTAGTTCTTAACCGAGTCGAGTTCAATTTGATTTGAAACTATTGAGTTACATTTCACTCCTAAAGAGAATAGAGCAAAACAAATGACAAAACACTCAAATCTTCATAACAAAGCTACGAAACCTTGAGCTAGGAAATTTACCAAGAAAAAAATATAGAAAATGGGACAAAATATAAAAAATGGGAAAATCAGAAGATGTCCAGGATTTCTAAAATGAAATTATTGCAAATGGGGCAGTTCCCTCTCTGCACCATGAGCTCCCTGGAACATAGCCTACAGAAGGTGTGGCCGCATGGGATAAAAGCAGCGCCTTTATGTCTCACCATGCACACGCAACACGTATGTTCGATCCCGCCGTCGTCCCGGTCGTCGTCCTCGTCTTCCTCTTCTTCCTCCTCGTCCTCCCCGTCCAGACCGTACCCTCCCATCAAATCCATTAGCGACATGCTCGCTGGCTTCTTCTCCTCCTCTTCCTTCTCGGACTCTTCACTCTTCGCCGGCGCCGCTTCCGCCTTCGCTGCTTCAGCCTTTGCAGCCTCCGCTGCTTCCTGCGCTGCCACAGCCTCCCTTGCCGACATAAGGCGCATGCTGTCGTTATTGTTCCGTATGTCCGCCCCATCTTCCTCCTCCATCTCGATCTTGTTCCTCCCGGATCGCCCGCGCTTGAATTGCGGATCCGAGATGGGCAGAGTCTCCACCATTCGATTGGCCTCTCCGGAGTTGGAGCGGAAGCTCATTCTTCTTGATCCGGAATGAGACACTCGCTGGGGGACGTCCGGCGCCGGTACGGACACAGCGGAGCTCCAGGCTTCTCCTGCACGCTTCAGCAGGAGCTTTTCCCGGAAGTGTCTCCAGCTCCGCCGCTCCTTGCTGGGCTCCTCGTCCTTGATTATATCGAGCAGCGTGCGCCTCCCTGGTGGTCGAGCCCGTGTTTGCTGTTGAGGCTGAGCTTGGGCCTCCGCTGGCTTGGGCGGCGTACCGAGAATCGAGTCCAGGCTCAGCCCCGCTAGAGAAGAAGTCGACATTGTCGTATCTTCAAATTAAATTGAATGTCGTGTGATCAACTACCGGATCACATAAAACCCAACATCTAGTAAATTAGTGCAGATTTACGTTGAAAATTAAGTAAAAATGCTCCATCGATTGGCGGACGAATGATGAAGAAGAATGGTTTGAAGAGGAGTCGTTTTTGGTGGTGAAACTGTTTTTAGATTGATCTATGTTTCTATTTTAAGCTTCGTCCTTCTTAATCTTCCTGCCTGAAGACAAATAGAGATCAGAAAGATAAGGGAGGATGATTTATTTCCGTGGTGGCGATTTGAACGGGTCTCTCTCTTGGTTGCTCTCCAATTTTGCCTTTGTCCGCGGGGAGCAAAGCAATGAGAAAAATTTTAGATTTACCCGCTTTCATCAAATCCCATTACACACTTGGAAGCCTTTTTTTCCAAAAAAAAAAGAAAAGGAAATAATCATTAAATGACTTCTTAGAAATCAACATTATATGATTCTAATAAATAGTAGGGACATATATATTGGTCAATAAAAGGGCCACAAATTCCTATAATACCAAATGAAGGAAAAAAATTATAAATTAAATTAAATTTTCTATGTAAATCAGAATAAACCCTAAAAGAAGTTACTCATAAATAACTAAAAAAATATATTCCCTCCATCCCACATTGCTTGTACCATTTCTATTGGGCACACAATTTAAGAAAGCTTATGCATTTATCAATTTGCCCATATTATTTCTCACTTAGAGCAACACGCACAGCAATAGCCTTTTCTGGCTTCTTCGGTTCCCGCTTGAAAATACTCCGCCACCAAGATGATCCAAATGATCACTGTCTTTGTCTTCGTCCTACTCTCCTCGTTGCTAGCCCAATGAATCTTCGCCTCTCCACACAGCCTCATTTGCCTTAATCTGACACATTATTCTCCATCGCATCGATCAGTCAATCGTTCTCCATTTCCCCCAAAACCCATTGATTGATTACTGCCGTCCTTAATCTCCAGCCATCGCCCTCAAAATTGTCTTCCTTGATCCATAGCCATCCACAATTTGCCTCAACTCACTCATCGCCATCCTCAATCTCTAGCTATTCTTGATCTCTGGCCATCACAGTTCTTGATGTCCTCACTTTCTCTATCGTCGGCCATCTCCTCTCCTCCACCACCTGCAGGCACACCCATGCCTACCATAGCTCCATCCTCATTCACTGACCACCGTCAGTCTTGATGTAGCTAAAACCCACTTATAATTTGTCTAAAGTTGTTCGGTTTAAGAGTCGAGCAAAACCCATCACCGTTCAGATCAATTTGAGAGAAATTGTTAAATTTTTTTCTAAAGTGATAATAGGAAAAGGGCAAAATGGTGAATATATCCAATAAAATTTACCCAAAAAGGAAATGCTGTAAAGAATTTGGGATGACTAAAAAAGAAACACGGTGCAAAGAATATGAGATGGAGGGAATAATAGATAATCGCCAATATAAATGATGCCAATGGTAGAGGATCACATTAAATAAAAGGCGTATTAATGTCTGACAGTGTTTTTATCAACATAAAACATAAAGAAAATAATAAAAGTTCTCTAAATTTGTTACATATAACCTACAATTGTAACCCTAACCTGATCTACATACCCTTAATTCATTAACCTTTAAATGACACCACCAAAAATTGATTCATAGGTATAAATGCCACACAAAAATGATTCATTAGACCACACAACTTCCACCATATATAGCAAAAAAATGTAGAGACACAAAGACTGAGAATGAGATATCTCAACTAAAAAACATGAAAATAAAAAAAAAATCATTGGCCAGAACTTGTCAAGATACTAGTTCCACTAGAAATCACCTTAAACTAAAAAACAATCATTTTTATTTCGATTCCTCTCATACTACTCCCAATTCTTATCTGTCCTTTTCATTTAAGGAAGATGAGTGTGATTTGTGATGCCAGACATGTTAGTGTTGTGCCCAAAAAGCCAATCATGAGATGATTGTATTTTTTGCACATTGAGTCATGATATTTTATTTAGGCATTAATCCAGCAATTTTGTTTGTTGTTTTGTTTCTACGTAACGTAATAAACATAATTGTAACCCTAGAATAATGATATTCTTAAACGTCCCTAGTCTAGTATTATTGTGGAGCGGGTTGCAATAATACATAATGACTAGCATATGTGGAGACTAATATGAGATATGTAATCTACATATGGGTACAAGTTAGAGAACTTGTGTACTGGACCGACCCACCATGAGAACACTTCATGGATCGTTATATGAGTGTCATAAGTGATTCTCATAGTGATCATGGTATATGTAGTCCTTCGACCTAAGATCATCAAGGTTCCCTACATGTGAGTCACATACTTTGATACTTTCCTTTGTTGCTCGTAACTGAGTGAACTTGAAGGAGGTCATTGGGTATGTCACATATCATGCGGAGGGATTTGTATGATCAAGATGGGATTTGTCCCTCCTATGTAACGGGAGTGATATCTTCGGGCCCCTTGATAGAGTGAGACTTAGAAAATGCATGGCCATGCTCGGATGAGTTGATATACGATATCAATGTCATCAGTTTAAGTTGGTCTACTCGGTAATCAAGAAACCAAAGATTGGGCTATACGAGAGTGACACATTCCATGTCTCGTGCTTAGTCTTGATATCTTGGACAAAGGGACAATGGCATATATCGGTGATGATCATAAAGGTTTAGTCGAATCACCGACAATCTTGTCACTTGGGTAGCAATGATGTGTTGCTAGACACCGCTCATTGCTTATGATCATAAATGTGATTTATGATCATTGCCAACGTGGTAAGAGCCTATTGGGTCGCACACATAGAGCTATTTGGATCATTAGAGTGCATGGGCTAATTATTTGGGTTATGGTTTCACTTTAATTTCGTATTAATAATGGGCCCAAAGAGTTGAGCCATTATTAAGCCCGAAATTAAAGCCTAATTGGATTAGGGCTTTGAAACCCATTAGGCCTGGAAGTTGAGTCTCACTATAAATACAACTTTTAAGTGAGAAATTCGCAGGTCTCCTTGCCCTAGCCTCCCAAAAGGACAGCCGCACTCTTCTCTTGCAATTCCTTGGAGGACGCAAGCTAGCACTGCGAACGCAAGAGAAACGCATCTGCCGGGATGTGGTGGAAGCGTGGTGATCCCGAGAGGCTCGTGTGGATACCATAGAGAGCCTGAACACGTCAACTGTTCAGGTTTTGTGATTCGACTCTACAGTTGAGTGAGAAATCTCAACCGAAAATTAGGTATGAAAATTTTCGAACACCTGGTTTACCCCGTTTCACTTAGATCCTGGAGGGTTTCGGTTAAATTCCGTTGCGCTGTTTGGTTCCCGAAACCCAACAAGACAAATATGAAGATGGTGACGCCAAGGAAGAATAAAGGCATGGGAACGAAAAAAGTGTTAGCTGGGATAAGTTAAGGATTAGTTGATTGCCAAGTTTGGCCTTGTTGTTCACTGTTGTTGTCATTTAATTCCCTAGGAAACTAAAAAGATATTTCTCTAACAAAATTCTAGCACACGATCATACATGATAACTTCGGTCAACAAAAAGAGCTATGTGTTTCAATTTACAAAATTTAGGGGTTAAGTTACCTCGAGTAATAGTTGAAAGGGTTAAATGTCCGAGTAAACAAAGTTTGAGGGAGAATCATGGATTTAGGCTTATTTGCTCTAGCCAACTTGAAATAACAAAAAGAAATAAATTATGTACTTTTCTTGAGCAATGGCTGGTGCGTGGTCTACATTTTATATGCCCTACCCCTTTAATTGCCCTTTTATTCTCAGTACAATTTACTAATTCCCATCATATCCCTTTTTTCTCAATTGCACCACCATTGTGCTGACCTTTTTGCTTTCACTGTCAATCATTCTCTTTGTTACCATCGTCTTATATTGGCCCGCATCGTTGTTTTATGGGCATTGCCAACCATCGGCGATAGTGATCATAGGCCAGGTTGTGGCAGTGGCAATGAGATTAATTTTGAAAACCACTGACTTATCTTCCTCTTGATGTAACGAAATTTGAAAAAATGAGATTATGGCGACGACATCCAGACAATAAGGTATGGTGACGATGGCGTCTGGGAAGTGATTCATTACTATTTACAGTGGAGGAAATGAAAAACAGTGACGAAAGGTGCTTAATGCATAGATTTTTTTTTCTTTTTGGGCCAAAATATGTAAACCTTTTCAAATTTTTTTTCTAAAACTTACAATATTTCTCTGGGATTTAAAAATCTATTTCTTTTCTCCTCAACTATGGAAAACGTAAATATTTTTAGAAAAAAAAACCTCTTCAATAATAAAAAAAATAAAAATAAAAATACCAAAAAACACCTCCCATGGAAAAAGAAAGAAAAAATGCTCTAGGAATTCATGCTGTTTCTTTTATCGTACATTTCAATCCCTAATGCTACTTAATATTCAAAAAAGAGTAATAGTATTATGATAGATTAGGTGGCTGGACTAACTCCTAATAAGTTGCAAAGTTAGATGAACAATAGAGATTAAGTTTAAGTTAATGGACTACCTCATATAAGTTAGTCAAGTTAAGGGGCTCTTAGGGTGATTAGTCCATAAATGTACTATAATTTAAAAAAGGGAAAATTAAAAAAATCCCCCTATGGTTTGTTTTAACCTACACTTTATCTCTTTTTTGCTTTACAGTGTCCAACAATAACTTTTAAAATCCTAATCTGATAATAATATTTCAATAATTTCAAGATTTTTTATATTTTTTCACAGCCAACAACCTTTAAAAAATACTAATATATATTTACAGGGAGAAAACTACTTTTGGAGAATAGACAAAATGACAATTTAAAATGTTTATTAATTATAAAAAAAATATTGGAGATATTGAAATTACTGGAAGATAACTATCGTATAGTTTAAATATAGTTTTAGAGGTTGTTATTTATTAGACAAAGTAAAAAATATAAGGGCAAATTATAGGTTATGACATACCTCAGGGAGTAATTGTAAGTTTCCTTTTAAAAAAAATATGGTTTCTTCTATCTTTTTTAAAAGTTTCCTGAGTATATTATAAGAATATATTTTGTTATGAAGCTTTAGCCCGAATGGTTCAGGCTCAGGGCACCATTATAGAGGTCATGACTTCGAACCATATCTCCACCAAATTTCTAATAAAATATCAGTTATGCTGGTTCGGTGGCCTTTTGGGTTCTAGAAAAATATACATCCTTAATTCCTTTAACTATAAAGTATCTCATATTCTTATACCTGTATAGATGTATGGGCGGCCTCAACCTCAATGGCCCATCAAGCACAGGTGCAATTATTGACACAGTCTCACGTGGATCCTTATGCTAAGGTTTAGGAAAATGGAGTTGCCACTTTAGTTTAAAAACATGGGTAAAACTTAAGGAAAACCTCAATTTGACACAAAAACAATGAAAAGGCGAATTCTTGCAAAAAAACCAAAAATTTTGAGATCAAGAATTAAGTACGAATTGAGAAGGTGTTAGTTACCCAACTCAGTTGAAACAAGTTTAAAATGAGTGAAAACCAATTGTTAGTATCATAAGAATGCATGCATGTGTTAAATATCAAACAAGAATGAGATGGTGGATTTTAGTTATTAGGCTTGAACTTGGGTTGAACTTCTAAGCTTCTTATGCACCCAAGTGTGAGGTAGGATCAAAGCCTACGTAGTTCACTCTCATGTGAATAAGAGGTTTAGGTGACTAGTTAAGTGCGTACTTGTACAATTGATGAAGCAGTGGTAATAAGGGCAGTCGGATCACCTTGTAGTGCAAGTTCGATTTAAGGACAGTTGGGGTCACCTTAAAATGGGAGGGGGTATTTTTCCGCGTAATCTAAAATACCCAATAAAGACTTTCCAAGACAAAAAAAAACATAAATCAAGTTAGTATTAACAATGAGGATAAAATTAAATTAAATAAAAATATGAATGAAAGCAAAAATAAAACATGAAATAAAATTCTAAAAAAAACTAATGAACTCAGATGCTAATCTTACATGTAAGAATATAAGTGCAATAATTAGTAGAAAAAGATGCAAAAAGATAACAAAACTATTTAAGTACAAACCATTATTAGAATGAATAAATAAAATAAAATATAAATTAAAATTTAATTGACTCAAAATTGGTTAAATTTGACTAAACCCAAGAAAACATGGAACTTATAAGTGAAATTGACTAAAAAATGTCAAAAAACACAAAGGAGAAGGTTTTGTCAGTGACAAAATTGTAACAAAACAAAGTTGTGAGCTTTAGTGATCAACTTGCGAATAGAAAACAGAAGGCAATGACTTGATTGAATAAGATAATAAAGATGAAGAAATAAGTCAAAATTTTACAGTAAAATGTTTGGGTTTGGTCTCAAATCAGGTTATGCATGGGTTGCGATTCGAGTTTTTCTCTAATTCCCTTTACGACGGTGATGGGCTAGTGATTATGTGGTTGGGAGTTGACGATGATGGCAAGGGGCAACTAGGGGTGAAAGAAGGTTGGGCTGAGCTGAGCTCGAGCTCGGCCCCTTAGCTAAATGGTACTATTTGGGCCCAAGCTCATGCTCGAATTGTTCAAGCCCAATTTTTAGGCTTGAGCTCAGCTTGAGACGGGCTCGAACTCAACCCGAAGATTTGCCAAGCTCAAATGAATCTTTAGTACAAAAATTATGAATCAGATGAAAGATGGAAACTGAATGTGTAATTTTCCACATAGATAATCAAATAAGGAAAAAATTACAAAAGCCTCTCCTAAACTTTATAATCTTTTACTGTTATACCCTAATTTTGTAAACTTCATAAAAAAGACACCACCTTCTTTTGTCAGCCACCATCATCCTTTATCAGCTATCACGTCAATCTCAAACGTAGCAATTATGATTGGAATATCTAGCTCACGAGAGATTGTTTTAGTCGGTCTTATTTCTGTCACTAATCCACCTGTTTTGCTTCTCTTACCAAGGTGTTTGTATGGCTATATCAGAAACAAGATCAGAGTAAGGTTCGAGCTAGACTAAGATGAGCTTGGGGTGAGGTTAACCATGGTGTGGTGGGCTAAGCCATTGAGGCGGGTTGAGGTTAAGAAAAGGTCAGGCATGGTGAGGTGGGGTGTGGCTGCAGCAAAGTTTGGCGCTGAGGTAGAGCTGTTAAAGACAAGTCGGGAATCAAGGCTAAAACGGCGGGGGGAATCAGACATGGAAAAGTCAAAGACTTAGGGTTTTTTTTTAGGCTAGGTAAGGATAAGGTCATTCTATTGTTCATGGACTCAAGGAATTGGGCCTAGATTAATAATATGTGAAGGCTTGATTAGGCCTTATAAAAATTAGGGTTGAGTATAACTAGGCTCGGGCTTAGCTCGTTTATGTATCGAGCTTGAAAACAGGCTTTAGCTAAAGCTTGAGCTTGATAAGTCTCAACTCGATAAGACTTAAGTCGAGCTCGAGCTTAGGTAGCTTTATAAAAGCCTTACCCGTTTGCATCCTTAAGGGTGACACATTGGAGGACGTATGGCAGAAACGGTGGTGCATGGCGGCTTCTACGTGGATCATGGTGGGGGTAGGTCATGAACTATCCTCTGTCTTTCTATTGAGCATCATTGATGAGTAGGCGATGTTAGGGAGCGGTGCTGGAGGATGGTGGCGCAAGTGGTTGGGGCCGACAACAATGGTTGGTGTGACAGCTAAAGGTGGAAGTAGTTGCTGGGGGTAGTAGCAGCAGAGAGGAGAATCTATGGTTTTAGGGAGCTAAGAGAGAAGAATCAAGGACTAGGGCTGCAGTTTTCTTTTTTTTTTTTTTCTTTTTTTTTATTTTTTCAGTTAAGAGCTTATGTTTCAATTTTTTTAATCTAGCTTTTGAGTTTTCAGCTCCCAAACTTAGTATTTTAATGCACATTTATGTCTATTCAAGCCCATAAAGCCCTAAAAAATCATTCAATGATAGAATTTTCATCAAATTAGGCTAGAATTATAGGAAATCCAAAAATTATAGATTTAGTTCCTAATTCTGTCCTAACTTTCAACTTGGCCCAAATTGATACAAAATCATCAATTAAGCTCAAATTCCTTACAGAATTTTCAATTAAGCACAAAGAGTTCATAAATTTATCAATTAAGCCCGAAACTTTGCAAAATTTCCAATTAAAGCCCAAAACTTTCTAGAAATTTCAATTAAAGCTAAAACTTCTACAAGTTGATTAATTAAGACCCAACTTTACATTAAAACATAGATTTCACCAGGTGTACTCGAATTTCACAATGAAGCACAATTTTTACCCTAAATTACCTAAATAACACAAATTTGACACTAAAGCATAAAAGCAACCTAATTAGGACCTAAACAAAATTGAAAAACTCAAAAATAAGTGTTGGGAAATGAGACAACAATTTTAGAAAAAAAATAGCAAAATGCCCCTAGACACTAACTAACCAATATTCACCTAATCTAGCCAAAGATACTTAAATGAGGACCAAAATAAGTGTTAACAGGATGCTTATGATTACAAAAAAATCACATATTTTACAATTCTATGACTTATCCTTAACACAATAACTTGAAAAAGAAATAAAAAATTAATCACTTATTACATATTCAGTGCAATGATTTACAAAACAAAGTCATCGCACCTTATGATAATTATTTTTTTTTTTTGACAAAACGTGCTTTATATAAATTAAAATTAAGTTAAACGGCATCTTACAAATCAATAGTAATATAAAACTTGAAGGAAAAATGAATATAAAATTGACCATAAAAAGATTATTTGTCACTATAACATTGAATTAAATAAAGAGAATAGGATTGATATAAAACTTCAATGTAAACCAAAATGAGTCTGGAAACATTGAGTCCCTATGCGAATTCTAAACCTCTTTTTAAGTTTTTAGCACATCTTTCGTGTTCTCTCTTTTTTTTTTTTTTATACATCAAAGCAAGGTTAAAGAGAAAATAAAAGCTTAAACTGTATTTTGGTAATCAAAATAATCTATATAAGGCATAAGAGTTGTAAGGTATTTATAAATAAAAGAATGGAGGAATACATGTTTTTTCAGGAGCAGGAAGATCTCCCTATACTCCTCTGGCCCTTTAACCACTGAGCCAAAGAGCTCTGAGATAAAATTTTGAACTTTAAAACTCTTTGATGACAAACAAAATCTGTTTTTTTTTGTTGGTTTAAACCCAAGACTTGAAATTATTAAGTCAAACTAAATATCTATGAGATTTAAAGCCAATTCATTTTAACTTAAATCAACTTAATTAAAAATAATTTATTTTTATTTTTACATTTTATTTATTTTTATTTTTTTTAAAGACAATATTATGTAAGTGTAATAATTCATTTAAAGTAAATTTTTATAATGTTATTAAATTTTTATAATTTTTTAATGTCAAAGAACAAAAAAATTCATAAAAATTTATTAGTATCATAAAAATTTTATAATCAATGGATTATTGGATTATTACACCTAAATAATATTAACTTTTAAATAAAATTTGTTCCATATAAAAAAATTAAAAATAAATCATTCTATATTAAATTGATTTAAATTAAAATCAATTGGCTCTTATTTTTATTTCAATAATGACGTGATCGATTGAACCAACGTTTATAGCTGTCTTGTCAAAATTCATCCCAAGAAAAAAAACTGTCTTGTAAATTGAATAACATTATATTTGAGTTGAAATCGATTACTACTAGTGCTTTATGGTTTGGGACTAGCAGCTTGGCACCACACCAACGAATATGATTATGAACATTTAAAACACAAACAAGCACAAAAATAGTTTTTTTACAGCCCCCGCAATGCAAATACGAAAAAAAAAATAGCGAGAGAGGGAGAGGAAAAGAGATAAAAAAATAAAATAAAGAGGGAGAGAAAACACCTTATAGGTACAGAGAAACGAGCTTGAGAACGCGCTCATGGCATACATTTGCAGGGGGGTCTCTTGAATTGGTGCTGACTATCGGCTGTGTTTATGATTGAGGCCTGTACGCTAGCAATTGAAAACCCTAAGAGATAAAAGAGTGTGTTCGGGGACAGAGGAAGCGCTACAGATTCGTTACTGCTGTGCCCTAGCTCCCAATTTGGTGCCCCTGGTTCCCAATTCAGGTGATCCTACGCTTAGTTTCGCGCTATTCGAAAACCCTAGAATCGAGGAATGTCGAAATTAGGGCAGAATTTACGAGAATTCGTTGCTTAGGTTTTTATTTTTGTGGTGAATGGTATGAATTCCAAGGCGTTTTGTTGTTGCTACTAGGTGATACTGCAAACGAGCTTATTTAGTTCAATACGGTATTCAGTGGTGGGTGCTTTAGCTGTCTGTATGTTGCTGCTTAGCAATTCATTCTGAATTTTTACTTTCGGGCGTTGAGGAAGAGCCATAAAGTGCATTTTAGCCGAGTTATTATTGGCAAACATTTTGCATGCTATGTGAAGTGTTCATGGTGATTCTGGTGCACGAACAGCACTGAATGTTGCTTAATGTGCTAGTGCCAATGACGAGCAAATCATTCCCCACTCTAAAAGTTAATCTGAACCCAGTTTGCAGTTTTTTTTTTCTCTTGATAAGAAACCTTTTCACCAGTTATCATTGTTGTGGAAGTTTGATAGAAGAAACAATGCTAGTTCTGAAGCATATTTCAAGTCATATTGGAGGTGGGTAAATGTTAGGATGTTTTTCTTACTGCAGCATCACCAGTTACTTTTCCTTCATTCCGCATCTTTCTCTTCTTTATCACAGCTATCTTGCTTTTATTGAATCATTTGAATATTCTTTTGTATGTGCCATGAAATGTTTTCTGCTGGTTAGTTCGGAAGTTTTCTGTATTAAGCTCTGAATTAATCCACTTTTAAATGACATAAATGCTTGCAAAATGCATTTGTTTCAATTTCTTGATGATAAAGAATGGCACTTGTGTGTGTTTGGGGGCTGCCTGTGGCTAACTAACGTGTGGTAATTTCATGTCACTTTTCTTGTTAGTGCTGATGTCAGAGTATCTGTTCCCTTGCTTTTAAGTTTTTTTTTCTGCTCTATTGGCCATGTTTTTTTCTTTCTCATATTTTTGCATTTTTATTTTTTTAGATACCTGGTTCTAGGACTTGGTCGTGTTTACTTCCAAAACCATGGGAATGGCCAGCCTTTAAGTTTCACGTCAAGGATGCATGGATGTGATTTAGAATCCAACCTCTTAGTAAATGCTGAGGTTGATTCCATGGGAGGGGTTGTTGATGGCGGAGTGGGAGTTGGTGTCAAAACCTCTCCACGCAAGGCAGCAATTGAGAAGGCTCAAGCAGAGCTTAGGTGATTCATGCATTATTATTCTTTTAGTTTCAATGCTTGTTTCAGATTTTTCTAAATTCTGCATAGACTAGGCATTGTTTTAAGCAAGTCTGAACATAGTTATATTTTCTTACTGCATCTATATGTGCATTTTTGGCTGGTCTCCCTTGAGCAGAATAGAGACACAATTCTTGTAGCTTTCCTCAACTAAGGAATTAAGGCTGAGCTAATTGATCAATTGATTTACGTATGTATTTCTTCATTAACTGCAGACAAGAATATGATGTTCGTGAAGAAAGGAGGAGGGAACTAGAATTTCTTGAGAAAGTAAGGCATCTTCCATAATTGTCTGATTCCTCTAGTTTCATGTATGACACTATTGTGATTCTTTTTCCAGGGTGGCAATCCCTTGGATTTCAAATCTTGTAATGCAGCATCAGTTAGTGTCCAGTCTACTTCACTTATCGACCAACAAGTAGAACATATTGTGACCAGGTTTGTACTTTTCACAACTGCTTGTACAGAATTATTCTTCAAAGGGCGTTTGGTGATCTGACTAGGGCTTATCTTCTCTGTTACTGTAGTGAAGCAAAAGGTAGTTTTGCACTGACTGCCTCACCTCAAGGTGATTCTGTTGAGAGTAGTGATAGGCCAGTGGTTCCTGCAGTTCTTGAACCCAGTAGTGCTGATAATTTGTTACTTTTTGCTGGTGAAAATGAGTTGCGTGAAGGAGAAAGGAACTCCAAGCGTCCTAGTAAGAGGAGCAGTGTTGTTCCATCAGAGCAATCCTCCCGGTTAGGTAAAACTCAAAATGCCAAAGAGTCTGAGGATTCTGGTTTTTTTCGCCCCTATGCACGTAGAAACAGATCCAAAATAAGTCGAGATTCTGCTAGATCTAGTTCAGCTGATGTAATTCAAAGTCGTGGTGGTCATAACTCTTCTTTACCTGCTCGAGCATTGACCAACGATGGAAAGGGGCCAATCTCTGAGCCAAAGAACCAGAAGAGTGAAAATGTACCTTCTTTTTCTAACACAAAATGGGCAACTTCCAATGGTGATTTGAGATCAAAAATGGAAATTTATAATGATGAGCTGAATATGGAGAAGACTGGTGTGCAGGGAGCAGAAATTCCTGACCCATCAAAAGTTGACACAGTCAGACAAACATCGGATATTATAACCTCCAAAAACTTGGAAAGCGACCAACATCATGAACCTCCACGAGTTGAGGCTCATCATCCTTCTAGTGTTTTGACTCCTGAGGGACTAACAGGAAATGAACATGGGGTTTCAAGTGAAGTTGCTAGAAAAGCTGAAGTTGAAACTCATTCAGTTCTGCTGAAGGGGTCTAGTGACTCAAAGAAGGAGAAGAAAAGCATGCCAAATGGACAAGATAGCGGTGCTGCAATTGCAGCAAATGGAATAAATTCAGATTCATCTTCTACTCAGAATAGCCTGATTTTAGATGTAAATAACAATAACAATTCATGTTTTCATCCAAACAACAATGGTTCAATTGGAAAAATTGTTGGAGGAATTGCAGAATTGCAAGGGATGGGTAATTTAGCTGGTGATCAAACGCTAAATTATAGAAATGAAATTAAGACTGTTGAGGATGTTATTGTCCTAGCTGATAACAATGAATCATCTGATATGAATAATGCCATGAATGATTCCACTGTGGAACTGGTAGATGATCAAAGGCCAGAAGTGGGAAAGGAGGGCACTTTTTGTCCCTTTGCCGTGGAAGCACAGAAAGGTGATCTTGCTGCATCCAAAGCTGATGGAAAAGTCACTATTTCAGAAGTTGATAGAAAAGATACCATTAAATTGTTTGAAATTCCCTCTAGCAAGAACTTATCCTCTGATACGCCTGTATTGGATGTCTCCACTTGCGAGTCTCCTCAGACTAATTTGCCTGGGAGAAAGTCTGATTCTGATAACCTCTTGACATTGAAAGACAAGGCTCATGATGATTCCATTTTGGAAGAAGCACGGATTATAGAGGTTATTATAACAATTATTGTTCTTATTTCTTAGCTTGCAACTTAATTATGGTCTCTGATTTTCCTGTTAAGGCTTTGAATCTAATGTAGTACTAAAAAAAAAAAACAAAACAGGCTAAGAGGAAAAGGATTACAGAGTTATCTGCTACTGTGGTGCCACCAGTGTATCATGAAAAGTCCCACTGGGATTTTGTCGTTGAGGAAATGGCATGGTTAGCGAATGATTTTGCCCAGGTCTGGACTCTGGAACACTCTTCACCATAACCTAATATCAATTATTTGTCTTTCTAATTTGTTTCATGCAGGTGGCTTATTTCAGGTTTCTTATATTTGTCTTAATAATCTGGTTGACTTTTAAGAATTCATGCATATATGAATTATGTTTCAATAAAATAATTAGTTTTTTGATCACTGCAGGAGCGTCTTTGGAAGATGACTGCTGCAGCTCAAATATGTCGAAGAGCTGCTTTCACTTCGCAGTTGAGATTGGAAGAACGAAATCGGATGAGGAAGCTCAAAGAAGTAGCTTTCACCTTGGCCAATGCTGTGATGCAGTTTTGGTGTCATGCAGAGGGGTTGTTAAATGATAATACGAATATTGACCCAGAAGATGGGCGTGATTTGACTGGATCATGCAGGGCCGATGTCAGTGAGGCTTCAAAGAACGATGCTGGAAAACTTGATATGGTGCTTACCTATTGTACCTTAATCTTTCTTCTGTTGAATAGTTCAACATGTGATTCTAATACTAGTAGTTACGTGAATAAAAATCCATTTCCATTGGAGGTAGTTATTCTTTACACCATAAACAGGAGGTCTTTGTTTCTCTCTTCAGCTTCAACTGGCAGTGGATGTGTCGCGTAATGTATTACTTACTGTGCCTTTATCCATCTACTTCTAAACAGTGCAACATGTCATAAGAATTTATAGTTCTGTTACTAAACATTTGGTCAGAGGGATAACTGCCTACTGGTTATCCTTCTCACCATAACTAGGGGTTCTTCACTTTTATACTCGAGCTCATAGCTACCTGTGTGTAGTAATATTAATTGTTGTATGTTGATATTGATTTTATACCTTAAAGCAATGATTTATGTGACTGGCATATGTGGTGCATATGCCTTTTAAATATTACTATTAATCAGTAATTTATTCTCGAAATGCTGAAGTTATAGTCATCTGAACTCTACCATGTAAGTTGTTGTCGTTGTTAGCTAGCAGAGTTGAATTCCCACTAGCCTTAGCAGCAGGCCCTGTCGTTGCTGTATAATATGAACTGGTGTGGCTCCTCTCCACAAATGTATTGATTTGAGTGTTGGAAGGATTTGCTCCCATAGTGAAATTTGAAAGTTTACATCATGTTCAATGGTAGTTTTAGTTTGAATTCAGTTGTTTGGATTAAATACTATGGTTCCTTTATGTTGTGGGCAGGATAAAAGTAAAGACTTTGAGCAGCAGCATGTCAGGAAAATTGCCGGACTTGCCATTCAGGGATATGCTGTTAGATTTTTGAAACATAACAGCTCTCCTGTTCCTGCACTTCAAGTGGTTCAACCAGCCATACATGAAAGGACATCAGATTTGGGCTTCACAGAACCTACTTGGGATGAGCGCCTAACAGAAGTATGTCCGATTTCTTCCTCCTTTTTAGCTTTTACTACTGCAGCAGGATGTGATTTTCACATTAGTTTCATCTTGCCCAATCTGGCCGTTGATTTGTACTTTAAATAAATTTGGTTGCCATATCTTATACTTTTTGTCTCACTTTCAGGAAAGTCTCTTTTATGCTGTTCCATTTGGTGCAATAGGATCCTATAGAAAATCTATCGAAACATACTTAGCTCAGACTGAGGTAAAAGTTAAAATACTTTGCATTTATTTATGCAATTCTTTTTCCTCATTTCCTCTCCTGATTTGTGAAGGACAAATGTCAAACAAGCACAATAGTATGAAAGTGTGAATAAGGAAATAGGTTTACTAGTCTAGTAATACAAACTGTTGTTTGTGGATTTCAGTATTGTCTGAGAGACATACAGTTATGTATGATAAACGAATTTGCTCTAGTATTACTGCTAGTTTGCTGCCCACCTTCTTTCATCTTTCTCAGAGTTTTCTAATTTGGTCTTTCTTATCTTCAAATTAATTGTTTCAGAAAACTGGTGGCAGTTTGCAAGAAGGGGTTGATACTTCTGTTTTTCATGCCAGAGCAGGTAATGTTTGTGACTTCGTTCTTTTTCTTGAGACTTATATTTTGTAGTTCTTTCTTGGAGGGTGAGCAGGTGTTCTTTGTCATCTCCTTATCAATTCTTCTGTGAACTCAGATTTTTTGTATCATGATGATGCATACTATGAGGATGAAGAAGAAGCAACTGCATTCTTTTTAC
The DNA here is from genome assembly GCA_005392925.1 of Aquilaria sinensis. Classification (NCBI taxonomy): domain Eukaryota; kingdom Viridiplantae; phylum Streptophyta; class Magnoliopsida; order Malvales; family Thymelaeaceae; genus Aquilaria; species Aquilaria sinensis. The sequence continues at coordinate 237,822 of SMDT01000860.1, read as the reverse complement.
CTGGAGACTTAGAAGGAAATAAGTCATTAAATCTCAATCAGAAGAAAAGGAGGAACTCACTGAAAGCAAATGTGGGGCTTGATTTACCTGATGGGAATTGCATGATTGGATCCCAGCAACCAATATTTACAGGGAAACATCCTACCAGTCTTAATGTTGGTTCAGTCCCAACAAAACGTGTCCGCACGGGTTCCCGGCTGAGAGATTTAAGTCCTTTCACTGGTGCAGCTTCTGCAGGGGGTTTGCTGTCAGCTAAAACTGATGCTTCAAGTGGGGATACTAATTCCTTTCAGGATGATCAAAGTACTCTGAATGATGGATCAAAATTGCAGAAAGGCCTGGAGATTCAATCAGTTGGGGGTTTTGAAAAGCAGTTAAGTTATGATTATGTGGAAACAACTTCAAGACCTAAAAAGAAGAAAAAGGCCAAGCATCTTGTATGTTGAAGCTTTCTTTTGAAGTTAGTTTGCTAGATTTTCTGGACCACTTGTTCACTCATGAACCTGGCTTAACCTTTCTTGCAGGCTTCTGCATATGATCAAAATTGGCAGTTGGAGTCCAATACTCATATAGAACAGGTGATCTTTTGTTTTTAGTTGGAACTAACTTGATCTGGCTGTTGTAAGCTGTAAACAAGCTTTCCAGGTTTAGAAGTTAATCAATTTCATTCAGGGTTAAAAGTTTGGGTGGTTTTGACAGTTAATTTGTTGTTCTAGTTCTTGTGTTATGATTTCTGAACTCTCTCTCTCTCTCTCTCTCTCTCTCTCTCTCTCTCTCTCTCGTGTGCTGTGTTAAGTTACTTTTGCAATTTATATTGTCTCATTGTAAGCATTCTATTTTATTTTATTTTATTTTTTTTGCAGAGAGATTACTCTAGAAAAAGATTGGAGGGTCACCATATTGATTCTAATGGAAGTAATGGTAAAGCTTTCTGACCCATGCGGCCTAAAATTCCAATGGGTGGCACCAGCAAATCCAACATTCTTTTATTCGACTAAGTTTGTGTGTTTCTTATTAAGCTTTACATTCCTGAAATTCTTAGGTCCAAACATGCAATATAATGCCAAAAGGCCAAAGATGATGAGGCAGTATGACAATAACTTTCACATTACTCCAAGTGGGTCCATTCCTTCACAGATGGCTTCTCAAATGAGTAACATGGCAAATCCAAGTAAATTCATTAAAATGATAGGGGCCCGTGATAAGGGAAAAAAAACTAAAACTCTGAAGGTATCTACTTTTCTTGCGATACTAGTTGAATATGCAGATACCATGCATCCTGATATTCTGTGCAAGAAAAAAACTAGTCATCCTTGTGTTGGTGCAACTTATAATTTAAGCTTTAAAACTCGTTGGCAGATACCAGCCAGTCAACGAGGTCCTGGTGGTCAATGGTCACTGTTTGAAGATCAGGTTGCCTTATCTAGTGTCATGTTTCTGTGTTTATTATTCCTTATTCATCTCATGTATATTAATAGCATAATGGAGTTGATGATAGGAATAAGTGCATTTTGTTCTTGGTTCAGGCACTTGTTGTCCTTGTGCATGATATGGGTCCAAACTGGGGGCTTGTAAGTGATGCCATAAACCGTTCCCTTCAGCTAAAGGTTGGTACAGTTTTTGTGAGAGGAGTAATCTATGCCTATGGTCTATTTTTATCTGTTTTGTCATGATGAAGTACTTGTTATGCGTGTTGTTGAGCAAGAAGGCTTATAATGTCTTTTGGCCTCATACTATTTGTTCCTTCTTCCTGCACCATTCCTTATTTTTAAATTACCAGATGAACTTTGTTTTTAAAATTTTCAAAGAGTTGATGAATTTTGGAAAATATCACCAGTGCATATTTCGCAAGCCTAGTGAATGCAAGGAGCGCCACAAAGTTTTAATGGATAGAAGCGTGGATGGAACTGACAGCACTGATGATTCAGGGTCTTCACAGTCTTATACACTGCCTGGGATCCCCAAGGTTCCCTTTCTCTTACGTATTACTGGCTTTCTTTTCATGCTTTGATGTCAGACTGCCCCAGTGACTAAATTCTTTTGCCTTTTGCTTGCGGACATTGCTTCTCTAGGGAAGTGCGAGACAGTTGTTTCAACGCTTGCAGGGGCCAGTTGAAGAGGAGACTCTTAGGTTTCATTTTGAAAAGATCATAATGATTGGAAGGAAAAATCATTACTTGCGAAATCAGGTGTGCATGATTTTGTATATGTTTAATATCTGGCATTTTGGTGGTTATTTATTTTTGGGACTTTCATATAACTAGTTCTATGAAGTATTTTCTTCATTAAATTGTCAGTTTGATGCTCAGGGAAATTATGCTATATGTATGCTGTTTATGTATACTTCATCTAATTGTTTCATGCTACTTTGTCTAGCACATTCTGAATTGTTTATTGATTGTCCATATAAAACATTTGACTTGTTGCTAACAAACTTCGCCCAGTTTAGACTTAACAGTATTTTCTTAATGGGGTCCTTAGGTTCCAAATTTTTGTTATTGAATGCTATGTATTACATTATGTCATGACACATGTCAGCTCTGGACTCTTTCTGGTGCTTGAAGTGCTTTGTAGAATTCCCTCATAACGGATGAAAGCATGTGACAAAAGGAAAGATTTGTCTCTTCTGCATGATTTCTAACAAATTTGTACTTTTGGTTTTTTTTTTTAGTTAAAAGAAAATGATACATTCATGTTTCTTACGTTTTTATCTGGTTATCAGCAATTTTTCTGACTTGGAACAAATTTCCACTGCCTCATTTATTTTTTTGGTTTCATAAAACTGATCTGTATGTGAATCAAAACTGAAGTTTGTAAAACTCTAGATCACTGATAAAAGAAAACAAGTGAAAGCATCTATATCATTTTCTACAACTAACTAGCTTGATCTTTTTGGTGTTTTGTGTTTTTATGAAGAATGAGAAAGTGGAACCAAAGCAGATAGTCCCCACGCACAAATCTCACGAAAAAGCTTGTGAAAGTGCTCTGTCACAGATCTATCCAAACAACCTTACTGGAGGGATTTTAATGTGAGTTTTGACTGTTCCATTTATATGTTTTATTTTGTATAGATCTAAATCGTTTATCTCATGTGGTGCACTTGGGTTTTAGTAACTAAATCTTTTAGTTTATTTTTTTTCACATTTTATTTGTTTCGATATGAAATTTGGAAATCTATCTTGTCTCAAGAATGGTTTAATAATGTCATTTACTTTTTTTTATAAAAAAAGTGTACTTAATTGATATACAGTTCTGTGCAGTGATTATTTGCTAAAAATGTAATATCTGTCTTGCTGTTAATTGATCAAGTTTCATTGCTCATCTTTTATCCGAGTTGTTTGGAAAATGCTTTTGGAGTATTACAACTATTATTAATCATCTCATTCTTTATGTTATTTCATGAGTTTGTTCTTAATTTTATTTAGCATAAGCCCCTAGAAGCCATTGCACTATCATTACAGGACAATAATTTGGCCATCAAGTTCACAATGTAAACCTAGACCCAGAGCTATGTATTTGGAACCACATATGCTTTTTGCCTAACAGAAAACATTCTGCCATTGTTTGACTTTCCACTTGGCTTAGATTCACTGCTTTATGTCGAGTTGACATTCAAATAAAAGTGCCAAACACATATCTTTATTTTTTTATGTAGGAATTGTGAAAGACATCCTTAACTCTTATGGATAATATTTGTTTTCTTAAAATTTAGGCAACATTCACACTAGACTCCAAATACTAGTGGTCATTTTCTAAATGAATGTGATAGAGCTCCTATTCTCCGTTTAAAGCTTCGGATTAAAACTTATGTCACCCAAAGTCGTTATGCTAGATATCACATGTCACTAATGCTTCCATGTTCAAATAAGTCACTAGAATTTTTATTTATTTCCTGTGTTATTTTTTAACATTGAATTTCAGGTTTTAATAATTACATGACAGTGGCATACTCCCTCTGTCCTGTAACTAGTGAACCATTTGATTTGGTGTGGAGATTAAGAAAGTTGGAAAAGTTTCTGTGCTGTTTCCCTTTTTTACCCTTAAGTTTTTGCTCGTAAATCGAGAAATTTGGAAAAAGTGAATATTGAAATGATAGTTTGAAGGGTAGCATGGTAAAGTAATTTACTAAATATGGAAATATTTGTTGGGCTGAACTGTAGGTTTCACCTAACCTTAGGGCAATTTTTGTAATTTTCCCTTTCTGTTAATATAATTTTACTAACCTCCCATGTACTCCAGTGAATTGTTCATTTTAACAAGAAAAATATTTTATTTTATAATTTACTCCTATAGAATGTAATAATTTTTTGTGATACTTCACATAAATTTTGTTTGTCATGCAATTTGTGAAGTTTAAAATGAACACTAGAAAAGTAATGAGAAGAAATAAAATTTGACTGCTTTTGTTAATGTTCGAGCAAGACTTAATTACTAATATTTTATGTAAATTTAATTCAAAGTTCATTTAGCTTGCCTTTCTTGATATGCTCCTTTCTTACTTCCAATATACAACTTGCGCACACCTCTTATGTAAATAAAATACGATATAATATATAATCAGTGAATTGAACATCAAATTTATTTGAGCTCTCTATTTCTAGAACTATGCTGGTTCTGAAATTTCTAAGAAACACTAAAAAACATAACACAAATGGGTGTTCTTTTTAGCCTGCCAGTTCGTTCATTTCTATCAATTTCAGGCTTGTTTACTTGGTTAAATTTGATTGTAATTAATATTCACTGTATTTTTTTCTTCTATATTTTCTCATTTTGTTATTTTATAGTTCCTTGCATTTTCAATTTGCTTTCTGATTTGTTTCTAATTTTGTGGACAAAGGCCCCTTGATCTCTGTGATGCAACGCTATCAAGCCAAGATGTTTTGCCTCTTGCCTTTGAATCACCTCATGCTAGTGGCTTAGCATTATCTGGGCAAGGAGCTGTAGGTTCAATTCTACCTGCTTCAAATGCAAATTCATCTCTGCAGGGATCTTCTGGTATGGTCGCCAGTGGTAATTTGCCATCATCTCCACTTGGTGGATCGGTCAGGTACCAAGTGAATTAGTAGTTTGTGCATTCATTACCACATTTGGTGTTTGCTTCTGTTTGAGATTCTCGAAACTTATTATCATTTCAGGGATGGTAGATATGGTGTTCCAATAATGCCTTTACCAGTCGATGAACAGCATAGAATTCAACAACATAATCAAAGTTTAGTTGGTAGGAATATTCAGCTGGCAAACGTGACTGTACCTGGGTCTATGGCTGGTGTTGATCATGGAGTTCGTGTGCTTCCTGGTGGAAACAGTGCTGGTGTAGTGAGCGGAATGAGCAGAAGTATGCCACTTCCTAGGTCAGGCTTTCGTGGAGTCAACTCAACATCAATGCTGAATTCTGGCAGTGTGCATTCTCCTAGCATGGTTGGCATGCCAAGCCCTTCCTCCACTAGCATGCACTCTGGATCTGGTTCTGGTAAAGGAAACTCAATGCTAAGACCCCGTGATGCCATGCACGTGATCCGAGTGAGTTTTTTTGATACTTTATTGACATCAATTTGGCCCAGTCTTTTTTCAGAATCAATAACAGCTTGCTTGCTATGTGTTAATTTGCTGACAGATTTGCTTAGGTAATAGGATTTTGAACTCTAAATTCTCATAATTTGATATGAGGGTACTGGTTGGTTGTGGAGGGATGTCCATTGTAATTTCATAACTGCACGTGCCTATCATTAGTTTCATCTTCTTGCTAGCAGAGCTCAGAGCTCTGTAAATTTTAGCAGAAGGCTACAAGGCTAGATTTTCAGAAACTATAATACTCACCTTGAACTTTGGAATCCTTGCTGGTGCAGAGATTAGTGGACTAGATACTTAATTCCCTTCTTGAGGTCACCTTTTAGATAATCACTGATCTTGGCACAGTATTTTTACTTTTTAACAAAAGTTGCTTCTCATGCCAGTATGGAACAGCTTCACATATGGCACTTTTTTATTTGTGCAACAGCCTGGCCATAATTCTGAGCATCAGAGGCAGGTTATGGTACCAGAGCTTCCTATGCAGGTTGCACAGGGGAATCCTTCATTTGACGGGCTGAACTCTGCTTTCACTAATCAGACAAGCTCTCCAACTGTTCAGACATATCGAGGGCATTCTCAGCAGCAACACCAAATATCACAACACCCCAATGCAATGAGCAATGCTCATCATTCTCATTTTCAGGGTCCCATTCATGGAATGGGGTCATCCCAGCAAGCATATACAATTCGACTTGCTAAAGAAAGGCAAATGCAGCAGCATCGTCTAATGCTTCAACAGCAACAGCAGCAGCAGTTTCCTGCAACTGGTGCTTTGATGCATCATGTCGAACAACCTCAATTGGCAATATCAGCTCCTCTGCAGAGTAGTTCCCAGATTCAGTCTCAAACTTCACAACCCCCTCTTACACCATCTTCCCCCATGACACCAACGTCAGTACAGAACCAACAGAAACATAACTTGCCACCTCATGGGCTCAATCGGAACCCTCAGTCTGGTGTTAGTGGGCTGCCCAATCAAATGGGCAAGCAGCGGCAGCGGCAGCTGCAGCAGCAGCAGCAGTCCCTTCAAACTGGTCGGCAACACCCTCAGCATCGGCAACAGACACAATCCCAGCAGCAGGTTAAACTTTTGAAGGGATTGGGAAGAGGGAATGTGATGGTTCATCAAAACCTTTCTGGTGATGCATCTCATCTTAATGGTCTCTCCATATCCCCTGTCAACGAAGATGTTGATAAAGGAGAGCAGATCATGCACTTAATGCAAGGTCAAAGTCTCTATTCTGGTTCTTCTATGAGTCCTGTCCAACAATCCAAACCGCTTGTTTGTTCTCAATCATCGAAGCATTCCCAGCCACAGAAAAATTTGTATGCTTTATCAACACCCCCTACTTCAAAGCAAATCCAGCACATGCCTTCTCATTCTGAAAATTCTAGTCAAAGCCAAGTTGGAGTTTCTTCCGGTCATGCGTCTTCTACCATGCGTCAAGTTATCAAGCCAGCAGTTATGTCTCCAAACCATCAGCATTTGTCACTGCAACCGCAGCCAAATCAGAAGCCAGTTAATCAGGGTCAATCAGTTGTTCAGCGAATGATTCAGCAGAATCGGCAAGTGAATTCCGACTCACCAAGCAAGACTCGAGCTGAACAACCTCAATCTGCCCAGCAGCTAGCGAATGTCATCTCTCAGGTGGGTACATCAACAACCATGGCAATGTCCCTTGATGTAATTGATTCACCAATTAGGAAACCGGTTGTTTCTTCTGCTGTTGTTACTGCACAGAAATCATCAGAACCAATATGTGATACTGCTAGTCCAAATATGGCGTCTCAGGTGGGGTCTATAGCCAACTCACCTGTTGCAGATTCGAGTGTGATAGATCCTCTTCCTCTGAGTAAAGGTTTGGACCAGATGCAGGCATCAGGTGTCTTTCACCCTGATAGTCGTAGTGTTGGAGCACAGTGGCAGCAGCAGCCACATTTGCAACAGTTCTCCATACAAACCCCTACATCTCAACTGCCTTATCTATCAAATGAGCAATTACAGGAAGATCAGAATTTGTCACCTCAACAAAAGCTGCCTTTGCAGGAATAGACACCGTTCCAAGGAGCAGAGAGAAGCTTGTACAGCAGATCGACAAATCCTTTGGGTGGAATGAAGGGTTGCATGGGAATCGGTGGTTCTAAGATTGGCCACGTTCCTTGATTTTAGTTTTGCATGTCCCTCAAACAGCTGTGTACAGGTAATGATGTGCCGAATCAGCTTCTGTCGTATGTGCATCCAGCAGATTTGTTCTCATTCAAGTTAAGTCAAGATACTTGTGCTAACAGAGCCTTGGTCATATGCAGATGAAGCTGGTAACTCCACCAGGGCTTTGCGAGAACTGAAAGAAGCAGGTTAGGAACTAACAAATTTTTGCCCCCTTAATTTTTGTTTCTTTCAATATTTTACCCTCTTCCCTTTGACCTTCTGGCACGGTAGATGTATATTTGCCACTATTTTAGTCATGGGAGAGAAGATATAGAGGCACGTGTACAGGGCTCTCTCTATGTCCTTTTTCCCCAGTAGATTAGGGCTTGTATTATTAACGCTATACTGATTGATGGTCGTTGCGGCAAAAGCCTCGAGAAATTTTGTGAATAGAAGGTAACATCTTACAAGTGCATCGTGGTTGGGAAGATCAGCTTTGATTGGCGCAGTTAAAGTGTTATAATTTCACAACCCTACCCGAACTCTCATCAAATTCAGAACTACGGTCTAGGATATCTGGTGTCATGTGGTCAATTTGTTAATCCGTTTTGACTACGAGTGTCGGATGACTTTTAACAGTTGATTGGCTTGTGAGTCTCTTGTCACTAATTTTAACAGAGAAATTAACACAGGATTTGCGATTAAGATGTCAGATTGATGATAAAAATTCAAGTTCTCATGTATAAATCGGATTCAGTTTCTGCTTTCTGTTCAGTACCAAAGTGCACAATGCAGGGGTGGAAAGGAGAATAATGTCATGTTAGTATTCTAAATGTCTTCCTGTAATCGCTATATTTCTCTCTGTGGGAAACCATTTTCTTATCTGAAAACTTGAGTGTTATAAGATTCAGCCGAATGCACAATGATAAAAATTTCTCTATCATTCGGTTAAATTATTACACTGGTAAGATTTCAGTTTCTCTACATAATTTCTTAATGGAGCAGATAGGTTTTTTAGTCTATTATAATCACATTGCTCGTTAATCCTTACTTGGGATTGGTTACTGACATGAAGTTTGCAGTGTAATTAATTTTTTCAAATTAATTAAAATGTACTCAATCTATCCCATTTTGTTTGCACAATTCCATTTTGCATGGAATGTAAGGCATTTTCCTGTTTTGCAATTTTTTCGTTTTTCAGTTTTACCCTTGATTTCCTCTGTCAATCTCTTCCAAATCTCACCGTTGCGGCCATTCACTTCTCGGCCTCCAGGCCTCCGTCTTCACCACCTGGCCTCCATCTCTGTCTCTTCCTTTACCGACACCTCTTATCTCTCTCGGCCTTCCACCTCTTGTCTTTGTCTCTGTCTCAGCCATTCATCTGCTTCATTTTGTTTGATGCTCTTGATTTGTGTTTACTGTTCATGATCTGCAACGACCGGCAATCTTCTTTGGGAAGTATTGTTTCCCTTCAGATCTCTAAGGCTGGGATCCCCCGGTTTGGCTGAGCAGTTGTCTGCCATCTCAATTAATCCTCTTCTCTCTCAAGTTCACTGCTGATCATCATCACTCTAATAGGACGCCGGACCATTTTCCTGGGCAAGAATGGGACACTTCTTGATATTCCTACTCTGTTTTGTTCTGTTGCTCTTTGAGTTGATTCTTGCTTCTCTGACCAGATTTGACGCCCACGAGCTTCCTTTATGATCGTCTTCATCACAGATCTAGACAAGGGCAGCGCAACCTCGGTTGATTTGCTAAAACAAGCATGGCACCGAGAATTTCAAAGGCATAATTGTCATTTTGAGGCCAGTTCGGTAAGAGTAAACGGACGAGCGTTAACGCGTTAGATGGTTGTAAAACTTATCCAAAAAGAAAATTATGCAAAAGATTTGGAACAGGACAAATAGTTTGTGCAAATGTAAAGTGATATAATATTTCCTGATGCCTTCCGTGATAGAACTGGATACAATACAACAATCTTATACTGGGGAGGGATCCAAGCATGAGTCTTGAATGCACTTCTCACGTATAACCAAACGAAAGATTGTGTATCCAACCAAGAAAGAAGAGTGATGAAAGAAGAAATCCAGAATCCTAGCCTCCTATTTCACATTTGTACTGGCGCAAGTTGATCCGAGTGAAAAGTGCTCAAAACACCTCAAACAACGAGATCTTAAATTAAATTCAAGGCCCTTATTTCAGCATCCGAGAATACCTTGAAAATGTTAACCTTCCCCCACACCACTGGATGCACCCATACAAAGAAAAAAAGTATCGTTCCCTTTTTGATTTTGAGAAAACTTAATCTTGAGGATCCTATCTTTCAAGAGGGATTTCGTATAGAAGAAATGTCCATGTTCGCTACTCAAGAGGAGCATCTAAAAAAAGAAAAACAAAGGATTCTCGCTGACCAAGCAAAAACTACCCCCTAGTATTCTATAACAGCAAGTCAGATGGTAACGTAGATGCTCTGAGTTCAATCAAAATTTCGGCCCCCAAATCTTCAACAACAGGAACGCTGATACAAATCTAGTTGCAAAGCAAACCGATATAAACCAATACAGCTTCAGTACTTAACAGAAGCAAGGACGTCTAGCTGGGAACATAGTTTCTCTTCTGCTGTCTTCTCTGCCTTCAACTTCAGTTTGTTCAGCTGCTTTCTCCTCTCATATGCAACTTGAGCTCTCTCCTTTCTCTTCTTTTCAAGTTCCTGCATTATCAAATCCCATTGGTTAAATCTTTCAGTAACTATGAAAGAAAACCTCGATACCCTGTACAAAACAAGTTTAGATTAACTTTTTGTAGCATCTACACTCAATCCACCATCCCTTGTCCAAAAATAAAGAAAAAGAATGCGTTACATGATGTTCATTTCTATTTGACAAGCCAAAGTTTGTCGCATATTATAGAACAGATCTCTCAGGTGGCTGAAAAACTTATACTCTGTCTACTATTTTTCAATCGAAAAAAAATAAGAGAGAGTAACAAGATGGCCAAAGAAGAAATTATAAGCCCAAAAGAAGCACATACTTCATTCTTATCATAAAATGTAGGGATCTTTAATCACTTCAATGCAATGGAGTGAAAACCAACCTTGATGGTGTCGTAATGGTTCCATCCAACCTCAGATGACAATTTGTTGAGCAAGCAGTACTTATGACCCTTCTGAAGCCTCAACACCCTAATTTCATTTGACAATAGATCAGTGAAAACTCAAATTAAGAAGGCATCAAGCAAAAGCGCACACTACAAAATCACTTCCAGGGCAGAAACTCACTTGAGAGCATCAGGGATAACCATCCTCTTCATCTTGTCATATGGTGGCGGTACACCTTCATAAGCCTTCAAGCGAGCAAGCGCGGCAGCTCCACGCTTGGTCTTATGTGGTATCATTTTGCCACACCATAATCATACCACCCTCAGGACTATAAACATTTTCGGGATGTATTTGAAGATTGGATTACTCATCGACCACCTTTACTGGATGAGACTTACTGAAAATAGCCATATAACCATAAGCATAACAACATCCTAAAAACCAACACAAAACCACTAAAATCCACAATAGAAGCAAGCAAAATGCAGCGACTTAGCTATGACATCCAAGGTGTCCAATAATTACGCTCGAGACACGAAATGTGAAGGACCCGAAAGAGAGAGGGGAGGAGAAAAGAAAACAGACCCGCGAACAGTGCGCCAGAAGATCTTGGCGGGGGCGCGGAAGTGAATGGGGCCATGAGAGGGCTTAGTATTCATGCGCTTGCGAAGAAAGCGCATGTACTTCATCTTCTGGCGGACAAGGCCGCCGGAGAGACAAATCTCCTCGCACCGGACAACCACCACCTTGTGGCCGCTTAGCAGCTCCTTCGCCACGATCGACGCCAGCCGCCCCAACATGTGGTGCCGCGCGTCCACCAACACTCTCTTCGCGCAAATGCCCGATCCACAAACCATTTTCAAGCCTTTCTTTTTCAATTTTACCTTTTTTCTTCTGCGTCCGGCTACCTTCTTCCTCCAACCTCCGCTCCCGAGTGGTTGTTATATGGATGGAAGATATGCGAGGGTCTCTCTTGCTGGTAAGACTTGTCCGTTCCTCGGAAGATTCAAGTATTTAACCACTAAGTCTTTCAAAAATTTACTTTCTGATCCTTGAAGTATAAAAACTCACAATTGCAGCAAGAAACAGTGGGCATTGGGCTAGGGACTAATTTCACCAAAAATCATTATGGTATTAACTAAAAATCTCTAAGAATGAAAGTGACGTTAAGAACAGTGCAACCGCCTATGCTAAAGTTTTTTTTTTCTTGGAAAATTTACAAAACCCCCCTTATGTTTGATCTAACCTATACTTTGTCCCATTTGTTTTCAGAAACCTACACTTTACCCTCTTATTCATTTATAGTGTCTGACAACAATTTTTGAAATCCTAATTTACACTAGCTAATATTCATGTTCCAGTAATTTTAAGATTTTTTATATTTTTTTACAGTTAATTGATATTTAAAAAATATCGATATGCATTTACATGAACAAAAATGTATTTATAGAAAGAGAAACTTGCTAATTTACAATATCTATTAACTATAAAAAAAATATTTCAAAGATTGAAATTACTGAAAGATGACTATTGTACAATTTAAATTACAATTTTAGAAATTATTATCTGACAGTGTAAAAGAAATAGAGGCAAAGTGTAGGTTGGGCAAACCTTAAACGGGTAATTATAAGTTTCTTTTTATCTTTTTCCTTTTTTTGGGTTAAGCCCGTTTATCCTTCTTTGCCCCAAAGTGTCCAAAATATATATCAATTTTCGTTACTAATTTGCTTCAACCAATTCGTATTCAATCGTTCTCTTTGATTTTAGAAAAGTCGGGACAGCTTGTCAAGCACAAGTCAAGTACTAAAGTATGGCCAGAAAAAATGTCAACAACCAAAGTGACTGTTAGGCTTAGGAGCAGACATCGAAAAGTTCAGTATGTTAGAGGTAATATTGGCATTGAACAATACCATCACATCTCGTATATTTGAAAGAGCTTGGTATGCCCCACCACACTAATACTTTGAGATCACTTTCAAATAATCTTCATAATTCCAAACTAAGAGCTTCTATAGTTGATTGATCCTATATGTCTTTTTCTTTTCATACTATGACATTTCCTCAGAAATCCTTAATTTCTTGACATGTACGCCAATTTTTTTTTATCTTTCACATATTCTATTCATGTATTTCATCATTAACCATTAGGACCATATATTATGCAGCCATGAAGACTTTTTTGTCATTTTTTTTTATTAGGGCTCAGGTTTTACTATGAGCATCGATGATTCTTGTAGATTTATTCGACATTGAATCTTGTGTCTATGGTTTTGTTGGAAGGTAAAGGCTCTTCAGCATACAATTTTTTCTTAGTCCCTACATAAAAAATATGCATGATGTGCTCAACTTTGTTGTTTTTTTTCTTTTTTCCCTGTTTTTTTGGTTAATTAACTTGCATTATATGGTGTCTGAGGAAATATCCCTTGTGCGACCTTCATCATGCCATTTTTAGATTAAAGGTTGGCTTGGCATGGTGTTGGAGCTTCTAGGAATTTCTTTGTACTAAGATTTCATTCAATTGATTCTAGGCTTTCCGCCATTTTATGTTTAATTTTGGTGATGATGCAGCTTCTTGGGCGATTGTTATGGCATATTATGGTTCTCAATCAGGAGTTAAAGTGATGCTAAATTCTTTTCTTTATCTTTTTGAGCCGCCAAGTTGATGTTATGAATTGTAGATCTTGACTGGGCTATATATACCATCTTAGTGGTTTCATTTGAATTTGTCAATGGACTATATTCTCATTAATTTAATTTGCCTTCGTCTCACCATTTTGCAAGTGTAATTGCTTTGGTTGCTTTCCTTTTTCTTTTCCCTAATGCTCTTTTGATAATATATAAGCACGTTTTCTGTTGATTGTTCTACCTGCTTGCAATTAAAGGGACAGTCTAATTTGTGATACAGTGTCTTACCCTTTGACTTCGTTCCATCATCTGTAGATGTGCTTTTGGATTTCCATTTCTAATATTTTATTCCAGTATTTATATCAATCACTAGGAGCTTCTCTTTCCCTTCTACAGTTTTCTCCTGTTCTTGCAGTGCGAGGGTCATCTATATCAATTACTAGGTTGTTCTGTTTTGCCGTTGTCTTACATGGAAGTTGTTATGTATTGTCAAGATTTCTTATCTAATACTATTAGTAACAGTTAATTTGCTCTTTTTTTTTTTTTTCACAGTAGATTATAATTCTTAGAGGATATGATGGTAGCATCTAACGCTGACCACCAAATTCTGGTCTCTATTTCAGCAGTCAAAGGTCAGTTCAATAGTATAGATTCAAACATATTTTATAGGTTTCTCCCAAAGGTAACTACTTTAGAGAAAAGGTTCCACTTCTCATGATTGTCAAAGCCATGGTAACCAGTGGAACAAAATTTCACGCTGGCTAAAAGCCATCAGTATTATCCTGCTTCTCTGACATTTCCATGAATTTTCTTTTCTCAAATGTCACAAGATAAATCTCTACTGCAGTTCTTCTTCTTCCAGGGTAGGGGCAGCCGGGCAGGTGGTTTCATTTATTAACTGTTTTTTGAATTAGGACAGGCCTGTGCAAGTAGGTAATCAGAATTCTCTATATTGAAGCTCTGGACTGAATTAATTATGGTGCTTTCTTCCCAGTTGAATCAGGTGGAGAAGACGGCAAGCAGCAGCCTATTCGCAGGTTTTAGGAATCGAAAAGCTTACTTTCAGAAGCGTGTGTATTTTAACATACTTCTAAAATGTAATTTTTTGTGGCCACTCTTTCCCCTCTTGTTCTGTGTTGTCGGACTTGATGAACAAACACTTTCCAGATTTTGCTAGACTTTGTCTTCATTAAGATCGTTATTCTTTAACTTATGTTAACAGTTTCCCTCTTCCGATTTGGAATAAATTTTAATCGATGTGGTGCCATTTTTTTCTTCAGATTTAACAGAGAAGGAAGAAGTGAGAAGTCCTTGCCAAATAATGACATCTTGATTCCACATGGATCCGGGGTGGACTTCTTGACTCAAAACTTCGAGTATGATTTTATGCTTGGAACATTGAGATGGTTGGTTCTTCATGTTTAAAGGAGTCAATTGGCTATCAAAGAGAAATTACAAAAGAATTAGGATAAGTTGTTCTTAAGGTTTAAGCAAAAATCAGTCACCTATCAAAATGAGGTTTATGAACTAAGGATAACAATAGGTTCAATCTTGAAAGTTTAGTTTACAAGGATTTTCCAGATCTTTTCTTTACACATAATTTTCTGTGCCTGTCACTTTACAGTGCTCCCCGTATGAGAAAAAGCATGAGCTTTCAACACCGAGGGCAGGAAAGCATTTTCAAAGTCCTGTCTCCTGAAGTCCATCTGGCATCTGCCTGCGTCAATATTCAGGTATTGGTAGCAACACCTAAATATTAGATAAAACTAACCAGACATGACCCTGACTTTAACAAGACTCTCTTCATAACTGAAAGCTTTAAAATATGTCTCATAGCCTTCCGAGTTCTTTACTCCAAGTTTTTTCAGTTCTCTTGTAGGAGGATAGTATAAAACTAACTCTCCGCTAATCGATACTAAAAGAAGTAGCTCATTCTTCCAAAACCTCAAAACTTTAAGGACCCCAAAAAAGGGTCTGATCTTCCACTGTTTGGTCTAATGTCTGTCGCAGTTCATGATCCAGATGTCATGTGACAAAGGTGGCTCATACCATGGATGAATTTGTAATCATGAATCTATTCCATGTGAAATCGATATGCAGACACGACCCTAATGCTCTAGCAATCTCCAGGTTGAACTCTCCTCCCTGTCCAAGACCAATGGCCCTGGAATTCCTTGGAAAACTTCATCATCCATTAGGAAAGTAAGAATTGTTGCTTGATTGTCATTTGGAAAGCACACCCAATAGTAAACCCCATCTATTTGACCGGAAGCCAAATGCTCGAGGCATAACCAGCGGTAAGGCTCAAGTGCAGCAACATCTAATTCTCTCCAAAGACCATAGCGAGTAGACTAAATTGCAGCTTGAAAAACATCAACACTGAAATGTCCTAAATTATAAAACTCCTAAAACAGAAAGACTTTATACTCAAGGGATGAAAGATCGGCCAAAAATCCAATAGCCAGAATATAACCTTGTTCTTGAATTCCTTGTGGTTTAAGCAACTCAGGAAAACGTTCGATCTCTCTCGTTGCAATGTTGTAGAGAACCAAATCATGATAACCTCGGTTGAAGAAACAGAATAGGGCATCGAACACACAAAAATCTACCAGGTCAAACGTCGCAGAACTCGCAGCCAATGCTTCGTCACCGAAAATCTCGCTCAGATGAATGGAAACATGTGCTGAATATTAAAGGGTCTCATCCATAAACAGTTTCTTCCTAGCCGGAAGTCATGATTAACCAGAAGATGCACATGTTTTCCAGCGATATTCAAGTGTTTGCGGATGAATTTGCGAGTTTCGAACAGGATGCACCAAGGTTTTGCTACACTTTTGAATCGGATATGAGACTTTACGGGCAGATGCACCACAACATCGGTCACCAAATCGTCGTGCCAATGTCCCAACATGTTGCTGAACAACATGGAAATCAAAACAACAGAGATAATGGAAGCCAAGGCAAAGAAAGCCATAGACCAGTTTAGACTTTAGACAAGCAAAACAAGACAACAAAGCGATTAGCTAAAACAGAAAAATGAGTCCTAGACCATATCATTCTCTGGCAATCAATAACTCGCATCAAGAACTTCTACTGATTTTGATAATTCATCTAAAATTCACCAAAATAAAAACTGTAGGATGTGAAAAAGAATCTCCATACCTGGGCTATGATTCGCGCCTAACGGGGTTAATGGGATCGCGTGGGTTGTCTGGTGACTGGCACGGTCTGTTTACGATTTGGGCAGGAGACATGCTTCGGCAGATCGATGTCAATGCTCGGACGCCCGATCTACATGCCCGGGTCTTGGGGACGCCGGACGACAAGAGATGTGGTTGGGTTGCGGGGGCTGGTACAGAGACAGGGCGAGTGGTGAGGCGTGAGGTGGTAGAGCGGTTAGTTAAGATGGGTTTTTTGCCCTTCTATTTGTGCGTCCTTTTCCCTCCTCAATAGTAATCATGATGTTAGATATTGTTACCGCTGAGTATATGACACAATATATTTTAAAGATATATTATATGTATATTATAACATATATTGTTACCCTTTTATAAAAATAAATAAATAGTTGAATATTATTTTAAAATAAAATTGATTAAATAATTTTTTTTTTTCACATTTTTATATGTATTCTAATTTTTCTCATCATAATTTATTAAATATAAATAAAATATATATGATAGAAGATATTTTTTTATAAAAAAAAATTATAAAAAAATGTTATATATAGAAGAAAATAAATATTACTCACAAAAAAACTAATTTATTGATATAAGCAGGGGCGTATTATCATAAGGTTGGGGGGTGGTAGCCGTATTATCTAGAATTTTGGAAAAAATTATGGGGTATGTAATATATGTGATATCATTGTAGGAAAACTAAAGTTAGATACCTATATGTAAGTTTTAAAATTAATGGAGGACTTTTATATGTTTTAACCTTTTTTTTTAATGATTTTAATGAATCCGGTGCGTTTCATTTCTTTTTCCTTTTAGTTTCACTGAGCTTCGCCCCCTATTTGCAATCTGCGATTATCAAAGGGTCTATCACCTGTGGCTGTGGATGTAGTGTGTGACGCTGACGAGATTTACTCTATTTATTTTCAACAACAGCCGCCAGCCGACCCCCTACCCCCAAATCCAATTTGCTGTCTGCACTGCCCATGACCGCCTTTGGTCTTTTAGCTCTTAGGACTTTAGCTTATCTGATTTTTCAGGTAAGAGCTTATCTCGACATCTCCACTCTCCACTATTATTGTTGATTTTTTTTAATTAACTTGGTTTTTTGAAGAGTGGAGAGAGTGCTTGATTATTGTTGGGTTAGAGCTTCTAAGTATATATTATATATGGGAAGTGAAAAAGTGTTGATTGTTGATTTGTTATTGTCGGGTTAGAGTTAGAGCTTCTTGTTGTTGATTGTTAGAGAAATGAAAAGTTCAGCCCCTATATATAAAAGAAAAAAAATAATACTTTAATAATAATAATAATAATAATACATTTTCTAATACCATATTTGAGTTTTTAGGTGGCTCAAAGTATGATATTTTAGTGTAAAATGACCAAAAAAATATTTGACACATATTCACAAAAAATAGAATATTGTATTATGTATCTCAAGATATTTACAGTATATTGTAGTTTTTTCGACGAAATATACATAAAAAGTGACTGATACGTAAAATACTGTAAAATATCATAGTATACCGCTATATTTCATATGAAAAATATGACAAAATATGAAAACATTTGTATCACATACTGATACTGCTTACCCACGGTAAGCGATATACCGCACAGTATACCGAGGTATTTAATTCCATGAGAGTAGCTAGTAAATTCAAAATAGTTAGAGGGGCGGTGAATGTGGAAGGATTGCCGGCCACTCAAAGGGTGCTAGCTACTGAAGTATGATCAAGGGATGGATGTTTATCTTTAGCTTAAAACCCTTTTTGCCTCCTAAACTTTTCCAACTTAGATCTTTTAGACTTTTACCCGCTGAACTTTGAATAGGATTCACTCATCTTTCAAACTTTGTAAATATGGTTCCTTTTACCCCCTCCCCCCTGCTCACTTAAATGAAACAAAAATGATTCTTTGGGTTATATAAGGATTGAAATAAAGGTAATGGAAAGATGAAGGGCTAATAAACCATTTCCCCTACATAAAGCTTTAGTTCCGCCATTTAACAAAATATACAAGGTCATCACACAATTATAGCAAATTTTTTAACCCTAGATTTACGACCAGAAGGAAATTAACTTAAGTCATTTTACACCTAAAGAAATAGGAATTTAGCTTACAGTGTTGTCCTTTTTTTGTTTGCTTCACATATTGCTAATTTGGGTTATATCATACCTTGAATCCCTTTCAATTAGTACTGCTCGTGAAGGATTTTATAGGAAGATGGATATAGTTCAAAAGATCACGATTGCTTTATTCAAAACAAGAAAGCCCTTTTGTCCATTTTATTTTTTGTTCAAAATGATAGAACAAGAGCTTTATGTAGGGCAAGGGTTAAGTTAGCCTTTCATCTTTTTTTGTCTTTAATGCAATCCTCATATAAACTAAAGAGTCATTTCTGTTTCATTTAAGTGAGCCGAGTAAGGGTGTTCATGATGTGGTTTTATGTGATTTAAGGTCAAAACCGCAACTACACCGCATAGTAAACAGTTTCACAATTTGAAAACCATAACAGCACCACTTTACATACAAATCTAAGGAAAAAAAACTGCACCATATAAATACAATTTGATTGTGGTTTGATTGTAATTTTTCATGGCACAAATCCATCATACTAAATCCAAAAAATTTAATACAAGTAGATAACATAAACACCAAAGATAAAAATACAATTCAATCCATAAACCAATACACATGAAAAATAAAAATCTCAAATAAGTTAAATTTATCATCCTAAATGCCTACATATATAAGAAAGTAAAAAATGTCTTGTCTTTCCAATGTTTCCCTCACAAACACATATAAGAAAGGGGTAAAATTCATCGAGGGTCACCTAGTTTATTTTTTTGTCCTGTTCGGGTACCTTACCTTTATTTTGTTATAGCGAGATATCTTATCTTTTATTACGTGTCCTATTTAGGTACTTTCCGTTTCCGTTAATTTCAAAGTTAAGTTTGATGAAAAATGATGACATGACATTAAATAATACCAAAATAAATTCAAAATAATAACTTCAGTACTCAAATTTTTTTCAATTACTAATTCTAACTCTTAGACTTCCACCAAATTAATTCTACCCCAAAACCCTAGCCCTCAAAAGCTCCTCTCCTACCCGTCGTCGCTGACCGCCTCCACCCCAACCGTCTCTGACCACCCTCCACCCCAATCGTCGCCGACCGCCCTTCAACTACCAACCCAGTCGCCAACCCCGCCATCAACCCCATCATCGGCCACTCTCCTAAAGATTAACTCTCTTCTCCCTGAGATCGACTCGATCGGACGGCAACCATCTTCCCCGAATTGGACACTGACTCCGAATCCCTCATTCTCTCCTTCCCCAAATCCCTTATCGGTCTCGTCTTTCCTAAGCTTACCGTCGGAGCCCGACAATTGTCCCAAACGTCACCCCCGTAGATCCTCTCTTGATTCCTAATTTCCCATGCTCGAATTTTCTGGGTTCAATTCGACGTTTTATTTTTTTAGTTTAAAATTGTGGGGTTGATTTGACGCTTGATTTGCTGGGTTTGATTGTGGCTCAGGTTTGACTCGACGCTTGATTTCCTAGGTTTGAAATCGAAAATCAGAGAATGACGGGGGGAGAAGTGTGGGAGGTGATGGTGAACGGGATATGAGGGCGATTAGGCTGGTTAAATTAAGGTGTTGGCAGGGGCCAATTGCGGGGTTGGCAGCTGGAGGGTGGTTGGCAGGGGCCAATTGCGGGGTTGGCAGCTGAAGGGTGGTTGACGGCGGCAATTAAGTGGGCAGCTTGTGAGGTGGCTGTAGTAAAGATGGAAGATTAAAAGATTTGGGGGGTAGAATTGGCTTCAATGAAATTTTGAAGGTTAGAATTAGTAATTGAAATAGTTTAAGGACTGAAGTTATCATTTTAAGTTTATTTAGTATTATTTAATACCACATCATCATTTTCCATCTAGTTTAACAATTAATTTGACGGAAAGTAGTTGAACAGGATGCACAATAAGAGGAAAAGTACCTCACTAGGACAAAATAAAAGCAAGATACCCGAATAGGACAAAAAAATAAGCTAGGTCCATGATGGATTTTACCCTATAAGAAAGTTATGGTCTACTTTTCAATGTTTCCATCAGAAACACATATAAAAAACTTATTATCTACTTTTTATTACCAATACATATAAATAAAAAAAAAAACTATTCTTTTGCAGCATTCCATCACTCTCGTGTCTCTGCATACCTTACATTTATTTTGGGAATTAAGAAGTTAGCATTGCACAGCATGCCAATAAAGCAAACATAACAATATTGTATTGGGCTTCTCTTATCGGGGCCCATTGAACTTTCTTAATCTTAGGTTTAGGAATTTAGTTTTAAATGATAGCGAGGTGAACAAGAGGGAAAGATGATTATATTGGATTAGGTGCCTCTTATCGGGCCAGTGTGGTTTTCTACCAATTATAACATTCAAAACCGCAACTGCAGTCACACCATATAATACTTGATTTTAAAATATGCAAACCTAGACCATAACTGGAACCACATAAAATCTTTGCAGGTTGGAAGGGTTTAATGCACACCTCTAGAACTGAAGGTGTAAAAGGTAACAATTTGCAAAGTTTGAGAGGAGAGTGAACCCGAGTCAAAGTTTAGTGGATAAAGAGTCTAAGTTAGTAAAATTTAAGGAGCAAAATGGGCTTTAGGGCCTTTCTCTTTTACCCTTTGGCTAAAGGGAAAATTAGCAAAACCCTCTAATGTATAAGTGAACTAATACTTAGGTCATCTCAACTTCAAATATTTATACTTGCCCCTTTAAAAATTTAACTATACTAATAACCATTATCACAAAAAAAAACCTACTTTTTCCCTCCTAGCTTTCTTCTTTAAAAATTTTGCGTCACCAACTTCTACATCTAACAAATTACCCCTGTGTAATATTAGATTGGATTCTTGAACTGAAATCTTTTTCTTCCAAGAACAAATCACCACTCCTTTCTCTTCCCAACCCTACTTTGACATAAAGTTGACTCACCACTATCAGAACCAAGTGCCAGTATCGATGCTTCGCCATTGCCATCAACGTGTGGTCATCTCTTATTGCCAAAACCAAGGGTTTTCATTCACTGCCATAGGTTTTCGTTCGTCTTTAAGTTTTTTTTTTTCAAGTTCTCCTGGTTCTAGATGTTCTAATAGATCCTCTGACCATCGAAACCGATGTCAGATTTGAGCCAGTGGGCAGTCATTGCCAATCATCAGGTGTGCCACATATGAAGTGTGGACCCTAGTTGAGGCGGTAGCTGGGTGTGTCCCTTTTGAAGATGCACCAAATTCCTCAATTTTCTTGCTTCTTGATGATTCAATGGCTGATTACGATGTCGGTGAAGCATTTAGGGCTTGGGTCGTGGTGAAGTATAGGATAGAAGATTGAAGAAAATGAGGCAAATGAGGAGAGGGATGAATGGCCGCCTTTGAAGATGCACCAAATTCCTCAGTTGTCTTTCTTCTTGACAGCTAAGAAGTTGATTATGAAATTGGTGAGGCATCTTAGGCCAGAGTCATGGCAAAGTAGAGGATAAAAAAAGAGGAGGCAGAAGGGGAAGAGAATGAACAACAATGATTGGCCGACATTATGGAGATGTCGAAGGGATGTTTCATCTTGGTGAAGTAGAGGTTAAAGTGAGACATTGAGGGTGGATAAAGTCGCAGGGATGGTGCCCGTGCCTACGACAGCAATGATGGTGGATGGAGGTGTGGTTTTGGTGGAGGTGAAGGTGAAGGTGGAGGGACACGGGGCTTAGATTGTTAGATACAGAAGATCATGGGGCAAACTTTTTAAGGAATAAAGCTAGAAGGGAAAAAATTAGTATGTTCTTTTTTTTTTCTATAATAATGGTCATTAATAAAGTTAATTTTTCAGGGAATAAGTGTAAGTATTTGGAACAAAAAGGACATAACACAAAAGTGTATGTTCACATTTACCTCAAGAGTTTTGGTAATTTTCCTTTAACTAAAATTTATTGCATTTGGTAATTGGGAGCGAATTGAGAGTTGTTTTCTGTTAAGGTCAAAATAAGCTTACAATGTCCAGCATAATTAAGTAGTGGTTTCCAACTAGGTGTTTTTATGATTGTGGGCAAGCAAAGTTTGATTGGCATGTTCCATTTAGCCAAAAAGTTGCTTGGTTGGTTAATGGGCTACGACTATGTTGTATTATATACGTAACTTATATAGGCAACATCGTGTTTTTCCTGAGACACCATATGATGATTATTAACTATTCAACACCATCTTATCACTTGCCACCTCAGTCCATTGGTTTACAACTTAGGGACACTTGGTGAAGGTCAAGTGCTCAATCTCTACCTCCTAAACTTCTCTATAAATGAGAAGTAAGTTGATTTAGAAGTCTTTTCAATCTATAAAAAGCAAGTCTAAATCCTTCTCTATATTATAAATATATCTCCCTAACTCTATATACCAATAATTCCGAATACAAAAAAAAAAAGCTACTTTGTCGGAATATATATATATATATACACACATACCCCAGCATTAATGGGTCAAAATTTCATTCTAGAATACACTAAAAAAATTAAAAAAAATTAAAAATGCAAATTTTTTGAAAATTTTTAAATTAATGAATTCTAAAATGAGTTTTTTTTTGGCTGGAGATGATGGCGCTCTCTCTCTCTCTCGATCTCTCGATCTCTCGACTGTGTGTTTTTTGTTTTTTAGGGCATGCGTCGCTATTTCCCCTATTCAATTTGTTTCACGTTTCGTTTGGTTAAAATACATTTTCAATCGCTGAATTTCAGCTCTTTCCATTTTAGTCACTATTTTCTATTTTTGTCATTTTAGTCCTCGATCTTAAGAACTAGAGTTTTTACTCTAAACCATTTTTTTTGTTTTTCTTTTCTTTATTATTCTCTAAAGCAAAACCTTGGCCATAATGGTTTGTTTCTCTTTTTTACCATCAATCAACCATATTGACTTTGTTAACCTTTTTTTTGTTGCTTTTCCTTATTATTGTTTTTTTAAAATAAAGCATTGCTTACTATGGTTTGTCTACTTTTGGTATTGTTAGGGTTAATTCGGCTTTGGCAATTTTTTTCTTTTCTATTATTTTTTCCTTTATTAAGTTAATGGTTAAACCTTTACTACATCGAGTCTTTCCATTTGTTCTCTTAGTGTGGAGACATTTTTTGTTACTTTTTTTTATGTGTCAATTATTAAATCGCACTTTTTATCACTGAAATCCCACTTGCCTTATTTTGTTAATTTTTTCATATTATGTCTCTATTTTAAAACAAAACTTTACTTGCTACGTTTTTTTTTTTTTTTGCATGATTTGTGCTAATAAATCTATGGCTAATTTTATTTTTTTTTTTTACCTTTATTAAGTCAATGGTCCTTAGTACTTAGAGTCTTTCTGTTTGCTCTCTTAATCTCCAAATTTTACCTTTATTAAGTCAGTGATCCTTACTACTTAGAGTCCTTCTGTTTACTTTCTTAGTCTCCAAATTTATCTTGACTTTTTGCACAATTTTTTTTGGTGTTTTTGTGATTTTGTTGATTATTGTATGTCATATTAGTTTTCCGGTGGTGTTACATGTTCGATTGTGTCCAGACTGAGAATTTTACATGGACTTAGGTGAAAGGGGGAAAGGTTGGGTGTTTGAAGGAGCTCCATATTTTTATTATTGGGTTAAACCCAGCTATAGGTTTCCATAAATTTTTGTAGTTGCCTTTGAGCCAGAGCCACAAACTACTGAAAGGTGCCTGAGTGTGCAATTAGAATGGGCAGTGCCGGTAACCTTGTGGGTGGAGGCCAATTGTAAGTGCATGGGGATTAGTTTTTTAATGACATAATAGTCACAAGATATTCTATTTGTTTAATATTTTATTTGTAAAGAATCTTATTATTAGGTGGCGTTACTTGGTTGTTGGATGTGGCATGTGCAGCCAAGTTGGAGATGTACATGTTCCCTTCAGGAGTTCACACTCATGTGTTCTTTTGCTTGCATCTCAATAGGGATAAAGTCTGCTAGTGACTTTTTACTCAGACCCATGGTAGAAATTTTACCTCCACAGTCAATGGTTTCGGCATCATTTCGCTCAAAGCTTTTGACAGCGGTGACTCGGGCAAAGATGGAATTGAAGCTTTGTTGTTGACAGGTACATTGATTTTATGACTAAAGTTCCTTTGGAAAAAAATACCAGTTGAATTCTCACCAGGTTAGCCCTCCTCTGATACTCTTTTTTTACCAATCTCCTAAGTTTGTTTTGTTATCTAAGCAAGTATAAAATAAAGTCCAATGCTCTAGTCTAAATAAATACTCAAGGTCTAAAAGGCTAAAACCATGATGAATCCAATATCTTCCTTTCCCATGCTCTTTGGGCACTATAATGAATGAAAAAACCATTTTTTTTCCTTCATCTTAAAACTTCATATATAGTCTGATCAAGTATCGAAAAAGAATAAAGTTTTCAAATCAGCGAATACCAAATATTTCAGCACAAGCTATAATTAATCAGGAGTGATTATGTAACATTTTTTAGTTTAAGGACTGAAGTGTAACATTATGTATAGCTTGGAGGATAAACGTAAATTTACACCTGGAAACGTGTGAAGTAGGCTTTCGTTTCAGCGAAGCGAGCGGAGGCATCGACTGATTCGCAGCGTGAGCGTAGAATCCGTCGACGAATATGTCTTCCTGGTTCAGGCGCAGCCTTTCGAGGAAGAAGGAGCCGGAGTCACCTCAAATTCGATCCGGCCAACAAGAAGAAGATCAACTTCTCGGGGTCACCCAGCAGCTAGTCGATTTTGTCAAGTCCTTTACTCTTGAAACTTTCAAGAACTTCCCCCTCCAAGGTTTCGTTCTCCTCTTCTTTATGTTCAATCTCGTTAATGCCTCTATTTTCTTCTTTCTGTTTGTTTTCTTCTTGAGCTTCGCGTTCTTGCGTTTGATTATGCTGGCGCAGACGAAGAGGGAAATGACGAAGCCTCGGCAACTCCGTCGCGGAATGTCAGCAAGGATCTCTCTGAGTGGCAGGAGAGACACGCTGTTCTTGTTCTCTCAACAGTCAATGTTGGTAACTAATTGACGAGGTCTTAAGCCCCTTTGTTTTCTCCCCTTCTATCGGTTCGTTTGATATGATACCAACTCTGGTTTGTATGGAATTTAAGAGTAGCTGCAACTCTGATTTATATGAAAGATTTAAGTCCTCTCGGGTGGCATTCTAACTGAATGGTGATCGGTTTTCTCTAGCTATCTAGTGCTGGCATTCATTTTAGCTCGGAGCGCTTCTTTGTTCCTTTTCTCTCTTAAAGTGAGGGGTGGGTGAAGGTTCTTTATACCGGGCTAAGCTCCAAGTGCAAATGTTCTTTCTCTTGAATTAAGCTTTCACCAAGAGGTGAAAGGCTTATGTTTATCTCGTATGCTTGTTTTTTGTTGCTTCTTGATCTACCAAGCTCATGGTGGAAAAAGAAAATAGTAATGGTAAGTAATAAATTTCTGAATGAGTTTAGGAGTGATCATTACCTGCTGGAGTTTACATTGGTGTCACTTGGCCCTGAGGAAGCTTCCCACCTTAGACGCAACCTACTCAAATGTACTTTGATGCTATAGATAATTGAGAACGTTGAAGTATTGCCTTCTTTTCCTTTCTCTCAGCTGTATGCAATTCTATCTGCAAGCCACATTCTCCGGTCATGCATGTACAGCTGTTTAGCCTTTATCTGTACTAGTGTCATGCTTGATGATACTATATATATTGCTTCCTCTTTTAACAGTAGTAGAAACGATTAGTAAACCTGCCCCATCATTAGTTTATTGATGACGAGATTTTGTGTTACAGTTCTTATTGTTCTTTCTCTTTACTTCAGGAACTCTCACAGCTTAGATTTAAGTTATGTCCCCGGTATATGAAGGAACGCCAGTTCTGGAGGATATATTTCTCAATTGTTAAGAGATACATTGCAGAGTAAGTTCTTTTAACTTTTTCGTTGTATTCTTTTGGTAATCATCAGCTATTGCAGCACTCAGCATTTAGCCTTTACGTTGTAACGTGGACTTGCCTCTGATGATTACTCTTGGTGAATTCGGTTGATATGTGAACTTAGGGAAGCATTGTAGATTGTTATAGCTTATAAGTTGAGTGTTCAAACTGCCTCCTTATGATTAGACCTGAACAACATGAACAACCCTAATAACCAGAGCAGAAGTCCTAAAAATTATGGTCCTAATGGGTTGAGATTGTATCATTAGCTTCGGAAAAATTCATACAATTTTTGGAACTCATGAAGGGGTCAGGATATTAAAGAAATGCCTTGGTTCCCTGGCCTTTTTATATTTTTGGAAAAAGGATCACTGACTGATTATGCATTACTTTCCGCACACTAAAAGATTTTTTAATGCAAAGGCACGCAGCAATTGCAAAATCTATCTCGAGTTTGGCTTGTGTTGATTGTTTGATCCCATTTCTCATTGTTCATGTTGTGAAAGGTAGAGGTAAGCATAAACAATCCTTAAGCTGGCAACATGTGAATATATACAAAACAGAGCTATCTTTTTGAGAAGATAAAATATAGAAGTGAAATGATGTGTTTGATGTTGGTCCATGTGCTTTCTATAGCACTTCTCACAATTCGAACAAATGAAACCAAAACAAGGAAAAGAACGGATGTGTTTGATGCTTAATTTTCTTATGCATTAATCTCTCTGTCCCTTCCTCCAGATATGAAACGCGGGCTGAACAACTTGCTATGCTCGAGGAAAGGGAGAGAGAGCAAGCAACAATTTCAGAAGCAAGTGCCTATGAAGTTGAAATGGCAGAAACCAAACAGTGTGCAAGTTCAACACCTGCAACGCCATGAGAACACAGGAAAGCAAGGTTTCCACAAGCTTGATCGGTTCATGAGCTTGTCTGTTGCCAAAGAGATGCAAAGATGTTTTCTGCGGTCAAAGAAAGAATTGTATGATTGAGCTGTTGTCAGCTGGAGGTTCAAGATTAGGCCCCAGGAACTGCATTGTTGGTGATCATTAGACCGGGACAGTATAGGCATTACTGACCAAAGTTGAAGCCTCGACTGTTCATTGACCTGGAGCCCATGAAACAGGGCGCTATGGCACATGGAGAAGGATTATGCTGGTTATTATCCGTAGCTGTAATTTCGTCTCTTACAGTCATGTATACAATAGTAGATTGGGTTTAATGTTTCATATCTGTCTTGAAACTCTCTTCAAACCCCGCAAGCAAATAATTTCCGGGAAAATTCCTCAGATGTTTGAACTTGTTGCTGGTAAAGAGCGGGTTTAGCATGCAACCATTATTCGTGTCAATGTCGTGTCCCATTTTGATGACAGATTGTGAGACTGAACAATTTCGTTGTACGAGGCAAAATGCAACCCTTGTCTGTATTCCTGAGCATTACAAAGTTACCGTGGCATTTGATTATGCATATTAGTGATACGAAATGTTACTTCCTCCCAAGTATCCCAACTGCTATAACAATTACAAATAAATTAACAGCCCGATGCATTTATACGTAAAGGAAGTAAGGTGAAGCAGACATTTGTGCCTAGGTTATTTCCATAGCTTCACAGAGCTATCATGACTTGCTGATGCGACAACGCCTGTGACAGGCGACTGTGCCAAAGCAGATATTATATTCTCATGCGCAGGAATTGTCATGCGCTTGTTCCCAGCCATGTTCCATAGCTCCAGAGACTGCAAAACATCAGCACAATACAGACCGGTCAAAGGTTTAGAATTGAATTTGCACCATGCACAATTGTATACCCAGATTATTTCCCCTCTTGATGGCAGGGATGCATATAACTCTTCCTTGAGCCACATAAACCGAAGGAAAAGAAAATCCAGGAAGAGTATAAGGCTTACCGAAATTCCTCCAATTACCAAGAGAGTTGAATAATTTGGATGGAAAACACATGAATGAAATTGGTTCCCGTTGGAACTGAGGTCTTGAATGCAATCTCCTGAATTCATTGACCATACTTTTACCAAGTTGTGGCTCACAGATGCCAAGTAATCTCCATTTCTGTCCCAGCAGATATAGTTTACCAGTTCAGGGTGACCCTGCAAAACGTAGAGATTGAGGAAGAAACCGATGCTCTTATGTAAGTTTTTGTTATTTTCCAAAACTGTGTGATTTGGAAACTGGAAACAGGCCACTCTCAGCCATCACCTAACTACATATTTCATACCTGAAAAGAGTGTATTTGTCTGTCCGCTTCAACATCAAAGATGGAAACCACTTTATCTGATACTGCTGCAAGCAAATGTCCAGTTCTCGGCTGGAATCTTACTTGGGCCATTCCACCCTACATCATCAGTTGGAATCAACATTTTTATCGCAGGTTAAAGCAATCTAAAGTTGGCTGCACTCAAAGTAACAGATGAAAATAGAAAAGCCAAACCTTGGAGAACCGAGTGCATGAAAAAGTGTTAAGATTCAAATAATGAATTTCATTGTCATTGTCACAAAAGCAGAGAAGATCTGTCTTCTTAGGGTGGAAATCAAGAGACATCACAGCTGAATTGTGTCCATTGTAAGCTTGCACGCAGTAGCTTGGCTGTTACAGTAGATTCAATGAGTTGAATATGAATAAATAATCATATGTCAAATATTCCATAGGAAATAGCTGACATGTGATATGAATAAGGTAAAGAAGTAAGCCCGCTCATTGCTAGGTCCAAAAGAAACACGTGAAATATACAGGCAGAAGATTACATTGCTAGCATCCCATAACCGGACGCACTTATCACACGAAGAAGTTGCAAGCTGAGATGAATTGGGCCTAAATCGAACATCTGTAATAACTAATTTATGCTCTTCAGGTGTACTCTCAGTCTGCAGTGTATCCATATTCCAAAGGAGCACCTAGCACAAAGATCAAATATTTACACCATAAATTGTTTTGCTCAATAGCACCATTTTCATTATCTATAATGATAGCATTTTTCATCGTGATTCCCCATTTAAATCTAACACCCAGAAGCCAGCTGTCATAAGCACACAGAAGCAGCAGGCATTCAACCTTCTTGAACATAGAAAATACCAATTTACCTTCTTATCATGCCCGGCACTGGCAAGGAGCTTCCCATCGGAGGAAAAATGGCAGCATGTGACTTTGCTGTTTCTAGTCCTTATGCAACCAACCTCAGCAAAGGTAAAACCTGAATGAATACTTTGGGGTCAAAGACAAGGGGGTGCATGCTGACCAAATGTGAATAAAAATGAGATCTACCTTTGGAAGATTCCTTCTGTTGCTCAGTGGTAGTTTGTTTTAAGTTTCCATAATTATCCCTTGCATCACCTCCATCATGAGATAGTAAACTTTCCATATTTTCATCTAGAGCATCGAACCTCTCTATATCATCCTGCATTGGAAAACAAAAGCATTTAGACTCCACTCAGAGATGACTTATTAACATCAGTTATTAACTAGAAAATATACCCATCAATCCAAAAAAAAAAGAACAAAAAGAACAAAAGAAAAAGAAAATAAACGAAAGAAAGAAAAAGAAAAGAAAACCATGACTTCCCCTAAGAATGCTGCTTCTCTTTCAAGTAATAACATATTGCCACCTGTCTCAATGTTTCTTGTCGGCTGAGCAACAATAAGAATGATGCTACAGATATTGAGAGAAAAATGCATTTCTCATAACATTTTTCAAACCCCACAAAGATGAATCTAAGAATAAGAAGGTTGAGCAGATTCGAAAGAAAACAGCCTCATAGAACTCTATGAAGTATATATATTATTCTTATAAAAAAAGTGACATGAACTGTTTATGAAAGCACCAAGGTTCATCAGAAATCTATGCCCAACTTAGCTGTGGAGGTGTTTTTTTCCATTATTTTCCCAAAATTTCTTTAGTAAGTGCATAGAAAATAACATGGAGAAGTATCTGGAAGCCATTAATTTTTAGTTTTGCAGAGGTCAGGATAATAATTAAAACTAGTTTTCTACTTCCTAGAATGAGTACTCCAAAATCTGAACGGCTCAGTTTCCATGTCCAGAAAATACAACTTCCAACAATGTTTCATTGAAGAAAGTTCTAAGAGTAAAAATGGGGAAATCCCCCACAACTTAGCCTAGGCAACTAAAGTTGCACGCCCTCTTTGTGAAACTGACCTAGATTTTGCTTGAGAAGGTAAAGGTTAGTATATATTTTCATGCTTCCTTTGCTAACAAGTTTAGGGTTGAGATTGTAGTTATCTGGAATGGTTTTCCTGCCGCCCTAATAATTTCCATATGCAGCTTTTTGTTGCACTATCAGATTGTGCATCAGTGTTCTTGTTGAAATTGGGGTTTATGCTTGGTTCTCATTTATTTTCAAGCTTAGCTCAGTTTCAATGCCACCCAGACCTATTCCAATTCTTGTTGAGGATTTTCAGTCAGCTTACAAGCTTTAGAGTAAAGACAGGACAGTTCTGAACAAGTTTCCTCACTATTGGCCAGTGCCCCATCAAGCCCCAATGTTTCTTACACGAACTGCACCATCATGTGGCAACAATGTACAAAGATGAGCCTGGAAAGAAGTGACCCAGCATGTCATGCAACAACACAGCTAACTTCATCTAAAAACACAAGAACCGACCTAGTGGTAAAAACTTCGAAGTTGTTACCCTAGGTCCGAAGTTCAACACCCCATTACCCACTTAGCCACCCATATGTACCCAAAGAAAAACCTTCTGACTAATTAAAAGAGGAACAACAGACAGGTATAAGGATCATAGCTTTGTTTTTGAATAATTTATTGTGCAAACTGGGATAACTTCAGAATATGCAATATGTACATTGATAAAATGCTGTAAGGAAATTTAGAACAAATAATTGGCATACCAATAAGTTAGATGATGCCGAAAGACCGCCAGTCCCCTCTGGACCATAAAGCATAATGTTTTTAGACACATTATTAGCGTGCTGTAGGCTAGTTGCTGTA
Source organism: Aquilaria sinensis (assembly GCA_005392925.1). Taxonomy (NCBI): domain Eukaryota; kingdom Viridiplantae; phylum Streptophyta; class Magnoliopsida; order Malvales; family Thymelaeaceae; genus Aquilaria; species Aquilaria sinensis. The sequence continues at coordinate 206,250 of SMDT01000860.1, read as the reverse complement.
GCTACTCCATCACCTGGAGTGTGCGTCGATGGCGGTGAACTGGGTGAGGGGGCAACTGTGTTCCCGGTTCCAGTGCTGTTAGCGGCACCAGAAGATGAATGCTGCTTTCTTTTTCTGGTATTCTGCAACATAATAAACAAAAAGGAATGTAGACCAATTCAATATAGAAGTTGTCGTAATTACACAACAGGAATAATTCAATTACAGGTACTGTAAGTCAAATTTGTGTTATGGTTTCAGAAGAACAATATTTTGTGAGGTAGCTCACAGTTCAGCTCATGACATGAGATCCTTCAAATAATTCTCATGGAAGTACAACCTGTTGAAGTTGCTGCTGCTGTAGGTCATGCTGTTGAGATGAAGAATGCTGCATCTGAACCATTTTCATCTGTTCAAGCAATTACCAAAATGATAAGGTATTACAGATAGCAAAGGTTAAATGCGCAAAAGTGACAAAGGACATTCTCTGTCTGTGTAGATAGAGAGAATGGGGGAATGCTCTAAGACGTGCTACCATGCAGTAAATAATGTACTGATGGGGGAATGTGTATTAAATTTATACATGCTTCATCACGATGCATGCTCCTACAAGAGATTATTTACTAATTTCATTTGTTGCTTCACTGATCCTCCTCTTCCTTTCCCTTTCTTTTTCTTTTTTGCCAAAAATCTTCATATAACAAAAGGAAGGGCACCTCAGCAGCCAACTTAACCAGATAGCTTCCACACATATTGAACCACAAAACTAAATTTCCATATAGAAGACTTCATACCTTCGGAGAGCTAGATTGAACTGGGGAACATATGGATCCATCATTCTTAGCTTGTGCATCCTTGGGATTTAAGTTACCCCTAGGCAACTGGCTGAACCTACGTGGGTCAGCATCTCCATAGTTTATTGGATTTCCAAGGTTGTTTTGGGCATGAGCCAAGACCTGCTGCTGCTGTGATTGCAAAAGAAACTGATTTTGAGTCTGCAAATTAGGTTTCTGCATTTGTATGCCCAAACTTGGACGCAACTGATCGATTCCCTACATGGTTTAGCATAATAAATGAAGCATTCAAACATTGCTAAAATACACGCTCACTGGAATAAAATACCATAAGAGGAACTTACGGTGAGAGGCCATCCCTTCAATGGAAGACCAGGGACACCTTGATTCAATCCTGCAAATGGAAGATGCAAATGTACACCACTAAGAATAAATGCATGGTAAGAAGCTTCCATATTTTTTCTTCTATTTTTTTTTGGTAGATACAAAGAAAACCTAGTTTCTTCTTATAATAGCTCTTTCAGCTGGCTATGGAAAACTGTCACATACCACCCAATCCAGATTTTGATTGGAGAATTGCTTGTCCATAGATAGATGATGGATCCATGGGTAAACTCTTCTGGCTTGCAACCAAGTTGACTTCACTTTTGACATCCTGTGAGATTACATTGTGAATAATTTGAGTACAGCTCAAGAAGAAAAGATAAGCACAGCTATCGTTTAAGGAAAGTTGACAAATGACCAGTGATATAAAACAGGAAAAACGATTACAAGGAACAAAGGGTTACAGCAACTCACAGGTGTTCGTGACTGTATCTGTTGCAATGTCGCAGACATATTTCCAGAACTGCTTTGCACCAACTGGCTGAAATACAATGAATCAAATAAAGATAGAGAATATGGTCTAACCAGATCATATGAGCTAAGATATTTACTTGATAACAATAAAGTACTAATGAAACAAGTCATTCATGTTTACCCTTGATTGGTTGCTGGTTTGAGAAGGGACATCCTGTTAGCATCCATCAGGGCAGATGATGTATCTGAATCCAATGAATGGGGATTTTTCATACGTTCCTCATACATTTTCATGGCCAATACACTGGCCGATGGCTGGCCCATAATTCCTTCAGTATTTGCAGTATTTATGGAACTACCAAGAGAATGATGGTTGGAATTACTTCTTTGCAACTGTGCATTGCGCTGCTGCATCAGTTGTATCTGCTGTATTTGCAACTGTTGTTGCTCCCTTGCCTTAATTTGTTGTGCCTATGCTTCCCAGGAAAGAAAGAACGCACAATCAAATAAAACGAGGAAGGCATAAACTATAGACTACTCGGCTAGGAGTATAGGACAGTAGTAATTACTTATACACAAGACAGAAATTCATGCATACCTCTATATAAGCTGCAGCAGCCTCGGAATGCTTCTCATTCGTCCGGGCAATGAATATATCCCAGAAAACAGACCACCATTCAAATAGAAAACCACCAGGCGCATCAATTGCTATAACAAAATAAAAATTACCATCAAAATACTTCAACACAGGCTACAATTGAAACAAAAAATTGTGGAGGAAAGAGATAAAGTAAACTGGCTGACGAGCGTGAATCACTATAACTAATGATCATGAATACGAAATAATATCATGCGCTCATGATTTATATACTAACTAAGTAACGTGGAACAAAACCTATGCCTATGCTTACCTGACAGGATTCACAACGCATTTCCCTTCAAAATTAAAACGAACATGAGGCACACTAGAATTTGTTACGAATTCTAACAAGTAAACGTCCTCTTCTCTTCTGTCTAGAAAAACATAAGTAAGACTTACCTACTGGATCCGCAGCAACCTTCCCTTCAGTCATAAAAGCTTTTGCTGAAGCATGCAGTTTTCTTTTCAACAAATAATCATGAATATAAACATCAAGCCTGCAACGCAAAATAAGAGATATATATTAAAAAAAAAGGACACTACATTTGTACACAATTGCAAGGCCGGAAGTTAAGAACTCCAACCAACACATCACATACATCTTGTCAGCTTCCCAATTACTCTGTTGCGCCATTTTTTTCTATGAAACAAATCACTGCTTAGATCTCTACCGGCGTCAGTTCAACGAAAACGAACAAAATCCGAGCTCTTCTTGCCACTAACTTCTCAGCAGCCAAACAATCGCAACTCAAAAAAGAAAAAGAAGACACTCCTACCAGAATTGAAGACAGAACGGGAAAAAAAGGACTTAAATACGCTCATAACGTTTCAAGAAGAAGCTCTCAGAATTGCGAGCTCTCGACATTGATAAAAAATCATAGAGCTGAAGCTTTCACAGTTTTGTTGCAGAAAAGCTGAGCGATTTTGGAGTGTAAGTGAAGTAGAAGGAGCTTCGGCTTCAGCTTCAGGTTCGACGGTAGAGAGAAAAAAGCAGTCGGCCCGAATCGGGGAACAGAGAGATATTTAGCGAAAGGCGTTCGGGGAGAGGCTCGAAACAAGGCTTGGGGGTCCGCTATACATAAAACGATGGTTCAGATTTTGGTTCGGCTCGGAGAGTGCCAGTCCTTAGCTGGCTCCAGAGCAAAAATGGGTTCCGGCTTGGGATGCTCTGTTGTCTGTCTGTCGAAGACATTTCAGTGGGAACACATAGTTCTCGCACGCGCGGACTTGCGGATTGCGGTTGGCGCCGGTAACGGTGATGACGTGGACTGCGAGTTGCGATGAGAAGACTTCGCAGTACACGCGCGCCAACACAATCGTGCCAATAGAGATGCATGATAGCGTGTTCACACTTCATGGGGGGTTTGATTAGATTCACCATAAATTCAAACCGTACTACATAGATGATCAGATTATATAATATAAAATTAAATCATATCATTTACTTTAAATTTTGATTAAAACTCAAATTGCATGAAAATATGATTTGATTTAACTGATTTATCTTTTTTATCTTATAAAACAATTTAACCTACTTCATAACACTTGTCTTAATGTTAATATGTTGTTCTGAAAACTAAATAGTTGTATAAAACATTAACGATTTCATACTTTATAACATCACAGCCACAAACTATCAATAATTTTGTGCTTTAAAACATCACAAACACAAAATATACTTATTGTTACAAAATACAAATCTAGTATATGGAGTCTAAAGCTTCTACCACACAAGGTTGTCAAATCTCATACTTGATTCGAGTGCAAAATTACTTCAAAATTCTTCAGCTTCTTATACGTAATGATCTCGATTTCACCTACATGGAACCACTAAGTGTAAGTTTCAAGGCATTCAAAATGAATTAAAATTATAAGCAATAAATTCTTAAATATGAGAAGTGAAAACATGCTTACATAGAAAAAACATGCAATGGAGGAATGGTCATCCATCAATACCAATAAGAAGTGATGTCTGAGTTACTCGTGAAAATGTTGTAAAGTTGTCGAATAAGGTTATTAAAGTTACAGTTCAATTCGGGTTTATAGGGTTTCAAAATTAAAACCCGAACCACACTACATATACATTGGTTTTTAATTTTTAAAACCCAAACCACACCATAACTCGCATAAACCCGCAAAACCAATGGGTTAATTTGGTTCAGTCTATGCGGTTTTACAGGTTGAACAAACAACCCTAATGCATGATGGGCTGACCCGGACTGAGACCGGACTAGACTGGCTGGTCCTAGGTCTATAGGGACTGGGCATGGCCCAGCTGTTGGTGTGTCAATCCTGGTCCAGTTCTAGCTTGTGCCTGGGCCGGTCTTAGGCCCGTTTTTTTTACTTTTTTATCTTTTCCTACTTTTTGTGGAATAATTTTTTACTTAAAAATTTAGATTAGTACTTTTTTTAAGAGTAAAATACCACCAATGGTGTGAATTTTACTAATTTTAAAGCCAAACGGTACTTACATAAGTTGGAATGGACCTTACAGGGAAAAATGGCAAAATGTTCTAGTAAATTTAATTTAACAAAAAACTTATAATCTGTATTCAACAGCATAATCAAATCAAATACAAACTATAAAAATCTAACCTCGTTCGACGTTTTTATCGTCTAAACTCTTTTGGTTTTGCATCCGTAATACGACAAGACCCCAATCATAGTTGTAGATATATACCTCAATAGCATCAAGTGACAACCTTGCTCGTTTCTCCGATGTTTCTCTGCGTCGAAAGCTGACTCGGAAGCAACAGTTGAGACGGAACAGATAGAACTTCATTTGCAATGATGGACAGTATCGAAAATTTGTTGCTTTTCGCTTTCCACCATTCTAAAATGTCAGTCTCACTATTCTCCCACAGAGAGTTGAAGTATGTGTCAACTTCATTAAGACCAGAAGATGCAGACCAGGACCGTTTGAGTGGTTATTTTGTGAGATTGAAAGCTACTAAAACTGATGATGAGGAACCCCTGACGGTATTAGAAGTATTGTTCCCTATATTATCTTTATGTCAGTCAACATAAATCTTATATAACTCATGCATATGCTCCTCAAGAGTAGTAATTATAGCAATAACAAATACATATGACATATCTAAGAAACTATAATAACCATTTAGTAATTGTTGTGTGCTTATGATTCTAACGGTTAGGTTGAGTGCAGATGCAAGTAAATAGATATGAGGTATATCGCTGAAATATAAAATTCACTTGTCTTTCATGGCATTAATTATGTCTTTTAAAAACTCGTCATCTTTGTATTATTTAAAAATTCATGCAATATTGACCAAATATATTACACCTTGTGATAAAGTGGGAAAATAAACACCAGAGCAAAAAATGGTGGCCTCGTAGCACAGCAGTTATTTTTGAAAGTTTATCTCACATTTCTTATTTTGAAATCTTTTTCTCCTTTTTCACATTTATAAAACATGTCATATGTGCAGCAAATGGAATCGCATCCATCAGCATCTCGTAAGTTGAGTTCCATCAGGGTTGGACAATCATGTTTAAAACGTTTCCAACTAAACTAGAAGCCATTTTTTAGACAATAAGCTTTAAATTTGTTTGCAACTTTTCGGCCTTGACTTTAAATAATGGATTGCCCACCGAATAGAAGTAATTTCGGTGCTCAATACGTTAAAGACCTTTTTAGACAGCCAAGTTTAAAATATGATAAATCATCGTATGTGAAAAACTGTTGTGTCCCTAAAGGTTTCAATGATTCCTTTAATGTATCAGCCGTAACATTATTGTTGGATACATTATCAAATGTTATGTTAAAAACATTGTTATAACAAAACAATTCTTTTAAAGTTTTAGAAATAACTTGATATGTGTTCCAACCGGTATGATCAATCTCTATCTATTTAAATGCAATGATACGCTTTTGAACGACAGTTATCATCGATCCAATGTGCAGTTACACAATAATAATCTTGTCCTAAGGGTGAAGTCCACATGTCACTAGTAAATGAAACATAATGATTTAGAGCAAAAAAACATACTTGTAAGTTCGATTTACTGGCTTCATAAATTTTAAATGCCTCATTTCTAGCAGTAATCCTATATGTTCTTTTAAAAATTGAGTTTAATTGTGATTTTATCCATTTTTTCATATGCTTATCTTTAGCTTTTATGAATGATTTTTTAGCCAACATCATTCATTATATCATGCATTCCTTTACAATTTTGTTGATTAAATAAAAAAATACCTGATGATCCAGTCGAACTCCTAAACTATGTTTGGCTACCAATACCACCAGCTACGTCCAGGCAGAGGTTCGGATGCTTATGTTCTATGTGCCATTTGATTGTCCTCATGCCGAAGTTCTTATTGTAAATGAGTTTCATCTTACAATGTTTATATTTTGCAAATCATACCTCGTTCTCAAACATTTGATCAAAATGCTCCCAAACCCATGCAGCGAACCTCCTCAATTTACCTTGATTTTTAACTTTGGGTTGGTTGCTTGTTGAGGTGGGTTCAGAGCCATCGCCTCCACCAACATTATCGGACAGAGTCACGTTTACCTCATTGATATCATCATTGGAAATTTGGTCATTTTGCCCCAATTCGTATTGTGTCATGTCAAATTATTCGTTCTCATCAGTTTGTTGAATATGGACTCCACGGCTCGCTGGTCGGAACATGGAACGGAAAAATGACCTTAACCCTGTCGTGCAAAATGAATAGCTTTAAGCTTTTTTCCTTTCCCTTGGATGCCATTCGTAAAAAAATTAATTGAGAAGATGAAGAAATTTGAAAGTAATTAAGAAAATATTAAGAAAATAGTAAGAAAATAAGCTTAAGAGCTTGAGGAAATTGAGAAAATGTATTAGAGAATGAGAGGAAAGCTTGAGATTAGTGTGAATAATTATGCAAAAGGCCTTTCTATTTATAGGATATAGTTTTTTTTTTTACTAAAAAACCATTAAAATATAGTTGTTGGAATGGGCAAAAAAATAATTATGGGGGTAAAAAAAATATTGCATGCCATTATAGGGCATGTAGTGTAATTATGCCTTTTTCTTTAGAATCAGGAGTCGTTAGAGGCATTGACTAACCGTGGGGACTGGACGGGCCGAGGCAGGCAAGTCCAGTGCTGGTCTTTTTGCGTGCTCGGCCTAATTGCGAACTTAGCCATGCCGAGCCCACCTCAAGCCTTTTTCTCCTTTAGGCTTATAACCGCCCTCCCTCATCCATGCTTTATCCAGTCCGTGCCGAATCGGGTTTGACCTGGTCCAGGGCCAGGTTTGATCCAGACTGGTTCTAACCCACCCCTTTGAACACCTTTACGTGCTAATACTTGCTAGATTTCCCTGCCACAACTACAACTTGTTACTAAGGCTAAGACTATAAATGAATAGAAGATTCGGTACACTGATGGATAGAAATTTGTTTATACTTATTTACTAAGTTAGACTAACAAGTACAAATATAATTTTTTATTTGTAAACCATTTAACAGGAGTTCATTTATATTCGTTCACTTATGTTCACAAAATAGATTAATTATTATTCATTTATGTTTATTTATTTATTTGTTCATTGGTTGTTTGTTTGTTTATTAATTTATTATTTATATTGATATATATACTTATTTACATTTATATAGATCATCCACATATGATCCCCACCTTTCAAGTTTATGTTTTTGTTGATCACATAAACCACAATGATATTTGTTTGTGTTTATATATGTGTTCATAATTAAACTTCGTTCATTTATATTCATTTACATTCATTTAAATTGTTCATGAACTTACTCATATACATCATTCACTAACATGTTTGTTTATTTTATTTGTCTATTGTTGTTCACGAACAAATATGAACACTCTTTTCACCAAAATGGACAAACAAATACGAATAGAACTTGTTCATGTTTGCCCAATTCATTTTATAGCTATGCTTATTATACCTAACCACTTGAATATTCCTTTAATACTCATTTCTTTTAATTTATGTCTTCATTAAAACTTAGGATCAACACTAAGAAGTATTATACAACATGAAAATAATAGGTGAAATGTTTTTTTTTTAATTTCATTAAGTAAGTAAATTAGTCTAAATTGAAGTGTAATTTGTCTTTTTTTTTTCTTTTTACTCATAAACTTTATCAAATAAACTTGATCTATCATATACCTCATCCTTCCTAGTTTAAACTGTAAAAAAAAAAAATTACATAGGTCAGACAACATAAAAAAAAGAGTAGGGTAAAATGTTTTTGTTTTTTAAATTTCATTATGTAAGTGTAATTAATCTAAATGGGTAAATATCACCGGTTGTCTCTAAATTAATCTATATACAGGGATGACCCAAGTTCGACTTGAATTAATTCCCCAAATTAACACATTTTCAGCTTTAGGCACTTGATTTTAGAAAACGTGAAAATGCACAGGAAGTTCATACTAATTACAGTTCGATTTAGTGCCTAATTTATCTTCTTTAGGGGTGATTTCAAATTTTAACAAGTTAAAGTCACACTACTAAAAAAGCATGATTTTCCAACAGTTTTAACGTGTAGGACCGTTGGTAAAAATTTCCAACGTGCACGTGTTGGTGAAAAATGTCTGTATTTTTTGTGTTTCTAGTCGTTGGTAATTGCCAATGTGTAGGGCCGTTGGTAAAAATTTCCAACATGCACACGTTGGTGAAAAAATGTCTGTATTTTTTGTGTTTTTACCAACGGCTTAATTAGCTACGGTTATGGCTGTTGGTACTTTTCTAATTGTTACGGGTTGGTAGATTATGGCCTGCAATTGGGCCTGTTTTAGTGGGCTCAGTTACCAACGGCTAGGCCGTTGGTAAATATTAAAGTTAAACGATGCGTTTCAATTAAAAAGTTACCAACGGCTAATTGGTTTTTAAAACCCATCTTCTTCCTTCTTTTGCTTCAGTCGCGAAGTTGCTGAGCGTTCGTCCGTTTCTCGCACTGCCGCCGGACGGAGGTCAATTTCCATCGATTGAGCTCATTCGCCGGCCGATTTACATCGTTTTTCTGCCCATTTTGTAGATATACTGGTAATTACTCTGGTTGAAGAGTATTTTTACTGTTATTTTTCAATTTAAAGTAAATAGAATAAATATTGTATTTCTTGAGTTATTTTGCTTCGATTTTGCTGTTTAAACTCCTTTCTTTGGTTCCACATCTGGGCATTGTTGCTCTCTTTCTACTTTTCAAGTGTGCCAACTCTTTTTTCAAACTCTTTCTGGTAATGATAATGCTGTTGCTTTGTTCTTTCTTTCATTTGCTTTCTTGTTTTTCTGATTTTTTAGTTTTCGTGTTTCTTGTTGATGTGTGTGGTGCTTCCAAAGTTCCAATGAAATACAATTCCATTATAACCAACAAGTCCATTATAACCAACTGTTGGATTTTGTGATTGAAGATGGAAGAGGTTTTCTATTTCAAGGAATTTGGTTAGAAGTTTCTCAGGTTCAATTCAAATCCCTTTCTTATGTGCTACAGTGGGAGTGCTTAACAAGTTTCACCATTTCTCCAGTTATGCTGTTTCAGAGCTCCATCAGATTCATCTTCCATATTATGTTCTGCCTAATGTGTCCAATTTTGATTTAGGGAAAAAGGTATTTTCACTTACCTTAAGAATGGATCTTGCAGGCCATTGAAAAGTCTTATCCAGCAAAACATGTTGATTCAGATAATTTCTCACTAGAAATTGATGATAGCTTTCTGGAAGATTTCTCATATTTTGATAGTCTTTCAGAAACTGAGGTAGTTGTCTTCTTACTTGAGAGATTTTTTTTTCTTTCTTGGCTATGTATTTGATGTTTAATATTTGATTGCATTCTCGTGGTTTTGTGAATGAAAATAGTATTTCTCTTATTTGGTTTGCATATTTAGGGGTATGCAAGGCAGTGGTATTGATGGCATATACAATATGGATGTGAATTAAGATTGCACATGTTAACATTTTACTGTGATGATGGCCACACTATTTAGCTTTTGTATGTAATCACTCTGTAGGATATTGAAAATCCTGGTTCTAATGCTATTTGATATTAACATTAGCAATTAGTATTAACATTTTTAAAAAATTATTTAAGCAAAGCGTTTAATTTTTTGTTTTAATGATTTTATCTCTACCATTAAATAAATTGTCCAATACTCAAATACTAATCACAAAAGTTATTCTTAAATGTAATCTTTTTAAGCTAACTTTTGATGGAGAGGAATGAACGGAGTCAAGAAGTTCTGTGGAAAGGAGCTTCTAATTGCTCAACATACCTGTCCAAAAGTTTACATATAAAAGATTTGAAAAATTAAAAGGAGAAAAATGAAAGGAGAAAATATGGATACATTTTTTATACATATACAATATATTAGGTTGATTGGCCACATGTTATTGCTATAATTTATTGTTTGAGTACCAAATTATAAATAAGTAAAGTTTGTGACTAAGTTATTAAGAGAAAGAATAGTATTTTAGTTACTCAAATATTACAAATCAGGGTCATATGAGGAAAAAAAATACTTAAATTTATTCATTGAAATCTTTCACTTTTTTGATTTAAATTTATTCATATTATTATTTATTAATTTTTTTAAAAACTATATTTAAAAACTATATATTTTCATTTATTATTTATTTATATTTTTTTTATTTACTTACTAAGATATTGAAAAAAAATTTCAATTAATTATTATAAATGGTGAATGATGGAAAAAACATGGCACGGAAGTAGTAGTAAACCTTGCTGTAAATTCAACGGTTGGGATACGAAAAGAGTTGGTCATTCGTAGTTGCTGGCCGAACCGCCTCAAGTATTGGACTCGCGCCCTCTCCGTAACATAACGGCGTCAGTGTTCACCGCCCAAAAGAATGGAAGGGGAACTCGTCAACACGTGTCGAAAAATTGGTGGATTTTAAGTTCTAGAAAGTCATACAAGAACGAGAGGTAAAGTCTAGGGTTGTCGCAGGGAATCCTGGGACCCGAAAGCGTATGGCCAAGACTACTACCTACCCGCATTGGGACCGCCAGCTATAAATGGAACCTCTCCCTGATGGTAGAAGCCTCCCTCGCTGAGCCTCGTTAGAATTCGCTGTTCGGTCTGCTGTTCACGCCTGAATTTCTTCGCTCTTTCGGGAGTCGGGTACGCCTTGTCTTCTCTGCCCATCTGCGCAATTGTGATCCTTAATCGTATTGCCGTTTCAATTCCGGTTTTAATCTGTCATATTGGTTGCTTCGAATTCTGTAGTGCTTGTTTCTAAGATTATTTCGTGATATACAATCGGTGTCGTGAAGGTAATGGAATCGCCGTCGTGGAACGGGTGAAATGTGGGCATATTGGTCCGTAATGTGTAGTTAATTTTGGAGACATCTCTTGTTTGTGTATACATTTTGTGATTGTTGTGGTTGGGATTATTCTCCAAGTTCTCGGCTGCTGACGTATGGGTTAACTTTCAATAATGGGAGTGAATGAAGTGGAGATTCTAGTGGTAGAAAGATCGGTTCGGTGGTGTTATTATAAGCTTGTTTTTCAATTGAGCAGGATCTGACTCTTCGATGGTGTTGGACTTGGGAATAATGATAGCTAGCTTGGTTAGCCTTTGTATCAGTAGTGTGCTTTTTTCTCCTTAGAGCTCCAATTGGGCCGTATTGGGGACTGATAGGGTGGCGCTTTGGATTGAGTTCTTTCTGGATTGGAATGCCATCAGTTGTATTTTCTTCTGGGAGAAAAAATCTTGATAGTCTATGAGAGGTTTTTTTTTCTAAGTTGCATTCTCATGTTTGCATTGTACTATTACATAGGTCCACCCAGGTTTATCTACTAAGTTAATTAAGTCTCTGGAGAGCATCATTCTGCTATGCAAGTAGTTTTTTGTGAATTCTAGACAAATTCTTGTGTGCCATTGTTCTTATGGTTGGTTTATGTGGATAGGTTAATTTGATCAGCAACATATTAAGGTGTGGCCGATGGCTGAGGTATTAATACTTTTTGTTTGATACTTTCATTTATTTTTATTTCATGTTTACTCTTTTAACCTTTTTTCCATTGTTGGCCAACTCTGACATGGTTTCAGGAGGGTTGCAAGGTCCTGTTAAATGTGTATGACTTGAGCCAAGGTTTAGCTCGGCAGCTTTCTCAAACCTTCCTAGGGAAGGTCATTGAGGGGATATGGTGAGTTTTTACTGGAAATAGAGGCTGCAATATCTGGTGTCAACAAGTTTCTGATTAACTGTGGAAGCCATGGAATGTTTTGTAAAGATCTTTCAGAAAAACACGTGGTTGAATTTAGTTTATCAGATAGGCCAATTGATTGAGTAAACTTCTAAGTTGCATTAGCACGAAAATGTCAAGAATACCTGAAGCTGCTTTAGATTGTGAATCCTGTCCGTATTAGGAGTGGACATAAGCAAAGGAATTGCGTCTTATGGTTAATTTAACTTTCTAGATTTTGAACTGTATCAAAATTAAAAAAAGCATGTTGTATTGATGACCATCAATTTCTTGTTAGTGGCAATTATAGTCTGGGGGAACACCATGCATTTAAACTTGTTGCTTTGTATTATGGCCTTCATTTTGTCACTTAATGCACTTGGAGGCTGCAGGGGCATGGGCCTAAACATATTTATGCTCGTATGCGATCCTGTTATTATGTCTATTTGGAGGTTTTGTTTTCTTTTGCTTTCTCTTAGATGGTATCCTTGAATGGTGGGTAAAAGATCTCTAACGTTCAGCCTATCAAGTACTCGGTTTTCTTGGCCATATTATCTGACTATGGACAACTATGTAGTGGGACAGAACTTCATTGTATGATTTGTTCACAGGTTTCGATTGTTGTCCTTGTACCTCTTTACTTTTTGTGTCACTTTGCCTTTATGAAGCAATGAGTTTACAGTGGTTTTGGCATGAACCTAGGCAATAGTGTATAAAAATGCTATTGTGGTTTACTTTCCAAATTCGTATTTGCATGATAGGCACACAGGAGTTGTTGTTTATGGGACAGAATACTTCTTTGGGGGTGGCATTCAGCAGTTATCCGCTGGAACAACACCATACGGGAAACCACTCAAGGTTGTGGATTTGGGTGTCACACATGTGCCCAAGGATGTCTTTGAACTTTATTTGCAGGAAATAAGTCCAAGATACACAGCTGAAACTTACAGTTTACTAACTCACAATTGCAACAACTTCAGTAATGAGGTTGCACAATTTTTAGTGGGTGCAAATATTCCTGAGTACATTCTGCAGCTTCCCAATGAGGTTATGAGCAGCCCAATGGGTGCTGTCATACGTAAGCTCTCTCCCTTGAACTCTGCTTTGGTTTTGAAATTCTCTTGAAGTTTTAGAGACTTGATGTTTCTTTAAACAATCAAGGTTTTGAACGTCCATGAGAACAGTTGGACAAGAACATGCAATTTTGCTTAGTAGGAAAATTTTCCTTCTCTACATGATTGTTGTGGTAGTGAATGTTCTGTGTAATGCTCTGTGTTATTTTTTTCTTTTTCTTTTTGGTTGCCACTTAATTAAGCAACGTAGGAGAAAAAGCATGTATATGCCTACAACTTTGTAGGAAGATCCGCGGAGAGTGCAAAAAATTTAAGAATTTTGACTGGACCTGGTTCAGTCTCAACGGTTCTTTTTTCTCCTGCTACAGTGCCTATGATTCAGAACCTAGAGACAACTCTAAAGGCTGGTGCTGTTCCTCAAGTTCCTCAATTTAGACCGCCTATGGTTTCCCAGCCTGCACAATCATCAAATGTTGGTGCAAACAATCAAGCATCTGGCAAGGTAGAAGGCAAGAAAGTAGAAGAGAAGTCCGAAGGGCCAAATGTACCTGAAAAGGTGGTTCCACCAGCTGTCAAACCGGCAGAAGTTCTACAGAGGTCACTGAATGGTGCAGTTCCAGAGGACCCTCTTGGAGATGCCAGGGGCAAGGTGCAGGAGGAGATAACTCGAGAATTTGCAGCAATCATGGCAAGCGGAACTCTGCGTGCAAGTGAGGCTGCAGCTCTAGCCACTAGGAAAGTGATGCAGAAATATGGCCACCTAGGCGTTTCTGTGCAACAAAGTTAAGCTCAAGGAGAATGTAAGCTCTTATGTAACAACAATGACCTTGAAATTTTCTTCCCCTGATTCCCAATTGGTACCGTGTGGATGATTAAACCTTAGATTGCCAAATTATCCAACATTAGACACTGCAAAACCATGCCAATCTAATTAGTAGTTCAGGATTCGATAATGTGTGTAGCAAAGTTCAAGCTACTGGTTATTACGAGATCAGCATACATGGCTGTGCAAAACCAGTACAGCAAATTACGTGTACTTTTTAAAGATGTATCGTAATGACTAATTCCTTTTGCAGGAAAATTAAAAAAGAAGAATTATACGTGCACTTTTTTAAGATGTATCGTAATGACGAATTCATTTTGCAGGAAAAGTAAAAAGAAAAATTATACACCTGTTACATTTTCAGAAATGGTAATTGCCTAAGGTTTAACTAACTCGTTCAAAAATGGTGTAAAGATGTGGAAGAAGGAATTCGTGGCAGCCTGCTAGGAAGATGGCACGGCATTTTGCTCGGGTAAGGAGGCAGTATTTCGAGTAGCGGAGCCTTCAATTTCTGGAGCTGCTTCCATTGATCTGTTAAATACTTCGGGTGGAATGTTGATACCTGCAAATCCTATCATGACAGCAACAGCCCCAAGGTAATCTGAAATTGGAGGAGACCTGCCTATAAGCGTATCCACAACTGCTGCTAGAGGCACTTGAATCGTAAGACCTGCTGTTGCAACTGTAGTTGTTGTAAGAAGAACAGCTTTTGCCCACAGATAGTCGCTCAACACGTTGTCCAGCAATCCTGTGTACGATAAAGCAAAGCTAATGAATATCAGAGACAGAGACATGACTTGGTTTCCATGCTTGAACAACCGTATACTTGGAATGTTCTGAAGTAGCATTTCTACCAAGAGAGAACAATACAAGTTGATCAAAGGTGGACATCAAGGCACAACTTTGTGAATTCAAACAGCATTCTATTATGGAACTTTAATCAGAACCTAGTATTCGAATGAAAGGAAATGATGAAAGAGAAAAAGGGAAAGCATCTTGTACTTCTGTTCATTACTTCTGGAAAAAAGACTATATACTTCCATACTTGCACCGAGGGAGAACAATACAACTTGATAAAATGATTACAAATAGGAAACAACATTCTATAATGGAGCATAACCAGAGTGGGGTGCTAACTTTGTTCCCGGTATCAGGATGGAAATGCAGGGAAGGAAAATAATAATAATAATAATAATAATAATAATAATAATAAAGAGAGAGGGAAAACATCATGTACTTATGCTAATTACATTATGGTCAAGCAGCATGGCCTTGTCAGTGGAGTCTAACGTCAGTGAGCAATGTGGCAGTTCGCAATAGCACTGACAAGCAAACAGATGACAAACTCAAACCAATAACAACTGAGAAAATATTCAATATGGAACTTAAGGAAGAGGGTGGTGGTAAATGTTACATGATAAAAGAGGAAAAACAAATGAACGGAAGCAAAATGACAGGGTAATATCTGATTAATATATAGCGAGCTAGCATCTCACAAAAATGGATGCATTTTATAGCCCTTCAGATTTAGCAAACAAGATCCAATTCAAGACAAATATGGGTATAGTGCTGTCTATGGATTTTCAATGAAGGTAATTATTGAAGCAATGACCTATTTCATAGTTTAGATAGTCGACTGCAACATGACGCACATCACCACTATCAAACACCCATTAGGATTGAATCACCCAGGTCATGATGTATAATGTCCAAATCAGCCAACAAAGCAAAGGTTATCGAGCAACAAGTTACAAAAGAACTGAGTCCATCAATCATTCACAACAATGTTCATAAAGTACATAGTTCATGTTATATGCACTGACCAAGAATGCAAGAAACCACATAGAATGATCTAAAATTTAAAATGAGTTACAATTAATATTGTTTTGTGTCCATTTAGTAGTACTCCAAGTAGTGGTCCAGTTTGAGCTACTGAGCAATAGCTGCTTGAATGTTCTTATGTGTCAGTTTGTTTTGCAGTATTGGGCTAAAAAACTAACAGAATAAACATCTTAGGACCATATAAACAAAATAAATTCTGCTAAAAATAAAAAATATTAATCCAGGAGCCAGGAGCTCAACACAAGTTTGATGAGAAGACGAACCTTTTCCAGCAATGAGGCCAAACTGCTTCCAGGTTAGAGTAGTGAAAGGCTCTAGCTTGGTGAAATGGAGTAGAAGCGCAACTGGAAGGAAAATTAACAGGTTGAAGAACCCCAAATATCCAAGGAATTGAGCCATGCTCACAGGATTGCTCTTGCCATCATCATCATCATCACCAGGTAACTTCTTTCGAATGAGTGTGATATAAACTGCATATAAAGCAGCTGAGAGAAGGGCAAGAATATCTCCTACATGAGCTTTTGAAGAAACTGCAGTAACCTCTGCCCTTCTCACATTAGCTTTGGAGTCACCCAAGCTGACGATAATAGTACCTGCCATGCAAAGGGAAACACTTGCAAGCTTTACCCAAGTGAACTTCTCACCAAGGACTGCTACAGATACCAAAAAAGTGAAAAGGCTGGATGTGCTGCTTAAGATGGTATTGGACTGGGAAAAAGAACAAGGAGAAGTAACAGGTCAGAAAAGGCAATTGAATACACAGGAGAAAAGCACAAGCAAGGAATTCACAAAACCACAGTGATGAAGGAAATCACAAAAGGAAAACATCTTACCGTAACTGAAGTGTACTTCAGTGATAAATTAAAAGTCAGCTGTGCCATAAACCAAAAGGGGCATATCAATAGGCTGACCTTAGCCACTCTAGCACGCATCCATCGGCCTTTGGCATCCAAGCCTTCCACCCGTGCATTCACTATACCTTGATCTACCAACATCCTAAGAGGTTCATGAGCACCAATCTCTAATCCCACATCAATATCACTGCTCTGCTGGCCAGCTTCTCTCTCTTCTGGAATCAGTGAGGGATTTTCCCCCTCCACCGTTGTGCCTAAACTAGTTTCTTGTAGAAGAATAACCTCCTCTGATTCTCCCAACTCTCGTAAATGACTAGGTTTTTTCTTCAGCCAGAACAATAAACCTCCATAATTGTCTTCCAAGTAGCGCCCAATTTCAACAAGCGGGATATAGATCACGAATAAAGAATTGCACATGTATGTGATGAGAAATGGGGAAACACCAGCATCCACAACAGATTGGACGACAAAACTAGCAGCTATCCAAATGGCTGCGACAGAGAATATGTATACCAAACCTAAAACCCATTTCCAAACTTTACTCTTCCCACCTACTGAAGCCATCTCGAGTCCCAATTTCGCTCGAGCTTTCTTCAAACTAACATCGATTTCGTTCCCGCATTGAATGGGCGATTGGTTGAGAATTATCGTATGCCAATACCCGAATTACTTCACAAAAAGAAAAGAGTAGCCAAGACAACTGGAAGAGAGATCGAAAAGAGAATTTCATGCCATCAGCTGAAACTCAAGTAGATTTTCTGCATAAGTACCTGCATCTGAAATCGAGCTTAAACTGAATCAAGCAGCGAAGTGGTAACTTCTCTTTCTTGTTCCAGTGTTTAAATAAGGGTCTGTTCGATCAAGCGACGGAGCCACAGAGAGCCGGAGGCTGAGAGACGAAGCTTCTGTCGTTGCAAAGGCGACATCTCACTACGCTTTTATGAGTACATGACCCCCGTAAGGTTTGGCTGAATTTACACTTTCATACCTACACTCCCGTTCACATTATCTGCCTCAAATTCTTTGACTGACTTTAAAAGTTTTCGAATTGAACAGATAAGACCCTAGATTTCCAATCTGAATACTTGGGGCATTATCTATTATAACTTACTTCTAATAGATGAGGTTGTTTTTACCATTTTTCTACAATACAAAACACTATAGATGAACAATGTTGGCTTTTTTTTTTTGCCTAGATAATGGTTTGACCCCCCTTATAGCCTTTGTATATTTCCTTTCTTTTGTTTTTGTCCTAAATTGTTTCATTTGACAATTGGGCTTTGAGGAACAATATGAGGGCAATAGTGGAGTTGACAGATATACAAGTTTGGGAACTACAACTTTTAAACAGAAAACTACAAGGACATTTTCCAAATGTTGGTTGTTCTACATTTTTTTCCTGATTCATTTCACCCCCTAAGCTATCAATCTTCTTTCATCTCAGTCCCCTAAATTCTACTTATCTGCCATTTTGATCCTTTTTCTTTTTCTGTTTCCTTTTATTTTTCTTGCCTTTATTAAGTTAATGTTAAATCCTTATATGTATTAGTCATGAAATTTCACTTTACCTTTTGTGTCAATACTTAAATATTACTTTTTTGTGAGAATGTTATTTTTATGTTCTAAGAAAAAACTTTGATTGCTATGATTTGCTTTATTTTGGCATGACTTGAACTGTCTCCAAATTTGCTTTGACATTTCTATTTAAACCCTTCAAAATTCGTACAATTTTTTTAAATGTTTTTTTGTATGTGTCAATGGTTAAATACTTATTTTAGTTGCTAAAATTTCACTATTTATCCTAGTAATCTTAGAGTTTTATTATATAGAGATTATACCCTAATTTTAAATCAACTTCAAATGCTTTTTTTTATTTTCATGAATTTTTTTTGCATCAATGGTTAAACTCATTTTTATTTGCTAAAACTCTAATATTTCCCCTTTTCATCCATAGACTTTATTATTTAATGATTATTTTACTATATCTATATTCAATGCTGTTATGGATTGAACAGCCGGACAAATAAACCTTGTTATTTCTAATACATTGTCTTCAACCATTATTTGATCCTCTCTTTTCACAATCTCCCTTGCCATCGCCATGAACCATTCTACCACTTGTTCTCCCTTAGATACCTATAGTGCATGGTTCCATTATTTGTAACTTGATGGTGCCTATTCTCCACCTACCAAACTTTCTTTTCTTACCCAGTTCCTTTTCACCCTTCAAGGATTAAAGTTGATGGGTCAATCTACAAGGTTTGAGAAAGTTAAAAGTCGAGTTGATAAATACTAGCTGTTTGATTGTTAAGTGGTTTAACGGTGTTAAGTTTTTAAAAGGTAAGTGTAGGCATTTCATAAAGGGGTGAAAATGTAGGTTCAGATAATTCTTTGGAAGGCGATATGATTTTTCCTTTTGTTTTTTCTTTGTGGAGAACTCTATAATAGATCTTTTTTCTTTTCAAAGTAAGAGTTCTTTTATTTTAGTTTCTTAAGACAAAAAGGGCAAATTTGTCAATAATATTTATACTTGAGTTAAAAGTGGTAAATGCGATTCCTCTTTTTTAGAAAATAAATCATGAACATTTTGTTTAGGAGAAAATTTGCAATGAATGTTTGAGATTGGCAGAAAATTAGTCATTAATATTGTTCATTCCAATTTTTTCGGGCAAGAACGAGCCTCAAGTTTTGAGAAGGTGCGCAAAGCTACTGTGAAGTACTCAAATGCCTAGGTGAGAAAGAGTTTGTATTTATGAGTAATAAGTGTTGCAGATTCTCTTTTATTGAACGTCAAATGGGGAATTTATAAGCTTTGTCTTTTACTGAACTTCTCAAATTAAAAGGAGGTAGCTATGGCCCACATGTAAACAACCAGGTTGTCATTTCTTGATCTCTTCATGGGACACCTATAGAGAGTCTAGTTAGCATAGGTGTGTCAGTGTATAAACACATGATTTGCTCAACTTGTCCCAAGCTCACCGGTGGGCAACTCAAGCAATGACCTATTAAATGTGATTAATAAAGAGAATATTCCAGTTATTGCTAAATAATCCTTCAATAGTCTTTGCAAAATGCTAATAGATATGTCATCAATGTAAATGCTATAACCCAATTATCCAGCACTAAATAATTTTTTATGACAAATCAATCAAGTTTCTTAACTAGAATTTTTAAGCTAAAGCTTAAATTCTAGATAATGTCGGCATGCCAGTACAATGGGTGGTTTCGGAGGGTCATAATTTGGTAATGAAAGAGATGGGTTTTCAACTTTCGAGTTTTTGATGATTATGAACTCGTTAGGGGTAGATAGGATTAAAAGCTTGCACCAAGTATATATGGTGTTTGGTAAGGGGGATTGCTTGGGTTGCCAAAGTTGATTTTGGTGTAGCCTACTTATAAAAACTCCTGCCTGAACCATGATAGCTCATTTTCAACATGTACTGATGTGGTGGGGTCATTACAGGATTTGTTGCAAAATTAGGTTTGGGTTTCAAAGGTTTTGTTGTTGTTGTAGATATCCTATCCACTGTTGCCAAGGGGAACTTGGCCCTTTGCGGTGAATTAAACATAAACATTTGTATCATTTTTTAAAAAAAAATTAGTTTTTTCTCTATAAATAAGGTTTTGTTTGACACACCTACATTTCATGATAGCTCATTTTCAACATGTACTGATGTGGTGGGGTCATTACAGGATTTGTTGCAAAATTAGGTTTGGGTTTCAAAGGTTTTGTTGTTGTTGTTGTAGATATCCTATCCACTGTTGCCAAGGGGAACTTGGCCCTTTGCGGTGAATTAAACATAAACATTTGTATCATTTTTTTAAAAAAAATTAGTTTTTTCTCTATAAATAAGGTTTTGTTTGACACACCTACATTTATGTGACAATTTTCAGGGTAAGTCAAACCTACACCCTACTCCCTATGTTTATATATATCAATACTACCCTTTATAGCATAAAAATAATTGTGAATATATTAAATCTTATATTTTCCCTTAAATTGGAGATATTTACAAATCAAATATCAGATACGCAAAGTCAATGTACAAAAAAAGTGAGAGATATGTACAAATAATATGTAATATATGTATAAATGACATCACAGATATGTTACAGGTTC
Source organism: Aquilaria sinensis (assembly GCA_005392925.1). Lineage (NCBI taxonomy): Eukaryota > Viridiplantae > Streptophyta > Magnoliopsida > Malvales > Thymelaeaceae > Aquilaria > Aquilaria sinensis. Next base: position 185,141 of record SMDT01000860.1, on the reverse strand, counting down.
AACATCCCATAAAAAAACACGTGTGAATGTGTCAAATCTTGCTTTTTGCCAAAATTTGATATATGTATAAACAAACATCAGATATATATATGAAACTCTATATATAAAACAACTAATAAATATGTACAAAACATGCATCACATATGTACAAATAAAATTCTAGATATATTACAGATATATACAAATTTTATCTACCAGATTCATATTTTTATAAATAAAATGAAAATTAGGATAAAAATTTAATTAATAGTAATATAACAATGATATGTACAAATAAGATATTAGATATGTATAAATATGATGTATAAATAAGGTTAGAGATATATATAAATCAAATAACTGATTTGTATAAATTACATGAGACATATGTACAAGAAACTTTTGTATATAAACATGTGTAGAAAATACAAGTTTATATGTAAAAGGTGAACAAACTTTTATATAAAAATAATATATGTGATATTATTTGTGCAAGTGAGTTTAGTCATTTATACACGAGGTGCATAGAGGCCGTGCGTTGTGGTGATTTATATGATCATTGCATAAATTCGTGGAAAGACGTAGAGACTTGAAATAATAAAAAAATATGCTTTCAAGTTTCAGCCATTGTAATTTTAGAGTAAAATAATGTTCACACCTTATTAGATGGGGGCTGGAAAAAAAAATGTTACTAGTAGAAACATAAGAGAAACAAATCATAGTTAGCAATATTTTGCTTTAGAAGACAATAAAAAAATAACAAAAAAAATTAGAGACCAAGAGGACAAATGAAAAAGTTTGGTGGCCCGCACATTATAATGGATATTTTTTTTATAATAAATTTTAATAATAACAGTGTGACACAAAATAAGTTACATGCTTTGAAATAATGCATATTTGGTTTGTTAATTAAAAACAATCCAATAAAAATTTTCAACTCCTGTTAAACAAAAATCTAATTTTTAATATCGATGAAAATTTTATTTAGAAAAACTTACTCTTAAATTTAACAATTATGGACCAAATTGCTTTATTAAACTATAGAGCTTGAAATAATTAATTGATGCAACAAATCTTAATAATCAATAATGAAAGAATAATGATAGAAATAATTATTAAAGCTTCATTTTAGAAAACAACAAAAAATAAAATGAATAAAAAAAAGCTAGGATCAAGACAAAAAAAAAATGAAAAAGCTTTAGGTATTAAAGATTTAACAATTGACTTAATAAAGATAAAACTAAAAAATAAACAAATTATGGTCGCCAGTATCTTACTTTAGAAGATAGTATATAGAAAATAGCAAAAAGAAAAACTTGGGGGCCAAGAGGACAAATAGAAGATTTAATTAAATAGTTATAAAATTCAGAAACTAAAATATAATACAGACATAACTTAGGTCCAAAAAATAAAAAATAATAAAGTTAGGGAATGAAATCACATTTAAAAAAATGTGAAATAGAAGAAAATCGGGAAAATTGCAATCTACGCCATCATAAAGCATGCATCTTACGAAATGAGATAATACTAAAAAAAGAGCAAGTCGTATCCTTAAAAAAACCAAAAAAAAATAGTCGAAAGCACAAAAAAGGAAAACCTGTTAAACCATGGCCTAAAACCAATCAGACTCAATAAGCCCAAAATCAATTTACCGTTTATCCAACAGTACCAATGTTAATATTTAGAAGTATAATGTAATATGTGATTAAATGTTTGTCGAAACATTAGCGGCTCAAACAGTCAAACGTAAAGGGGGTAAAAAACAAAGGGGCTCCAAGGGGTTTCCACCACTGGTCTGGGTTTACTTTGTTGAACGGGTCGAGCGCAGCTAAGACAGGTCGTAAAAACAGGTCCGCCTCCTCCAATCCTCTCTACAGCGACAGCGATTAGACGATCTGATGGCTAGGCGTTGGTAGTGATGGCTCAGGTGACCTGTAGGCGGGCGGAAAGTAAGACAAAGACATCAGACGGTGGCGCGATCAAACTCGGATCTTGGTGGGTTAGAATGTCAGGAACTCCTACGAACGATGGTTGGTGCCTGGGAATGCCTCGGAAGGATGGCGGTGGTGAGGTGGGACGGCAACGGCCGGCTGAACTCACTGGCAAAGAAGGGAGCGAAGAGTCCGAGGAAAGCCGTGGGACATGGAGAAATTATGCAATTTGAACGACGACAAAACGGTAATTTTGGGAGTGTAGACATATCATAAGGCGTATTTTTAACTGATGCCAATTTTCATTCGATTTAATTGATTCCATCCACTGAGTGACCAAAAGAAAACCGTTTTAATGAGTTTAGGATAAAAAACAATGTTAATTAATTGAAGATTAAAAGGAAACAATGATCTGAAGTACCTGCAAAGCTTACCCAACTGCATTATCCGACAAAAATTCAATAAAATATAATCCAAATTATCTTTAGAAAGTAGAGGTCTCTTCCACATGCAGGATAGTTGCCCATGTTGGGTATATTGTAAATTTTATATTTGTCTATTATCAGTGACGGATTTAGGAATTTTATAAAGGGGATTCGTGTGTATATTAAACGATAATATTATAAAATAAAGTTTATAAATTTTCATACATGACATAATGATTGTAAAAATAAATAGAAGAAGATCTAGAAATGTTTTGATTTAGGATTTATTTTTTTATTATTGGTTGACTTGCTTCAATGAAATATAGAGATGGTGAATAAAATGTTCATGTTGTATAAAATGTATAAAACAAAGATTTCCTTTTATCCCGTAAACTTTGACATTCCTTCTCACTTAGCTCATTTAACTATATCAAGTATCTAATTAGCTTCTTTATTTTTTCATATATTTAAAAAGAAAAGAGAGTAGTAAAAAAAGTTTAAATCCTACGTAGAAAAATATGTGAAAGTTTATGGACCAATATATGACTTCTATCATTACAATTATCAATAAAAAGAAGAGACTAACCTATTCCTTTATTTTTACTAAGGTAAATGAAGCATTTTTTTTGTTCCATTATATCTTATAGAAATTATGGGGGGTCTATTAAAAAATTAAAGAGGATCTAATTACTAAATTACCTATCACTTATTGACAATTTCATAGAAAAATGGGGGTCCATAGACCCTCATATTATATATGTAGGTATGCCACTTTCTAACATTTAACTATTTTTATCAGAGCTTCAGGAAAAATAGTATCTAATAATAGCTCTTACATAGTGAAAACTATTTCCTAATTCATAAATTATCTGAAAAATAGTATATAATAATAGCTCTTACATAGTGAAAACTATTTCCTAATTCATAAATTATCTAAAGCATTAATACTAATCACAAATATTATTATCTAGTAGACAAACATGTTGACCTCGGGTAGTGCTACAATCTGTTCTACGTACAACCATGTATTTAATTAATTGCTATCCAACCATAATTTGAGCAACTGTACAGTCACGATTAAGTTAATTCTTCAAACAAGCCTTACTTCAATTTGTGTTTTGGACACGAGTTAGCTTCAAAAACTCTCAATTTGGCAACCTTTTAACTTGGAGTTAAGCTTTGGGCAAAAGGTAATGTGGCGTCCCACAGCCGTACGTAGACCTTGAAATCTTCCATTACGCACGTGTCCTAGTCTAGAACTAGAAGGCTTGCTCTTGACGTATAGCGTACCTGTCAGGCTTCACCTATTTCCAGATCAAGTGCAAAGAATTTGAACTTTCACATACATTAGTATCAGACGATAGATTACTTCTACAACAAGGAAGTAGCTGGATCATGATGTTGTTGCACGTGCCTCGAAGTCGAGACCCATTCCATTGCTTCAGCCACGGCCCTTCGGCGCTCCTGCTGGGCTTCATCTCTCCTCGCATTTGCATCAGATGCTGCAGATGAAGTCCCAAGAGCTGCGCCTGAAACCGCTGCTGTGCCTGGGTCTGAGTCTGGACCCAGGAAGGTTAGGGCCGCAACCACGTCACTGATCATGGGCCTAGCCGCTGCTTCTTCGTGCAGGCACATGGCTGCAACTGCAACTGCTTGGTTCAGGCCTACTGTGGGAAAATCACCTTTGAGGAGTGGATCTGCCAACTCCCGAAGTCGGGTTGTATCCTTGCATATTGGTTTTGCCTGCAGCAAAAAAGTTCAACATTCATACAATAACCATTTCATGGAAGAAACTGAACTTCGTCTCAAAGTTATCAGCTCTTTCAAGTAGAACACACTCGAGACTCTTTCTGCAAAAGTTTCTAAAGCTATAAGCCTCTTTCTTATATTTTTTTCCCTCGTCATGTGTGTGTATGTGCTTTAGTGAAGGCACAATTGTGGTCTTACCCATTCGACGAGATGTTGTTCATGAGGCGGTCTCCTTGAATCAATGACTCGCCTTCCTGTGATCAACTCCAACAAGACAACTCCAAAACTATAAACATCCGACTTTATAGTAAGCAGACCAGTTCTTTGGTATTCTGGGGCACAATAACCATATGTCCCCATCACCCTTGACGCTACATGTTGATTTTCGTCGAGAGGTCCAAGCTTGGCAAGTCCAAAATCTGACAATTTCGCATCAAACGCTCGATTTAGCAGGATATTGGATGGTTTCAGATCTCGGTAAATGACTGGTGGATTTGCCTTCGAATGCAAGTATTCTAAACCCTTAGCGGCTCCCAGAGCTATTTTCATTCTCGTCGACCATTTCAATGGCTTCTGTTGGGGCGTCAGATCTGGAAATTAAACACACTACGTTTACAATACAGATCAACGAAATTGGAAATGCTACACCCTGGAACGGAAAGTGAAAAACTTGATCACCAAGAAATTGCACTCAAATGCAACTCATCAAGTAAACTCGCGTAAGTTTCGTCTTAAATGTTAATTTGACTAATGGAAGAAGCAAAATACCAAGCAAATGATCTTCAAGAGATCCCAATGGCATGTATTCGTAAACCAGCAGTCTCTGATCTCCATCGGCGCAGTAGCCTATAAGATTTACAAGGTTTTCATGGTGTAGAAGGCTGAGCATCAGCACCTCAACTAGAAATTCTCTGTTTCCTTGCAACCCATTTCGGTTTAATTGCTTCACAGCCACAACCTGAGTGGGAATCGGCAGAAAGTTGAGCTCCAAAGTTCTTAATTTTCTCTGTAGAAACAAAAAGAAAGAAGAAATATGACCCTAGATATCATATCACCTGTCCCGTTTTCTCGAACTTTCCTCTGTAAACCCTACCGAATCCGCCTTCTCCAATCAAACATTCTCGTCGGAAATTCCTGGTCGCGGCGGCCAGTTCCCGGAAAGTGAAAGTTTGTGCTGCTATGTTGCTCTTGCTGTCCTTTGCTTTCGCCGCCGGCGTTTCAACGCTCTGACCGGGCTTTGGCTTATTATCTGAAGGACCAGAAACAGGAAACAATTAGCGGCAATTTTTCTTCCACGGCGATTCTATTTAAATTTATCACAAAAATTCCGAGAAAATGGAATGCACCAGGCCGCTGCTGGTGGCTTGCCGAAGGCTCCGGCAGAGGAGAAGCCGTGCCACTGTGCAAAGGCGACGCCTTTTTCCTTGAATTCCCATGACCTCGAGACCTTTTGGGGCCCTTCTTCTCCGACGTCGAAAAACACGAAAAGCAACTCATTTCCCCCGCAGAAAAGAACAAGGAAATTGCTTTTCGGATCGCCTAACTGAAGACAATTGATAAACCAGATCCCAATCTCAGAACCGCGCTTAAGAACCTCACATTGGCCTTTACGATCTCATATATACAGGTTTTCAAATTTCACCCCAACTAATTACGCGTAACATAACAAGCAACAACAAAATTGAATTGGTTCTACCAATGTCGAATCAGAACCAACCAACACGTTGCCGTGCGGCAATGCAACAGCATGGCCAGAGAAGAAACGTCGAGAAAAAACCCAGAAACAGAGAAGAACATCATAAGAATTTTTTACCGTTAAACGAACACCAGAATTCTGGTTCCTGCAAAATGGAAATGAAACAAACAAAAGTCAAAAGGTTGGCAAGGTTCTGAAGCGCGTTTCGAGTGCGCTAGGAAAAAGAAAAAGAAAAAGAAAGAAAAACAATTATGAGATTAACGATAAATTTAGATAACAGAGAAAACTTTTCACGTAATATTTCCTTTAAAAAAGGATATTTCCAATCATATTTGGTATCCAGACTAAATAACATAGATATTTTCAATACAATACTTTATCAAATTTATAACATGTAAACTTTTAAGAAGTCACTAGTAGTATAATATACATCCACATTTATAACAGCTAAAAATATATAGCCCGAAATCTTTCAAGAAAATTAATTATATATGATTCTTTCGGGACCGAATACCTACACCAACCAAAAAAGGAAAAGAAAATACCAACGATATTGCATAGTAGAAGTAAAAGAGCGAAAAACAAGGAAGCCCAAGTTCAGTATTGTAACATCACAATCAAAATATTAAATACTAGGGTACACTATAACTTGTAAATTTTAGGTATATTGAATGGAATATCGTGTCATATATAGCTACCGTTTTTATAAAAAAAAATTGTATTTTAAGATCAACTACATTAAATAATTTTTTTCACCTTTTTATATGTGTTCTAATTTCTTATCATAATTTCATAAATATAAATAAAATAAATATGAAAGAAAATATTTTTATAAAAAATACATAAAAAATAAAACATATAGAAAAAATAAATATTATTTAGCAAAAAAATTAATTTATTAATACATGAGAGAAAAAAAGAAATAATACTATAATAATAGCAATACATTTTCTAATACTGCATTGAGTTTTTAGGTTGCTTAAATTATGATGTTTCTATTCTAGCTTATTTTGCAAAAACAACATACGCATCTCATCTCATGGAACTTTGATTTTGAGTCAAGAAATCCTGTAAACAAGACTGATATTCAGTTAGAGTAACATGCATCAGAAATTCAATTGGGGAATATTGATTAGTACCGTGTTGTGTCTAAAAATTAATGACGATTGTCACCAAATAGATCATTAAAAAAGCTTGGAGTAGATGGTGATAAAGATGGTGATAATGAACCTTGAGTCAAAGATGATGACATTTGTGTTAAAATTAATATTTATATATGGTACTTTGATGTTAAAATATATGAATTAATTATAGTCTATTATTTTACATATTTATATTTGGTTTTTTGATATAAAAAATGACAAAAAAAAGCTAATACATGCGGTGCAAAAAAGCCGGATGCCACAATATGTATCATGTGAAATTTCACATTATGCCACGGTATTCAGAGAAATATACGTAAAAGATGAGCAATATGTGAAATATCGCGATATAACATGGTATTTCATGTAAAAAAATGATAAAATGTTAAAACATTTATACCGTGTACCAAATACCGCTTATCTGTCAAATTGAAGACACTAAGCACAACACATCCTTAAGCTCCATAGAAAAGTACTCGTTTCATCTCAAATTTCCGAACTCACTACTCAATCTCAATTTTTTTGTCCACTTAAAAAAGCTCATCACAATAATGCAGTATTTATTGGTCAAAATAAGTATTCTACCAATCTTTGCTATATTTAATATCTCCATATTTTTATGAATCAACTTGTTCAATATACACCATGTTTGGAAATAACTTTTATAATTAGCATTAAAATTTTTTATAATTTATTGAACGATGAAAATAAAATTGTTAAAGCTAAAAACAAAAGCTATTATTTAATAGTTTTTTTTCAAAAATCTTAACATTAATTGCTATGCTAATATCAAACAAGATCATACTCAATTAAAAAAATAATAATCAAAATCGTAAATTGAATCTTCTCATTAAGGAAGTGAACGATAAATTTCTGATGTCTCCGAATTGAAATGTGAATAAATAATTTGAGCCAAAGGGAGCACTAACTACGAGTGCCAATTCTAATTATATTTTTTTGAAAACTAATAAAAGCATTCCCCTACGCTCTAAGGTCCCAAACAATCCCCACAACACTACCCTGCTCCGCTTTTCCGTACAAAAAAGTGTGCCCACCTATAACAAAGATCACTTGTCGTTTACGGTTTGACTTTGCTCAACTTTGCGAAGACAATACATCAGTAGCGGGTTATAGTACAACAAAAACAGGTCGCGCACCAGAAGCGTTACTTTATAGATACATCGACGTCTATGGAGTCGTCTGTCAAGATGATGCCTTTTGTGTTATCAGCTTTTGGGTGATCACCGCAGTCGAGTTTTATTCTCACATGCAGAGGCATCATGAAGATGACGTCTCTCAGGTCTCTCTTCGAATTCAATAGCAACCGAAAGCATGAATTCCAATCTTCACCTGCACTTCTTCCCCGGTTTATAATATCCACAATCTTTGCGGCGAATTTCTCTCGTTTCTCTTCCACTATATCAGGACCTTTTTTCAGCTTCAAGTACAGTACTGCGTAAATAATGACCTGCATACAAATAAAAGGGAAGAATCAAATGAAAATGACGCATGAATATCCATGAAGCGCTGATTAAGTTTATGCCTCTTCTGTATGTGTCATATCCCTTAAGAAAGTTATTAACAACATGATGCGCTACAATATATAAGCATTCTCCCAGTAAGGTTACTATGGTTTCATTTCTGTCGATCGGGTCTTTAAAGTCGGACTGGACTCTGTCTTTCTATTGTCAGTCCATCAGCCTCAGTTAAATTATCCGACAATTCCCTTATGTGGCACCATTGCGGTATCGACTTCAGGACAGTGCAGTAACTCATAAAATCTCATTATATGACATTTCCCTTCCTCTAAATCCCCATATATAAACACTTCCTCCTCACTTCTTTGCATGCTTAGTTTTAACTTGTGCATTTTAGCCTGATTTTCAAAATTTTTGTCTAATTTTGCCAAATTTTATAGCAATCCAGGTAAAACTCAGTCTATAGATAAAACCTTCAACATTATTTTATGGCAAAAGGGTAATTTTGCCATTAAAGTATAGGCCGGAGAGTAATTTTGTCATTAAAGTACTTTTGGGGCAAATTTGCCACAGACGTTTTTGAAACGGGCATACTTGTCATTAACATTTTGAAATAGGGAGATATTTACCACTATAACACTTAACAGTAGGAATATTCCACTATCACAAAGAATATTCTGTCAGGGTGGGATGGGTTGGATTAGTTGGACAAAAACGCCAGACACGTCAGCTATACAGTTGGTGCATTTGATCAGGTTTGTGGGTTAGACAAGTCAGGAAATGGGTATGTCCCTGATTCTCTCAATGGTGACAGTTTTGGGATGATTCGGAGGTTGGGATTTAATACTGGTGACAGTGGCAACATCCAGGAGGGCATATGAAGCGGAGGGTCATTCGACGGCGACGGATTGTGCACGAGGGACAACAGGGATGAGATCCATCCCCTTTTCCTCCTCGATACAATGTCGCCGTTTGCTGGTGATGCATGGGAATTGCCAATATGCCTACACATCAGTTCTATGTCAACAAAATACTACCATGTTATCGTTCTCCCAACATGTCTTAACATGTCATTAACGGTAGTGGCAAATATACTCATGTCCAAAACAGCAACAGCAAATCTGCTCGAAAAAATACTTTAGTGGCAAAATTACTCTCAGCCCTACACTTTAATGGCAAAATTGCCACTTTTGCCTTATTTTATGTGTAAAATTCTTTTATGTGGTCAAGGGGAGGAACATACCTCACTTGTTCCAGGGCTTGTATTAACAGCGCAGTCCATGTGAATTCTACCATCCTGCTCATTCATCACTGAAGTAGACACGTCATCCTCTACAATTGTTTCTGAATCAGGTGTTGAAAAGGCAAGATTGTCCAATTCATCATACCACTGTTGAGACACACCAACCTTGCAAACCAACCGACTCATTAGTTTATTTTTATGTTCTTTTTGCCATAATAGTTGGATATGCAATCAAAACAACAAGAGAAGGGGAATGGCATGCAGGAACCTTCTCTGATGACCCTAGATCGCCTTCTGTCCCCAAGACTTCAGTAGCAGCCCCCCTGGCTTGGCGCCATATACAGCTTTCATGTAGCGTTTCTGCAAGTTCAGTGTCTTGAGGGATGTCAACGTGTAGCTTTATGTCAATCTTGCCTGTCACAGAACGCAACAAAAGGAATCAAGTCTGACAGGACAGAAAGAAATCACCATCTTCTGACCTGCCAACTTGGATAAAAAATTAGCTGCATCTATTTATATCAAATACATACAGAACGTGTTTATCGAGTACAATTTCTCCCAATCTATTTTACGTCCCAATGGCCATTCCAAGCAGCCACACATTTTGAAGCTGTTCATAGAGCTTCTAGGGGCATGAAAGTATGAGAAGTAAAATCGAAGTTAATATCATAATGAATGATAGTTAGGTAACCATAATCTACAAATGGTTGATCAGGAAATGCTCGCTAAATAGCTTTATAGTGGCCAAATATAACTGTTATGGTCCTGACTTAAATATTGCATTATGGGATGGACCGTAAAGTTCCTCGGCAACTCAGAAACAGAGTTGTGTTGGACAGACTTCCTCCCCTTTCAACCTATCTTGTCGAAGGTTGGTTGTTTAGGGTTCCTTGGGAGAACTGATGATCTCAATGCTTGTTAGAGAGAACCTCCAAACTTAAAGAACAATGATTCCTTTTGTAAAGGCAAGACTTGCCTCTTCAATTGTTATTTCACTCTATATGTTGATAACTCAAAGAACAAATACGGGCTTGGTCATGCAATAGATACACCAAAATTAAACATAGGTTATTTATAGATCCCTCTTGCCATTTCTTACTGGTTTTGGAAGAAATAAATTTGCAAAAGAGAGAACAAGCCATCATACCATACCAAAGCACCACTGGTCACAGGCCTCAAATGATTCTTCTTGGAAAGGCAAAACTTGCCTCTTCAATTGTTATTTCATTCTACGTGTTCACGATAACTTTAAACAACAGATACAGGCGTCATTAGGCAATAGATACCAAAATTAAACAAAGGCTATTCGCAGATCCTTCTTGCCATTTCTTACTGGTTTTGGAAGAAATAAATTTTTAAAAGAGAGAGAAAAGGTCTTCAGCCATCAGCCATTACACCATTGCAGAGTACCACTCGTCAAAGGCTTCAAATCTCTTGGACCACAGGGAAAACAAGTTGTAATGAAATAAGCTTTTAACAGTTTCTGCTGGTGATTTGGTACTAATAGTTCCTCCCTATGGGTTGGTATACCTTTGGCACCTCCTAATATCCCTTTTGCCCTTGGAAAAAGAAAAGGATTCTCACTCTTTTCAAGGTAAAAAGAATACTAAAAAAATTTAATCATCAATGGCAGGCCTATGAAGCAACTGCGCAATAGAAAATGTTGCTTGCAAGAGAACACAAATTAAATGTCCATCACACACCCAATTTACCTGGCAACAAATTGAAGCTCTGGGAATGATCAACTTGTCCAGCTGAAAGTCCAGAAGCACTGTCATCAATCACAATAATAGCAGCAAAAGTATAAATAATTGGTAAAAATTAAAGCGGATATTTTCAGAAATAACACTAGAATTCATGGACTTCAGAGTTTAATTGCACTCTAATAAAGTGTACATAAATAAAAGAAATCATACTCACGCAGCATAAAAATTTTCGAGGGGGTGGATAAACCAATAAGGTAATCCTAGGATTCCAAAATTTGAGAACTGGAAGTTAGAAAAAACTCCAGAGTCCCTACAAAGTCGCAGAACTCCCTGTCCAACTTAAAAATAAATAAATAACAAATGAGTGATGGAAAAACATATTAAAATTCTGAAAAGCATGATAACATGCAGGCTAATGATCCAGTACCCATGTCACACATGACTATTTGATCTTGAAATGCTGTAATGGATGATATAAGACCAGCATAAGGAAGCTGCTTGGATGAACAACTAGGACCAGATAGCTGCTCCAGAAAATCTCGTGGCATCTGCTCCAAGAGAGACACCTTCTCCATGATTAAGTGTCCATAATTCTCAAGAATATTTTGAAAACCTTCAAAGAATTCATGAAAAATATCACTTGATTATTCCACAACAAGAGCACATTATTCCAGTTAAATCCATTCGCTGAAGGTTTATTAGTATAAAGAGAAACTAAAAGCAACCCATTTCTGAAATTACACCCCTGTAATAATATGGCAACATTTAAGAGGGATATATTGAATGAGTATTCTTCAAACCTTTGATAACTTCTTCAATTTGTCCAGATGAAAGATCCATTATCCATGATGTGTCAAAGCTGAAAAGGGGAGAAATGTGATCACCTTCATCAATATAATTTTCAAGCAACTATTCGGAAGCAATTATCAAGATTCACAGCTTTAGTCTGTGCCCTTCCTTTCTTTTGTGTTTGTTTTTCTTTGTGTTTTTTATATTCATTTGGTTCTAATTTTTCTGTTGACTGCTCTATGAAGGACCTCATAAGCACAAAGCGTCATACAATCATTGACTTTACAACCTCTTGTGAACAGATGCACAGGATAAGATTTACTCCTTGGTCCAAGTTTTTTAACAAATGTAAAATAAAGGAAGCAATCTCAATGTTATACATATGCACCCAAGATTCAGAAAATTGGATGTTGTATTCTTTTGTAATTGAGATTTAAAAAAAAAGTTCTAATAATGTTTAGCAATCAATAAACCCATAAGGAACACTGCATAAAATCGTCCACAGTAAGGCCCATTTTCCAAGGCAAACAAAAAAAAACTAGCAAAGACTGAAAAGTGCCATGTTTGTGGACTATGTAACAAATAATGAGCACAGCAGGCCACCCAAGTCAGTGTTTCTCTTTGTGTGTGTGTGTGTTTTGTTGGAAAGGGAAGGGGGCAGAGAGCGGCACAGATCTGTCACCTTTTGCTGATAATTAAGAACTTATTATCCTCATACTTCATCAAATGCCAGGGAAACTTTAACGACACTGGATCAGGATCACGAGCCTTTACATGGACATCATTCCTGACAGCCAACTTCTCCATGATCCAGGACCATAAACCATTACGTTTATTGTTAATACTTGAAATTGGATAAACTGTCTCCAGAACACGTCTCTCCAAATCAGCTCTTCTTATAGCATGGTTCTGAGGTATAATTGACAAGCAAGCTTAGATAACATGCCACAAAACCGCAGAGTAAAACAAGGAAAAAGCGAATATTACACAACTTTAAATCAAGACAAAATAAGTAGAGGACCACACTATATCTTAAGCAACTGATAATCAGAGATTTTACAGTTCATCATCTGTTGCATAAAGACTATAAACGACACAATCACATACCTGAAAGTCACAAGTGCATAATGACTATTAACAACACATCTAAGTACCTGAAAGTCAAGATGTGAACATAAAGACTATTAACGACACAATCACATACCTCTGAATCAATAATATAAAGGCACTCCTCATCAGAATGATAAAATGAAGCAGCAGGACGGAACAACTTGGCAGATTCAAATTCTCCATCCTCAAAACCTGGCAAAGAACCAATCTGCCATAATATCTGTGAGTTGATTCTAATGGTTCAATGATTTCATTTCAAAGTTTGGGTTAACAAAAAGGAACTTGAGGAACTTCTTACAAGATTTCTTTTTTTTTTTTTTAAATTCTTTTCCTGTTAGAGGACTACATTTTCTCACAAGCAAATGGGTGCTAAAATAAAGGCCTTTTATTGTTTCCAAGACAAGCCCATTGACAACTGCATTTTGTCGACATGACAATAAATGAGCCTAAAATCAGATAAAATGGAGAAAGAAGACTGTTCTCAGTACATAGGATTAAGGCTTAGCTCTTCACACACACACAGAGGATGAAAAGCAGAAAAGCTCTGTTGAGCTGACATAACCTGAAAAAACTTGAGAAATTGGAAAGCCAATCTATTAGTGAAACAAAAAAAGGCCTTTGCCTTCACTTCATTTCTCTATTTTTTCAAAGTACAAAATAGAACATATAGACACCCAATACAGGGAGACCCATAGCTTATTCAGTTCCTGAGTGGCAGTTGCCATTGATTGGGTAATTTAAAGGGCACGCGAAAAGATCAGACCTTGGGATTAGGACAATTAATCTGTAATGCAAAATGTCAACCTACGCTCCTGCCCAGGCAGTACACATGGATGTTCCAACCACTATCATACTCACCTCTTCGTCAGTTTCAATTATACGATTTCGTAATGGCATAAAGATTAATATGCACATATTAATATCTAAAATTGCCTTAAGAATGTAGACAGGTAAAAGGAGGAAGAGTTTATTTTTCATAAAAAAACTGAGGAAATAACCAACCAAATAAAAGAGAACGTACTGACATCTTGAACAGAAGAACAACCCACAACAACAAAATCAGAACTTAGACTAAATTACCATGGAATGAGAATGACACAGAGAGAAGTTAAACAAGAATTGGAATTTAGCTAAAAAATTGTAATATAACTCCACACTCACGAAATCCATAATCTTTCCATTGCCATCAAATACAACTATTCTATGATGATTGATGTCTGAAACAAACAGGCGATGACCGATTTCATCTGCACTGATGCATCCTGCAGAAAAGGGTTGCAGTTACCAGACACTGCATCTTGACTCAATGATGAAGATGAAAAGAAAAGTATTAAGTGAATATCTCAAACAGGTGAATCTGAAGATGTAACACTGTAACCATTTATTGCATCCAATTTGCACCATTACAGAAAATGGATGAAGTAGGACAGGAACCAGGTAGACAAAAGACATGGACAGAACATCTGTACCTGGGAAGTAAAGAAGCAAGTTTTGTATGGAGCACCCAGATACGGGTTCCTTGAGGACCTCAATCTGTTTAGACCAAGCACTTGTTAAACGATCAACTACTTGCTTTCCATTTTTTTCAATGTGCATCTCCTCAACAGCTGTAAAGGAATGCATATGGTTAATAAAACCACTAGTGACTTATTTTTAATCAGTATCAATATTTGAACTTTGATATCGATGCACACAGATGACAGATGGACTTCATGAGACAAGACTTTGAAAATACTTTCCTGCCTAAGGCATTGAAAACTCATTCCTTTTCTCACACCAGGAGCACTATGAGAGGATGCCTCCAAAGAATAGATATAGAAAATTATCTGTATAGAAAAGATCCAGAAAATCCTTCTAAACTAAGCTTTAAATTATTCTTACCCTCAGTTCATAAGCCTCATTTTGATAGGTGACTGATTTGTTAAACCTTAAGGATAACTTATTCTTTTGAAACAGACTCCTTAGAACATGCAGAATCAACCATCTCAATGGTTCAAGCCTAAAATCATAGTAGAAGTTCTGAGTAAAGAAGTATACCTGGGATCCTGGAAACAAGATGGCATTTTTGTTCAGATTTAACAGACAAGCATAAGGTGACTCGGCCATTTTTCCAGAATTGAAAAACTCCATTAAGGCATCAAGTGAGGGCCAAAAATTAGAAGCCAAATAATTCAAAGTCACAGCTAAATCAATCTATTTATAGAATTTTCAGTAACCATAAACAGAGATTATTAAACCATTTATTATCAGTTAACAGAGACCTCAGAGCCCTCAAATGCCCGTCAAATTCATTCTAACCAAACTACCCAAAAACATTGGAAGATGGTACAACCTTCCTCTTCTTATTTGCAATTTGACCAAGCCAAATGTCATCTTCAATACCTCAGACAAGGACCCAGGTAAGATTAATAACTCAGCAAGCAGTTTTCCATAAAACCCTTGCACCAGTACGGTATTTAGTTTCTGGTAGTTGATTAGTCAGAGGAATGACAACAGATCTATGAAAATAAATTTCAATTTGGAAGAGGAAAACCACCAAAGAAAAGCCTATATTGAAATCATTTCCAGGTCAAGGGAGATAGTCAGATAGGTTAAAGAACAAAGAGGAAGTCAAGCTCTTAAATGTCAAGGAAATCTAGAAAGTGTTCATCAAGTCTGACAACACAGATAAGAGGGAAAGGGGGACCAGAAAAAAATACCTTTTAGAAGTGTGTTAAAGTCCACATCCTTCTCAAAGTAAGCTTTTCTATTCTTAAAATCATTGAATAGGGTGTAGTTTGCCCTCTTTTTCACCTAATTCAATTACAAAAAAAAGCACCATAATTAAGTTAGTCCAGAACTTCAATATAGAGAATTCTGATTAGCTATTTACAGAGACCTGTGTCCTCATCCCAAAAAAAAAAAAACTAATATATGAAACCCTCTGCCCTAGAAAAAGAACTAACATCACAAAACATCACAATGAGAACCATTTCTTCCGTAACATTGCGAATGTTCAGGTTATTCAGTATCCAAAAAAAAATTATAGATTTTTTACAGAAAATAATGGATGACAATGAGATTTGTATTACATGTGTTTTGTGTGTGAACACGTTCAGACAGAAGAAAAGGAAATACAGATCTATAAAATGTAAGCATGCCTGATTTTTTCCTTTGTACTAAGCTTGTATCCTTTTTATTCTACTTCAACCAATCACATTCTCAGGAAACAAAATGGTAAGCAAGATACTAAGTTCTTGCCTCAGGAAGATTCTGGGTTGACAGTAAAATTGGAAATGTTACATATTCTTCTATGATCAATTGAACAAGCTGAAAGTGGTCAGCTGAGCAACTCGAACAGCAATGAAAACCTATGACATGGAGTTCAGGAAACCTACAAAAGGGTTGCAAAATCACTTAAGAGTAAAACATAAGTTATATTATAGAGGACAATACTTAAATCTCTCAACAGTGACTACCTCTGCTGAAGCAGCTTTACTTTTCCAAGAATATTAATTGGGTCACATTCTGCCATCTCAGACCTCTCACAAAAATTGCAAGCAACAACCAAAAAATTGCCTTCTCTCTTGAAACAACCTTTGTTCCCCTCGCCTCTGTTCAGCCAGAGATGATCACTGCCTGCATAATTTATTCAGATATATGAAGCCAGATACATATAAAATTCAATCAACAAACTACTTAACCTATATTCAACTATATTGCTTTCAAATGCGTAACAAAAACTGACACTTTCCAAAAATTTTTGTCCCAAAACAAATGACACTACATTTATCAACATGCCCTAAGGAGAGTAACGAAAATGTACATTACTAATAGTCACGTTGCACAATGTCCTTAAAGTTTGTGAAAATAATGAATGGTGGTTTTCTTGGGATGGAGGGAGGGAGGGAGTATTATTCATTTATTTGTTGAAGGGAGCTGCATTCAATACCTTGAACCTGATCCAACGCGGACTCTATCAAGGAAAGTACTTCAATTTCAGGAGGAAAGTCCTTAGAATCCTGTGAATTTGTAGAGTACCTAACAAAACAGTCTACTGTTAAGTTAGGAGAGCCGCAAGCACCACATATCAAAGGCTATCCCAAAGAGACAGCTAAATCACACGCTTAAAAATCACAATAAACAGCAACAAATTACTTGAAAAATAAAGGTTTGAAATCAAATAAAAAAATCACCATAAATTACCTGTGAGCTAGAGAAAATCGCTGTGGAACACATGCGTTGATTTTGTAACAATCACGAGGCAGAAAATTCCCAGAGGAAGCGAGTTCATTGATCGGTCGACCAAATTGTCGATAATGATAAGATGAAAAATCTACGAGAATTCACAAATGCATTTCAGAATTGGAATTTCCAAATAACGATGACGATGGCCAAGGTATTGACACTTTAAGGCGAAAACCAAACCTGAAGAAGTACGGGGCAAAATGGTTGAGAATTTTCTCAGGAATCGATATCGCAGAGGCATTATCGAGTGAAGGGAAAGAAAAATATTGGCAGATACATAAACATGTAGTGCTCCCACCGGAGTTGAATTGCCGATGAGAAACGGTTTGATGAACACCGGCGCGATTTCTGTTTCCTGTGTAGGGTTTAGGCTGGGTTTTTATTAGGATTTTACTCTCTATAAAAATAAAACATGGAACGCAAACATCGACGGGGTGGTGGCGCAGTTGGCTAGCGCGTAGGTCTCATAGCTTCTGAGTTATCCTGAGGTCGAGAGCTCGAGCCTCTCTCACCCCAAGTTTTTTAACATCGCTATTTTGGGAAACTTACAATTGCCCCGTTGTTTTTTAAAACCTACACTTTACCTTCTTATTTCTTTTACAATTGCCCCTGTTATTTTTTAAAACCTACATTTTGCCTTTTTTTTTCTTTTACCTTGTTCGATAATAACTTCTAAAATTGTAATTTAAATTGTACGATAATCATATTCTAATAATTTCAATCTCAGATATTTTTTTTTATAGTTGATAGACATTGTAAATTATTAGTTTTTCCTTTCTATAAATACATTTTTCCTCCTTTAAATACATATTAGTATTTTTTAAATATCAGTTAGCTGTGAAAAACATAAAAAACCTTGAAATTACTAGAACATGATTATTAGCTTATTTAAATTAGGGTTTCAAAAATTATTATCAGGTACTGTAAAGGAAGAAGGAGGTAAAATGTATACTTCTAAAAATAAATGGTGCAAAGTGTAGGTTAAACCAAACTATGGGGGAGGTTTTTATAATTTTCCCTTCTTCTTATTGGGCTACAGTTTTAGAACATACGTATAACACATTACGTTATGCCACACATGTGATCAATCATGAAAGACATTATACACATTACATTACGATACACGTGATCAATCATAAAAGGGGAAAAAAATATCCTCACCATGGCTTTGAATTTCATCAAAAATAATATCAAGGATCTTCCATGAATCTGGTCACTTAAATTTTAAATACAGTTTTTAATCATACAATCTGCATAGTGCAATATCATTAGACATGAGAATCTAACTAAATGCATATTTTATTTTTCCAAGTTTATTTCTTGTCGGGTAAGGAAATGTACAAAACTAAATTGATCTTACAACAACTCTAAACTACAATTCTCCTAAACTCTGGTGAGGGAAGTGACTTAGATACGTCTAATGATGCTAGAAGAACAACCATGCCTAGTGATTTCATGGTCTAAGTCCTTTGGAACATGTGCAAGAAACATAGTCCTAAGGAGACTCAAGTGTGCGTATATGTATGTGAGTTTAAAGAGTATGTAATTGCACCCCATAGGTGAGGCTATAACATCAATGGTCCAAGTGTAAAATTATACTCTAACTAGTGTTGTGATAACTTATATGGGTAGAGAATAATAATCTGGCCTCTTATTTTTTTTTTGTGAAATATATTACACACACCAATAGCATAATACTATTTTTTGTAGCATTATCTCACACACTCAAAACTCACTGAGCATACACACACTTCTTTCTTTCTTCTTATCCATTCTTTTATTTTCTTTCTTCCTTTACATGCTCTATTTTCTTTCTTACTCACGCATCTCTTCTTCTCTACATACACATACAATAACTGCAGCTAACCCTTATTCATAGTTGTCTTATGTCAGTTTAACAAAGTTAATTACTAGTTCTTTAGATTTCCCTAGTATCTTAACTGTATAATAATAAATTGTTGTTGAAAAATATTGTTCACACTTAATGCCGATTCTTCAACTTTTTCTACATGATTCTAGTTTCATCCTATGAGTCAGTGTTGATTCTAACAATTCTCCCAATCAAGACCGTCTTTCTTCAGTTTATGGTCACGCCGAGTAGTCTTCGAATCACATAGCTTTGTTAACCCACAACTCTATGATTGAGCTTGATATTGCTCCCACGAGCTAACTAGTTGAATTTCTTCAATTTCAATCATAGCCAAGTTCTCATATCTTGGATTTGGTTTCCATTCTCTGGTTGATCGACAAAGTTAAACCTCGAGATCTTCAACTTGAGTCTCCTTCTCTTGGCTTGACCCTTCACTTTTGTTCCATCTTAGGTAAACACAGTACACTTTTGTTTTCCAAAAATTATCTTTCTTCAATGGTTTATCTCTTTCACCATTGTCACTTGGTGTTTCCGGTTCATCACTTTTAAACTCTTGATTTTATTCTTTTTTTTCTTGCACATTTTTTTTACTATTTCCAATTTTGGAAGCACTACCACTTGTGGAGGCCACCATGATGATGTTTCATCAAACACCACATTTTTGGAGATGTAGCATTTACCTGTATTTGGATCATACCACATTCATTCTTTCCTTTGATTATTATAACCCACAAATATGCATCGGACGACCTTCCTATCAAATTTGTTATGTAAATGATTCAGCACAAACACGTCGCAAACACAGCCAAATACTAAAAAATTACTTATCTGGGCTTCAACTTCCATGGTTTCTTAAACGACACAAATCCCAACCAATCTTGTGGCAACCTATTTGTCATATGTGCTACAGTTTTCATCGACTCAGCCTAAAATCTTTGAGCAACATTTTGGCATGTAACATGCTTCTGCAAATCTCTGCCAAGTGTCTATTCTTTCTTTCAACTACCTCATTTTGTTTCGATGTACCTAGACAAGTCAATTGTCTTTGTATCCAACAATCTCATATAAACTCCATGAACTCCTTTGATGTATATTCTCTCTTGTTATTGGTACAAAGGCATTATATCTTCCTTTTGACTTTTTTTTTTAACATATCCTTGAATTTTTTAAATTTGTTTAATGCTTCTGATTTTTCTTTCATAAAATCAACCCATATATACCTTGAGAAGTCATCTATAACGGTGATCATGTGGCACATCCTACTAACATATAGTTGTTTGCATGGCCTGAATATGTATGAATGAACTAACTCTAATGGTAACTTCGCTCAAAACTTTGACTCTTTATATAGAAGCTAATGTGCTTTTCCATACTGAAATCCAGAACAAACTGTGTCATATTTGACTTTTAATTGTGGAAGTCTTTTGAGCATAGACTTTGCCATTATCATTTTTAGCTTATTGGAATTTACATGCTCTATTCCATCATGCCACAAATCCACGGTCCCATACCTCATCGCCTTGTCTTCATAAGCTTCCTTTACAGACATTACATAGACAAACTACACTTGGTGCTCTTTTATGATCTAATCATCTACCACCTTCAACTTCTTATACATCCTTACATCTTTAGGTCTAAACATCACATAATTGCCCGCAAATGTTAGTTGTAATGCTAACATCAAATTTCTTCTCATTCCAAGTGCATTTTTTTAGCATTTTTTCATGGAGTAATAACCGTCTTTTTGACATGGGTAATGGGTAGTCAACTATTATTAGTCATTACCATAAAATGGTCTCCCTTATAATTGGACAAGTTCGCCAACTTGTCTTTATCTTCTATCATGTGATTAAAGTAACCCGAATCTACAATCTAATCATTTTTTAAGTTAATTGATTTATTACTTACTAAGATTTGTGCTTGTTTCTCCTCACCTATACTGCAATAAGCTACAAGCTCTTAGTTGTTCCAATCTTCTTTGTTGTTTATCTTTTCTTTGGTGGAGGTTGCAACATTTCCTTCAACTTGCTTGAATCAACAATCATGAGTAAAGTGACCTTTCTTGTTATAAATGTAGCATCTATCATCTATCTGCCACTTATGCTTATTATCATGAGCTTTTCCTTAGGCCTCTTTTCAACGTCACAAGCTCACTCTTAATATAAACTTCATTGTTGTCGTTTTCTCCATTTACTACTTTTTTTATTGAAGAGTATAGTATCCTTTTTTCTTAATTGTGACCTCAGATATTTAGTTGTCTAAGTATTCTTCATTAGTCAATAGATTTTCCAGCCTTGATAAAGTTGGTCCTTTGGCCCATCCACGGGTTGATGCAGTGAAACCCTTGAATTTTAGTCTTAACTCATGAATTATAATTCTTCGCACTCTAGCTTCACTAATTTTATTATTAGGATCTAAATTTGATATGTCAAGGCAAATAGATTTAACTTTTGTAAAATATTGACTTACAGGTAAATCCCAATGCACAATGGAGAAGAGCTTGTTCTCCAATCTTTGTAGCTTCGCATTGTTTATCTTAGCAAACACCGTGGCAAGTGTGTCCCAAGCCTCCTTTAGTGTTGCCGCATCCTTGATCCATTGTAGAAAATCATCCTTTACTGTGACTAACAACACATGCATTGCTTTCTTGGCCTTAACCTTCTATTCTTTCAAGGTTGTCACATCTTCAGGTTGTGTAGTGCTTTCACTTTCTATGAGGTCTTATAAATCTTGTCCTTTCAAGTATAAGCAAACACAATTACTTCTGTTTTGATAGTTTTGACTATTTAATTTTTCAAAATTACTCACAGAGTTTCCAAAATCCGCCATTAATCCCTAACCAACTTGCATAGTCTCAGAGTGTTGATTAACAGAGTCTCGTCTTTAACAAGTCCCTGACTTTTTGCCTTGTCACTTATGGTCTTTGACCACACTCTTTGGCAATTATCCATATTCCCTTTACGTGATCATTTAACAGACATTCTACATACTTGTCAAACCAATTCTGGTGGAACCTTCTCACGTGTGGCACTTGATTGAACCCATTCTAAAACCAAATGAAGGGGAATAAGAAATTAGGCCTTTTATTATTTTTGGCCAAATATATTATACACACCAATACCACAACTCTTTTTTTGGTAGCACTCTTTCACACACTCAAACTTCACCGAGCACACACATACTTCTCTTTTTATTCTTCTCCACTATTCTAGTTTCTTTTTTCCTCTACACACTCTATTTTTTCTCTTACTTACATATTTCTCTTTATTTACATACACATACAATAGTTGCAGCTAACCCTTATTTATAGTTGTCTTAAAAAAAAATTCATTACTAATTTTCTAAATTTTTCTAATATCTTAGCTATACAATAATAATGTTCACACTTATTGTTGGTTCTTCAATTTTTTCTCCATGATTCTAGTTTCATCATTTAGGTTGATGTTAAGTCCAACAATGTAAAAGTTGTGATTATTTATGTGTATGCAGATGGAAAATAATGGGGAAAGGAGTTTTAGTGGCTGAAATGTTGGGAAATTATAAAATTTGTTAGCTGCGAAGTGTTAGTGAGCTATAGAATTGGATGTTGACAGGTTAATGTCCTCTTTAGTTAGTGGATTTGAGGATGTTTAGCCTTAGTATAGGAACATTTAAGTTCCAGATCGTACTTTGCATAGGTATTATTAATTACAAATGTTCTTATAAATTAAAAAGCACTGCAAGATTTTTTGTGTTTTATGTTTTGGATTATGCTCCAAGTCTAATTTAAAGTAGCCGCTTAAGATAAATTATGATAGATTGTGTGATTATCAATTTCCAAACTGAACTAGATACAAACTTTAGTACATTTGTTTACAAGTTAGTTATGGCTGAAGGATAGAAGGTTTTGGATTATTGAACTCGATTTGAGCATTACGGATTCGAAGTTCCAATAACACCCATTAGACCTACCTAGAATTCCTAGTGGCAAGGATGAAAATCTGGCACCTTATGCTACTGTTAAAAGCAGGGGAAAGTAGGAGTGAACGTTGAAATCTAAAGAAAAATCAAGCTATTAAAGAAGTAAATTATCATGGAAGTATTCGATTCAGCACTGGTAGTAAGTGATTCTTAGCCAATTTTAATTTTTTTCATTTGATCAATTGTTTCATGGATGGCGATGGATACGATGCTTATATTTTGCTTATACTACTACATTGGGTGTTATTTGCTCTCCTCATGTCTGTGTCTATAGTTTGATTGTTTTACTACTATGTGGTTTTTCCTTTTGTATGTTAACAAGTATAAGTTGAATTTGAATGTGTCTATTGATTGTATCATTGCTATACGGCTTCTATTGTTCTATTCTAGTAGTTTGGTCCTTTTTTGTTTTTTGTAGCTATTTGGCTAAAGCAAATACTCTAGCAATTGGGTAAACTCCACTGATCATCCCTAAACTATATCTAATGTTGCTAATTCATCTCTAAACTATCAAATGTTGTTTAATCGTCTCTAAACTATATCTAGTATTATTTAATTGTCATGCTGTCCATTATAATCGTTAAGGATGGACGAAAAAATGATGTGGCTACTGATATGGTATGGAGAAATGACGTGACTGCTGATATGACATCACTTTTCCATCCATCGTTAACGGTAAGATAGACGGTAGGACAATTAAGTAACACTATATATAGTTTAGGGACAATTAAGCAACATTTGATAGTTTAGCGACGAATTAACAACATTGAATATAGTTTAAGGATGATCGGTGAAATTTAACTTTAACAAATCAAACTTAAAGTTGGGCCTTTTAGTAGTTCAGCAACATATTAAAACAACATTTGTTGACAATCTTTGTGATTCATATCATCAACCAAATTTCACAATCTCTACACTGTAAAGATAAAAGCTTTCACAAGTCTTGAATTGGGCATAAGGCTTCTTATTCTAGGTTCTCCTTAAACTAATAGCTTGCTCAAAATGTCAGTGTCATAGTTAACATACAAGCTTAAACCAATTGCTAGAGTAATTGAAAAAATATAGGCTTAAACAACTTTAGTTCCCACATATGGTAGACATATATAGGTTCAAGGACTAAAACATGACTTTAGAAGATTTAGTGAAATTGAAGTTTCCACTCACGAAACTTTTCACTTGGTCATAAAAGTGACTTCACTTTTGCTTTAATGCCTTCAAGACTGGAACTTGTATATATAAATACATTTTTACATGATTGGTCCAACTTTAAAAAGAAAAAAAATATCTCATTTCACTTGAAATAAAATATATGTATTTCACTCAATAACATTTGATCACATTTTTCCATTCCTTTTCTGTTATAGTATATATATATATATATATATATAAGCATTGCAAATATTGTTAAAAAATTATTATTATCAAAATAACAAAAAAAAATGTATCAAATTTTCTTCAAATCGAATTGAATTGATAACATGACATCGGTATTATCCCATGCAAACACAACCATGAGAAAATAATTATAAAGGCAAAATGGACAAATTCCTCACTAAACTATTCACGATAGCATACATCTTCTTTTATAGTTTTTTTTACAATTAAATCTCCCACTCACATCCTCAATCGAGTAAACTCTAACACTATTATTTTGAATGTAAGCAAATTAGCTATTTATAAAACTAGTAGAGAGAATATTTTATTTTTTTAGAATATCTCATTAAATCTGTTGAATAATAGAAATAAAAAGAAGCCCCATAATAACCATCCTCTTAGGTAAATTACATTATTTATACTCAAACTATGGAGGCACTTAATGTTTTGATCCAATAATAGACAAGTGGTAGATTTTTAATCATTTTTTCTTCTTGTTTTAGATGGTTTTATTTTTCCTTCATTCTACTGCTTTTGGAGGCAATTCAAATAATCATTGCCTAAGCATGGGAAAAGTTTTTTGTAACTTTGCTTACAGCTTGAATAATTGGACAAGCAACAACAATTTAAAATTAGGGGCATTTAGGTGAATTTAATATGCAACAACATTTCTAATTATTTGAACTACCAAGCAATCTGAGATTACTAAAAGCTAACCTCTAACTCTAATCGTTGAAGCTAATCTCTAACTTTAACCGCTGAAGCTGTTAGCTTGTTACCAAACAGGCCCTTTGAGTATCTAAAAATCAGATTTGTAACTTTAGACACCGTCCAATTAATAAAGTAAGCACAACTAAATTTGGTTTGAAGATGTGGTCATAAACTTAAAGTGAATTTCTAAACCAGAATTTGCAAAGTTTTTATTATCTGCAGATTTAAAAAGGTTTTAGGTCAAGTGACAAGTACTTGATTTCTTAAGTGTTACAATTGTTCTTGCAATTAAAATAATGAGGATCAAGGAGAATTTTTATGCAAAATTAATACATTAAAATTATTCATTCACTAATATTCATCTCTTTATTTAACAAAAAATACATAAGTGTATATACCCTAATTATACTAGCTCTGAGGTTATCACTTTAGAGGTGGAAACGATCCTCATTCTTGTAGTTTCCATCTGATAGATCAGTAAAAGTGCAAGGATTGAAACCATCCAACGTCTTACCAACACATATGCACACTTGCACCAATATGTTCCCTCATCCTTTGTTGCAGCAATGCAGTATGACAATGCCAACACCAACTTTCTCTTCAATTGCTTTTACATTTGTGTTGATAAGATGTTGGATGGTTTAATAAAAATTTTTCTTTTTGGCGTTTTTTTAGTTCTCTTGGCTTGAGAATTTTTTATTGAGAGAAGAGGAAAGTTGCTAGATTTTATAGAGGATGGAGAGAGTTGAAACTAGGCTTACATGTTACACATGCAAGATAAGCCCTATCTTTCTCTATATCTGTAAAATTTTACTAGTTGGAAACTTTCTATTTGTCAAGTGTTGATACTTTAACATTGTCATTGCCTAGTCAGCAAGTAAGGATTATATAGGCTTATTATGTCCGGCCAAACCAATAAGGCAATGAAACATCATCAAAATCACAATGAAAAAGAAAAGCATGCAAGGACAAACTAAATTGGCGATTGGTTGAAATCTTAATAGGAAACATTCATTATATTTGTTCATTGGTGTGTTTTGTGAGTTTAGTATTATACCATAAACACAAATTAAGGATATTTAGTTTATTTGCTACGGAAATCCACAGAATTGATCATTAGCCAAACAACAAGACTACTTGGTTGATTTCTTTATCTGATTTGATTTCCAATAGTTTCCCTGTCCACCACAAATCTTCTAGTTGTATTTGTCATCTCAGTTGTTCCTTAATTTCAATAAATTTCAGTTTTTTTTTCTTTAATCACATGTGAGGATGAGGGATAATTTGGTTGAGGATCAAAGATTGCTTAACAATTACAAGTGAGGTTATTTTTGATTTAAAAATTTATATATAAAAATGCAATATAACAATTATACTTAAGGAGTCTCAAATATTTTGAATGTTAGGTATTTGAAAAGCCACAAAAAATAACAACAACAAGCTTTATAACATGAATTAATGATATAAGTCAAGCTTATAATTTTTCTAAGGATTAATTACCTTTCACACTTGATGTTTAGTTCTAATAACCTTTAGCAGCAATCTTTAAAACCTAATCTTACCCAAATTTGTTTTAAATATAAATTTATTAAAATAGATAAAATATATAAATTAATTAGCATGTGCATTGCACAAGCAAAAAAAAAAACTAGTACATTTCTTATATGTGTTCATGATGTGACTTGTGAGTTTAGTATTATACCATAAATTCAAATTAAGGACATTTAATTTATTTGCAAAGGAAATCATCGGAATTGATCCTGTAGAATTGATCCATTAATTAGCCAAACAAAAAGACCACTTGGTTGATGTTTTTGTCCAATGTTGTCCACTACAAATCTTTTAGTAGTATTTGTTATATGGATGTTCCTTAATTTCAAGAAATTTCAGTTTTTTATTCAATTGCTAAATTTAATTTAAAAATTTATATAAATGCAACTATACTTAAAATCCATAATTAAAAAATAACAACAAGAAGCTTTATAACATGAATTAATGATATAAATCAAGCTTCTAATTTTTCTAAGGGTTAATTACCTTTCACACTTGGTGTTTAGTTCTAATAACCTTTACCCTCAATCTTAGAAACCTATTCTTACTCAAATTTATTTTAAATATAAATTTATTAAAATAGATAAAAATATATAAATTAATTAGCATGTGCATCACATGGATAAAAAAACTAGCACATTTTCTGTACTTGTTCATTGGTGTGACTTGTGAGTTTAATATTATACCATAAATGCAAATTAAGGACATTTAATTTATTTGCAATGGAAATCCATAGAACTCAACCTACAGAATTGATCCATTAGCCCAAAAAAAAAAAAGCCATGACCACTTGGTTTATTTTTTCATTCAATTTGGTCTCTGGTCATTTCCTTGGATCCACGACAAATCTTTTAGTAGTATTTTGTTATCTGGGATGTTCTCTAATTTCAATAAATTTCAGTTTTTCCTTAATTACATGTGAGGATGAGGGATAATTTGGTTGAGGGTCAAAGATTACTTAACAATTACATGTAAGGTTAACTTGAATTTATATATATATATATTCAATTGTTAACTTTAATTTAAAAATTTATATAAATTCAATTATACTTAAAAGCCATAATTAAAAATAACAACAACAAGCTTCATAACTTGAATTAATGATATAAGTCAAGCTTATATTTTTCTAAGGGTTAATTTGCTTTCATTCTTGATGTTCAGCTCTAACAACTTTTACTAACAAACCTTTTCTTACCTAAATTTGTTCTAAATACAAAATTTATTAAAATAGATAAAATATATAATTTAATTAGCACAGGAAAAAAAAAATACATTGCTTATATATGTTCATTGGTGTGACTTGTGAGTTTAGTATTATACTATGCATACTTGCAAATTAAGGACATTTACACCTAGTTTGTTTAACTTAAGTCAATTGAATTTGAAATGTCTTATTTTTATCCTTATGTCTTTTTTCACACAGAATTAATTTTAATTAAAATCCAACATTATGTAGGTGCAATAGGGTTTAGGTTTAGGGTGCAATAATCCATTGAAAATAAATTTTTTTTAATGTTATTAAATTTTTATGAATTTTCTAATTTTAGGTATTAAAAAAATTCATAAAAAATTATTTTCAAAGGAATTATTGCATCTACATAATAATATTGGCTTTCAAATGAAATTAGTTTCAAGCAAAAAGTATGTAAAAATAAAAATAAGTCAGTTGATTTAGATTAAAACAAATTGGTCTTTAGTTTTATTTGTGACGGAAATTCATAGAATTGATCCCACAAATTTGATCCATTTGCCAATAAAAAAAAAAAAGACTGCTTGGTTAATTTCTTTATCCAATTTAGTCTCCAGTCATTTCCTTGTCTACGACAAATCTTTTTGTAGTATTTTGTCATATGAGGTGTTCATCGTTGATTTCCTCAAACTCACCACTAGAGACATTGCACTACTACCATACACATCTTTACTTGTTTTTCAATACTAACCATAGCTTCCTTTTGGCAAACTGATAGCGCAAACAGGTCCTTTCCTTGCTCTCTTTTAATTTATCTTCTCATCATCATACTTCAATTTTACAAATGACACTGAAAATTTGAAATCAGTGGGATGAATTTTTTTTATGTCACTTGATTTTAATTTGTAAATTATAGCAATGTTTTTACAATGTAGGATCATGAAGAGAGGTTGGCCAACGTTTACATAAAGTACTGTGATATTGAGAATATGCATAAAATTCATATTATATGAATATCTCTTTTTCTGATGTTTTAACTATGATGTGTTTGGTGCCCAACCATGCAAACCAGGCTAGCTAGCCCCAGATTTCGGTAGCCAATGTCAGGCCTAGAAAAGGCGTTGGTTTTCTTGAACTAGTGTATATGGTACATACAGTCAGAAACATTACCCTTACAAGCCACAACTCGCAAGCAATTGCGACTCCACGCAGAAGCAATTAGGAAGCGCTTTCTATAAGATGCACCTTCACGCAGATGAAACGCCAAATGCTCAGGAGTTCACAAACAATACAGTTAGCACGCTAGAGCCCCGGTGCCAAGACACTGCAGGTTAGGGATGATAACTCGATTAATTTAAACCGAACTAAATTAATCAATTTATTCAGTTTTTCAGTTTCGTATCATAAGAAATTAAATAGATTGAATTCGCCTTTAAAACCGAGTTCAAACCAAATCGAAATATTTCAGTTCAGTTCGGTTTTAAACTGAATTAACAAAAAAAAAAAATAAAAAAGAGTGGGATTCTATGAAAGGGAATGAGAGAGAGATGTTCTTTTTCCTTCCAAATTTCATTTAATATAGAAGATTTGTTGTCTATGGAAAGAAATAAAATAAGAATCCAAGCTAATTTAGGTTGGTCTATAGGTTTATTGTTTAAAAAAAATTGAAAAAGAAATCTAATTACAAAAAATTGAAACCGAAATCAAATCAAAACCAAAATTTTTGTTATTAAATTTCAGTAGAAACTGAACCAAATTATCAACTTGACTGAAACGAATTCTCAAATTTTTTTCAGCTTTTTTATTTGAACCGAATAGGTTTTTCATATCCAAAAGTTGGAAGATAGCTCCACAAAGTAGCCTCCAGTGCACACACTATGCCTCTGAACTTCAGAATGATGCAAAAAAAAGAAAGAAAGAAAGAAACTCCATTCGAACCATTTCCAACTTCGAAGCATGTAATGAACCTTTGCACACACAGGGATTCATGTTATGACTTTTGAGAAAAGAAAAATGCATGGAAATGTCAGAGAAGCAGGATAATACTAACGGCTTTTTAGCCTACATGGATTTTTGTTGCACTGGTTATCATGGCTCTGACAATCGTGAGAAGTGGAACTTTTTCTCTTCATTGTATTGACATCGCAAAACATTATAATGAATGAGATCACAAATGTTCTGTTTATTCAATTTCTAAACAAAAATTTACAGATTTTTTACTTAAAATAATGGATGACAGTGAGATTTGTATTACCTGTGTGCTTTGTGTAAGAACACATCCAAACAGCAGAAGTAAAGGAAACAGAGATCTATAAAGTGTAAGCATGCCTGATCTTTTCCTTTGTACTAAACTTGTACCCTTTTAATTTAACTTCAGCCAATCACATTCTCAGGAAACAAGATGGTAAGCAAGATACTAAGTTCTTGCCTCAGGAAGATTCTTGTTTGACAATAAAATTGAAAATGTTAAATATTCCTCTATGATCAATTGCACAAGCCGAATGTGGTCAGCCAGCTAAGCAATTCGAACAGCAAGGGAAACCTATGACATGGAGTTCAGGAGACCTACAAAAAGGGTTGGGAAATCACTTAGTGAAACTTAAGTTTGTATTATAAAGGAACTAGAATTAAATCTCTCAACGGTGACTACCTCTGCTGAAGTAGCTTTACTTTTTCAAGAATATTAATTGGGTCAAATTCTGCCTTCTCAGACCTCTCACAGAAATTGTAAGCACCAAGTAAAAGAATTGCCTTCTCTCTTGAAACAACCTTTGTTCCCCTCGCCTCTGTTCAACCAGAGATGATCACTGCCAGCATAATTTATTCAAATATATGAAGTCAGATAGACAAAAATTTAACCAAAGTGATACTTGCCCTATATTCAACTATATTGCTTTCAAATGCATAATAAAATTGTCACTTTCCAAAAATTTTATGTCCCAAAATAATTGAAAGACACTACATTTATCAACATATGCCCTATGGAGAGAAACGAAAATGTAAGTTTGCAAATAGTCACAAAACAGAATGTCTTTAAATTTTATGAAAATAATTCATGAATGTTCTCATGGGATGGAGGAATTATTATAATTTAATACCTTAACCTCATCCAATGCAGACCCACTCAAGGACAACTTCAATTTCAAGAGCACAGTCCCTAGAAAACATGTGAATTTTTAGAATACCTACCAAATAGTCCACTGTTAAATTAGGATAATTTGAATCCGTTAACTCTCATGTAATAATTTGACATCTATTTTTTAAATTCTAATTTAAACCATTTAGTAACTATTTTCTCATAAGTTCAAACTGACATAATTTTTAATAGTTAATTGTCCAATTAAAATTATAAGTTTTTCCTCTCTAAAAACCGGATTAGTGTGCTAACTCAATTTTATTTAGGTTTAGAGAACAATATACAATAAATTATAAAAATTATGAGACCAATTTATAATGATATGAAACTGACGACATTGTTGACTTTTTCTCCCTTCATGTGAGGGTTTGTTTTTTCTTCTCTTGTTTCTTTCTTTTCTTTTCTCTCTCCTTGTTTTGGTAAAAAAAAAAAAACTTCGGCTGACAGTTGGAGCAATTTCAACAATTGGCAGCAAAAGATTGAAATCAAATGTGGATACAGACTGGAGGTGGTGGAAAAATTGCCACAAATTATGGCAAAATTAATGGAGTGAAGCAGTACATTGACTATAAATAGCCATTCCATTTGCTCAGTTTCTACATCTAGTGAGAAGCTTGCTCAATTATGAGAGCAAAAGAAAATTGTGTGTGTGAGAGATTTATTTTTGAGGAGTGACAAAATAGTGAGATAATTTTTTGGGGTGTTTGAGAAACACTTGAGTGCCATTATTTTGGGTTTATCTCATACCTCTAGAATTTTTTGTCTTGAGAAGATTCTCTCTCTGTAAGCCTATTATTTTTATAGTGAAAGAAAATCTCGGAGTTTATCCCGTGGATGTAGCCCTAAATTAAGGATAAATCACGTAAATTTTCTGGTGCCATATTTTACTAATCATCTTGCTTCCGAAGTTATCACCCACTGCGCAGTCCCAACAAGTGGTATCAGAGCAAGGCCCAGTATGTATATTTACTTATCGTATGCTCTATGGTTGCCACTGAAAAGTGGATCCTCCACATTAGAAAATAAGTTAGATTATTATTCACCATTTTTGCTTGATCTGAGTATTTATTAGCATCATGGAGGCTAAGACCAGCAAGATGATTAGTCTGAACGGCTCAAATTACCACATATGGAAAAGCAAGATGAAGGATCTCTTACATGTGACGAAGATGTACTTGCCTGTGTTTGGTACAACCAAACCGGATGACAGATCGGAAGAAGATTGGGCATTCGAGCATGAACAAGTATGTGGTTTCATTCGACAATTTGTCAAAGATAATATTTACAACCACATATCTGTAGAAACTCATGCACAGACACTGTAGAATAAGCTTGAGAAGCTATACACTTCAAAAACTGGCAACAATAAATTATTTTATCTGACAAGATTGCTTCAGATAAAATATTAGGAAGGATTATCCATGGCAGATCATCTGAACGATTTGCAAGGAATCATGGAACAGTTATCCACGATGGGCATAAAGTTTGACAACAAGGTACTCGCTTTTATAATGCTGGCCTCATTACTAAAGTCTTGGAAGACTTTGAAAATTTCACTTACAAATTCTGCACCAAATGATGTAGTAAATGTGGAATTCGTCAAAAGTGGAATACTGAATGAAGAGATGAGAAGAAGATCACAAGGGTCCTCTTCATCACAGTCAGATCTTCTCGTGGCAGATTCTAGGGGGAGAAGTGAGACTAAGGGGCCAAAGCCAAGAGATAAGAGTAGAGGAAGGTCAAACAAATATGCAAAAATTGAATGTCATTGCTACAAGAAAAAGGGGTATATCAAGAGATTTTGCTGAAAACTCAAGCAAGACCAAAAGAAAGGCAAAGGACCGAAGAAAGATAACAGTAGTGATGATGAGCAAACAAATGTTGTCGATGAGTTCAACATTGTCCATGATGATGATATTGTCAATCTTGCAACCCATGAGACGAGCTGGGTGATTGACAGTGATGCTACCATTCATGTCACTTCTCGAAGAGAATTATTCTCATCTTACACACCTGAGAATTTTGGTGTTGTAAGAGTAAGAAATGAGGGTCTCTCACAAGTTGTAGAAAAAGGAGATGTTTCTCTAGAGACTCAGAATGGTACACGGTTAGTCCTGAAAGATGTCAGGCATATTCCAGATTTGCGCCTGAATCTGATCTCAACAGGCAGACTGGATGATGAAGGTTACTGCAACACCTTCTTTAATGGTCAGTGGAAGCTGACAAAAGGAACCCTGGTGGTGGCCAGATGAACAAAGAACTCAAAACTGTACATGATGCAGGCAAAGCTCTCCCAGGATGCTGCGAATGCAGTGGAGAATGACAGTACAGTGGATTTATGGCATAAATGATTGGGTCATATGAGTGAGAAAAACATGACCCGTCTTTTCAAAAAGAAGACGTTATCTGGACTGGATCAGGTCCATTTAAATAAATGTGCTGATTGTCCGGCAGGAAAGCAAAATAGAATGTCTTTCAAGAGTTTCCCTCCTTCCAGAATGAAGAATGTGTTGGATCTGGTACACTTAGATCTATGTGAGCCAATGCCGAAGTCACTTGGTGGTGCTCGATACTTTGTGACTTTCATTGATGATCATTCTAGAAAGATATGGGTATACACTCTGAAGTCAAAAGATCAGGTGTTAGAAATTTTCAAACAATTTCTAACCCTGGTTGAGAGGCAAAACCGGCAAGAAGCTGAAGTGCATACGAACAGACAATGGTGGAGAGTACATTGGATCATTTAATGCTTATTGCAAACAGCACAGTATTCAACATCAGACAACACCTCCTAAGACACCGCAGTTAAATGGTTTAGCTGAGGGGATGAACAGGACTTTGATGAAGAGCGTGAGATGTTTACTCTCACAGGCAAAGTTACCTCAGATGTTCTGGGGTGAAGCATTGCTAGCAGCTGCTCACGTGTTGAATCTTTCACCGTGTGTCCCTTTACAGTATGATGTCCCAGAGAATGTATGGTCAGGAAAGAATGTCTCCTATGACCATCTGCGAGTGTTTGGCTGTAAAGCATATGTATATATCCCAAAGGATGAGAGATCTAAACTTGATGTCAAGACATGACAATGTGTGTTTATTGGCTATGACCAAGATTAATTTGGTTATAGATTTTATGATCCAGCCACAAAGAGGCTTGTCAGAAGCCGTGATGCTATATTTGTTGAAGATTAGACCATTAAAGATATTGAGAAAGCTAAGAAGGATGCTTCAGGATTTGATGGTAGTTCAACAAATTTACAGTTGATTCCTCCAACGGTAGTGCAAAGACAGGTTGGAGATGATGAAAACAATCAACCGGAAGAAGGTGATCATGACGCTCCCATTGAGAATGAACCAGGTAATGCTAATGATGATGATGATGTTCATCAACAACCACCAGCACCAATGGGTTTTCCAGTTTTAAGGAAATCTAATAGAGTCAGACAATGCTCTACTAGATATCCTAAAAATGAGTATGTGTTATTGGCTGACGGGGGAAAACCAGAAAGCTTTGATGAAGCTATGGATGATGAACATAAAGAAAAGTGGATTGACACCATGCAAGATGAAATAAGATCCTTGCATGAGAATAAGACATTTGAGCTGGTGAAGTTACCAAAAGGAAAAAAGGCTTTGAAAAACAAATGGGTATTCAGAATCAAATCTGAAGAATCAAATTCACAACCATAGTTCAAAGCCAGATTAGTTGTCAAGGGTTTCAGTCAAAGGAAAGGTATTGACTTTGATGAGATTTTTTTACCGGTTGTGAAAATGGCATCCATCCGTACTGTCCTAAGACTAGCAACAAGTCTCGACTTGGAGATTGAGCAGATGGATGTGAAAACTGCCTTCCTACATAGTGACTTGGAAGAAGAAATATACATAGATCAGCCAGAGGGTTTCGAAGTAAAAGGAAAAGAGGACTATGTTTACAAGCTAAAGAAAAGCTTGTATGGTTTGAAGCAAGCACCCAGGTAGTGATATAAGAAGTTTGAGTCGGTTATGGGGGAGCAAGGCTACAAGAAGACTACTTCTGATCACTATGTGTTTGTGCAGAAATTCTCTGATGATGATTTTATTATTCTATTGCTCTATGTGGATAATATGTTGATTGTTGGAAAGAATATTTCTAGGATCAACAACTTGAAGAAGCAGTTAAGTAAGTCTTTTGCTATGAAAGACTTAGAGCCAACAAAGCAAATTCTTGGCATGAAGATAACAAGAGATAGGAGCATCAAGAAATTGTGGTTATCACAGGAGAAGTACATTGACAAAGTACTTCAGAGATTCAATATGGACAAGGCTAAAACGGTTAGCTGTCCTCTTGCTAATCACTTTAGATTAAGCTCCAAACAATGCCCTTCTACTGATAAAGAGAACGAAGAAATGGAAACGGTTCCATATGCCTCAGCAGTTGGAAGCTTGATGTATGCCATGATATGTACACGGCTAGAAATTGCTTACTCAGTTGGAGTAGTGAGCAGGTTCTTTTCAAATCCTGGTAAGGAACATTGAGCTGCAGTGAAATGGATTTTCAGGTATCTTCGTGGTACTTCCAAATTGTGCTTACATTTTAGGAATGCAAAGCCTGTGTTAGTTGGCTACACAGATGCAGATATGGCTGGCGATATTAACTCGAGAAAGTCTACATCAGGATACTTGATTACATTTGCAGGGGGAATTGTGTCATAGCAATCAAGATTACAAAAATGTATTACTTTTTCAACAATAGAGGCGGAGTTTATTGCAGCAATAGAAGCATGTAAAGAGTTGCTGTGGATGAAGAAGTTCTTAAAAGAACTTGGTTTCCACCAGGAGAAATATGAATTGTTCTGTGACAGTCAGAGTGCAATTCATCTTTGTAAGAAGTCCTCTTTTCATTCCAGATCGAAGCACATTGATGTAAGATATCACTGGATAAGGAATGCATTGGAGATGAAGCTATTACAGCTTGAGAAGATCCATACTAATGAGAACGGATCTGATATGTTGACCAAGAATTTACCGAGAGAAAAGTTTGAATACTGCCGATTGGCAACAGGAATGGTAGAACTCCCACATGAGGTGAGAGAGGGAGATTGTTGACTTTTTCTCCCCTCCATGTGGGGGGGGTTCGTTTTTTCTTCTCCTGCTTCTTTCTTTTCTTTTCTCTCTCCTTGTGTTGGTAAAAAAAAAACTTCGGTTGGTAGTTGGAGCAATTTCAAACAATTGGCAGCAAAAGATTGAAATCAAATATGGATACAGACTGAAGGTGGTGGAAAAATTGCTACAAAATTATGGCAAAATTAATGGAGTGAAACAGTACATTGGCTATAAATAGCCATTCCATTTGGTCAGTTTCTACATCTAGTGAGAAGCTTGCTCAATTGTGAGAGCAAAAGAAAATTGTGTGTGAGAGAGATTTATTTTTGAGGAGTGACAAAATAGTGAGATAATTTTTTGGGGTGTTTGGGAAACACTTGAGTGCCATTATTTTGGGTTTATCTCATACCTCTAGAATTTTTTTTTCTAGAGAAGATTCTCTCTCTGTAAGACTATTATTTTTATAGTGTAAGAAAATCTCGGGGTTTATCCCGTAAACATAGCCCTAAATTAAGGGTGAATCACATAAATTTTCTGGTACCATTTTTTATTAATCATCTTGCTCCCCAAGTTATCACCCGCTGCGCGGTTCAACGGACCTAACAATTAAAAGTTCGGGACAAAGGTTGCTAAGCAAATTGTAAGCCAAATAAATTTTGGATCTGAGCATTTTCTCGGCCACAGTTTCAAAACATTTATTATAGGCATTAGGTCCTGACACAGCACATGGGATC
Organism: Aquilaria sinensis; assembly: GCA_005392925.1. NCBI lineage: Eukaryota > Viridiplantae > Streptophyta > Magnoliopsida > Malvales > Thymelaeaceae > Aquilaria > Aquilaria sinensis. Next base: position 148,062 of record SMDT01000860.1, on the reverse strand, counting down.
AATCTCGTGTTTTATGGCATTATTATCTAACAGAGCGTCTAGCCCACACATCTGGCACTTCATATTTATTTACAAATACCGTTTTCAACAATTACTCGATGTTAACTTCGATGTTGTTGCCTCTTGATTAGTACAACATGATGATGCTGTGGAAGGCGTATCATGTGCTAAAAAGGTACAAAACCTAAGGGACTCGTAACAAGATTTCTTGACGACAATCTAGCAAAATGCAACCCATACATCCTACAAATATCATTCGCCATCCAACTGCTAATTTGAATTTCGACAAGACAATGTATCCAAGTGCGTAGTTAATTGTTCCACGTTCATTTCCTGTCAGATGAAGAAATAAACGTGGAACTAAACTGATCTCACAACAACTCCGAACTACAATTCTCCTGAAATCTGGTGAGGAAGTGCCTTAGATACGTCTACTGATGCTGGATGAGCAACCAGGTCTAGAGTCGACACAAAATTTGGCAAAGCAGGAAGACACTTCGCCGCATTGTGCATAACAGTAGCAGTGATATTTCTTATTCCAAGCAGAAGCAACTAACAGATACCGGACCAATGTCAATCATCACTTGATATGCCTATAAGGGGACCCTCGTTAGAAGATTTGGGATCTGACTCATTTGCAGGGCCGTTGGAACTTGAAATAGGAGCTGGGGCATCCATAGTTGTGGCAGCTGTAGTTGTGACATCTGATACTGACTTTGCATCAAAAGCAGATGTGCTTGGAACAAATCCCAGAGACTCCACTGCGTCACGCGCAGCTTGCTGTTTCGCTCTTTTGGCTCTCTCCAGAATATCTTCCTGTATATGTAAATGGAAGCTTAAATCATCAAGTCTAGAGAGATGAGTATTAGGCATATATGGCACCCAAAAGAGACGTGGTGAAACAAAGATTACCACACAAAAGGGTTTGCCTTTCACGGCTACGTTCGGATCCAAAACATTAAAAACTAAGAAAGACGATTGAGCTTACTGCATGCCATTCAAACAGATTGGATAACACCTGTCACTGATAATGTTCAGCCCTATTCTTTTGGTTCATTTTATTGTACGTGGTTCCTCAAATGATCTCTTCCTTTCCCCTTCCTCCAACTCTTTCTACAGAAACTTCCACCAACGATGCCAGTCACGAGACAAATTTTTGCACCATAGTAAGCTTTATATTCCAGGTGGATCCTGACTAATATCACAAGAACTTCATTGTCTATGCCTTTAAAATCATTTCTGGAATGCATATTTCCTAGGCATACAGGTTTGCTGCTAGCAAATCAGAACTCCCAAATAACATGAACAATTGCACCCTATTAAACTCTAGTCACAATAACAATTTCTAAAAGAGAGAAGGAAACATTGATCACAAACATAACTGGAAAAGTTCCAACCAAGACATAAGTGCTATGAATTCGAACATATCAACCAGCATTACCTGTAACTCCTGCACATGCTTCTGCTGCTCAGCTTGAAGCCTGCCGATTATGCTTAAAAACTCCCCAACTGATGCCTCGATCCTCTCAGTTAAAGCTTCACCCACGGCCTTCCCCAAGAAAAATGCATCCAACACCGCGTTGCTGTCCTGTTCACCTGTAAACATTCACAACCCTGCCGATCAATTTGGGCCAAGAAGAGCCCAATCCATGCACTACTGCAATCTTTGTTCACAAATTTTGGCATCAAGTAATAAAAGGACAACCCATTTTCAAAGATTTTTTCCAGTTCAATGTATTCTCTTAAACAATCCAGTGAAGTTTCCCCTTCTCGTTGTATTCGCATTAAACGCATTCAAAACTTCTCCTCTCACTCTCCTTTAATTAGTTGCTTCAATAACAAATGAGAAAGTCTAAACAAATCACTACGTAGCCCACCTCGAAATCAAGCTCAATACTATCTCGCCCACATCAATAAATACTGAATCGAAACTTGCCCACGTCAAACTTCAGAAAACAAAAAAGCGTACGAACTTTATAAAAGAGCATGGAATTGATACCAGAACCAGGGAAGCCCGATCCGGCTGCGCAAGCATGACCCCTCCGATTCCTGCTCAGGTTGAGGTTGAGATTTTGGGGCGTTGCTCGAGTCCCAGGAACAAAGACAGAACCAAACTGTTGCCTCAAACATCCAAACGTAGTTTTGGGTTGTCGGGACGAAGAAACGGCGACACCGGTGGTCGGCAAGGGCGACGCAGAAATGAACAAGCTCATGGTTTTGAGTTTACCTCTTCCTCCTGCTTCTTTTCGTGAGCGATACTGGTAAAAAGGGGTCAAATATAAACCCCACAATCACATCGCAGTTGGTGAATAAAATAACAAAAAAATCTCAACCATCCAATCGGACAAATTACGTGGATAGTCCTGACCTTTAAATTTTGTTCTGTTTTAGTCTCTAATCTATTTACTGTTCTATTTTAATCCTAAACATTTTAAAAACCGTTTCACTTTAGTATTGATTGGATGAAATATGTTAAATCAGATTAACTGTCCGATAATTTTTTTTTATATTTTAATTTCAACCATTTGGAAACAGCCTTTTAGTTAGTTTAATATGTACAAGAATTTTTTTATATTTATGGGGCACTTAAAATCACTAGGTTTTTCTCTTTGAGATTTAAACTTATTTCATTGAGAAAGAAAAATACAAATTCATATTACACTATTCAGTGAATAATAATAAATATTCATATTTAAAAATATAGTATAATGATCGCCATTATTTTTGTCCTTGTCTATGTGGTAGCCGCTGTTAGAGGTATTCAAAGGGGCGGGTCGAGACCGGCCCGAGTCAAACCCGGGCTAGACTCTGTCAAACCTAGCTCGGCACGGGCCCGGGTTAAGCACAGCAACGGGAGGGCGCGATTATGGGCCTGAGATAGGAAGGGGGTTGAAGTGGGCTCGGCACACAAGAGGTCCAGCATAGGAATTGGCACGGGCCTGGCCTCGGCCGGTCCAATTCAGTCCCAAAGATTAGCCGGCGCTCCAAATGGCTCCAAATTCAAAAAAATTGGAAAAATTACACTATAGGTCCCTGTAACGGCCTGGAGTTTTTTTTTACCCCTAGAATGACTCCCCCCCTCTGCCAACAACTATATTCTAAGGGCTTTTTAGTCAAAAAAAAAAAAAAAAACAATCTTTCCCCTATAAATAGCTAGGTCATTTCCACCATTTCTTCACATCAATTTTAGCAATCTCTCTCTCTCTCTCTCCACTAATACATTCTCTCATTTTCTTGAAGCTTTCAACCTTATTTTTTTCATTTTTTCTCAATCATTCCTTAATTACTTCCAAAACTCTTCATCTTCTCAATTTATTCTCACACAAATGGCATCAAGAGAAAAGGAAAAGGCCGTAAGCTCTTCATCCCGCGCCGATTTGAAGTTTTTTTTTCGTGGCCTTTCCCGACCTGCAACCTGTGGGGCTAAAATCCAACAAACTTATGAGGACGAGCAATTTGATATGAGTCAATACGACTTGGGGCTCAACGATCAACTTTCTAATGATAACGTTGAGGAGGTGGAGCCAACAGCATCAGAGAATGTTGGTGGAGGAGATGGTTTTCAACAGACCCCGATAAGCCATCAACCCAAACTTCCATCACAAGGTAAGATGTCAAGGCTCACCGCATGGGTTTGGGAGCATTTTGACCAAGTTTTCGAGAAGGATGCTCATGGCAACAATGCGAGGTTCGCAAATTGCAAACATTGCAACACAAAGCTCGCACACAAGAAGAACTCTGGAACGGGAACACTCAAACGGCACATGGAACATAAGCACCCGAATCTATACCCGGATGCAGCTGCCAGTATCGGCGGTCAGACACAGCATGCGAGTATTGCCGGTGAATTAGGTATTTTTAGATTTAATCAATAAAATTATAGAGAATGCATGGTAGAATGGATGATGTTAACAGAAAAACCATTTACACAATCGGAAGATAGGCACATGGAAAAATGAATTAAATCAGAATTAAACCCTGCTTTTAAAAGAACATCTAGGAGTACTGCTAGGATGAAGGTATTTAAAATTTATGAAGCTGGCAAATCAAACTTACAACTATACTTCTCTGCTTTTGATCAGTCTATCTCATTCACTAGTAACATGTGGATTTCACCACTATGACAAGATTATTATTGTATCACTGCACATTGGATTGATAATAATTGAGTCGTTCAAAAGCGTATAATTGCATTTAAGTGGATAAAGGTAGATCATACTGGTTGGAACATATTCCAAGTTATTTTAGAAACTTTTAAAGATTTTTTTTGTCATGACAAGGTTTTTAGCATAACATTTGATAATGCATTCAACAACGATGTCGCGGTTGAGACATTGAAGGAGCCACTAGAACCTGTCCAGGATGCCGCATTTTTTCATATTAGATGTGTATGTCATATTTTAAACTTAACTGTCCAAAAAGGTCTTCAAGTTTTAAGTACTGAAATTACTCCAATTTGCTGGGCAATTCACTATTTGAAGTCAAGGAATAAAGTTTTCAAACAGCTTAAGCTATATTGTCTTGAAAATGACATCGATTTTAGCTGGAAACATTTTAAACTTGATTGTCATACCCGATGGAACTCAACTTACAAGATGTTGATGGATGCGATGTCTTTGGTCAATATTGCATGGGTTTTTAACCAATACAAGTATAACGAGTTTTTAAAAGACACGGTGAAGGCCATGAAAGACAAATGGATTTTATATTTTAGTGATATACCCCCGATCTATTTACTTGCATCTGTACTATACTCGACTGTTAGAATCACGGGTACATAGCAATTACTTGAGGGTTATTATAGTTGCTTAGAAATGACACATATTTCTATTCATACTATAACTGCTACTATTGAGAAGCACTTGTGGGAGTTATTTAAGATTTATGCTGACCGACATAAGGATAAGGTTGTGAAAACTACTTACTTTACCATCGGGTGTTCATCATCTTCAGGCTTATCATCATTCAATCTGGCGGAACAACTCCTCAAATGGCCCAATGCTGTAGCATCCAGTCTTAATGAAGTGGACACATACCTCAACTTGGTTTGGGAAAATAGTGAAACCGATATTCTAAAATGATGAAAAGCAAGAAACAACAAATTTTCAATACTCTCCATAATTGCCAAAGAAATTCTAGTTGTTCCCGTCTCAACCGTTGCATCTGAGTCGGTTTTCAACGCTGAAAAATGTGTAATTTCAGAAAAACGCATAAGGTTATCACCAGATATAGTTGAAGTTTATATACGCAACCATGATTGGGGTCTTACAGCTTTAGGATTACAAGACCACAAGAGTTCCAACGAAGAAAACCCCGATGAAATTGGTGCTTAAATCCACAGCTTGCTCATTGTCTTCCTACTTTGTATTTGATCTGATTTTGTTGTTCAGCACAGATCCTACCTTTTATTTTACATTTACTTTTATGGAATGTTTTGCTATTGACTCCTGTAAAACTCGTTCCATGTTATGTAAGTGCCGTTTAGCTTTCAAATTAATAAAATTTTCACATGGGTGGTGGTGTTTTACTCTTAAACAAGTAGTTTTCAAAAATTTTGTTTTAGAATCAAATTCTAAAAATATAAAAAAAAAATTAATAAAAATAAAAATAGCAGGCCTAGGCCCGCCCTAGGACCAGGTAAGACCCAGCACGGACTCAGCATGCCTTAACCAAGGTCGTGCCCGGGGCCTTCCAAACCCAGGACTGAGCCGGGTCGGCCCACTGAACACCATTAGCCGCTGTCCTATAAACTTTGTTCAAAGAAAAAAACCAACCTAAATGTACAAATAGCTTCTGAGCTTGACTAACTTGAATGAGTTAGTCCAAAACTCAATACTCATTACAAGTTAGCTCCCAAATTTTGCCAAAGTAGTAGGTTAGTCCATTCTCCACTATTATTGGCTGGCGTCATTTTAAAATGATATAAGTTAGATGTAGGATGCTTGTATGGGAGTTGAAGGGAAAAAGTAGGCCAATATTTTTTGTTTAGGGGGCATTTGTATATTTAGGCCATATATACTCCTATATAAATATTTCATTCATTTAGAAAATAAAATAGCTAGCTAGCATTTGTGTCACTTATTTTCTCCTACTGTTTCGTAATTAGTAGATTTTAATCTTTGTGTTATTAAGGATCAATTATTAACATCAATTATTTTTTTAGCAATTTCAAGTAAGTGTTTTCATGTTATTGTATATCATGAAATTATATATTTATGAAATAATTTTATAGTGCATATATTTAATAAAAATGTTTAGTATAGTTCTTTCGAAAAAAAGTATTATTGAGTTCAAATCTTAGAATAGCAAAATCCTTGTATTAATTAATTACCTATACTATACGGCATTATTATGTACACATGGTATTACATGTACTTTATATTCCATGAATTTTGTCCATTCTTAAGATAATACTTAGATAACTATGAAACAATACTAGGTACTGAAAGAACTACACTAAACATTTTTATTAAATATATGTAATATAAAAATTTCATAAATATCTAATTTCATGATATATGATAACATATATTATCTCCCTAAACTTTCAGTTTTTTCCCCAAAATTTTAGACGAAAACATCAATATGATCCTTAAATCTTTAGCATTTGATTTACTTTGATTTTTGTTAAATAATTTTAAACTATATTTATTTTCTTAAGTCTTTATTATTGACATGAAAACTCACACATGAAATTGCTTAAAAAATAATTGATGTTAATAATTAACCTTTAATAACACAAGATTAAACTCTGTTAATTACAAAACAACAAGAGAAAATAAGTGAGGCAACTGCTAACTAGCTAATTTATTCTCTAACAGAATGAAATATGTATATGGCCTAAATATACAAAATGCCCCCTAAACAAAATAAATTGGTCTAGTTTTTCCCTCCAACTTCTATGCAAGCATCCCATATCCACCTCACTCACATCATTCCCAAAAGGCGTCAATTAACAGTAGTAGTAAGTGGACTAACTCGTTACTTTTTTGTAAAATTTGGGGGCTAACTTCAAACATGTCACCTATGGTTGTATATTACTATCAAATAATACCTCAAGTAAATATCTTATAAAACTCATGTTAAAGTTTGCACAACTAAATATTTTATAAAACTTAAAAATTTCAACTTAGTATTTTCAAAACTTTAATAACAAACTTTTTTATTTGATTAAAAAATTAAATATATGGTAAAACTCAAGCTAAAGTTTGTATTGCTGTAAAATGTACCTTTAAACATAATTTTTTTTTTTGTTTTGCAACTTGAATGAGTACATACTATGAAAGCTAAAGCTTATTATGTGGTAAAACTCATACTAAAGTTTCACATGAAAATCTATAAGTGTTGCATATTAAAAAATAATTTTAGGTGTAAAAAGTATATAATAAAAGACTTAAATGTAAAACTCATGCTAAAGTTTGCATAGCTAAATATTTTTTAAAACTTAAAATTTCAACTTAGCATTTTAAAAACTTTCATAAATAATTTTTTTATTTGAATAAAAAATTAAATATATGGAAAAACTCAAGCTAAAGTTTGTATTGTTATAAAAGGTACCTTTAAACATAATTTTTTGTCAATTAAAATTTTTTGTTTTCCCACTTGAATGAGTACTGTAACACCTCATATCTTACATAGGTGAATTGTGGAAAGCTTTATATGGATATATAGGCTTCAATTCTAGAACATAAGTACTTAGTACTTATCTTTTTCCAAAGGATAACCCATATGGTATGGGTAGGTGTTCCGTTGATCGGCTCTGGACGTAGGTCATTACAAATGGTATCAGAGTTCACCTGAGATCACGATGGTGTGACATAGTGGGTATGCACATGCATTGTTTACCGAGACTGATTCTAGATTTAAGAGGCTACTTGGCGAAGGGCTAAGTAGTCCAATTAGAGATGTTACTTGGTCCGGGGAACTAAGTAATCCGATTGACCCCAACGGAGACGTTGGGTACATAAGGGGGGAGTTTGTAACACCCCCATATGCCATATGAGTAAATTATGGGAAGCCTTATGTGAATATATAGGCTCCAATTTCAAAATATAAGTACATAACATTTATCCTTTTTCAAATGATAGCTAATGTGGTGTGAGAAGGTATTCCGTTAACCGGTTCTGGACTTGGATCATTACAAGTACATACTATGAAACCTAAACTTATTATGTGGTAAAACTCATGCTAAAGTTTCACATGAAAATCTATAAGTGTTGCATATTAAAAAATAATTTTAGGTATAAAAAGGATATAATAAAAGACTTAAATATAAAACTCATGCTAAAGTTTGCACAGGTATATATTTTATAATACTTAAAATTTCAACTTAGCATGTTAAAAACTTTCATAACTAATTTTTTTATTTGGATAAAAAATTAAATATATGGTAAAACTCAAGCTAAAGTTTGTGTTGACATAAAAAGTACCTTTAAACATAATTGTTTTGTCAATTAAGTTTTTTTTTTTGTTTTGCAACTTGAATGAGTACATACTATGAAAACTAAAGCTTATTATGTGGTAAAACTCAAGCTAAAGTTTCATATGAAAATCTATAAGTGTTTCATATTAAAAAAATAATTTTAGGTATAAAAAGTATATAATAAAAGACTTAAATGTAAAACTCATGCTAAAGTTTGCACAGCTAAATATTTTATAAAACTTAAAATTTTAACTGAACATTTTAAAAACTTTCATAACTAATTTTTTTATTTGAATAAAAAATTAAATATATGGTAAAACTCAAGGTAAAGTTTGTATTGCTGTAAAAGGTACATTTAAAGATAATTTTTTTTGTTAATTAAGTTTTTTTTGTTTTGCAACTTGAATGAGTATATACTATGAAAGCTCAAGCTTATTATGTGGTAAAACTCATACTAAAGTTTCACATGAAAATCTATAAGTGTTACATATTAAAAAATAATTTTAGGTATAAAAAGTATATATTAAAAAATTGCATAAGTGAACGCTTTATAATAGTTTACATATAGTTTTTCCTTTATCCTGAAATTATAAGTTCTTTTACTCATTTAATGATGAAAAAAATCTATATTGTCCATTTAGATAGAGTTGCGTTACTATTAGGGCTCTAAAAAGAGGGAAAGAAAAGAATCCACTTATAGAGATATAAATATATAGTTATCTATTTAATTAGATATTTAGTTGTATTAAAATACTATAAATATAATAAGAGAGGAAAAAAATGCAAAGTGGAATATGTTTAGCCTTTGATTTTTGGGATATTTACTATTTTGACTATTAAACTTACTTTGACAACTAAACTTACTTAATTTTAACAAATATGGCCTAAGTTTATTCTACTATAAAAAAACTTTGAATATAAATTTTTTGTTAGTTAAGTTTTTTTCCCCTAATTGGATGAATATATACTTTGAAAGCTTAGGCATTTGGTCCACATTAGAGAAATCATATAATTCATATATGATTCAAGCACATACTATGGAAAAAAATAAAAGAAATATTATTGTAGCAAAGGTCATTGTGAAAATTTTTAGAAAAAAAATTCTTAGCTCCGAGAATTAGTTGCTTATATGATAGTAAAGTGGAATTAGTAGCCACTTTTTTTACATTTTTCCAATATTTTAAAATATTGAAAAAATTATAAGAATTATTTTTTCCCACATGGTCATCATTTTGAATGTTGGAAAATAAGTTTTTATTCTTAGCAATTAAGTATTTCTCTATACTAAATAATATTAATGTAATTTTATTTTTATTATTTTTTTAGAGCCAATCAAATCTTATAAGTTGCATCAAAGTAGCATTATGCATGTATTTTTTTAGGCTTTATTTTTTGGAAATATCATTACTTAACCACAAATTTATTTAAATTTGACAAATATGCCCTAAATTTTTTAAAAATGCTTTTGAATGTGATGATAAAATATTATAAAAAAATTATGAAAAATAGAAAAATGAAACTGATAAGAAATATATCTAAACTAAAAAAATAAAATCATTATTAAAATTATTTATTTTAAAAAATAATTCAAATTATAGTTATTTGAGTAAAAAATAATTTAATATTTTGATTCATGTTCAACACTCGTGTGCATCTACTAGTATTATCAAAAGAGCATGAAGGAAAAGAAAAGGAAAACAACCAAAGCAATTACACTTGCAAAATGGCGAGACGTAGACAAATTAAACTAATGAGAATATATTCCATTGACAAATTCAAATGAAACCACTAAGATGGTATAGCCCAATCTAGATCTACAATTTACATCATCAAAGCGGTTATACATAGAAATCATTTTGTCTTCTGAAGACAAGGTGAAGGCAAGGATTGCAAAATTTTTCAAATGCAAAAGTAAAGACATTGACAACTTGGCTGAAATATTTGGCATTCGCTGATTTGAAAAAAATACTTCTTTTTTTATACTTGATCAGACTATATATGAAGTTTTAAGATGAATGAAAAAAATGGGTTTTTCATTCATTATACTACCCAAAGAGCATGGGAACACCCACCCCCCCTCCCGCGGGAATTTTGAAAAAACGTAATTATAGGATAGTAATTTGATGATTTTGTCAAAAGTTAAGGACAGGGTATGTATTTTGCCCCCCAAATATTGTGGAAAAATATAAAGATGAGGGGGCAGTGAGGCACATATCCAAAAGAATGGGAACCGAGTGTGTATTTCTCCCTTTCTCTCATTCAAAACGCACGACGTCGTTTCAGACTTTTAGTTATACTATTCGATCCCCAAATGCCCAATTCCCCCAAATCCCTAACATTGCCATTGCGAGACCTCTGCAAACTGCAGCTCTACTCCACTCCAATCTCCTCCAGACTCCACTCTCCAGTGCTTTGTGCTTCGTGCTCACTGCCTCGCTGTCGGCCGTCTGTCGCTGGGCCAGTCCTCTCGGCTCTCCTTCAAGCGACTTAACTCGCATCAGCATCGTCATCTCACATCGGCATCGTCACATCATCGATTCATTCGCGTCATCACTCATCCATCACCTCCCGGCTCTCGTCCTCCGACGTGGCGGCAGCATTAGCATCACATTTGCTTATTTGCTTGGTCCCAGAAGGCCAGACCCCCAGCCAACGCAAATTACGCCATTGATCGCAGCATCGGAGTCGGACTCCGGAGAAGACCAAGAGGTAGTGGCGGAAAATGGTTAATTTGCTTGCATTGATTAATTAATTGGATAGCATTTTCATTTTGTACCTTACAGTTACAGAGTTATAGTAAAAGCCTTTTTTGGCTGATAATTGATAACTAGTGGCAGCGGCAGTGCGGCACTAATGCAGTAATGCTATAAATTCAGTTTTTATTCCTATGGGTTATGACTTATGAGTCTTGTGATTGCATTTTGTTGTTTCCTAATTTCTATACAAACTAATGGCATCTAATTTTCATGCAGAAGGTTCATAAAAATCATTTATTTACAGTTTTCTTCTTAGAATAGTTTTAAATTTGCTGGATTTTTGCCTTTTGAATTTGAAATTGAATGATGGAATTGTAAATTGTTGTGAATGTGATAATGTTTATATTGGATTAAACTTTGAAATCTGGTTGACTGGTTTAGATAATTAATATTATATATCCTACATAAAACATATTTACTTTGTGTCACTTTAATGATTAAACTAACTCTCATTTGAAAAAAGAAATATCAGATCATGTGCTTACATTGTTGTTTTATTTTTCTTTTCAGCTATGTCTAATAAACAAAAGACATTATCTCATTTTTTTTTCGAAAAATAGCTCCACCACCGGAAACTGACTGTCAACCCAAAAGCAGTCAAAATTCAAGGGTGGTTGAAGAAGTTTCAGAGTCTATAGGATTCGGGGATTCTTCAAATGCTGAAAGTACGCAACAAAGTGAAGCACCTACAACTTCTAAATTTTTTTCCATAGTGCGTGATCCAGGGTTACGGCAGCCCATGTGGACATATCCCATCAATGAACGTGATGAGGTAAGAAGAGCTTATTTAAAAGCTGGACCTTATCAAATGAAGTTTGATTATCCTGATAAAAAGAAACGTAGGTTTAAATATTCATGGTTTTCTGATTTTCCTTGGCTTGAGTATTCTCCAACAAAAGATGCTGCATTTTGTTTGCCATGTTATTTATTTACTGACAAACCAAAAGCTCAAAATGGGTGGGATGCTTTTACTGTGAAGGGTTTCCAAAACTGGAAGAAGGTTAGAGATGGTGAAAATTGTGCTTTTCTCAAGCATATGGGTTCAGACCCTTGCTCCCCTCACAATAATTCGGTGAATAGCTGTACTGCATTGTTAAATCAGTCTAGTCATATTGATAAGGCAATGGAGAAACAATCGAAAGAAGAGGTTGTAAGGAATAGACTTCGGATTAAAACATCCATTGATGTTGCTCGGTGGTTATCTTTCCAAGGACTTGAATTTAAAGGACATGATGAGTCTACTGATTCTAGAAACCGAGGGAATTTTCTTGAGTTGTTCAGTTTTTTAGCATCTTATAACAATGAAGTTGCTAGTGTAGTCTTACAAAAAGCTCCTCTAAATGCAAGGTATACATCACCTACAATCCAAAAGGAAATCTTATGTGTAATTACAAACAAGGTTAGGAATAAGATTTGTGAGGATATTGGTGATTCAATGTTTTGCATAATAGTTGATGAAGCAAGTGATGAAAGTAAAAAGGAGCAAATGACTCTTGTTCGCCGATTTGTTGACAATAAAGGCTTAATACAAGAGCGATTTTTTCATATTTCACATGTCAAAGATATATCAGCAGCCACTTTATATTCAGAGATATGTTGTATTTTATTTCATTATGGACTGAATGCTCAAAATATTCGAGGTCAAGGGCATGATGGTGCTAGCAATATGCGTGGTGAATGGAAAGGGTTACAAGCATTATTTCTCAGTCAATATCCACAGGCATATTATATTCATTGCTTAGCTCATCGTTTGCAGTTGGCACTAGTTACTACGGCAAAAGAGTTGCATGTTGTGCATGAGTTTTTTTCTCAATTTATCTTTTATTGTCAGTACTGTTACTGCTTCTTGTAAACGACATGATGAGTTGCAAGCTGCTCATGCTGAGAATATTGCACACTTGATTGCCATTGATGAGATTGAAACTGGCACTGGTGTTAACCAAATTGGTACCTTCAAGAGACCTTGTGATACCAGTTGGAGTTCTCATTTTAAGTCAATTAGCAGTCTCCTTGATATGTTTGATGCAATATGCAAAGTTCTTGATAATGTTAGAGAAGATGGTGCTAATTATAAATCAAGAGGAGATGCTGCAATTGCTTTGAAAATGGTATCATCATTTGAGTTTATCTTCATTGCTCATTTAATGTATGATATATTTGGTATTACGGAAGTTCTATGTCAAGCATTACAACAAAAGGGTCAAAATATTGTCAAGGCATTGAATTTAGTGGAAACTACTTCAATATTACTTCAGGATTTCAAGAGAGATGGATGGAATTCTTTTATTGACAAGGTCACTTCATTCTGCTCAAAGCATGATATTGTTGTTCCTGATTTTAATGCTCGGCATTTTCTAGGATGTAGTGGTCATCAACAAGATAGTGTTTCTGTGGAGCATTATTTTCACTTTGATGTGTTCAATGAGGAAATAAATTTTCAGTTACAGGAGATATCTTCAAGGTTCAGTGAGCGCATTATTGAGCTTTTGACACTAAGCTCATGTTTGAACCCGAAGGATGAGTTTGAATCTTTTGACATTGAATCTATTTGCAATCTTGCACAGAAATACTATCCACTAGATTTCTCAAGGCATAAACTTGAGTTGCTGTGATTTCAATTGCGCCATTTTTACGCCGATGTTAGGGATTTACCAGAGTTTACACAGCTATCATCAATTGTTGAATTATGTCAACTGTTGGCATCCACTGGAAAGTCAAGTTATTACTATCTTGTTGATCGATTAATCCGACTGATATTAACTCTTTCTGTGTCTACTGCAACTACAGAACGTGCTTTTTCAGCGATGAAAATTGTCAAAACCAGATTGCGAAACAAGATGGATAATGACTTCCTTGCTGATACTTTGGTTTGCAGAGACTTTTAGTTTAAATTCTATCCTTGATGATTTCAGAGACATGAAAGAGCATCATGTTACATTATAAATTTGAATTTTTATAATTTAGACTTAATCATGTCTATGTACTCTTTAAATGTCATGGACTTATATAAATTGCATTATTTGGTTTGTTTTGTATTCTACAATTTAAGAATTTGTTTTGACCTTGCCCCCCCAAGCTTGAATTCCTGGATCCGCCACTGCATGGGAAAGGAAGATATTGGATTCATCATGGTTTTAGCTAGCCTTTTAGACCTCGAGTATTTATTTAGACTAGAGCATTGGACTTTATCTTATAGTACTTGTTTAGATAACAAAACAAACTTAGGAGACTAGTAAAAATAAGGGTATCAGAGAAGGGCTAACCTGGTGAGAATTCAACTGTTTATTTTTTTTCAAAGGAACTTTAGTCATAAAATCAATGTATCTGTCAACAACAAATTAAGCTTCAGTTCCATCTTTGCTCGAGTCACCGCGGTCAAAAGCTTTGAGTGAGATGATGCCAAAACCATTGACTGTGGAGGTAAAATTTCTACCATGGGTCTGAGTAAAAAGTCACTAGCAGACTTTATCCCTATTGAGATGCATGCAAAAGAACACATAAGTGTGAACTCCCGCAGGGGAACACGTACACCACCAACTTGGCTGCACATGCCACATCCAACAACCAAGTAACGCCACCTAATAATAAGATTCTCTACAAATAAAATATTAAACAAATAGAATATCTGGTGACTATTATGTCATTCAAAAACTAAGCCCCATGCACTTACAATTGGCCGCCACCCACAGGGTTACCGGCAATACCCATTCTGATTGCACACTCAGGCACCTTTCAATAGTTTTGGCTCAAGGACAACTACAAAAATTTATGGAAACCTATAACTGGGTTTAACCCAATAATAAAAATATGGAGCCCCTTCAAACATCCAACCTTTCCACCTTTCACTTAAGTCCATGTAAAATCCTCAGTCTGGACACAATCGAACATGTAAGACCACCGGAATACTAATAATATGACATAAAATAATCAACAAAATCACAAAAACACGAAAAAAAATTCAGAAGAAAAGAAACCTTTTCCCCAAGGGAAACCTGCCTGCAACAAATATTAATGAAGGACCTAGATGAACGGGACTACGAAATGGAAGGCTAATGCCAATATTAAGACAGCATCTCTTTAACAAGTGCAACGGTGGAAACCACAGCAGCCGAACCGCAACAATGCCAACAACCTAAGCATGAAATTGCGCATTCTATATATATGTATGTATGTATGTATGTATGTATATGTATAATGAGATTCATAGCATTTGCACGTTAATCCGATTCAATCCTTGTTAATTGGCGTTCATCAAGCTAGAATCAGTTTCATATTATGAAGTTGAGCACGATAGTAATGGGGCTCAACTCATTTCTACTTTATTTGTAGTTATTTTGAAAGAGAAAATATAAACTAAACCCCCAAGCAATTACAGAGAGAAATATTATACCATATATATCAACGAACTGTTGCAAGTGAATTACTCAAACTCACACTACCTGATGTTCATCCTCTTACAACCTATGCTCTCTATACAAGAATACAAATAAAATAACACATGCCACAACAACCACCACCCGGAAGAAACATATGCATATTTTCCTATTAAAGATTGGTCATTAGACCAAACTTATGTTGCTTCTTCTCAGTGATTTTTTTTATTCTCACTGATTCTCTGGAAACTGCTCTTTGCTCGCAGGGCCTTGTGTTCTTTCACTCCGCCCTAAATTGTTGGGAGGGATGTTCCACCTTTCGTTGCATTGCCCCTTCTCGTTTGCTTTTTCTTTTGGACATGTTTGCTCCCTCTATCTCCTCAATCTAAACTGTCTAAGAGTTTCTACTCTACCTTCTGCCTCAATTTATTTACTTATTACTGTTTTCTTTTTTGGTATTCAGAATAATGAGATGGATTCATAGTATAAGGCCAAAGGAAATACCAATTTATTTGGGTAGAGGCGGATTTAGTGGCGGAACTAGGATTTTTGGTTCGGGGGGGCGAGCCCGGAGGAGAGTCAACTAAACCCGGAGAAGAGGGACGGCATCGTGGCGAGGTAAAGATAGAGATTGGGAGTAATTCGTACAATTCAAAGATTAGGGTGCAAATCGTACAGATTGAAAATTTTAAAGGACTAATAGTGCATTTGGGCCATGTTAGAATATCTGTTTCAGACTAGAGGGAATAATTACTCATTTGGTCACTGTTTTATTTAGTGCCTACTTTACTGCCCCCCATCTTTATATTCTTTCAATATTTCCGGGGTGGCAAAAATACATTTCTAGTCCCTAATTTCTCTTGAATTAGCCAATTAAGTACCTATATTTAAATGTTTTTAAAATTTTCGGGGGGGCAGCGGCCCCCCCTGTCCCTTCGTAGGTCCGCCACCGGGCGGATTTACATTATATATATGAGGGTCTAAGGACCCCTTTTTGAGGAAAAAAAAAGTAATATCAGATATAAAATTTAATGAACATTAAATTTTTTAGTGAATACCCATAGTTTTCATAACATCCACTAGAATAAAATAATGAGCATATCTTACTTTAGGAAAGAAAAAAAAAAAGGGGATTAGTCTTTTTTGTGGACTAACAATTTACTAATGGAAAAAATTTATACTAGCCCCTGAGCTTTCATACATTTCCCACCTAGACCTTGAATATTTTTTTCTTTCTTTTTTGTTTACATGCAGGAAAAAATTAATGAGTTAGTCATACACGATACAATCTAGGACCTAATTGACAAGAAATGTACAAGTTTAAGGGTTATAAAAGCGACATTTTTTTCACATTTTATATAGCATGCACATCCTGCTTATCTTCTCTACAATTCATATACTCCTTTCGTCCCAAAATTTTGTTCAATTTAACTTTTTGTTATATTTTGACTTGAATTTATTCATATTATTGTTTGTTAGAAAAAAAATTAAAAAAATATATATATTTAGAAACTGCATGTCTTGATTTGTCATTCATATACAAAATTTTTTTATTTATATATTAAAATGTTGAAAATAAAAAATCTTAAATTAATTGCCGAAAATAAATGGAGCAAAAGTTTTTGGATAGAGGGAATATAATTTTATAATTGGTGTTATAATTATTCGACTAATGGCAGAAAAATTAGATGCCAGATTCAAGCATTTTTTAGATTTTATTCTTAAAAAACTTCATCATTATGTTATATATAAGTTTAGATTTTATGTTACATATACAAATTTATAAATTTTATTATTTAATGTTGAGTTTAATATTTCTATATATTTGTATACATACCACTTTTTAGAATTTTTGGATCCATTACTGTAGGACCAAAAGACAATCAAACCAATATTAAGGTATTCTGAAAAATTAGGATAGAAAATAGGAAATTAATCCTTAACCTAGGCTGGGGATTTTATGTCCTTTTGCCAGCTGAACTTGGTGTGGGGATCTGCCCCAATTTATAAATTCTTCTTCAAGTTGATAAAAAAGAAATGGATGATTCATGCTCATCCCTACATATACACCCTATATTATATGCTTTCTATAAGCACAATCACCGATTTCCACTACATAATACCTATTGAAAATTTTCTCAATTTAAAGCAGTCCCACAATGTAGCAGAGGGGTTTTTCATCCGAAGCCCTTAGAATTCAAGCCAACAATATCGAAATGTAAATTATAATTAAGGATACATAGTTAATTACAACTTAGAACTCAATCACAATTTATCCTTTGAATCGTATGAATTTGTTGTAACTTAATTGAATGGTTTAGTGGCAAAAGACAATGCAGTTTCCATTAAGGGTAGAAACAAGTCGAGCATTTTGTCAAACAATTCAAGTTCAAGCTTGATTTTTTTATTACTAACCAAGCCTAACAAGCCTTAAGCTGCATTTTATATTTGAACTTTTAACGAGTCGAGCTTTGAGCATGGTGCTGTTTGGTTTGAATTTTTATCAAGCCTAACAAGCATAATATTTTTTAATATAAAATAACATTAATTTTATTTTTAATATACCTAAACCTTAAAATTATATTATATATTCCTCAAATAGAGTTCGAATTGAGAATTAAGAACTCGTACCTCGTAATTAAGCTTACACCTTGAATCAAGCTTTGAGCCTATCAAGCCACTAAACTGAGTCCGAACCTTTTTTAGCCAAGTTTTGAGCCCCTTTTTCTGAGCTCACTGAGCTCAAACTTGAACCTGAGCCAAGCCAACATTTAACGAGTTGAGCTTTGAGCCTTTGAGCTTAGAGTATTCAAGTTCAGCTCAGCTCATTTCCACTCGTAGTTGCTGTTATGTTAAATCTCACATGGCTTAGTAAATAAGTTAATACTTGTAACAAATTGTGATAAAGCCTGTTTATATATATATATAATAAATGGCAATTTCCAATGGCTCCTCATTAGAAATTGATTTAATTTTTTTTTAATTCTAAAAAATTTATCGATGGTTTGGTACGTTGGAAATATTACAAATGCGCGTACACATTGGTAATATTACCAACATGCGTGCATGTTGGTAATTTCTTAGCCCATTGGAAAACAAATCTGATATATGATCGTCGGTAATTATCAAATGTGCATATTACCAACGTGTTTACATTGAAAATTACAAACGGTTTAAATTTTATGTATTGGTAACTAATTTTCAAAAAGCAATTTACCAACGCATATTTACAAACGGGTACGCATTGAAAATTTAAAATTACCAATGCGCAGTTGTTGGAAATGCGTGTTGGTAAACTCTAGAACTTTAGTAGTGCCTAGATGTATGGACTAGTGAAGGTAGCACTGGTGGCAGAAAAGGTGAGAAGTGCTGAAAGATAGATGGAATTACTGGAGCAAAAAAGAAGGTGAAAATGATACATGCAAAAACTTAGGGGTCATGGTATTAGGTAATAGCTTAATTTCGTTTCCCAACAGTATTTGGACTATTATAGCATGCTAACAATAGCCTTACACCCTTTTCCAAGTGCAACACCAGTAATAGTAAGTAGTAACCACATTTATGTGGAACATCGATCTTATTTAAAGGGAACCACCACAAGTAGATATAAACTTCTTTTTTATGGAAAGATATAAACAACTTCTAAGTTCTAATCGAGGGAGATAAAAAAGTATCACTAGGAAAATAAGGGAGATTGATAGGAGAGAAAGAATTAAGCAGAGAAGATAGAAAATATATAGGGGAGAGGAGAACAGAGTTTAGAGGAAGATTGAGCACGAAATACTCAAAGAAGGAAGATTTTCATTAACAATTCAACCAAACTCATGATTACAACCTTCAGTATTTACAAACCATTGACAGTGATTACCAGCTGAGTAAAGTTGTTAAGCCTGCTGGGTTTAATACGCACCGTTTTAATCTAGAGCACGTATCAAAATCTCATGAAGAACGGCAGCAACCTTTTGGATCCATTAAGTTCAAGAAAGCCATAAAAAAATTTTGAAACTCTTAAAGTCCTCCACATACAGTATACAGACCATAGCAACCAAAACACATAAACATATATAGACGAGACTAGTTGAATCATGAGAAAATTGGTCGTGACATACCAGATTAATTTAAAAGTTTCATGAAACCTCATAAATAACGTTCTTCATAATTCTGAATCATCGGTAGATTTGTTTTAAGGTTTTACCTTGGATGTAGTATATGCTATACCGGAGCACTAAGATGACCATTTGGCGGCAATTAATTAATGTGCTTTAATCTCCCAGTTGATCACTAAACTATTTCCGTTTTAGCGTTGTATTCCCTATACAAGAAAATAGAACATAAGTATCCTTGTTTTTTTAGTAAGAGAAGTGCAAAATCATGGAATAGACTCAATAGAGAGATTACAATAATTAATGAGCTTTAGGGTCAACAGGATAAAATTATGGAATGAAGAGATTATAATAAATACTTCATCCGTTTCACAAAATCTGATTTTTTTTATTATTTACAACAATTAATTTATATTTATATTTTTTTCAAAATTTATTATAAAAATATAAATATTTTATATGAAAATGAAATTTAAAGATTATAGTTTCTAAATAACATTTTAAAGAATTGTTTTAATACATATTAATAAGAATATATTCAAGTCAAAATTCAATCAAAAAAAAGTAAAAAAGCTAATTAATATGAAACGGAGGAAGTAATGCATTCATTCTCATCTAGTAATTTAGAGTCTCGAACTCTAACTGAAAGCTTAGAACTTAGAAGTATGTACATTTAGCTAAACAACTTAAGATATAAGTGCGTCGAAACACATATTTAAACTAGTATAATTGTTTGTTTCTTTCGTAAAAGACATGGACGAAAATCTAATGTGATGTGGGAACGAATGAAGTGCAAAATATTTTAGCCCCGAATGTGACACGGACGCACTAACTCTTCTTACCAAAAGATCTTACCTTTCTATTTTAGCCCCGCTCCATTTTTCTCATGGAAGCTACTTGCCACTTGAACCACTCAAGCTCTTCACCCTATTTTGAAGTTTGTTATGCTATAATTATCAAAGGACCCAAATTATTAAAGTTAAAAATTAAAACTACATTAAATAGTTTTTGTCTAAATATTGAAGTTAACCGAGGATGCTAATATATATAATCTGGCCAATAAAGTATTAGTTCATCATTCCCCATTTCTAATAATTAAAAAATAAAAAAGCTCACACATATAGATAAAATTGAAATTTATCTACTTCAAATATTTAATTTAGTTCACTGATGACATTTTATTTTTCATGTTAACAAGAGGTTCCAGGTTCAATGAACCAAATTATTCCCCTCTTGCGGCTCCAGCCTTTTCATTGTGTTAGAATTATTTTTATACTGGAAGAGTATAAGAGATTTTGAAGTCTTAATCACATTATAATTATACTCTAAAAGAGTAGGCGATTTTTACTGTTAACGTATAATGATAATCGTCAAATATAACTAATCATCTTAATGATAAAAACATAATTATATAAAGAGGGTGTGCAACTCAAAAATAAAATATATCAAAATTTTAATTGAATAACGTAAACTTATGAGTGATAACTTTTTACTTATTTATTATTGAAATTTGTTTTAATGTTAAATTTATCAAAAAAAATACTTACTATATGTCAATTATAAGTCTGATTATTTTAATCTATAGTATTTGCATATGCACAGCAAAACAATAGGATAATGTTGAAATTCCAGTAGAGGTTGATTAGTAAAAAGCTAGCATTGTTTAAGTTTAAAACTAAAAGATAAAAACACTCCCATAATATAACTTTTAACAAATTAACATGTGTAAAAATGTAAATATCATAAATCTTGAATATATTTAAACATATGTTTTTGATTTAGTTCCATCTTTGAGCGATTCTTTATGAAACCAAAAAAAAAAAATGATATTAGTGACACCAACTGTCAATCCAACGTTATTTTTTATCAACCAACTAAATCAGTTGAGGTGATTGGCTGAGTTTTAAATTTACCCAACCCTTGCGGACACCTAACCAATACTACGTGGAAAAAGGAAAAGGGATGGAAGAAAGGGAAGCGAGTTGCACGCCTTGCGCAGTTACGCTACAAGCTTCGCATCTAAGCGAAAAATTAGAAAGTTTGAAAGGTAAACTCTAACCACTGAACCACATTCCTGCAACAAAAATCCAATCCTCTCGGATTCGCATTGCTCATTTCTTATCTCTGCTTCGGGGTTTCGGCGAACACAGTTTCTCCATGGGGCAGCAGTCTCTGATCTACGCCTTCGTCGCCAGAGGGACGGTGGTTCTGGTTGAGCACACTGACTTCTCCGGCAACTTCGCTGCCATCGCCACTCAGTGCCTCGAAAAGCTCCCTTCCTCCGACAAAACCTTCACCTACAGGTGCGACGGCCACACCTTCAACTATCTCGTCGACAATGGCTTCAGTACGTTTCCTCTTTCCCCTGCTCCTTCTTGCTCGCTTTGATATGCCATTCTTGCTCTCGCTGGTGTCGTTGTAGGCCAAATTTTTATCGCATTGTTTCAATTTATCTGCATTTTTTTGTTTGATTAGATCGTTTATAGTTTTTCATTGGATTTGATGATCCGATAGCTTTCGAAGGCGAGAGCGCAACTTCTGCGTTACCTTTTGATTACGCTGTGGAAGTGAGGTTATCGGTTCTGTCTGTCTGTCTTCACACGTTATTAGTTTTTCATGGCCTAGTTTTTGGTGACTGACAAGCATAGATGCAAGTAGAGAACCAAGTTATTTTAATCGACCAAGAGAACTATGTACTGCTAGTGTTGCCTCTTCAATGTGGATTTACTCGTTGACATAACAAGATATTAGATTGAAATTATCGTGGTGTCATTTGGGAGAATAATGGTGCCACTGATTTCCATCTCTCAGTTTGAAATTATCGTGGCTACGCCCTCTTGTGATTTTACTATATATCTCTGTTGATCCCCAACTAGATTCAGTGGTGAAATCTGATATATATGACAGACACAAACTAGCTGGGTTTTAGCGTTTGATTGATATTGTTTGGCTACCTTGTGGGTTTCTAGGCATATTTCACCTCATTGATTGAGATCCTTGGTTTTTACAGCAGTATTCTGTAACTAATGATACTAAGTGCATTGGAATTAGGCCACTAGCTTAGTCCCTTTCGTGAGGTGCCAAAGCGAAAACATGGTCATGCTTTTGTAGCATGCTCTTTTTTCCGGCAACTGCAAACCACACTTATTACTCTCTCCCCAGTCACTTCTTTAACTCTTCTCATTCCCCTCCCCTCTTACCTATTTCTGCCACTCTTCTTTTTATATTCTCTTTGGCTTTTCCTTGTTTGTTTTTACCCGTTGTTCTCTTCAATAGAACACATTCTGATCTCCTTATAAGTGTGCTTCATAATAAATAAATAAAAAAACAGAAAGAGGAAGGCTTTTATATACTCCCCACTTCAATTTCTGAAACAGAAGCATGCTACATCATCCTTGTTATTATCAGAAGGCATTTAAAAAAAAAAAAAAAGCAGAGAGAAAAAAGGAAGGGCACCTATGACCCAAGCAGGTGCCTTGTGACTAAAGCAGCATGAGCTAAATGGTGCCTTGAGCCGGTCTTCAGGCACTTATCCTCTGTGGGCTGAAAGGGATACAGTAGGTCCTGAATCAATCGTTGGGCTATTGTTAGAGGCAATTGTTCTTTCTACTTGAGTGCAGCACTGAGATAGCTTGTTTTTTTTTTTAACATATTTCTAAACTTGGTCCCGTTGTTTGACAAATAATATTTAGATTTTTGTTTGGTACCAGTTCATGATCTTTTCCTCTTAAGTATTAGATTTGGCATCAACACTTTCACTCAGTCTAGCTGAACCAACTTCCTGTTGACTTCTGCATTCTGTAGCATACTGCGTAGTTGCAGTTGAGTCTGCTGGGCAACAATTTCCAATTGCATTCCTGGAGAGAATCAATGAGGATTTTGTGAAAAGATATGGTGGAGGAAAAGCTGCAACAGCTCCAGCGAATGGCCTGAGCAAAGAGTTTGGGTACACTCTTTTACTTAATTGCTACAAGTAGAAGGTCCCTCTGTCCTGCATGCTTGGTTGCTGCTCTGACCTGACTATAAATGATATAGGCCGAAAATAAAAGAGCATATGCAATATTGTTCTGATCATCCAGAGGAGATCAGTAAGCTTGCCAAAGTGAAAGATCAGATTTCACAAGTCAAAGGAGTTATGATGGAAAACATTGAAAAGGTTGGTCATTCTAATTTTTGGCATGTCCGTAATTGATATGAAACATGGATAGTTGTGTTCAGTAATCGCTCATTGATATTTGTCTTTTCTTCAGGTCCTTGACAGAGGAGAGAAAATTGAGCTTCTTGTTGATAAAACTGAGGACCTTCGCTCTCAGGTGAGTCAATACTTACCTATCATTTCATTTCATTCCTAGGTGCACACTAGGCACTCCTTGGAATACAATTCCGTCCATTGGTTGTAAAAATTCATTTTTATCCTAAAAAGCTTACAAATTCTCCCTGTATTTTTGCCCCCTATGCATGAAGATGTATTTAAAATTACAAATGCAAACTTTTTCAGTTTCTTTTTATTGTTTGATTTTTTTTCTTTCCATTCTACTCTTAGGATAACTAACAAGTAGTCATACAGAGAAGCCGATTGATCGCAAGTTAAGGCAACTACTTTAGTGTAAAACATATACAAGATTCAACTATCATTATTGTTCATTTTTTTGGTCAGAGCACATCCCTGCATACTCAATAAGTAAATTCGACTCAGAATTTCGGTCGCCTTTTCTGACCTGATGGCCAACTGTGCTTTTGAGTTTAGCAGGCAGCGGTTGGGCGCTTTTGGTTATAATTAATGGTTGTGTTATTATTAGGGTCTCATATGTGGGTGTCATTCTTCCAGGCACAAGATTTCAGGAAACAGGGAACCCAGATGCGGAGGAAGATGTGGCTGCAGAACATGAAGATAAAGCTGATAGTTCTGGGGATCATTCTTGCCTTGATTCTGATCATAGTATTGACCGTTTGTAGTGGCAAGAGATGCTGAGTGGTAGGGGGAGGAGCCCCAGTAGGCTATGCAATTCATCAGTCTGAGATCTTCGCTCTCTCCAATCTTTAATGTTGCTCATGCTCTAGCTTTTTCATTTTCGATCACGCTAAGTGCCACAGCCAATAACTGAAGACTGATGTATAGCCGATTTCTTCTATTCTTTATACTCCTTTCTCTCTGATGTCTGGTAACGTATTCAGTTTATTATACCACTTTGCATAAATATCGAAAGAAGCCGAAGAGAAGTACAAAAGGGGTTCAAACATTGTTCATTGATTCATTAAGATGTTCAGTCTCATTGTTAATATACATGCATACTATACGCCCCAACAAGAAACGTTAACACATCGAAAAAAAACCAAAAAAAAAAAAAAGGGGGGGGGGGGGGGACATTTTCCCATTAGGGATGCTCAACGTGTAGGAAAGTGGTAAAATAAAAGGAATACAATGGAATCTTTGGTATCTTATCCATTTGATGCAATAATTCGTCGATGTGTCGTTCGCATCGAAATTTGAACACAATGGGATCTCTGGGATATTCTTGCTCATCCGGCTGAACATGGATGGAGTAAAATTGAAAACCAACCCAAATAATTTTTATTGGGTTGGGCTTAGTTTCATAATTGAAAATTTCATTAATTTTTGAGTTGGTTTTGGGAATTAATCCGAAATGAAACAAAAGAGAAAATATATACTTAAATATATTATGAGATTTGTGTTATTACATATTTTCTCATAGTAGTGTTTCTTTATTGAAAAATTATAACATGAGGGTGATTTGGTAATTCTCCCTTTGTTGAATTAATGAGTTGCTCTTTCAAATTGTACTAATTATATGTGTATCCAAATTTTGATTTAGTAATAAATTATGTTAAATATCATTTTATGTGTGAGCTATGGTAGAATTAATTATTTTTTGCTCTTCAATTATTATTTTGGATGAGATTTTATAAAAATTTTATAGTTGTTATAAATATGAATTCAAAAAAGAGCCGAGAACTATAACCGGAAAAACCAAACTATGAGTCTGGTTTTTTTTAATTCTCAAATTAGGTAGAATTTTGTAAAACTATAAATATTTTATGGTGTCTGTTCTACTAAAAAATAGGCCCACCCAAATTATGCTTACACCTAGTTGCACCAAACACCCCTGCTTCCTCACAAATGTGGCGTGTTATTATGTTTGGTTGGGTACTTGCGTTTGGCCTTTTCGTCTGAAACTCCTTTTATATTTCATTGATGGCGTAGTGAAGACAAAATTATGTATTTCAAAGTATTGCTGATCTTTCACGAACATACTATATTTAGAAAAAATACATAGAGTGATTCTAGGAGGGGCACATGTGGCAATTTAAATCGAACCTTAGAGTGGAAACAAAGGGAATCAAATGCAATCATTATAGTGTAGAAATAATGATTTTTCTGTATTTGCAGTATATAGGAGCTTGAATGCAACAAAAAGACAACGTAGAGGCCTTCCATTGGATTTAACCTTAAAACCAAGAGTTCGATATCATGTTCCCCTAACTTTTTTATGTTTCACACAAGGCCATGCCAAATCGTGAAACTGAACATGCTAACATCAATTCATGTGCTGATTTAAATTCACCTTATATGGCATAACAAATACATAAATGGAAAAAGAGTAAACCAAAAAAGGAAAACATAAAATGTCGTTAGGTTTTTAAGAGTGATGTAACTGCAACTTTGAAATGTTTTGGGAGTCTAAAGAAACAAAGTATGTTGAGGCCCCATACTAGAATTAGCCACGAACTGTAAGACATGAGTCAAACTCATAATTGTAGGTATGGTATAACTACAACCTTAATAACCACCTGGATCTAGGTAAAAAACAAAAAAAATTGGGGGCTCAAAAGGGACTCCTTGCTCTCTTCCGTTTCTACATAATATATATATATAATACATATGTGGTCATGCTTTTCTTATAACGAAGTCCAACTGACAAAAATTGCACCGCCACTCCTTCGTAAACATTCTACCAAACATTTCGGCTTTTGATTCAACATGGCAAACAAACAGCCCTTAGTAAACTATTGGCTTAAGTGCGCCATTGGCCCTTAAATTTGGCCAACTCGAATGAATTGGTCCCTCAACTCTGACTCAGCATGATTTCATCCTCAAATCTGTATCAAAGGTGTGAGTTAGTCCTTGGGCAAAACGGGAGACTAACGGTGTTAATCTTTTTTATGGTAGATTGCTACTTTTGGTCCTTGGGTTTTGTTTGCTGGTTTGCTTTTGTCTCTAGATGCCTTATATTTGTAAGTCAGCCAGTTATGATAATCGTTACTTTTGAATTATCTAATTGCTTCTCAATTTAATAATTTCACTCAAACAAAAATTGAAATTGGTGATTTTTTTATTTGTACGCTATAAAATGTATATTTAATGTTTTAACACGTACTCTTATTTATGATTGTAAATATTGTGGGCAGAAATATATTAATTTTTTGTGAAAAAATATACTAGTGTTTTCATTTTCTTGGTTTATGTTTCTAAAATTTTTTGTTGTTTTGGTTTTAAGTTTCTAGAATGAAATACCTTGTTTGGTGAAGATATAATTGTTTTTGTTTCTAAATTTTGGACGGAAATATGTTTAGCAACTTTAAAGTGAAAAAAGAAAAAGAAAAAGAGAAACCCATAAATTCCATTGCAAAAGAATTGCGAGTGGTACTTAGAGGTCCAAAAAATGAAATGTGATGGCTTCTGTTATGTCTCATTCGCCAGCTCCCTATCTGGCTTCTAGGAAGAAAATCTCATTGGCATTTTCAGATTCATTGCTCCCAATTAATAGAATTTTCAGTACTGTTGAAGTATTCCTCATTTTGTGACCATTGTATTTTAATGCCCATTCCCAATTACAAATCCCAAACAACTACAATATCTAAAGGAAAAGTTTAACTTCTTTGCAAAAAGATTGCCAGAGAAGAGGTCGACATATGTGGTTAAATTAGCTAATTATAAGAAACAACAAAACTGTAGGGGAGAATAAAGATGCTGAGAAGCACAAAACATGTACATAAACCAAACAGGACAACACAAAAACTAGAGACAACCCAAGCCAATTGCAACAAAGGGAAAGAAGCCCCAACCCAGAGACGGCCTGAGAACTAACCTATGAAGAAATCACACACCAGATCCCTACCAAAAGACAGGAACCGCTGGAGACCAAAGATAAAGGAACGACCTTTATTGGAGAACTAGAACTTCGAATAGGTGGTGAGAATCTTCTTCGGTGAAGTAGATATTTAAGACTCGGTAAAAATTGAAACAGTGAGCGAAAATCAAAGATTAGTTCACTCTGTTGACTCAAAATCTATGGCTAGAGTGAGAGAGACAAGCAAAATAGAAGAAAATGAACACTGAAAGTGGCAAAAGGAAGAAAATAACAATTTGATTTGTGGCAAGAACCAGCTACTGGACAAGCAAAAGACTAGGTCCGACCAGAAATTTGTCTAGAATTTGCTGGGCTTCAGTGTTTCATAGAGAGAGAGATAGACAGAGAGGGAGAGAGAGAGAGAGAGAGACAATGTTCTCGTATTACGGGGGAGAATAAGAAGAAGAAGATGATGATGATGATGAAGGTAGTGGACTCCTCAATGCTGTAACGACATTAGGTCAAGTGAGTGCACTCGCGTATCTTCCATCCAAATTGGACCAACTCCCCCTATTTTTTAAAGTTTTGAGAGTTTTTCTATTCTAAGTCCAAGCTTAGAGCATGACTCATCCTTTTTAGGTAAATTTGAGGATCAATGGTGCACTTTGACCTAAACTATTTAATTACAGAAATGCTAAACAAATGGAGTTTCTAAATTTTTTTTATCAAATAATAAGTACAAGCAAATAATACGCAAATTCACTCGAGTCCATGGATTAATCCATTAAACAGTTTACACAGCATAAAAAAAACTCAATACATTTCACTACAAGTCGACTTGATTACTAATACCATCTTCCACACCACATGGTAAATAACTAGTTCAGCAATGTAAGGTTGAACACTGAATTGCGAAAAACAGGATGTCGGCTAATATCCAATCAACTTGTGCAAAGAACACAAAAGAAGACAAAGAATGGTCGGAACCAATATGAAGACTTTTAAACCAAGGACACTTAAATAGGGCGTGGGGGATCCATTTGAAAGGAATAAAAAATTACTCCATGGCATATATATTATAAACAAAACAAGGTAGGGAGGGTGTTGGAAACCAATACGAAGTACGCATGAAATACAGCATAACCATAACCCATTAACCAACCAACCAACTAACCAACCAACCCTTCGGCTAAATGCGACATACCAATCAAACTAAAGCTTGGCCACATTCGTAAAATGACCTTAGACACAAAAACCACTGCTTAATTACGCTGGACATCACAAGCCAACTTTCACCTTAATAGAAAACAGTTCTCGACTCGCTCCCAATTACCAAATGCAATAACTTTTAGCCAAAGGGTAAAAGAAAAGCATCCGTCCCTTGATCATGCTTCAGTAGCCAGCACCCCTTGAGTGGCCGCCCATCCTTCCACGCCCACGACCATAGCCCCTACCCCCTCCACCTCTACCTCTTTCATATCCACTACCTGTTATCAAGCAGGGAAAAAGCACAAATAGAACTCAGGCAACAACAGATCTCAATTAATGGCTTCAAGCACTAAGGAATCTGTAGATGGAATCCATATGCAGCTTTTCCAAGCCGCATCATCTCAATTATAGTCATATACACAGAAAGTGAGTTATTTTACCACGATAACCCCAACTCCTGCCTCTTGAACCACCTCTGCTCCAATTCGAATATCCACCATTATCTAGGACAAATTAAAAAAATCCACTAGCGTTAAAAATTTAATTCCAAAAATGGTATCATACGCCATCATTGACCTCATAAGGACATTGGCTGAATACCTTGATAGTTCCCATACCCACCGTTATCTATGAGAAATTAAAAACACTAAGGTCAGAAATATGAACTTCAGAAATCGTGTTGAAAGACATTAATCATCTTATAAGGTCACATTTTAATACCTTGATAGTTTCCATATCCACCATTATCTATGACAAAATTAAACACTAGGGTCAGAATTTTGAACTTCAAAAATGTAAAAAATACAACAATAACCATATAAATTAAATACCTTGATAGTTTGCATATCCACCATTATCTATAACAAAATTAAACAACACAAAGTCAGAATAAGTTTCAGATGTGGCATCTTAATACATAAATCACCTAATAAGGTTATCAATTCAATACCCTGATAATTTCCATATCCTCCCCTAGACCAGCCCCTTCCTCCACCTCTTCCTCTTCCTCTTCCTCGGCCTCTACCACGACCCCTTCCTCGACCATATGAATCTGATGAATCACAGACAATGAGTGAATTGAAGATAAATTGACACATGGATAGAAAGAAAGATGGGACTAAAAGACCATTATTTGTGCAGTGTTAACCTTCATTATAAGCATTGTATTGAACACGAGTTTGCTTGAAAGGTTGCTGTTGCAGTTGCTGTTGCCGCTGCTGTTGCTCATGATGATACCGAGGTTTTGATTGTTCAGCATAACGAGGGGCTTGATACCTGGAGCAGCATATCAAATTCATTACAGAGAAAATTTACATGAAAATCTTCAGACCTCACTGAATTTATATACCAAAAGTTCTTTCAACCCATAATTACTACAAGCAATCTAACATATAAAAGAAATTCCCAGAGTTTGCCAATGCAAAACGGTGGCAGTCTAGTAGATGGCCATCAAATTCTCATATCAGCAAAAAAGATGCCATATGTACTCACTACTCACCCAGGAGAGTTCTTGTTCAACTCTCTAGCAGATAAGGTGATAGATATCATTGACACTTGACGAGTCATTTCCACACTGCATCAGATATCGAATCACAAAAAAATATGATGAATATCAACAGAGAATAGTATGAACCTGTTATGTCCATATATACAATTGGAGATAAGAAACAGAGATACTTACGGCACAAGACCTTCCTCAATAGGTTCCCATACATCAGTTATGCTCACGGAGCTAATGGCAGTTTCTTGATGCAACCGAGGGATTCTTTTCTGTTTTCAATTAGCATAAACAAGTGAACTCAGGGGCCTCTCTCTCCGACAAACACTACATTACTGGATTGGGAGTTCATGACTGGAACAATAACTAACCTTGATGATCTCAGCAATGGCTACAGTCTTGTTGATTGCCTGTCCCATAGCTTTCAAAACAATCTCCTTCACATGTTTGTCCTATCAACAGTTGCAGAAAAGGGGGCGAATGAATGTCCATATGTAAGCTGAAACTACGAATATAAAGAGCACAACAAGGGATGCATGCACAAGGAAGAAAGTATGCCGTGATACAGATTGAGGAAAAGTCATATTCTAGGAAGTCAGCCAAATAAAGAAACAACCAAACAAAAAACTGTTTAGATACAAAACCCTAGTCCGGTGAGCCTTAATACCAAATTAGTTGGGATCATCCTGTACAGGAACCCCAGATTCTTCATTCCAACTTAATTAGTGACTATCATCATAAGAAAATTTTAATGATAGTTATACACCACCCAGTTTTAGAACTACCTAACTCGACCTAAGGTCCACCCTATTTCACTTCATTCGGCAAAGCTTATAACCAAAAAGCAAATGTTCAGTATCCAAAAATTAAAAAGTTTGCAGTTCAAAATAAAACCGAAAGCATGTTCTCAAATAAGCACGATAATCGGTAAGGAACTACCGATATTGAGCTAAGCTAATAATTCATCATGGGCAAGAGAATCAGCTAGCAGCAGTATGAGCAGAAAAAAACATGGAAAACCGCAACAACCCTAACATTTCTTATAGACAAAAAACAAAACCGAGACTCGTTAGAACAAAAGCAACTCCAAGAACCCTAAAACCACGCAACAACATACGACATATATCAATAGAAACCCCAGTTCTTTTTTTTGGGGGGGGGGGGGGGGGTAAGGGAAAGAGAGAGAGAGAGAGAGAGGCATCACACTCACCTGGAGAAGAGTGGTGGCGTAGCTGACGTAGTTACGAATGGCGCCTTGAGAAGTGATTCGGATCTCATTCTCGCTTATGGGCGACTCTGTCTTGGGCTTCTCGACCTTCTGGTACCTATCCATGGCGATTGGCGAGAAATGGCTGCCTTGCTGTCAACAGAAACCCTAACTAAAACCCTAGCGGAGGGGCCAGGAAGGCCAAACAGAAAATAAGCACGCCCCCTTCACAGCCTTAAGCGTATCTCGCTTTTCTAAACCTCCGGATTTCCGATTTTTTGTTTCTGATTTTCCGGGGCAGACTGTTCTTATAGCACGCGAATGATGGCGCGTGTGCGATACCGCGCATTGTCATTCGCTGCTGCCTGATTCGGGACTTCACTGCGCCTTTTTAGGGATAAAATCCAAATTTGGTCCCCTAACTTTAAGTTCGTCTTAAAGTAGTCCTTTAACTCTGTAAGTGTGTCTTAAAGCCCTTTAACTCAACTAACATGCTCTATTTTGGTTCCTACTATCAATTCTAGAGTTTTTTATGACAGAACTTGCCTACATGACATTTGTTATCCTCATGGTGGGTCCCAAACTGCTATATAGATAACTATATTAGAAGAATAAAAAATTTTAAGTTAAAATTGATATAAACAAATATTCATAAGGACTTAAATAGCCCAAATTATCTATTTTCTTCTTCCCCAAATTTCACCACTGATTTCAATAGCCTCCTCAAAGTTTGACATGCTGCCAGTGAATTTCGGCAATGCTTGCACTGCACCTCCTTTAAGAACTATTCAAACCGCCAATTTTGGGTTGATAATCTGCCAATTTTTACTACAATTTTTCTTAGGGAACAAACAACCTTCTGGAGCTACTGGGAGAGATGAATCTGTGAGAGAATACAGAGGATTCCGTAACAGTTTTCGTGGAGCAATGGAAGAACAAAAACGGTGGCTTTGATAAGCATATTCAACATATTGACACTATTGAACAGCAAGTGACAGAGTTCAAAGTTGCAATTCCGCTTTTTGACATATACGTCTCTTTCTTGGAATCCCAAATACAATCAGCCTACCAACAATATCAACCTTTGTAGGCTCAATCAATTACAGATAATCCGTAAGTGGTTTTAGGACAAAACTATCAATGGCTCTGATAATCGACTTCAAGTGTAGAAGATGCAACTCAAGCCAGACGATATGATGACTCGGACAAAGTCATCCTTGTTGAGAGCCTTGAAGGCTTGGCAATCATGGCCAAGATCAACGAGTTAAGGGATTGGGTTGATTCATTATGATGGTGGTGATTCACCTGGTTCGCAGTTGACCATTATCAACTTCTCCAATAAGCACCTATCCATTTTGGTTTTCTTTGGTTTCTTTTGATGTTGTGTGATACTAAATCGAAGTTCGAGTGGCTAGTCGGCAGTGAAACTAAAACAAAAACTCCATTTTTATTTTGGTTTTGATTTGCCAGCGTCGTGCCTAGGAAGTCTGGGTGGCTAGTTAGCAATGACATTGAAAGATGACTAGGTGGCAATGATTAGGAGCAGGAGAAGAGATGATGGTGGTGTAGACGGAGAGACGACAAGATGGTGGTGGGCGTAGATAGCCGAGCTCTTTGCAGCGGCAAACTATGAAGGTAGGGGAAGAGGATGAAATTAGGCTTAATCAACTATTTAAGTCTCTAAAACTATTTGTCCATATCTATTATGGACAAATATCCATTATAACCTGAGATTTATTATTCTCCCAATCTTATTATTTATTACTACGAAAAATATGTAACGTGGCAATTTGCGTGTCACATAGGTAAATTTTTTAAAAAATAACACATGAATTAACACTAAGGGTTAAAATAAGATACGTGAGTTGAGTTATGAAACTTTAATAGTTATTTTTAAAATTAAATAACCACTTTGGGATAACCCTTAAAATTAGGGGACCAAATATGGACTTTATCCGTTGGTTTTAGAAATCTTCAGATTCATCACATCACTACTTTCTTTTCTTGATGCGCAAGGGAAGAAAATTCCCAATCGAGCCGGACAGAGGAAACTCAAATTCTCGATCCTCTGAGGTCTGACCCCATTTTGAGCAATTTCTCGTCATGCTGAATACGTCCCCGGTTTGCTGACAGCCACGCTTTATCACACACCTAGAACATGCTAGCAAGTGGTTTTGAGTTTTAACCAAAATTGAATAATAAATTTTATTCGGTTTTTTGTCTTATATATTAATAATCAAATAGATTTAATTATTAGAGAAAATTGAAATAATTAAAAATCAAAATAACCAAGTTCTATGCATACACATTTCAAACTTCAAACTTCCATCATATATTCCAATTAAAACATACATTGCAATCACATATTAAACATCTATAACCCATTGAAAATTCAAACATCACATATATATACATAACAAATTTTCATCACATACATAATCCTTTCCAAATTTCAAATATAAATACTAATAAAATAAAAATTTAGTTATTTTGATTAATTGAATTTTAATTGAAGCAATCCAAAAACTAAACTGAATTTCTATATCAGTTTTTTATTATAATAAAAAATTAAAATTATATCTAAAAGTGATAATCAAAATTGACATTTTTTTTTTCAGTTATTCAGTTATTTGAGAAATAATTAAAATTTTGCTCACCCCTAGCTAGCAAGCAGAAAACATTAGTATTAGTGATAAATGTGATATTAGCTCATAACTGTCCTCACGTTTCCTATTAGGGGAATTTCTGGAGTCCGGAAGAGGAGTCAACGCTAAAGGGAGTTTCAAGTGTATTTTTTTTTTTTCAACTTTACAGCTAATAAAAAAAGTGATCCTATCATTCATAAGGATATTATGTGAAAGAAAATCTCATAATATTTTTATAATTTTGTATTTTATTGCAATGCAAATCATTCACATTTCTTTGCCATGTTAAGCATGGAAAGATTCCTAATTTGAACATCTTTACCTTGGACAAAGAATTTAGTTATACATATTAATTTCAGAAATTGACATCATTTCATAATCCTCGAATAGACATCCTATTTTCTAATATTAAATATCGAATTTAATGTTATTGAACACCACATTTATTTATTAGACATCATATTACCGGTATCAAACATAACAACAATTAGTATTTAACACAACCTCCATAATATTAATTCGTCGCGGGTTGGATGAACACCCATACAAACATTTATAGTTTATTGCTTATTGGTCTCTAACCCTAGGCAAACACAAAAATTGATTAATAAAAAGGAAAAACTGATAATTTATATTATCCATTAATTGCAAGAAACTCATGCACAATTTAAATTTATTGGAAGACAACTACTAAACAGCTTGAGTTCGTTAACTCTCATGAATTATTTAACATTAATTTTTAAAATTTTAATTTAAACGGTTTGATAACTATTTTATCACAACTATTTAAACTATCAAAAAATTTTAATAGTTAATAGACAATTTAAATTATTAATTTTTTTATTTAAATTGAATTTCTATGTCTGTCTAGGACTAAGAACCAATATGTAATGAATTATAAAGATTTGGTACCAATTTGCAACAGAATAAAGGTTAGGTACCGATTTGCAGTTGGAATTAAATGTTTGGGACCGATGGTACTTTTTACCCATTTCATTTTGCATACCATTGTCTCTCCTATTAGCCATCAATTACAAGTACGTTGGTTATTAACTTGAGACACTGCAACAGTAATGTTTCCAAAGGTGATCATTCACGGAGGTTAATAACAAGTGATAAGTTTACTAACCTTAACCTCTCTTATTACACCATGCGGTTACACCCTATCAAATACAAAATTCACGTTCACTACTCATCAACTTCTGTCCATTTTCACCCTGTGCAACTGGAACAGGAAACATTTACAGCATTTACTACATGAAAAGGAAGCAAGTGCAGCCTCCAGGCCTGACGACGTTCAAATGATATTGCAGGTGCTAGCAGATGAAGAGACCATACGATCATACAATCAGCTATGGTATCATCTGCATGCTCGTCTCGAATGAAAAACTGTGATACGCTTCACGCTCCATCTTTTCCACACATGGAGGATCTACCATCATTTATCTGTGTTTCTCTGCAACAATATGTGATAAATGGCATTAGGAACAATCCATACCCCACAAATTTCGGACCAATTCGTTTTAACTTAAATCAATTGATTTATTTTTATTTTTATATTTTTTTTACATAAAAATAATTTTATTTGAAAGACAATATTATGAAAATGCAATAATTAATTTGAAAAAAAATCATGATATTTTCAAATTTTTATTTATTAATTCCTTAAACTAAAAAAATTCTTAAAATTTTTGTAAAATTACAAAAATTATATTTTTAATGGATTAATGCATCTACATAAAATTGACTTTTAATTAAAATTAATTCCGGATAAAAAAGGCATAAGAATAAAAATAAGTCATTTCGAAATCAATTAACTTAAGTTTAAACAAACTGGCTTTTCATTTACAACAGTAATTACCATAAACCAAAATTAGTTATGATTATTTCAGAGTCCATGATCATGACAGACAAATTTGGACCCTTCATTTGTGCGACTCCACGACTGTCATCATATAGTTTTCCAACCAAAATAGATGGGGAGAAATATAGTACTTGAACTTGAAGAGTTTCTTATCGCATTCAAGTATGGCTACAACCCTTGAACTCTATAGATCACAAGTCCCTAGAGCTATAGCAAGGTAGCCTTTGTTATCCAATATGAGGTACAACATGCAAATCTTGAAGACTTTATCAGTAAGACTTTGGAGCAGATTCCCAATTAGCAAATTTTTTATCAGCAAAGTTAGACCCAGGAACAAATCTTAAGAGGGACAATGATGTGTCACTGAAGTCTTGAACTCAAGCAAGTATTAGGTTAAGCTATATCAATCATCAGCAGAACATTAGAAGATGACAAGAAAGAAACAAGTGAATCAATCAGTTGATAAATAACCTGACCTGACAGCCAAACTACTATGAGATATATTCTTTGATAACCTCAAATAAGCTCAACTAATTGTTGCCAGTTCTAAAGATAATCCTGCCAAAACTTTGGAATCAGATGCAATTTTCTCAACTTAGAAAATATATAAATGATAGATCACCCACTTTTTCACTAAAAGGATTCTGAATTTTTCAATTAACGACATTGGTGACAAACAATCGCTCACAACATTCATTACATCCATCAAAGGCAAACAGCATAAAGAATAAAGCCAAAGCTAACTGCAAGAGATGGTTGTTTAGATACCCCTCCTTATAGTTCACAAAGTGAAATCTGAACTAGTGCAGCGTGGCTAACAATGTTTCAAAATGATCATCTGATTCATAAACTTCTGCCCAGACTCTGGAGATAAAAAATGATCCATCGATTGAAAGTAGCCTAAGGCCATGTGAAACTTCAATTGGATAGTTCTAGATAAGAATATCAGTATCTCTCCAGATCTGCACTTGAGAGTTGAGACTTAGACAATACTATCACCTTGGCCTGAAAGAGAAAATATTTCTACAAGTAAAAGGCTTTTAGGAATTTAGTTAAATTAAACAACTTATGTCAGAAAATGTGGAATCAACTTACATCAATATACATACCTTAACACTGTTTCCAATTGTCACAGCCTATAGAGATATGAGGATTTTCAACATGTTTAGGATGTTTCCAGAACAGTATCTACCAGACAGCTGAAGCATGGGCAAACTGTGTTTCAACGTCTCTAGGAGTTGTCTTTGTACAAGCCAACAATTAATATTGAAGTAAAACCTCCAACTATTGAGCTTCCAAAAAACCAAAAAACAGAACCAAAAAATTTCCTCTATACAGCTTCAGACGAGCTAAACAAACTTAGTAGATGTACTAATGAAAAACTATAATATTTACCATTTACAGGTTACATAACAAATCTTGTAACTTAAGATTTGATCAATCCATCGAAAAATTTGATTAAGCAAACATATGCAACAAGGTGGAAAAGAATTAAAGAAGTGAGGAAGAACAAATGGACCCGGCAAGTTCGAAAAGGTGCGGTACCCGGTATGTTTCAGCCTGAACATTCAGATACAGAATAAAAACAGTTACTGGAAAGCAAATGGGCTCCTTAAGAATAAGACTTTATATGCAATTAATAATCTGCAAAAAGTTTCAACGATATGAGTCGCGGTAAGCTGGACCGGTGCCCTGCTATTATTCAT
Source organism: Aquilaria sinensis (assembly GCA_005392925.1). Taxonomy (NCBI): domain Eukaryota; kingdom Viridiplantae; phylum Streptophyta; class Magnoliopsida; order Malvales; family Thymelaeaceae; genus Aquilaria; species Aquilaria sinensis. The sequence continues at coordinate 110,189 of SMDT01000860.1, read as the reverse complement.
CATAGGTAGCTAAGGTGAAGTTTGACTAGTGTTGAGAAAAAGTCCGAAATATAAGTAAATGGAGGGAGCGAACGGTTTTGCGAAAGATGGATTCTTCCATAAAAACGATATTAAGTTAAAATAACAATCCAGCATCTGCATATAATTCCCTTACAATCAGTGGGACGATGCTGATCAAGCACATGATGATGGTCTATGGATCCAGAGACATTTAACCGAAACAGAAAGAGGAACCAGAGACAGAACTGCAGAAAAGGAGAAAGAGAAACGAAGGACTAGCTCTCACCAGTATATTTGCAAAGGACTTGGTCAGACTCAAAGAGACAAAGCATCCCCCTCCGGAGGCCTGATAATATTGTGAATCGAAACCGTTGAACAGAAGCTGATTACTTTGTGGAACTTGTTAACAGGGGAAGGCAACGGGGGCACTCTTCTCCAGCTACACTTGCCGTCCTCTGCGTCAATTTCACAAACACATGCAGGGTACTTCTTGTGGTACTCCTCGTTGAACACGTAGATCAGCGTCCCCAACCCTACACATTTCAAGCTCGCGAACTTATCTTCCTCCTCGATGTCCACCAGGCTGTACAACAAGCTTTGCGGCATGATGGCAATCTCACTGAACTCCATGGTCCTCTCGTCGACCTTCCAGAGGTTAAACGACGGCCCGTTGGGCGTATTGCACATCCCGGCCAAAACAAGCCTGTCTCTGCAAGCGATCAGGAAGGAGAAGATAACCCCAGGAGGCCTCAAGGTCTGCACCTCGCTCCAGACGTGATTTTGCAGATCGAAGGCGGAGATGAAACACGAATAGATCCCGAAGACATAGAATTTTCCTCCAAACAAGGCTGAGGACAGAGATTGGTTGGAGTTCCCGGAGCGAAAATCGGCGGGAAGAGGCGGGCGGAGCTCCCAAGAATCAAGGACTGGGTCGTAAATCTCAACCGCCAACCTATCCTCAATGTCAACGAGGCCGCCGATGAAGCGAACTCCGCCGACGACGATGAACTTGAAGCCAGACGTGGAATCTGGGAAAACCCCGAGAAGGGGGTTGATCCGGGTGAATTTGAGAGGGGAAGTGAAACGCCAATGGTCCTTGAGGAGAGGGCTGAAGCTGAATTTGGGGGTGGTGGTGAAGAAGAAGCCATTAGAGCCGATGAAGGAGGGGGTAGAATCAGGAAGGTGGGGGAGGGTGAGCCAGGCGAAGGAGAGGGGGTCGAAGGCGAAGGACTGGTTGTTCTTGGAGGAGGTGTTGTGGAGGCCGAAGAGGAAGAACCAGGGGTGGTGGAGGGAGGAGGAGGGGAAGGAGGGGCAAGAGATGAGGTGGCGCCAGAGCTTGCAGACGGCGGAGGCGCGGAGGAGGGAGGGGAAGGGGAGGTGGGAGAGGATGAGCTCGGTGAGGTCGGAGCCGATGGAGTTGAAGTTGGGCTGGGCTGGGTTATGGTCCGACATTTCAAGAAATGAAAGGCAGATGAAGGTTGTTGAGACCTGAGAAGTAGCGAGCGCAATTGGATGAATGGAAGATGGGTTGTTGGAAATGGATTCGAGCAGATCTGAATGAATATATAGCAGTGAATAGAATGCCGGATAGGGTGGAGCGAGGGGAAAATCTCTCCTCTTTGTTAATCCCAGCAATTGGGATTATTCTATTTAAACCGAATGAAATTAGTGGATTTATTTAATTTTCAGTTTTAAATGATTAGAAATCAAATAGACCGATTTCGTCTCTTGAATCCAAACAGAACCTAAGGTAGGGTTTAGATGTGGAAACAGTTTCATTTTATTTTTTTATTTCTAGTATTCATTTTTTATATACAATTCTAAATTATATAATTCTTCTATTTTAGATCAATGTTTTCACTCTTGTATTCTCGATTTCACTCTCAACTGCAACTGTTGTTCCTGCTTTCACTCCTATAACATTTTTACTTACTTAAATTAAAAAAAAAAACACTTTCCTATTCTCACTCTTGTTCTCTACTCCCACTTTTAAGATACTTTGTGCAACTCAGGGCTACACTTTTCTAAGATGCTTTTCATAAAACATGTTTAATTATTTTCACAAGAAAACAATTTTCTAAAATGACAAATTGAAAAACATGTTTAGTTGAGAAAAAAAAATTCTAAGAAGATTATATATTCTTGCATGGTTAAAATATTCAAATGTGGTGCTCATATACAAGAAAAAAACATGTTCATTTGATAAAAAGAGCTATCATAGTCATAGTATTAAGAAAAAATTATTAAGAAATAGAGCTTTAGGATTAAAAAAAATCAGCTAAAATGCGGAGGTAAAATTAATTTTGTAAAATAAGAAATACCAACTTCAATATCCATAAATTAAACCATTTTTATTAAGAAAAGACTATTTGAGACAATAGCAGTTATAAGTCTTGCTAAAAGAAATTCAATACTTAGGTGTATACAAGTATAATTACTTAGCAATTCCAGTAAAACTAAAACTTTATAGTTATAACTAAAACACTATAGCTTAGGCCTCAATTCACTTTTACAATAAAATCCAGAATTTGATTTTACTAAGAGAACAAGTAACAACAACATTCAATTTCAGCCAAATACTTAATAATAACAATGCCTACGTTAGAGTAGGTAACAACTAGCACAAATTCAATTATTGATTAATTATTAATGGCTCCAAGATTTTGGCACCAACAATCAACTTCCTAGCCCTACTTGAGCTGTGATCGACCATCAATCACCATAATACAGAAATCGAGCAATAATTAACTAGTTTAAACAAGAATTTGAAAAGTGAAGGTTTATTGAATAACAACCAAAGGAATATAGAATGACATTGAAACGTATCAAGCAGCAGTACACAAACTGGGAAAGGAAGAACAGAGACATTCTAGCAACAATAACAAACAACAACAAAGAACTAAACATATAAGGTACAACATGAAAGAAGCAAAGACGAAAGAAATGGCAGCAACCAGTTTTATCCCACATGTAGGCTAAGCTAGCATTCAAACCATAACTCAGGCATCTGAAATTTTATACACCCATAAGCTAAGCTAGCATTCTAACACCAACAAGTCAAATCTTCAACAGTCATTCAACACAAAGCTACTATATTTATTCTAGTGATCAAATAAAACATATTATTCCCCTAATCACTTTTTCCATAGCATTTCCTCATAGATTCACCATCAACATACAATTTCTAACAGTAAAGCATTATAACATAAGACCACAATTAACTATATAAACCTTACCCAACTTTGTATAAATACGTAAGGTATGTCTAGGTTCTCACTTATATCAATTTGAGGCCTTAACAGCCTCGTTAACCCTCAATCAAATAAGCTCTATGTTCCATTTTGTTGTTGCCTAGCAGCTTTATTTCCAGCATAACCATGTTGTACGAATACAGCTATATCTCACTGCTCATACACCAAAATTTCAAACCATAAAATTTCCAGTAAACTACACATATAATGTTATAATTCTGCTAAATATCAGCTTCAAATATGCATTTCATTACTGTCAAACTTTTCCTCTTTAGTGCAAGATCAACTTCAATCTTTGACATATGGTAGCATTCAAATGGTTCCTACAGGCAATTAGATTTTCAAAAGCCACAAAATTAAAACCAATGAAGAAAAATACTGTAATTAAATTAAAAAGCGATGAAGAAAAGTTGCTGCCATATAAGAACACGGTAATAATCTAGCCTTTTCAAATTTGTTCAATCTATGGAAATCCAGTGCTCACACTTTATCAATCTCTAAGCACACCCAGTGATTCTTATCAAGATGGCTACCAACTTATGATAGACGAATTGTGAAATGAAGAATTTCTGTAAGAAAACAACAATAAATACTGAATTAGAATCAAGGACTATATCTACTACTACTTCACAGACTTAGGAGCAAGGTCAGAATTATACAAAATTGTAAGAACATGAGCTATAAGAAACAAACAGACAAAATTTGAACCAGGTTAGGATAAAAGAAATGCTATCCTAAATACTGTTGAATTCTTGCCTGAGACTTCAATGCCGATGGAGTTTCATCAACAATGAAAACTGGATAAGCTCCAAATTGCAGGAACAGGCGAAACCATTATCTGCAAACAAGCATTAAGAATGTTTAATGTCAAATATAATGCACATGTTCCAGAATCACTAACACATCATTTGTTTGGATGATTTAGACAATAAATCACCATATTTTAGGGGAAACAAATAGACCCATCCAGCCAAAAACCATTATCCCTAATAAAACGAAAGACATCGAATGAGGGAGATGGAGGACAGTAACACAAAAACAGAGAGATCAAGAGAATGAGAGAGATGAACGAACCCACTAAGTGAATTGAACAGAGTCACTGAAGCAAGGCTGGGCATAAGGCAACGAGGAATCAAATCGGAGACACCATGGCCAAAGAGCTCCCGTCGAGGGAGAAATCGGAGACGCCATGGCTAGAGAGCTTCAGTCGAGCAATAGGGAAATCAGAAATGCCATGGCTAGAGAATGAGCAGGAAGAAGGGAAAATGTCAAGAGAATAAAAATTTTAAAATATAAATGGAAAAGAGAATTAAAAAAATAGCATGTAGTTTGGTCTAACTTATACTTTACCCCCTCTATTTTTATAAACCTACACTTTATCCTTCATTCTTCTATAATGTCTAACAATAATTTTTGAAACCTTAATTTAAAGTAACTAATATTCATGTTCTAGTACTTTTAAGATTTTTGATATTTTTTTCATAGCTAACTGACCTTTAAAAGATACTTATATGTATTTATAGGAGGAAAAATGCATTTCCAGAAAAGAAAAAACTAATAATTTAGAATCTCTATTAACTATAAAAAAATATTAGAGAAATTGAAATTACTTGAAGATAATTATCATATAATTTAAATTATAATTTTAGAAGTTGTTATCGAACAATGTTAAAAAAAAAAAAAAGGCAAACTGTAGGTTAAGACAAACCGTAGGGGATAATTGTAAGTTTCCCAGATGAAAAACTATGTTTTCTAGTTTCGAAAAATGGAAAACAAGGAAAAAAGATGTTTTCTAATTCTTAATAAAATGGAAAACTATTTTCCTAGAAAACTGAAAATGAAAATTAGGGCAAGTTCATTTCAGATTAAACGGAATAATGGGTCAAGATTTTTCACTAGTCAAATGTGGAGTCCATGGTATGAAGTTGAATTGGTCATAAAGTTGGAAAAATTCACATTCGTCTGCCACTCTTAATTTTTAACCTTTTGTTTGTCTTGCATCTACAGCATTGTACCCTTCCTCTTATACCAAGCCACTGCAGTTAGAGAAGATTCAATCGATTTATTGAAACAAAGCTCCGCCGCCCATCCCCTCCGGATGGCACCTTTAATTACTGTACAAATCAAGTACAGTGCTAAGTCCACCACTGCAATTTGCTCGACCAAAAGGAATGCCCAAACTGAAGCTCCATTAAAGCAAAGGACATTTATGCCATATAGGGGCTACAATTACAGCTGCAGAAGACATCAAAGGGGAAAAGGGAGCAAGGAAACATATGGCCCATACCTGGGAAGTAGAGGGCTATGTCGAATGGCAGCTGGCATTGGCAAAACATTCCCAAGCGTGAGACCAGAGGCAAATGTCTTGCTTGGCGGACGTGAAAAAGGTGAGGGGGCATATAGGGATCAAATTGGGTGAAACGGCAGGAGAAAATGATGATGGAGCGGTGCGCGGCAGCTATGAGATGCAGGAGGAATCCATCACCAAGAACTGGAGGACGAGGGCCAGAAAATTGATAGGTGGAGAGAGAGAGCGAGAGAGATAAGGAGAGTGTGAGTGAGTGAGTGAGTGAGTAAGTGAGATGAAAGCCTTTTCGCTTGGTTAAAAGTGGACCAATGACATTTTCGTTTACTTTAATCATCTTTCAAACCTCTTTTACTTGAAAGCCCCGTAGGTCCCCTTACCCCACCTTTTTTCCACCCTCATTAAACCCATTAAAGGCAAATGAACTTGCCCTAAGTCAACTAAACAAAAAAAAATTTCATTATATATTTTTTGAAAAAATTCTTAGAAAATTTAAGAAATTGTCTACAACTAAACAAGGCCTAAATCTTTCAATTTAGTTTGATAACAAATTGAAATAACCAAAAAAAGAGACATTTTCTTAAGCTATAAAATACAAGAACAAGTGAATTAGAAGCCAACACCAGCAATAGAAATTAAATATAAGGCTAAAATTTAGTTATTGTCCTGAATCTTTTCGTGTTTTCTTCAACGAGTTCATAGCCTTCATTTTATCCTCTCTGACATGCTGGATAGTATCCCAATCATCATCATTCTATCATTTTCGCATTTAAATTTAATGAAATTTCAATGAAAAATGCCAACTTTGGTCCTTATATTTTTTTCCTATTACTCAAAGCACCCTAAAGCTAATAAATTTAACATTTCAATTACTATCTTTACCTCTCTTTCCAATCGAGCTGGAGAGTCCACCTCCCTAACCAAGATAACATCCATGCACTGGCTGGAGCATGTTAAGGATTACACTAATAAAATCAGGCATTTTTTTAATTGCCAGTTTGAATATAATTAAGGTGGGTCGGTTACCAACGATCTAGTTGTTGGTAACCAATTAAATGAAATGTGTTTCATTTAACATGTTACCAATGTTCTAGCCATTGGTAACCTATTTTTAAATTCCCTCATTCCCTCATTCCTCTAGAAACTCGAGTCATCCCTCTCTCTTACTACACTCTGCTCTTTGCCACCCCAAACTCTTCCATACCGTCACTAGAATTAGAAATGATGAGATTTCAGTAGATACAGTGTCGAAATTGAATATTTTTTAGGTAATTTTTACCCTTTTCTTCATATACTGTGTAAGTTGCATGTAGAAACTATAAGTAACAAGATCAAAAAAAAAATTTAAGCATTAACAAAATAGCATAACTAGAGAGTGCATGGCTATTGGTAAATTATCAACAACCTAGACCATTGGCAAGGAACCAATGGCCTAGACCGTTGGTAAGTTACCACCGGCTTAGACCATTGGTATTTTACCAACGGTTTAAACCACTAGTGAATTACCAATAGCTCAAGCCATTGGCATACTACCAACGGTCTTAGAAGTTGGTTTGATACCAATAGTTTGAACCTTTGGTAATTGTCATTGATAATATACCAACGGTTTGAACTGTTGGTAGCCTACCAATGGTTTAAGCCATTGGTTATATACCAACAATTAAAGCTGTTGGTACTTCACAAACGGTTTAGCATGTTAGTACAATTTTGTCTATTGCAACATCTAGTCTGGCCACTAGTTGTTGATAAGTATTAACAGGTAATTTAGCAACTATTTACAATCAAAATTTACCAATGGTACAAGTCTAGACCGTTGGTGAACCGGTTACCAACAAAATGATTACCAACAGCTAGCTTCCAATTACTTTGCATTAGTAATTTGGCATTTTCCAATGCGAAACTATTGGTAATGATAGGGGCGTTTACAGTGTGGGTTTGACCGAGTTCACCATAAACCCAAATTGCACCACATAGGTGACCAGGTTACATAATATAAAAACCAAAACTACACCGTTTACCACAAACTCCAATTAAAACCCAAACTGCATAGAATGCATTACGGTGTAGTTCAATTTGACCGGTTTATCTTTTCTATCTTGTAAAACAATTTAAACTACTTCACAACACTCATCTTAATGTTAATACATTATTCTAAAAATTAAATAGTTTTACGAAACATCAACAATTCTATACATTAGAACATCATAAGCACAAAAAGATAGTATATGAAGTCCAAAGCTCCTGTCACACAAGGTTGCCAAAGCTCATGATTGACTAGAGTGCAAAATTACTTCAAAATTTTTCAACTTCTTATACGTAATAATCTTGACTTCACCTGTATGGAACCACTAAGTGTGAGTTGCAAAGCATTCAAAATGACTTAAAATTATGAACAATAAATTCCTAAATATAAAAACATGCTTATATAGAAAAAATTTGCAGTGAATGGGTGGTTATCAATCAATACCAATAACAGGTGATGTCTAAGTTACCCTAAACAATTTTGTATAGTTGTGCAATAATAAATTACAAATTAGATTTATCATCATGTGTATAATAAATTCTATAAAGATGTAGAATAATAAATTATAAATTTTATAAAGTTGTAGAATAATAAATCACAAATTAGGTTATTAAGATTGCAGTTCGGTCTGGGTTTACAAGGTTTCAAAATTAAAACCTGAATCACACCATATATACTTTAGTTTTCCATTTTTAAAACCCAAATTGCACCATAACCCGCATAACCAACAAGTTGATTCAGTTTGGTCTATACGGTTTTGCGAGTTGGATGAACACCTCTAGGTAATGATAGTTGGAAACTAACCTAATTTTAGTAGTATTAACTGCATCTGTGCCATCAAATTGCTACTCATCACCACCCGTATGAACCTGCCCTGACCTAACTCACTCCGCCAGCTCCAAAACTTCTCTTCTCCCCTCCTCATCAGCCCTCGGAGCTCTAGAATGTTGTTGATCTCCTGATAAAGAGAGCAATGTTCCACCCTGTGTCACCTCGGGTCGTTGCTCCCTATATATGCCCCTAAAGAATCAAACGATGTCATGTACAAATGAAGTGACCTGACAAACCTATCTAGGAATGACCTACCTAGTGACATCTCCAACTCCTTCAACATGATGATTCGGGGGGATAATTGCTTATGGAGCCTCATCACTTTTCAGTCCAATCCAATTGAGTGGTAGAGAGAATGTTGCATCCAATGAATTGCCACGAAATCAATTCATTTAGTATCAACCATGGACATGTCGATTTCCTTCAATTTCATGGTGATCGGTTGAAATTCAAAAAAGAGCCCCAACCACTTTGCAAAGTTGGATAACTGTTTTATGGTCTCCACGAAGATTTTTAAGATAAAGCCCAAGCTCATCATCTGTACATGTGGTTTGGATGCTTTAATTTGGGATGAGCATATTGAATTGGTAATTTTTTTTCATTCTATTTTTATTTTTTACTATTTTGTGGTTTAAGTTAAAAAAAATATATAAGTGTGTCAAATTCTATTTCTTTGGCATCTAGAATAATTTTCATAATTATTTTAAGGGATTGTATATTTTAATTTAAGGTGGGCTTGTTGAATTGGTAATTTTTTTTTTCATTCTATTTTTTGGTTTTTTGCTATTTTATGGTTTAAGTTGAAAAAGAATAGATAACTATGTTAAATTCTATTTCTTTGGCATCTAGAATAGTATCCATAATTATTTCAAGGGATTTTATGCTTTAATTTGGGGTTGACATGACAAATTTGTTATTTTTTTTATTTTTCATTCTATTTTTTATTTTTTTACTATTTTATGGTTTAAGTTGAAAAAAAATTAGATAAGTGTATCAAATTCTATTTATTTGGTGTCTATAATAGGCTCTGTAATTATTTCAATGTATTTTATGCTTTAATTTGAGATGAGCATGTCAAAGTGGCAATTTTTTTAAATTCTATTTTTTGGTTTTCTTTGCTATTTTATGATTTAAGTTGAGAAAAATAGATAAATGTATCAAATTCAATTTTTTAAAAAAATTTTATTTTTTTTAGTAATCAGAACGATAGCACACAAAAAAAATTGAAAAATGAAGAGCTGAAGTAACCATATAGTAAGCTGCGGCCACCTTTTCACTAGGAATAGCTAGGGTTGAAACTCGACCACAGCTTTAGATATTAACCCATTTGATAGGCACTAGAAAGTTCTAGATATAGGCACACACACACACACACACACACACACACACACACACACACACACACATATTGTCTCTACAATCTGCACATATATTGTCTCTACAATGTGACCATGAAATATGGATAAGAACAAGCCTAGGTAGGCCATGTTCATTACATTTCTATTGTTACATTTTCATGTTATATCAATTGAAATGTGCAACCATGTTCCTTCCTCCAAATCAATAAATAATATTGCAAGCTTTTTTCTTCTGCAATAGCCAGCTAATGATTATATGTGCAAACGTGCATGCTCTTGTGGATAAAGAGTTACAGTCGATGGAAAGTTTAAGTGATCCAGTTGCTTTTCTTGCTATTGTAACTAGCTTCTGTGACTTGATGAAAGTTAAATGATCGGAGTTGTTAAATTGAAAGATCATTTGATCATGCAAAGTCACTAAAATTGTGGAAGATATCTAAACTGATTTTACAAGACTCGATTATAACTCAACATCAACTTGTCTTAAATCAGTGACTATGCATGCATTATTCATTGATTCAACATCAATATGGATTAAAAGGTGGTATATATATATATGTGTGTGTGTGTGTGTGTGTGTGTCTTAAAGCATATGAGCTTAAAGTTAAACTGACCTTTTCTTTTCTTTGTTACTTTAATGATCATTCATTTGTGCACGTTGAAAACATAAGGGTCGCGTCATGAGGCAGCCCTGCACTTTATTGCACCCGTTAATGGCTAGTAGTGACAGACAGTGATCAGTGAACACTACTGCCAGCATGTCCATGTGTCAAATTAAAAAGTCATTAATAATTTTGTTGAGAATAGTTTAAGAGGAGGGAGAAGAAATATATTCACCTAGTAATTTGAATTAATATCACAGTACTGTATGTAACATTCACCAAACTACCTTTATGATCATATGCTAGTGTAACAACATTATTGTATTTATCTTTTTTTTACATAAATTTATGGTACTGCTATAATTTAAAATTAAAACTAAGTGACAAAAACATTCATCCTACAACCAATTTCAATATCATTTTTAAGATTAAAGTATGAAGTATGATGGTGAAACAATGACAAATTAAAATAAAGATAGCTGATTATGATAAAATGTCGGATACTAGAGAGAGGACCTATTTATGCTATTAGTTTGCCAAAAGGATTAATTTTATTCAGCATAGTGAAGGAAACAAGTATAGTGAGCTTAGTGTCATGATGGCTTTGGCCTGGTTAGTATTGAAAAAACAATTAGAGATATGTATGGTGGTGATGGTGGTGGTGTGGTGGTGGTAGTATAATGTCTATAGTGGTGGGTTTGAAGAAATCAATAATGAAGAAACATTCCACAATCTGCTCAGAATTTATATATATGTTGACAAATACTAAAAGATTGGTGGACAATGAAACGATCGAAGATTAAATTGGATGAAGAAATCCACCAATTGGTCATTTTATTTTGGCTAATGATCAATCCTGTGGGATTGCTTCTCTATTTGGTGTTCACCAATTGAACTACCTTAAGAATAGGTTTAAGGGTTTGAGTAAGAAATGAGGAATTGTGGATTTCCATCACAATAAACTAATGATCTTAACACTTACAATAATTCATTTAGTGTAGAAAGGTTGTATGTGGAGATTTAGAAAAAACTTTTGCTTCTCTTTTATCTCTATCTAAATATTTTAGAATGATATTTGATATTGAAATTTTTATTCTTATTAAAAAAAATCTTATGATTTACAAGTTGAATGGGGAAAGATTAAAAATGTTATTCATATCATCGAATTCAAACAGAGTTTGATATATCTAAGAGGAAAAGAAATCGCGTGGCTCATTTCAAATTAGAGAAAATTTTATGATAATGCTTCCCAGGGATTAATTAGGCAACTTCATTCTGGTTCATTTGGTAGGGGTGATATTCTTTAGAATGAAATGGAACAAATATGACTAATATTTTGAATTGGTGGAAGAAACAAAATCTGTGAGTTCAATGATTATATTTCATAAAGGGAAAAATTTGTCCGGGTGAAGGAGATTGATTCGATTATTGGATGTTTTGGTAGATGGTGCAGCAAAAAAGCACAATTTTTCAAGGGGGGATAATCTTGGCTTGTTGGAGAGATTGTCATGTAAACCACAGACAGTAATAATAGATTAACTCAAGAAATAAAAATAGAAAGATGAAGTAGAGATGGATCTGCTTCCAATTCAGAAGTCCACACCCATGAATGGGTCTCAAGAAAATAGGAAGACTTACAATCAAAGAGGATTTGAGAAGGAATCAAAGATGACAAAGAAGCGTAAAAACACAACACAATCAGAAATGAGCTACATCCTAGCTCATATAAGATGTCTACAAAATAACCATAAAAATGAAAAATAAGAAAATATAAAATTGATAAAATAACACTGCTACGTCAAATGCCCAATTGTCTGATGACTCCATGCAACTTTTTGCCTCAGCCTGTATGCATCGTTTCATGACAATCCCCCATCCTTAAGAAAATTCTTACCCTCAAGAATTACAAAATTGGGGAAACTTCCTTCACAAATTAGAAAACATTTCCCAAGTGGCATCTTCAAGGGAGGAGTTAGACTACTAGATGAGCATTTTAGTAACTGATGTGTGCCCTTTCTTGTCAATCTTATGGTCCAATATAGCCACCAGTTGTTTGACCATGAACTTTTTTAGGTCAGGTAAAGTGGGTTGTACTAGCATATCTCCCACCTTTCTCTTGAGCAAAGATACATAAAAACATTATGAACATGAGCTTAACTTCAAACGGTAAGCAACATGTCCAATGTACTCCACAATTTTAAATTGTCCACAATACTTGGGGCTTAACTTATGGTGGCGTGAATCTTTCAAAGTATGTTGACGATATGGTTGAAGCTTCAAGTACACCCATTCTCCTATTGTAAATTGTTTCTTTGATCTATTTTTATCCGTCATTCTCTTCATATGATACTAAGCTTGACCATGTGTTGTTTAAGGACTCAAATCATAGTTTCTCTTGCATTCATACTCCTATTAACAACTTCTACTTTGGAGTCTCTTGCTATGTAAGGTATATGAATTGGGGATGGTTGACCATAAAGAACTTCAAAAGGCGTCATCTTGGTAATGGTGTGGTGGTTGGTATTATACCATCATTCTGCCAAGGGAAGCCATTGTGCGCATTCTGTTAGTTTGTCCTCTATCATACAACGCAAGTAAATATCAAGACACTGATTAACCCTTTTAATTTGACCGTCAGCTTGTGGCTAGTATGCCATGGAAAACTATAATTGTACCTTATGAGCCTTCATCAACTTCTACTAGAAATTGCTCATAAAGATCACATCTCTATCCGTGTTATAGTGAAGGGCATGCCATGTAGCTTGGAAATGGAATCTAGGAACACCTGAGCTATTCCTACTACCGTATAGGAGTAGGAGAGGGGCACAAAATGTGCATATTTGCTCAAGTGACTGACAACCACCATGCTCACTTCAAACCCTCTAAACTTGGGTAATGCCTCTATGAAGTCCATGACAATATTTTCCTAAACCTTGTTAGTTATCAACAGTGGTTGAAATGACCCTGGGTAGGCCATGTTCTCATGCTTAAATTGTTGACATATGTGACACTAGCGAGCGAAGTTTTAAACATCTTTGGTCAGGCCTTTCTAGTAACAAAAGCTAAACAATTTTTTTTTAGAGATTTGCACGCCAAAATGTCCTCCCACTACTCCATAATGAATGAGCTCAATAAGTTTTGTACGGAGTTCTTTGTCTCTACCTATGACTAATTTCTTTTTTGTCTTTAGCCATTGGTTGTCAATGTGGTAGTGTGGGTGGGAGTTAAGGTCTTGCTCTATCTTTTGGACGGTCACCTGAAGATCTGGGTCTTTAGTCACATGTTCTTGATCTCTATCAACAAGGGAGTTGTAAAAGTAGTGATAGCCCTAAGCACCAGCTTTAGACTTTTCATTCATGATAAGGCATTCGCAGTAGTATTCTCTTTTCCCTTTTAGTACTATACCTCGAAGTCATAAGGTAACAATTTGACTATGAAACGCTACTATAATGGTGTGGTAATCTTCTATTTGAGGAGGTATTTAAGGCTTTATTGGTCTGTCCTTGATGATGAAATGTCAACCAAGAAGATAAGGGCGACATTTTTCAACTATAAACACCATAGCAAGAAACTATTTCTTGTAAGTATAACTCTAAAGTGCTTTGGAACTAATATGTTGCTGATGAAGGCAATACGATGACTACCTTATTGGAGAACCATGCCAATACTATCCTGATATACATCTATTTCCATAATGAAAGGTTCCTGAAAGTTGGGTAATGCTAACATCGGTGCAGCCGACATGGTCTGGTTTAGTTGGATAAAAGCTTCACAAGCCTCATCTTCCCATTTAAATTGATTCTTCCGAAGTAATTGCATTGTTGGCCAACTGATTATGTCGTAGTTTTGAATAAACCATTGGTAATAGCCTATTAATACAAGAAACCCTTATAATTCTGTCTTTATTTTTGGCTCAAGCCACACTTGCATGGCTTCTACTTTTTTGCTCGGGTATGTAGCCATTCCTTCGTGTGAGATAATGTGACCAAGGTACTCGACTTAAGTCACTCCAAAAGAGCACTTGTTCTTTTTCATATAGAGGCTGTGTTTTGTCAATGTCTTGAACACCATTTATTGATAATGTAAGTTCTCCTCCTATGAATAACTATATACCAATATATCATAAAAAAATACTAGCACAAATTTTCTTAAGTATGGTTGAAAAATAGAGTTCTTCAAACTTTGGAAAGTAAAGGGATCATTAGTTAGGCTGAAAAGCATAACCAAGAACTCAAAGTGGCCATGGTGAATGCGAAAATCAGTCTTAGGAATGTCTTCATCACACATTACATTTTCATGATAGCCAGCCTTAAAATCTAATTTAGAGAAGTAGTAAGCACTATACAACTTATCCAAAAGCTCTTCTAAAACCAGAACAGGGAACTTGTATTTGATAATGGTCTTGTTTAGATCTTGAAAATCCACACATAACCTATAGCTTCCATATTTTTTCTTAACAAGCACAATGGGAGAAGAAAAAGGACTTTGACTTGGACGGATGATCCCAGCTCGCAACATTTCTTTAATGAGACTTTCTATCACATCCTTTTAGATTGTTGGGTATCTATGAGGTCAAACATTTATGGGAGGAACCTCGGGTGGTAGGGGAATATGATGAACATGGCATCATTTTGGGGGCAATATGGTGGGCTATTGAAACAAATGGTCGAATTAGTTCAGGAGTTGTTCCATATCTTCACTAACAACTAGAGCCCCTACCTTGTTGCAATTGCCTGAAATTAGAGCATATCCATGTAATTGAAGGGCATAAGCTTGACCTCCCTCTAACCTCTGTACTTAATGTAAAAGCTTATGTGTGGCTTATGCTGTGCTAGGTATAAGCATATAGTTGGGTGAACCATGTAAAGCCATTTTGTGACCTTGATATTTAAAAGACATGGTGAAAGTGTTGAAATTTCATTTAATATCTCCTAACTACTTTAACCGTACCCTTAAATCATGTCGCAACTTCCAAAAAGTATAAGTAACACGTCTCCTGAGAATTTCACACCCTAGAGTTTCCATTTGAGACCATGACTCAAAATGCCTATCGTTAAAACATGCCCATTGGTTATCGAAACCCCTAACAAATTTATTCGTTTAATAGAACACCCCAGCCTCTTAGCTAACTTCTCATCCAAGAAGATATGCGTGCGTTCAGAATCCACAAGCATGCTCACTAACTTCTTCCTAATATAGCCAGTGACTCTTATAGTAGCATAGTTGGTTAGACCAGTTAACGCATATAAAGAGTGGCATGGAGAATTCACATTGGTAATCACCTCCTCAATCACTGTCGTCCCTTCTTACTTAACTCATCAACTTTAGGATCTAAGATTACCTAAATCTTATTCACCCAGACCTTCTTACATTTGTGCCCTTAGAAATACTTCTCATAACACCAATAACATAAGTTATTTTTCTGCTTCTCATTCATTGCCCTCTCAGATAATTTTTTCACTACTTGAGCACTATTTTGAGGGTTGTGTTTGTCGAAGAGTAGGGTTTTAGCGTCAGCAACAATTATTTACCCTCATCGTCTACCTCCTTTTTACTTCTTCGATTCATCTAATTGGCAGACTCTTGTAACTTGGTGAGACATTGTACCTCATGCAACGTCATAGGATAAGGGACCCGAACAACACCCTGAATATCTTCTTATAACCCTCCTAAGAACTGACCGGCCAAGAAATCATCTAGCAGAGGGCAGACCTGATTCAGTAGTATGTTGAACCTGTTCTAGCACTCATGCACCAATCATGTTTGTTTGAGGTTCTTGAGCTTGGTTGATTGATCATCCTGTCCCTTTATAAACCGCACCCTGATAGCAAGCAAATACTGATTCTATGTCAATTTGAGCATCGTCGGCTAGTGACGAATGAATCATTAATGCCCCTGCAAAGCTGGGCCCTTCAAGTAAATTGATGCCATCTGAATATTCTAATCTTTTAGGATATCACCCAGATAAAATATCTAGTTACATTTAAAGAGCCAGCCTTCGACATTGTCTTCCTGGAAGTGAGGGAAATCGATGCAGCCCACCCAAGCCAACCTCAATCCATTCCCCTGATTCACAGCGCCAATGTTCATTCGACTCAAGCTAGCTTCCCGATCATAGCTAGAAGCTTCCTAAGCCGGTTGGAGGTTAACTATAAACTGTCGTAGGGGAATTACTGCTCTTGGTGTGACATTAGATCCTCCTGATTCTGCTTTAGCCGAGCAAGTTCCTTTTATGCTTGCTAGCTTGCTCCTTAAGGCTCTACGAGATATGTTTTTCCAAGCCTCTTCGCAACTCTTGTAACCTAGTTCTTTCAACCATTGTAATGCCAAGATCATGCTTTAATACCACTGTAATGTAAACCATAGAGAGTAATAAAAAATTAACTCAAAAAATCAAAACAGAAAGAGGAAGCAGTGATGGATCTGCTTTCAATTCAGGAGTTCACAGTCATCAATAGGTCTCGAGAAGGTACAAAGACTTACGATCAAAGAGGATTCGAGAAGGAATCAAAGAGGACAAAGAAGCATAAAAACACAGCACAATAAAAAATACATCCCAACTCATATAGGCCATCTACGAAATAACCATAAAAACATAAAATAAGAAAAGATAAAATTGATAAAATAACAGCGGCAAGTTAGATGCCTAACTATCTGATGATTCCATGCAGCTTCTCGCCTTAGCCTATATGCACCGTTTCATGACCAAGATCTTCAAATATCTTCAGCGACTGAAAGCAAATTCGAATAACATTAGGGAAACAAGGCTAATCGAAGGAGAGAATCGATCAGATAGAGGAAGCGATTGGAAGGCAAACTCATCAGGTAGTGAGACTCCGTTTAGGGATGCAACAGGAGATGACGAACAATCGCTCTAGGGGAGATAGTGGTGTCGGTCGGATGCGGTTCAGGCAATGATGGATGGAAGGTTCATGGCGATGTGGCAATTTCATCCAGCAACTTGTCATTAATTAGTGATAGGGCACGCAAGGAGATGCTGTCGGGAAAAGAAGGTGGTGTCGGCAAGCAAAGGGTCAGCTAAATGTTGGAAGTCAAAATTTTTAGCAAATTTAAGTCGTGATAGACAAGGAGCAGTTTGGGAAGGCTAGTTGCCTAGTTAATGAGCGGCTAATCAATGAAGAAATCAATGAGTTAGTGGGAAATTGAAGTAACAAGAAGTAAGCAGTGGAGGGCATTCGAGGAAAGTGGGAAGAAGGTTCGGTTGTAAGGGGAAAGTAAAAAGGGTGTTTGAATCTCATGTAGGCCATCTTAGCCCTTTTGGTGGATCAATTAATTTTGTTTCATAGGCCTGAGTTTGGTGGGCCAATTAACACCGGTGGGCTTGTTAAAGGAATGAAGAATTTTGAAGGGATCAATCTTTGTGCCGATAATATTGGAAGTAAAGTATCCAATCTTTCTAAGAAGTTATTAGACATGTGTGATGAACTTGCATTCAGTATTGTTTGAGAATTTTGACAAGATAAATAATTAAAGGGTGCAGGAAAATATGGGTTTAAGGACAAAAGGTTTTGCATCAAAAATTGGTTGAAAAGATTAGAATGAAGGATCAAGTCACCAAAAAAGAGTTTCAAGAACTGGGCAATATTCTTCTTTATGGCATTATAAGACTACCTTCATTGATTCCTAGCTTTGGTACCAGGCGTAAGTTTGTTTTGGGTTGGGGTTTTATACTAGGTTTCTAGATAAAGTCCATTTTGTTATTGGGGTACTTTTTGTTTTTTAAAGCTTCATCTATTCTATCCATTGGGTTGTTTGGGTTGCAAGGTTTATTTTTTCAACTTCCTTTTGGCTTTCTTTCAGGGTTTTATATCTTGGTGTTGAGTGTTTTGGGTTTAATGGTGTTCAGGTCATTTTTTCATTAAGATGATGTTTGTATATCTTGTTTATTCTTTTGCTTTTAATAAAATCTTTAATTGCCAATAAAAAATTAATGTTCTTAATTTTTTTTTTGTATCCAAAATCAACTATTACAAATAAATGGTTGAAATATCAAAGAAATAGTTGTTGGGGGAATGTTCTTAACTTGTGCATACTAAACTGGGGGTGAGAAAATTAAAGAACAGTTTGAGCTTGACTTAAGTTTCACTCAGGTTAAAGATCGTTCATGACTTGTTCAATTTATTATCAAACTAAGTCAAAACAAAATTTCAAACTCAATACACAATTTAAACAGAGCTTGGTTTACTTATTATTTGGCTTGGCTCATTTTCCGCTGTATACTAAACTCACAAGTCACAATAATGAATAGATATAAGAAATGTATAATTAATAAAAGGGTAAATGCTACCAGTTGTTCTTAAACTATATCCCATGATGCTTAATCGTCCCGAAACTATCAGGCATTGCACCAATCGTCTTCAAACTATTTAATTGTTTTCATTTCGTCCTTCCATCAACTAAATCGTTAAAGATGGATGGAAAACTAGTGCCAGCAGCCATGTCATTTTTCCATACATTTTTAACCATTTACTTGACAGCAAGACGAAATAACAATAATTAAATAAGTTGATGACGATTAGTGCAACACCTGATAGTTTCATGACGATTAAGCAACATTGATATAGTTTAGAGACAGCTGGTGTTATTTACCCTTAATAAGATTTCAATCCATCACTTAGTTCTCAGTCAAATCCCAGCATGTTTTTCTTCTTCATTGTGATTTTGATAACGTGTCATTTCTTCTTCATCCCAGCAAGTAACTTAAAAAACTTGAATAAGTAATCCATTTTTTTGGTTGAAGATAATTACAGTGCACGATTTATTTAAGTATCCTGGAACAATTAATTAAATCCCACCACCCACTCAAATTTCCTTCACAACCACTAACTAATTGAGATAAACAAACAAATGAGTTATTTAATACATTATTTTTTTATTTTATTGATTTTTTCACTCAAATTATATATGAATTAAAAATTTCAAAATAAGGATTGAAAAAAAATATTTTAACAATATTTCTTGAAAAAATTAAGTATTCTTATTAATTTTATTTTTTCAGGTTGGGTGTAAAAAATTTTATAAAAATTAATTATTTTTTAAATAATTTTATTCAAGTAATCATTAAGTAGATAAAATGGTAACTTTCAAAATGATAATACGTCAAGATTAAAAAAAAAATTGAAGTTTCAAATTCTAGTATCATTAATTAGTGGTGATGTGACGTGGATAAACTCAAAGATGCATATATATATATTGATTGTAGGCAGAAATATCTTTACAAGCCTATAATGGTAGAAGGTACTATATAATATAAGTGACGATGAATGCCTATTTTTTCGGGACTTAGAAAGCTACCGAACTGGCAATATTGGATAAAGCTAGCAAACTTAATTCATTTTGGGAATTGGGAATCTTTGTCAGATCATTCAGTAGATTCATAGTCGAGAGGTTTGACAAATTTCTGACTAAGATCCATGGTCAGATTTCTCAAATTTCAGAGATATTTATTATACATACTAAATTGGCTTTATTACTACAATTAATGTGCCAGTTACGTCTTATTACTTATATGGCATTGGCACATAAAAGGTTCAGCCGCTGAACTTAGTTGACTGGGACACTTAACCCCTTTAACTTCAACTTAGCCGACCTAGTCCCAAAACTTGCTTAAGTTAGTCAATCAACCCCTTTAACTATCATGTGCACAGCACTTGATAGCAAATGAACTGACACCGTTCACAAATGTTTTCTAGCCAAAATATTGGATAAAACAAGTAATAACAAGCAGACTTAATTCATTTTGGGAATTAGGGATCTTGATTAGATCATCCAATAAATTCATGGTCGAGAAGTTTGCCAAATTTTTTGTTATGATCCATGGTTAGTTTTGCCAAATGTCTGATAGATCTAGGCAAGCTCCCCATTAAATTATTTACAGCCAACTTCAACAACTTAATGAACCTCAGATTTCCAATGAAATCCGAAAGCTGCCTAGAGAACTTATTGGTATATCCACGGTCTGAAGGCTTTTCATTTCTCCAATCCACTCAGGAATTGTATTAGTAAATGAATTCTTGCTAAACTACAAGTAACTATACAAGAATTTATGCAATGATTCAGGATGGTAGCTAGATAGCAAATTTTTGCTAAGATCAGTCAATCTCAACGGTGAACAGTTACCAATCACATCAGGAACATTCCTAGAAAAATTAATTTTTTTTCTTAAATTGGTAGGTCTCGGATTATCCATAATCTTTATCCATGTCGGAATTTTGCCCTCCAACAAATTATCAGACAAATTTAGCAACATTAACCCATTCAACTTCTTTATCTCAATAGGCAGTGCCCCAAATAACATATTGGAAGAGAAGTTAACAATAATGAGCGTCACAAAAGAACCCAAACTCACTTTGATCTTATCAGGAAACTAGTTCTTCGCCAAAGAAATGGCTCTCAAGGCCCAATTGTTTAAAACACCAATAAGGATTGAATCCAAGAGCAAATTCTCACTCACATTGAGAGCAAGTTTGGGAATAATGTCCCTATTGAGATTGTTTCAAGCTAGAGAAAGCTTCCGGAGATACTTGAACTACAAAAAACCCTAACAGATCCACCCAAAAGTGAGAAGCTTTCAAGGTTGAACTCTGTAACTTGGTTAGTTATCATGTTGCATTTGATGCTGACCAGCTGTAGGGATAGTCATCTCATCATTCTAGGAAGCTATCTTCTAGTGTGGATCTTGGAGATTAGCCTTGAACACTATCAACCCTGAAATATCGTTTCTTATAAACAAGCTCAGAGATCTCATCGGAATTGAAACCAAAACCAGACAAGCCAAACAAAAGCCCATCCAAGCCATGAGACACTTAAGATTCATGGTTAACGGGGCAAACATCATTACGCACGTGAGGGTCATAAGTCAGCCAAAGGGGTTGACTAACCCACTTGAGCAAGTTCAAGGGGCTGAGTTGGCCTGAATTTAAGTTCAGGGGTTAAGTGTTCTGGTCTACTGAGTTCAGGGGCTGAAGGGGAATTTTGTCTGCACATAAAATTAGCGGGGGACGGGAGGACAAACTCCTCGGCGGAAGGCATCAGAGCGGAGGAGAAGAAGGAGGAGGGATCGTCCGTCGAGAGAATGAGTTACGTGTTAACGACGCTGACGAAGAAAAAAGATGTCGACTCTATCATCCGAGACACGATCGACAAGGTCTTGGTCCTCCGATTTGGCCGCGCCGCCGACCCCCTCTGCCTCCGCCTCGATGACATCCTCTCCAAGACGACGCGCGAGGTCTCGAGGTTCGCGTTGGTCGCCCTGGTCGACATCGATTCCGAGGACGTTCAAGTATACGTCAAGTACTTCGACATCACTTTGATCCCTTCCACCGTCTTCTTCTTTAACGCACACCACATGAAGATGGATTCTGGGTAATCATTTCTAAACCTTTCAGAACTGAACCCTTATGTTTACAGGCGGATGATTGATTCTGTTTTTATCTGTCTCCGGTGATGCAGGACTGCGGATCACACAAAGTGGGTTGGTGCGTTTCATGGGAAACAAGACTTCATTGATGTTGTAGAGGTATGATAATTAGGGTCTCAAGTTATTGATTTGGTTCAATGAAAAGGTTGAGTCAGGACGCACATTCGGCGTAGAATATTTGTCTTTCTGTGCCTTGCAACTTTTACCAGTAAATGAGCTAATTGACATTATGAATTTTATGCGACCTACAATATGACAGCGTCATTAGGCTGCCCTGGGGTGCTGATTCTGATCCAGCACATAAGTTGTAGAGATTGGTAAAGGGGATCTGTTGGACAAATCTTTTATTTCCATAGAGTTGGAGGATTTAGGGTTAAGTCAATCAAGGGGGAAGCTTTATAATCCAGAGGTTGGTTAGGGTCTGGTATATGGATGTTGCTTCTACAGGTAGTTTTTTTTTTTTTTTGGCTTGTTAAGCAATGTGCATTATCATTTTCATCTGGGTGCATATGTTCTAGTTGCTTGCTTCTCGCAACGCTAACTTGGTCTTGGTTTTTGTTTGCAGGCTATATATCGGGGAGCCATGAAAGGGAAGCTGATTGTAAGCTGTCCCCTGCCCCCAGAGAGGGTACCGAAATATCAGCTGCTGTACAAGAATGTGTAATGGGCAAGCTCTTAACCGTTCTTACAAGTACGTTCTGCACTTCAATATTTAGAGTCGAGACATCTCATTGGTAACTTTTCTGCCTTTCTCGCTGTGAACTTGTGGATACCTGATCATGCTGCAAACTGTTCTTGTACGTTCCAATACTGTCGATTAATGGAAAAAAGATCAATTCAGATAAATGTTTCCGTAAGTCTTGCACAGATGGCAGTATGGCAACATTCTGTTTCTTTCACTGCCCAGTAACCAAAAGACATGTGAGAAGGTATGACTTTCTTTTATTAAAAAAGAGAAGAAAAAAAGAGGAACATATGAGTTCCTTGGGTGGCGCTTGGAAGTGGGAATTTTTCCCATTTTTCTTTTTTAAATTTTGTTTTATAAAAATTTGAGGAAAACTTTGAAGAATTCATGAGTTGAATCGGGAAACCTTATTTTAGATGTTTTCACTACAGCAAATGAGTTTTCCAATGTTTAAGAAACATGGTTTTCCACATCTTGAAAATAAGTTATGCGCTCAGATTTTTATTAAATAAAAATTGGAAAAAATAGAATATTTTCAACAACTAAATGCTACCTTGGTTTCACTACTGATTCTGAAACCAAAATCTAGAAAACACGGCCTTCAGACGATTAAGATTGTCGAAAGTAAGGTTAGAGGCCAACCACCAGCACCATGAGGAACATGAGAATAGTCTCCTGAGCTATAAACTGTCTGCTAATGACTAATGAAATGCAATTGAAGGTGGCTACATTCATCTCTGGAACAGTCGTCTTTAACTGCTCCACCAGCCAACAGTCACCCCTTTCAGAAACAGCAACAACTTTCATTCATGATGCTGCTGCTGCAACAATATTCAGTGACTTAATTGGCTCCCAAAAGAGCTCAATACCTTAAGCTATCCTGTGGAGCTAGTTTTGCAACCAATTGCAGTGGGTCAATTTCACATGATCCACTGATCAGTGATAACCATTGGGCATTCTCAAGTTCATCAGAGTCTCATATGCTGATGTCTAGAGTAGCATCGGATATTGCAAATTTAGACCTTGTCTTGGGCAGTTCGCACCATTTTGTGCTTGCCTTTTTCCGTGATCTAATCCCAGCTCTGATGCATTTATAAGTTTTCTCGCTATGTTACCTGGGGATGGCAGTTGCAGTCATCAAATCAAACCTCTATCCGGTTTTCGAGTTGAAATGTAATCAATGAATCAATTTACTGAATCTTGATCTCAATTTATTGGTGCCTTTGTTCCACCGTCTGATAGAAAACTCCTCCAAACCAAAGGCCCTAAAACGAATGGAGTTCTTTTTTCTGTTTCTCTTCAAATAAGTTCAGGTTTCCTGACATCTCTAACTTACATTTATATTTGCCATATTGCTATCATTCTTAGCATCCATTGGTCTATGTTGAATAGGGAGTAGTGCTAACATCTTCTTTAGAAATTCCGTAAAAAAATGACGCGTTAAACAAGTTCAAACGGCTAGTGCAAAATATTTTAGTAAAAGAATGTTCGACATTTTCTTCACTTGAAAATGGTAGCCGTTATTTACTTCCTAGAGTTAAAACTTCTTCTACAGGTCTATGGAAAGATAACATTGCTACAGTTTTACAAGTTGCAACAAGTTTTTTCTTTCAATAATAATAATAATAATAATAATAATAATAATCAATTCAACTACGATTCATGATTCATAAAAAATAAAAATCATTTTTATGTAATATCCTGATTTTAATAACCTTGATGCAAATGTCACATGAAATCTTAAGAGAGTCTTCAAATACTATTTTTAAGGCTTAAATACTCTAGGGGTCCCTTGACTTGACTAACTCGTACGAGTTAGTCCCTTAACTTGAACTTGGCTTATGTTAGTCCTCTAACTTTGTAACTTAGACTATGTTGGTCCTCTAACTTTGGGATTTATCACGAGTTAGTCCAACTAGCTTATGTGCTATAACACCATCACCCTTTTTTGAATGTTTATCAATCTTAGGGATTGAAATACATAATAAAGGAAACAATATGGATTAGCAAAATATATATTGCACCCTTCAAAAAATAGAAAGATATTGAGATAATTTAACTTCTATCAAATGCAAATTAAGTTTAAAAATCATAATTAACAAATAATTTAATTCCCCTTAAAATTTTCCTTTACACTTTTTCTCTAAAAAAGAATATCTACATAATAATGGTGCTTTTAATTTTTTAAGAGAAAGGATTTGGGTTTTTGTTTTAAAGTAGCATTAGAAAGTCACTAACTTTACTACTAATTTATTATAACTTGATTAAATTCATAAGTTGACTATAATCTATTTATTTTATGAATCTATATAAAATCACTAATTCTTAAATTTTTTATTTTTTATTTCTAAATAAACACGAGGATTAGCTTGGAGACCGATGCTGTGCTGGTGGCTCAGGCAATTCTGTCAGGCGAGGAGGGGAGATCTGAGGCTTTCACTTGCATTTCAAGCATCCGCCACTTGCTCATAAGTTGACTATAATCTATTTATTTTATGAATCTATATAAAATCACTAATTCTTAAATTTTTTATTTTTTATTTCTAAATAAACACGAGGATTAGCTTGGAGACCGATGCTCTGCTGGTGGCTAAGGCAATTCTGTCAGGCGAGGAGGGGAGATCTGAGGCTTTCACTTGCATTTCAAGCATCCGCCACTTGCTCATGTTTTTCAACACTTGATTGCAAGACATGTGGGGTGCGAAACCAATTCAGTTGTACACGAGCTTGCTAGCTAGCCATGGGTTGTCTTCTGATGTGCGTATTAAATGAAGAGGGTCCATGCCAAATTTCATTTATGGTTTAATTGACTCTGATTGTGCCTCTTCATTTTGATTGGTTTGTGTAGTGAATACCATTAATAATAATAATAATAATAATAATAAAAGATAACCAGCTTAGCCATATTCATATTACTCATTAATTGCATAAAAAAGGAAATTTAAAAAAAAAAAAAAGAGCTAGAAGGTCTCAATATTAAGCTCCATATAATCGGGAGTAATTATTTAATTCGTTAGATTTCTTTCTAACCATTTTCAATTTGTTAATTTTCTAATTAATGTTTTTTGGATACACCTAATTAATGTTATATCATATGTACTTCAAAAATCTTTTTAAACAAAACAAAAAAGAGACAGAGAAACAACCCAAGAGGCTATCTATGTAAGCAAAAAAATAACCATACACTCCCTAATACAATCTTTCTATGGTTAATCAATAATTATTTGTTCCAAAAAAGACAACAATAACAAGGAAAAAAAACCCAATTCACAATTCACAACTCATAAGTAGAACTCATTAAATTAGAGAAAAAACATTTCATTTCTTGATCTTCTTATCTTTCCCATTCCACAGAGAGTTGAAACCTAGAAGATTTGGTAGAACATTACAAAAAAAAAGAGGATAATTTGGACCTCATTTCCATAAGAATCTCCATGAACATTATTTTCTTTCAATGGTGGCTTCTGCAGAAACTATTGCTTTTGTTTGCCCTGCTTGTCCATCTCTCTCCCAAGTCTATGTTTTTGATTTGGCACAAAACTTGTCAAATTGCTTTTGGAAAAAAGCGATAGGAAACAAGTCAAGTCTTTCTTTTAATCATTGTTAAGACTAGCACTTCTCTTGTTTGATGCAAGTTACCAAAATTGACTGGCTTGAATTCAAATTTGAGATGACATTTGGGAGCTCTAATCTTGGGACATTATTGCATTGAAATGAGAGAATCATTTTGTTGGTGAAAAGCTAATCTGCGGATCATGGACTTTGATTTATTTGTATTAGGAAGGGTAAACTTCTCCACTAACCCATGATATTTTCTTTACTGCCTATTTTAGTCCCCCAAGATTCCTAAATATCCAAAAAGGTAACAACATTGTGTCACATCAAACAGTCGGACAAACTCGTGATGAATTGCAAAGTTTGAGGACTAATGTGGCTTGAGTTTGAGATAAGGGACTAACTCGTATGAGTTAGTCAAGTTAAGGGACCTGTGAGGTATTTAGACCTATTTTTAAATATTCAAACAACAATCTATATAACATACTGCAAAGGGATTGAGGGGAGAGGACTTTCTACCATGTGTATTTCAAACAACGTCATTTTTGTCAACTGGTGTTACATTTGATTGAGCCGTCACTGTCCTGTGAAGGGTCGTTTGTATTTATGCTTCAGGCTGTTTGTGTGTGAAAATAAGGGACAGCTGGATTGTTGTGGCACTCTTGATGGTCATAACGAAATTAATTACTAGCAGTATCTTTTTGTTTGATTTTAGAAGCTGCACATGACTCCTAGATCGCTCACGTGCAATCCTTATTTTTACCCCTACCTTTTTTTACGATTTTAAAAGACTTTGAATATTGTGCTCATTGTGACCATTCAATTCCTTAAATGAATTTTTTCTTAAATTTTGGACTACAGATAATTTTCCTAAATCCATGAACTAATTGAGAGGGAATACATAATTAGAAGGATCTTTTGCTGTACTAATTTAGCCATTACAAAAACTGAAAATTTAGTAATATTCTTTTTGTACTATCCATGTGTTTGCTTTCATAGCTAGAAAAACTACCTACATTTTTTGTACACAATGTCAACGTAATTAATACATTTTCGGAGTTTAATGGGTGTAAAAACATGAAAAAAAGTTCAATAGATTTAGTGAAAATTTTATGATGGTTAAAAGATATTAGGCCTTTCAAATACTCTTAACGTAGTATCAAGTTATTAGCAATGCAAATACTTGAATTTATGTGTTCAACCTTTTCAAGTTTGTATATTTCTCAAGGTTAGGCAAAGAAAAAACCAGTAATATTTTCATTTCGGCACATTTTGGCAACTTTTTTTTTTCTTTTTGGTCAATAAAATTGTTGATGTTACAAAAGCAGCCCAAAAAGATCACTTTCCATTAAAACCTGTTGTTGTGAGGAATCGATGCCAAGTTTTGGTGTCGAGGCAAATGATGTGAGTTGTGTCAGCCACAAGAAAGAGCAAAAAGAAAGGGGATTTAGGGATTTAGGGGACTTAGGGCATGACGGAGATGGTGGCAAAGATTTAAGCGATAGAAAAGTTGGGAGCCTAAGTGACAAAGAGCAAAAAGCTAGGAGCAGACTTTGGATTTCTTTTGTTTTCACTTTTGAAGCTGATAGATTTGGGAAGATCTGCAATTATAGTTCATAAACTTTCTTTCAATTTTCAACTAAGGCACAAAATTTTTTTCAATGTAGTGTATTTGTATGTAATTATCTTTAATTGTTTTAAAACAACTAAACATGTTTTCTAAAAAACACTTTGAAAAATTGTACATAAAAAACAAAAACAGATATCAAAAAATGAAAATGAAAATTATTTTCTACAACCAAACGCCATCTGAATATTTACCTATGCTTGACAGGATTATAAGTTTACTTGCACGGTCATCATTAAAATGTCGACCACTCCCAAAGATGATGTTCCTGTTTCTATTGTTATATCACCATACAATCTGCATAAGATACATTTCGGTGCACTAAATGTCCAAAAAATGATCAGCCTCTAGAAACTTGGTAATTATTTCTTCATTCTCAAATTTCCAACCCCTCTTTTAATACTTACAAACAATTGATAAATGCTTGCAAATATGTACCGTTGCAACTACAAAATCAATCTGATAGTGGAACACACAACTGGTACAACAACCTTCAGTTACTTTGGCAAAACTGCTCTGATATTAATTGATATATCTGCTATTCAATTAGCAAATGAACCTTACACAGGTAAATATACATTACCTCCTGAGATTAGAAACATAATTAGTCAGCAGCATGTAGCACTCCTAGATTTCTCACGTGTTATTCAGGTTTTATTTACTCTCTCAACTTTTGAATTTTTTTTACTCAAGTATACTTTCCCTTTTCCTTCATTATACTTTTGTACAGCACAATACAGAAACATGTATTCACATTGCCACTATGTTTCTAATTTTACTCTTTGACAAAAATTTTGATGACTCTCCAACCAAATAACCAATAGAAGTACACAGAGGCAAAAACCAGACTACAACGTATACACACAATGAAAATGCCTGACCATCTTCAATGTTGTTTTTTTGTATATTGTGTCCATGCTCATATATACTTTGTGTTTCTATGTTATATAACTGTCTACTGATGTACAATGCAACCAAGCAGTTAATCTTAGAATAATCGTAGTGGAGCATGGGTGATTTCTAGTGATGACAAAATGTTGATTGATTGGTGAACTATATTTCATTTTTCAAGAAAGGCTTAAATATCTTCTACTCCCCTGTACTATGACCACTAGGACACATAAGCCTCCAAATATGACTCGTGATAACTCAATCTCCAAAATACTGAGAAACGATCAATTGGACCCTTGTTGCATGCACGTGACATCACGTGACTTGGAAGCCGTCAGACACAAACAAAATCTTTCATCTCTATCTGAGATAATTGGCAGGTAAGGGTTGTATTGTTCACACGTCATAGTTGGGGGCATGGGGGAGTTTGAAGGGAAGGACAAAAAAGGCAATTTCGATTCTCTTTTGTAGCCATCGAGAACCCATTAGAAAATTGCTTTTTTCATCAAGATTTAACACGAAAATTGGGGGACGAAGGACAAGAACATGAAGACTCAAAGTTGCCAGAGTGAGAGAGAAGGTTAGTGAAAACAATTTTTTACTTCCCCTAGTTGGTCTACACGAATTAGGTTTGGGGCTGTGAAATGTAGTTATTTGTGTGTGACATGTAACAGAATGGGCTTTAGGGTTGTGACATGTAACTGAATATGGGTGACCACATTTGTTGGTGCAATTACTTTGTGTACATAACATGTTTTAAACATTTGCAGATGGTGAAGCGGGTGCGAATGGAGCTTTTCCACAATGGCACATTGGTGAAGGAGCTAACCAAAATGTATTTAAATTCACGTATATATGTCACTAAGATTAAAAAAGATGAGTTGTTCCAATGGTGTTTTAGCAATATTCTACGTGATTTAGGTTATAGTGATGCGGACATTGTGCACTACAAAAATCCAAAAAAGTATCTTGAATTAAGGCTAAAGGACATTCAGAATAATGGAAGTCTAATCGCAATGTCTTCATGCGGCTTGAGGGAAGAGTTAGTTGAGTTGTATGTTGAACATACGAAGTCTTGGTTACGTATTAATGGGAATGACCATGAATAACCGAATGGCACAACAGGAAAGAGTATAGGAAGTCAGGGATGTGTGGGAAGTGAAAGAAGTGAGGAAAGTGAGGGCAATGAGGGAAGTCAGTTTTAGGCACAAGATGAATATCTCGATGTTGTAACTTTTTCACATGCCTATTTACATGTAAATGCTACTGTTTCCTTCCACGAACAAAATAGAAATCATGGAAAACTAGCAACCAACAAGAGACATATGACTATGGAACTACAGTTCTCTGAGGTCCTTTTTGTTACAAAAAGAATGAAAAAATGCAGCTATACCTCTTAAGAAATGACAATGCAAAATGGCCATCCATCTCTCAATCTCCTAAGTCTTATGCTCTGACAACTATGAACAAAATATGAGCAATTTATGTACCTCAGATTCAAGAAGAAATATCAGGCTTTTGTTTGTTTCGGCTGGCTATTTTGTACCTTCTGCTGAATCGCAGAACACATAGAACGCAGTCTGTCTGCAATCGCACCAAATGATGGTCTAGATTCAGGATCTGGTGACCAACATTGTTCCATTAACCTTCTCCACTCAGGATCGCAATGCTCAGGAATTGTAGGTCGCAGAGTGTTCTTGACTATTCCGCCTACAGAGGCAATCATCAAGAAAATCAGAAAGCTAAAGAAAATAATGAAAGTAGGCGTACACCAAAACAAGATGCATCAGATTACATCCAAGTATTCGAGGAATGACTAAAGAAATAATGTAAGGCCTGAAGCTGCATATGTCAGCCTGGTCCCTTTGATTGTATTCTCACAGCATATGAATCATTCAATTCAATATTCTGATGTTCATGACTTCATGGTTTACTTCTAACTCAACCCCAACTCGTCCCATAGGCATAGGGTACTTTCTTCCATAAATTCTACAACTTACTTCCATCAATACAAAGCTTCCCCGGTAAATGGATGGCCCTTCTTTGCTACTGATGTATGCGCATCTTCTTATCTAGACATGAATTGTAGCTTTTAAAAGTTCAAGTTCATATCATCTCATCCCTTTCATTTTAAAAAGGCATGTGCTTCATGGGAAGTGTGTATCATCAACAATCTGTCAAGAAATGTAACCGTGATTTCCATTTAAGGTAACTTGGGTGACGTAAGAGAAGCAACTTAAAATTTGAATAAGAGAAGAAAGAAAGGTGACTCATAGAGACCTTGGAATATTGCTCATCTGATGTGGTTTCCTTGATTGGTTACTTCAAAACATGTTTGATACGCCACAAATCATGTAGTTATAAGATCATCATTTCACCATATTGATAGAATTTACAAAAGTGAGCAGGCCTAAAAGCCGAGTTATTTTGGTATGCGAAAATGACAAAACAAGAAACTATTCCATACAGTACCTTAGTGAGCAGCCCTAAGCCCTTACATTTTTACCTTAGTGATACAAGACTCAACTAGACCTATCCCAGATGAAATTCCATGGCATGTGCTATTTGAAGATGGCGTAGCCCTAGTCAATGAAACTAAGGGTGGCTGGATCATAAGTTAGAACGGCCGGAGAAACGCTTTAGAATCTAAAGGTATTAGTACGTGTAGATATATGATATACATGGAGAGCAAGTTAAGCCAAAATAAGAGTAGAGATAATGACATGGTTTTACTTCGAGGTCAAAGACTTCCCCAGTGTAATTTTCTGTATTTAAGCCTAATTATCCATAGGGAGGGAGATATATGTCAATCACCAAATTAAAGTGGGTTGGACAAAACGAACAAGTGTCACTTTCGTAAATGTGCCATTTAATGATATAGGATGGTTACTCAATTAGTGGTGCTTTATGGGTCTAAGTGTCGCGCAATGAAAGAACAACATCCAAGCAAATGGATGTAGCAGAGATAAGAATTAGCAATGGATGTTTTGACAAGCTAGATTATAGTACAAAACAATAGAATGTTGGGACAAGGTATGAGTAAGTCCAATTGAGGACAAAATTAGGGAAGGTCATCGTAGATGATTTGGTCATACCCAATGTAGGCCCATAGATCACCAAAGCATAAGGTTAAGGAGATAGATAAAGGAGGGGATAAGGAGGTCAGGGTTGATTGAGTACAAAAAGATCTTGCTGCCAACTAAGCAGAATGTAGGCACAAGATTCATGTAGCCTAACCCAACTAGTTGGGATTAAGACTTGTTTACTAGTTGATTTTGATTGTACAACTACAAACCGCTTCCAATAGGAAAAGGCACACATTCAAGTTGTTCTATCATATGAATTCAAACTCAAGCAATTTTTTTCATCATCATGCAACAGTATATCCCTGCAACGTTTAGGTCAGTCATGCAAGAGCCAATTGACAATATTTTACCTAGGATGCACATCCTATTGCGATTTCTTAGGAGGGAATAATGAGATGAAATTTCAAATCAATATTATCATAGGTCATAGGTCCCCCCCCCCCCCCCCCCCCCCCCAATTGTTAATGTAGATATCCACTTGCATTGTTACTACTGTCATGTTTCATTGATATTTCGATATACCTGCTAATTTGTTAATTTACTACGTAAACAAAAATACATATGAGGCATCACATGTTTCACGCTAAAAGCATAAGCATCTTCGATGAATTTTATCTTGGATAAATTAGTCTATCATCAGCTCTAAGAAACAACTGAAAAATTGATTTGATCAAAACCGTACCAATAATAGCTCCACAATGCATGTCTGCATATGGTTCCTCTCCAGTCAGTATTTCCCACAGGGAAATGCCAAAGGAAAATACATCAACCTGTGTAATTCATTATGTTTCGCTCAGAAATAGGGCCATTATTGAATTATAAGAAAGAGTACAACACTACTTGACTAACCTTTTCAGAAACTCGGCTGCTGCTACCATTTAACAGCTCAGGTGCCATCCATGGTAGGGTCCCTCGCACTCCACCAGAAACAAGAGTATTGCGTTTAATTCTTGACAATCCAAAATCACCAACCTGATGATATCAAGAGTTAACAATCAGGTTAAAATTTGGAAAATAGAAATCACATTACCTGTTGCTTTAAGTCACAGTGAACCAACAATGAAAAAAATTCTTACATTTGGGGACAAAAAGGTTTGTTTATATAAGCATATGGTTAAAAAGAGATGTAATAAGTGTTAACAAGCAAGCATAAATATCAAGACAGATGCTAATTTATTAGAGATGGCAAAATTTGATCCAACCAGAAAACCTGGACCAACACACCTAAACCCAAACTCGACCTGACCCTATTTGACTAGAAAAGTTAATGACCTGAACCCAGTTTATACCCAACCCGATCTAAACCAGAATCTAATTAAAGTGAAACCCGAAAAAGCCCAAAACCCAAATAACCCAAACCTGAAATACCCGAACCCAAATTGAACTAAACCCGAAATAACCTTAACCTGAAATGACCCAAACTTGAAAAGACAAGAGTGTAAACCTGACAAGACCTGATTTCTAAGATTTGTTAAATTAGCTCATGATTTTATGAGATCATTAGATTTTACCTTAAAAAATTGTCAGAATTACCTCAAACTCTCTAGAGTTGACAAATTTGCCCAAAAATTTTCAATTTTGCCTAGAACTTTCTAAAAATCTTCAATTCACATCCAAACTCTTCCATTTCGCCTACATTGACCTCAAACGACCTCTAGGACTCCAAATTAGTACTTAAACTAAATTAATTCCTATTTTTATACTAAATAATGATTCTAAATTCCTCTAAAATTATAACTCAAAGTGAAAATATAATTTAAATGCATCTGATCCCACCAACTTCTTAAGTTCTAAAATGACTGAGTTTATAGTTTCATGAATAAAATTTGCAAAGTTTTGAATTAGATATTTTTATTAAAATAATTGTATATTAATATATTTATATCTAGTTAAATTAAATTTTTTAGATTCTTTTTTATGCCCAGTAATTTTTTTAGTTACGAGGAACCTAAATTTTGAAATTTTCATTTTAGTTACTCATAAAAATTGCAACATGGGTCTTTAAAATTTTCAAATATTTGCATAAAAGATCAAATTCTTTAATTTAAATTTTAGCAAAATCTAAATAAAAAATTGAATTAATCCAATTATTCCAGCTAATGCACCAATAACCCGATTAAACCTGAATATCAACTTGAAACCCAAATAACCGGACCCTAAAGTTACCCGAGACTGAAATTGACTCGACCTAAATTAAATCCGAACCTGAATAAGACTGACCCAAACCCGAAATCTACTTAACCTGAAATCAACCCGAACCCAAATAACCCAACCTGAACCCAAATTGATGCTAATCCGACTAAACTCGAACCTGAAGGACCTGACCCAAACCCAGCCCGACCCACCCAATTGTCATCCCTACAATTTACTGTTTCAAAACTTTTAGTTATTTGATTACCATTGTGCACACTGTCTCTGTCCTAAAAGGAAGGGTTGGCCTCCGAACCTTTACCTTGCATATGGGTCGCTGTGGATCCCTCAAATTGACAAGCAAATTATCACATTTCAGATCAAAATGAACAATACTTTTAAAGTGCAAGTATTCCATCCCAAAAGCTGCATCCATGGCGATTATAAGCTTCTTACGGCGATCAAGTGACCTACACAAGATACCAGGAATCAACTAGAGAGCAAACCCAAGCGGTATATAATTGGTGCATGAAAACCCAATAACACAAGATAGTGTTAAGGTAATATCCATTTCCATTACCAGACAAGGGCAGGACAATTAATCCAATGGGATATACACAAAACATATACTGGCATTTGGAGGGAATGAAATAGTTTGAAGGCTTGAAGATCTCTTGTAATTTTAATAGAACAAAGGTGGCTAAGTACTCTTTCATTTTGGGGTAACAAGGAAATAGACCGTTCTGATGTCATGGTTGCTGAGGTGTTAGACGTTCTTTCTTGTAGAGTATTTTCTTTTCATCTTCTAGATTTTTTTAGTCATCAATTAAAAAAGATACAACATATACCTATACAGACAGACAGAGACTAGATTACCTATCCTTCTTCAGCAAGACGCTTCTTAGTGAGCCATTGACCATATACTCAGTTACAGTGGCCAAAGTTCCACCAGTTCCATCAGGTACCACCCCATAGAATGCTACTACATTGGGGTGATGCAGATTTGAGAGGATCTGAGCTTCTCTCCAGAAGTCTTTGGTCTGATATACAAATAACAGCAATTCAGGCATATATTATAAATCAAACTGCTACTAAGGAAACAAAAACTTATCAAGGGAATGCTAATAATCCCAGAAAAGGTTATGCAAAATAATATGAGAACATGCATCATCATATGACTGGTTTTCTTAACAATCAAGTGCTGAACTATAACTTTTTAGTAACTAATCAAATGATTCTTTATAGGTTTTTCATTCAACTCTTTTTGATAGTCTAGCATTCCCCCTTATTGAGATAATATTCAACAATTTGATAAAGCTGAATGCATAGGATTAGAATTGCAGTCCATGATTGTAAATGGATCTGCTTAAATGAGGCAAAAGGTAGATGGTTTTATGTTTGATAGCTAAAAGAACAATGTAGCCAACTAGGAAGACTATAGAAAAACATTTTTTACCAGCTCTCAAGATCAACGACAGTTTGAGTAGGAGACATTTTTCAGAGAAATGGGAAAAAGAAAATGTGGAAAATGAAAAGAATAAAGAAAAAGGGAACACAGAACAGGTAAAGCTTAAAAGGGCCTGGCATCTTTCCTCTTTTGAGCCCACATCAGCATCAAGTGATACTGCTAAGGACTTTTTCTCACATTCTAACGAAAATTTGTGAAGAAAAATCTAGTCAGTATCATGCTAAAGGGGGACATTGGTTACAACCAAAGGATTCTTAAATAATTGAATAATACAAAATGAAAGTTAGTACTTAAATTGGATGTTTAATAAATGTTTCAGCTTTTCAACTCAAAGGGAAATTCAGTGAATGGTCTATTCCAATATGCAAAACTTCAAGATGTCACTTGTGGAAATGAAATGGAAATGTGCTAGAGATTTTACTCAATAGATGCCCATTAATTGAAAAGAGAAGTTATGTAAGATGGCCACAACAAAATGTTGGAAGCTGCAAGGTTTAAAAAACTATATTTCTGATGTAAGCCAAGCATATGAAAGTGATATGCCAGGCAAGACTGTATTGATGGAAATCATCATTATGAGAATTTGATGAGGGGAATACCTTCAAGCCGAAAGAACATAATTTTTAGACTCAGCACCAACTACTTCAGAAACAAGGCATATTTAAGTTGGGTTTGAGTTGAGAATCATGGTTGTATCATAACAAGTGAGGAAATACTTGAAACTTTGTTCTAGCAGACTAGCAACGTAACCAATCTTGAATCCTTGATGGAAAAATTGAAAACTAAAAACAATAATGATATGAAAATTTCATTTCCCAAAACATCAAGAACCTAAGCACCAAATGGGAGCCAATCCACTCAAAACTTTTTTGGTTTGACCTTTTTAATCAGCCTTAGTGGTTTGTCTTATAGTCGATGTGTTCTTTAAAGTTTATAATTCTACTGTCTACGCTTGTATAAAGACTATAGATAGATCTTCTGGATGAAGTTACACAAAATTAACAGCAGCTTTAAACAGTGAAAAGAGACACAAGTCTGCACAACAACTTTATTGCGATGTGGATATGAATGCCCGTGATAGTTCAGCATAAGAATGTATATCAGTAAATCTGTGAGTGCACTAGCACCAATGTAACCAAACAATGAATTCTGTCTACATATAGGTCAAGTGAGAAGAGAAACAAGAACATATCACTCACCAACCGATCTTGCTCAGAGGACCTTCCAGCAAAACAACTCTTTTTTATTCTCTTTATGGCAACATCTGATCCCCGCCACCGGCCGTGGTAGACAGTTCCATATGTGCCAGATCCCAATTCCAGCAGTTCTTCAAGATCCACATTCCGTATGATCTTTGCAGCAGGAAATATAAATCTTAAACCCCTTGTTGAAGCTAATTTCAACTCAATTTTACCAAGAGTTAGTCCAAAACAAATAGTTTTACAATAATGAACTAGAAAGCAGAGGAAAAATTAAATAACCCATTTTAATAAATTTTAAATCTACAGAACATTGAAATTACACCTCGTGGTTGTTACTCCTTCCATAGATAAGCTTAATGCTTCACCTGATCATATTCTTATTCTATTCCAATTAGAGTCTCCAACCCATGGCATGTCTTACCTATTTACCCCATCAGTTTGGTTTCACAGTACGGTAAAATGGGAAACTTTTGGGAATTGACATCCTTTATGTAGATGCAGTGATAAATAAATAAGAAGGAAAATACTAAAAAAAGTAACCACAAATCCATTTTTCTTGATCTTACTCTTGTATCGATATCCCTAAAATGATCTATCCTTTAGGACATTCACCAATTAGTAGCTACTTTTTAATATTCCTCTCATTTATTCATTCTTGGTACTTGAACTCAGTTTTTATAAAGGAAGATACAGGAAAAGAAAGACAATGAATTTCTTAAATTTCAGGAAAATTTGAAGAAGGAAATTAAATGAGAAGAGAAAATAAACTGTGTTGAATCGAATGCCAGGGATAGGGATATAACAAACATCCGTGAGCATTAGTTGTGTTTGCATGAACAATATGAACCAATAAAGCTGCAATTTCTTCAGTGTCAAACCTGCAAACCATAGACACTTGCTTCCATTTCAGCTATCATGGCATCACTAAATGAATCATCCTTCTTTTGAGCATCACTGGCAGCATCCTAGCCAGAAAAACCACAAATCAACGTAATTATACTTGAACCTATTATACATACACAGTTAACCGGACCTCAAAACCAAATTCGTAAGTCATACCTGAGACTCAAATTCTGGTAACTCAACCTCTGACTCAGTTGCAATAGGGGACACCACATCATCGCCAGAATCCACAATTGGGACAACTGCAGATGAAGACTCAATTTGAGAAGCAATACTGTCAGTTGCAATGTCCAGAGCAGCTACTGATTCAGGATAAGCTAGATCTTTGCTCCTTATAGAGGCCTTTGTTTGAGCAAAACCATCATCTCCAGCATTAGACTGCAGATAAGTAGGTCCTTTGGCACTCAGCTTAGCCATTTGATCAGGATGGTTTACAAAGTCATCATCAATCTGAGAAACCTCCCTCTTACGGCCAACGTTGCTGGTTGGATTTTGATGTTCTGGCTCTTGTGGAACTGGGACACTTACTGCTTCAGACATTAGATTTGCCAGATAATTTTCGCCCTCAGAGCCTTGCCTGGTGTTTGCCAATAATTCGCTGGCTTCAGAATGTCTAGCTGTCAATTTTTTATTTACTTGCCCATCAATTGCATGTGCATCTCTGGAAAGAGCAGGTCGTTGTCCCTTAACAGTGTCAGAAGGAGATTTTTCAAAGGTCTGACTCTCGTTTGAGCTACTGACAAAAGCAGAATGGAGCATATTCCCAGAGGCTTCCAGACCTTTAGTCCAGGTATCAGCACACCCAGAACCTTGGTTACAGCTACTGTTAGCAGCTGATATGCTTCCAGAATGGTCTCCACCTCGATCCAAAGATTGATTTCTTTCCTTATTTCTGTTTTTAGCATCTGAAGATGCTGCATGTTCAACATAATGGTTTTCTGCTATGCATGTGTGCACATACAGATCAAATTTATTTGCATCAAAGTCTTCTCTACCCTTGTGAATAGGCTCATTTTGGCCCATCGGATCTGGGTAGAAAGAAAAGTTCAAATGATGGATCATTTTCTGGGATTCAGTATCCTCAAGAGGCACTGATTTTGTTTGAACCCTATGCTTGGCAAAATCAAGATTATCATGAAGCTGCATTGCCCTCTCCTGTATCATACTTGAAGGAAGAGGGGAATGAGATGGAGCGTTTGAAAAATTCAACGGAGAAGATGGACTGATTCCTTCTGGAGAACAGTATGCAAACCTTTCTCCATGCTCCTGAAGCTTTGAATCAGAATATGCATGTGAC
Source organism: Aquilaria sinensis (assembly GCA_005392925.1). NCBI lineage: Eukaryota > Viridiplantae > Streptophyta > Magnoliopsida > Malvales > Thymelaeaceae > Aquilaria > Aquilaria sinensis. The sequence continues at coordinate 71,535 of SMDT01000860.1, read as the reverse complement.
ATCCCAGTGTGGGAATCACAAGACTCAACTGATCCCGAAAATACAGCCATTGGTTCCTCAGTGCGTGACATAGGCTTCTCAGAAGGAAAAGACCTTTCCTTTTGCAAAGGCTTCTCATGTGGAAGACTATCAAATCGACTCTTAGTATGGAAAAAACTCAAAGGAGTTGCAGATCCTTTGCTGGAATCACAGTTTAATAGCTTCTCTCCATAGGGTTGGTCAGCTTGATTGGCATGATTTTGCTTGTAAGCATGGACTAAACTGACTGAAGGAAGCAGTGCCTGTTGAGGATCTTTCTGACCAGTATATTGTGTGCAAGAATTTTCAGGATATAACTGAGGCGTGATGTAGGACCTGCTGCTTTCAGTGCCAAAATTATTAGAACAAGGATAGGCATGGGTACAATTGGAATCTCCATGTTGGATTGGAAGAGGAGAAACAGGGGGAGACGGATAAGGAGATATTCTTGTACTCTGGGAATCATTTGAAACTTGAGGGAGGCATAATACACTGAAACCACCATTCCTATCCAGTGGGCAGATATAACTGGGATGACGTTTATGAGAACATGAATCAGAACGTAAATTACTTCCAACTTGAAAGGCTTCACTTGCCAGAGATTCATCACTTGAATTTTTCTTGGGACTTGGGTCAACCATTCCGTTTACTGCAACAACATACTCATAATCAGGACCACTTTGCTGAACAGAGCTCACATCAGGAATTAAAAATATCCGTAGTCTTTGGGAACCCTCAAGCCTTTCAAGCCCTTGATATTCATCAATCATATTTACGAGGTCCTCGTCAGAAGATACAGATATGAGAGCATCAAGATCCTCACCTGGAAGCTGATACTTGATTGAATGAGGTACTTTGCAAATTTCAAATGTTTTCCTGACAAGTTCCTCCCAGGGTAGATCTTTTCGGATTGAGAGAATACGTGTCTCTCCCCCAACATATCTAAGTTTCCCATCACTAGGCCTAGGCAATATTTTTCCACCAAAGCTACAGAGAAATTTCATTTTCCTGGCGTGGGATTCACTGGAAACTAAGCCATTCAAGTTGCTGGAACTGGGGGACTTCGACAAATTGATGAACGGATTGCTGGTCCCAAAAGCAGCCACTCGATCACAAGTTGATTTGCCAAAAACCTTCATCACTCCTCTCCCAGACTCACCACCTTCATTCTGATAACTAACTAGTTTGTCATCGTTAGCCCATTTTTCAATCTCCGTGATAGAACCTCTTTTGGATTCAAAATCAGCGATATCAGAAGCTGACTGCTGAGAGTCCACTCTCCCCAACCCAAGAATTCGAGCAAGATCCTCATACCCAAGCTGGTGATTTTGATTATTGAGCTGATTGAACTTTGCTCTTGCCTCGTGAATCTGAGCCGTGTCAGGAACAGTAGGAATACCTGTAGTAGCAACACGGTCCTTCAGAAAGTCCATGGCGAATTCTTCACCTGTCTGTACAGAAATGTTCTTATTCACATTCCTTCCTGCATTTCCACCAACAGAAACAGAATCTTGCTGATTAACAGATGGACCAGATGCCTCTTGGGTCATCGTAGCCAAAAAGTTCCCAGATCCGTTAAGTCTGATGGACACTATCTCAGATCCTTAAGCGACAAATGTCTGTCCGAAGAACATCATTAGCGTGTGAGGAAACGATTCTCATATTATCTGACATTTTAGCAATTTCTGCGTTGGACTCCCTAACTTGACCTTTCAATTGAAAACTGAATAGACCAAATCTCACAAAGTCACAACCAAACCAATGCCAATAGAATATCAATCCGTAGATCACTTCAGCAACCTGAATCACAGAAACAAGTATCAATTTAAACAGAAAAAAATCGATCTCCCGAGTCAGAAATCCGCACAAACAACTTATGGCCTAATCCTTCGAATATCAACAGCCAACCACCAATCTGAAAGTATAAAGAACCAATCGCAGGGTTCCTCTAACCAAAGGCTGTGGCAAGAATCACAACCTCGTAGATCAACCAATTCACGCATGCCAATCAACGGACAGTCCAACGATCATAGTAAATTCTACACGATCAGCAATTAATTACACATTAAATCGCTGAACGCAATACCGATCCGAACATACGAATCGAACCCAAAAGCGTACCCGTTGAAGGACCGCATGCAAAACCGTCGTTTCGCGTCAAGTGAGGATTTGAAGCTAATTTGGAGCAAAGAAACGGATATTGAACGACAATTGCGGATAAAGAAGGAAGAAGACGACGGAGATGATGACCGAAAAGGACAATGGAAATGGCGGAGAAAGAGAAGAGAGCGTGGCTTACGCCTGCAGCTGGTTACAATCGTCGGGTACGGGAGAGCTGCATTACCGAGAATTAAGCGGCATCCGCACTGACGGATGAGATGATTATAGCAGTTTAAAAATTATTTATTTATTGATGGCCTAAAGCCAATTTTGGCCCTTAAACTTGGAAAACTAGGACAATTTGCCCCCTTAACTTTATATCGGTCTAAATCAGCCCCTTAACTTCTGAAAGTGGGGCAATTAGGCCCTTTGACCGCACATGATTATCACATGTAGTCAGAAAGTTAATGTTGTTGTGTGTTTAGTTGGACTTCAGTTGCTTCCACTAGCCCCAATCACCACCTCCACCATTCATTGAGCTGCTACCGCCTCCCTCATCCAGCCATCAACACTATCCATGACCACTGTTATAGTCATAATCACTACCATTGACTTTAGTTTATAGTCCATCTTTTGTACCGGCACAACCACCATCCTAGCATTCACCATCATCATCACTAGTTTATACTCCACTCTTCGTAACTATAGCCGTCAATTGAGCATTCACAACCACCATCTCCGGTTTATATTTCATCGTCCGTACTTACACAGCCACCAATCGAGCATTCACCTCTACCCCAACAAACGTCATTGTCCCTCCCTGCCGCCACCACAAAAAACCACTTCCACCAGTAATTGGAGTATCACATATGTCTTCTCTCCCTACCATCCCTACTACTAATTCATTTGTTCCGACAAAAGTTGTTGGGATTACAGCGGGTGATAAACTTCAAATGCAAAATGATTAGAAAAATGACACTAGAAAATTTACATGATTCACCCTTAATTTAGGACTACGTCCATATGGCAAACTCTCAGATTTTCTTACATTATAAAAATAGTAAGTTTACAGAGATAGAATCTTTTCTAGACAACAAATTTTAGAGATATAAGATAAACCCAAAATAATAATACTTAAATGTTTCCCAAACACCCCAAATAAATATATCACTATTTTGTCACTTCCCAAAAATTAAATCTTTCTCTTTCACAATTTTTCTTTTGCTTATAGAAATGGGCAAGCTGTTGGGATAGATTAGAAGGATGAGATATGGTGGCCTTTTATAGTTGAGGCACCCATCCAATTTCAACTATTCAATGTCATCTCTAGCCTATATCTTCACCCAGTTTCAATTTTTGCTACAATTCGCTACAGCCTTCCACCACTAGCCGCAATGTTGGACCAAGAAGGGAAAAAAAAAAACAAGCGAAAATGAAGAGAAAAAAAAAAAAGAAAGATAGAGAAAGTGAAGGAAAAAAATGAAGAACCCCACATGGGGGGAAAGTCAACAATCTCCCCCTCCCACCTCATGTGGGAGTTCTACCATTCCTGCTGTCAGTCGACAATATTCAAACTTTTTTCTTAGTAGAATCTTGGTCAACATATCAAATTCATTTTCATCAGTATGGAACTTCTCAAGCTGTAATAGTTTCATCTCCAATGCATTCTTTATCCAATTATATCTCACATTAATGTGCTTAGATCTGGAATTAAAGATGAATTCTTACTAAAATGAACTACACTTTGACTATCACAGAATAACTGATATTTCTCCTGGTGAAAAAACAAGTTTTTTAAAAAACTTATTCATCCATAGCAATTCTTTACATACTTCCATTGCTGCTATAAACTCTGCCTCAGTTGTTGAAAGAGCAACACATTTCTGTAATTTTGACTGCCATGACACAGCTCCTTCTGCAAATGTAATCAGGTAACCTGATGTGGACTTTCTTGAATCAACATCATCAGCCATATTAATGAATACTCATAAGTGTATTACTATTAAGGGTTTAAATCATCATTATACACTTTGAGTATGATTAATTTCTATATTCTAAGCATTTTTTCACCGGGTTAGTATTAACACATTTTTATTGTTTACTGACTTACTATTCATACACGTATTTTACTGTTTACGTGCATTTTCACTATTCATTAATATTAAATAATTATTTTTTATATAGGTAAAATCATCACTTGGCGACATTTCACAAGAAAAATCCTATCTGGAGCTGTAGATGTCGGAACTGAGTTATTTCAAATTCATCTGAAAGCCAACACATAAATCTTCAACTTTACTTTATTCTGTGAGCTAGTTTGATCATTTTCATTGCTGAAATCTAAGGGTAAATTGCATGCGCTACCCCTAACCTTTAATTATTGTTCCTGTTTTAACCCTAACCTTCACTTTGTTCGTAGCGAATCCCTAACGTGGTTAAAACGTTCCATTTTGGACCTTCTTGTGACGGAAGTCGTTATTTCACACGGAAAAAGACACGTTAGCATAGTATTGTTGGGAAAACTTCTAATTTTGACCCCCAAAAATCTTCCTTTTAATAAATAATCCTTAAAACTTTAAAACCTCCTTCACCCGCCACCATTCACCTGTCTCTGCCATTGCTCACCCTCACTCGCTGCCATTCACCCCTCTCCAGCATCCCCCGCCTAGTCCGCTTGCGATTCCTCTCCAAAAATACCACATTCTTCTTCCAAATCGAAAAAATCAAGCCAAAACAAAATCAAGATACGCAAATCCATCATCCATGTCCTTCAATTCTCTTTTTCCTATTCATCGTCCCTATTTCGCGAATCAAATTTTGCTTCTCAGTTTTGTGTGCTCGGCTCTTACTCCAATTTCGCTCGGCCCTACTTCGAGCTCATCGCCGCCACTCGTGCTTATGACACCGGCGTCTTCTACTCTGAGACCCTTCCGCCCACGTCAACTCACTATAACTTATATGGGCGATCTCCGTTCTCCAGTGTCAGGCTAGGGTTGACGCCTCGCGAGCAGAGTTGCAGGCCTTGGGATGTCAAGGCATTGACAATGGACAATTAATTTTATTGTTTTTCTACACTCAATATTCATCTATGATATTGTTATGATAGATCTATCACAAATACGGAACTTCAAAATTAACAGACTCAATCACGCATTTGGTCTAGAGAGGGTTCCGTTTGAGAAGAAGAATGTGGATTGGATGATCTAGATAGGGGTGGGGTTGGAGGGGAAAGAGGGGGATTGGGAGAAGAAGGATTGGCAGACATCTAGATAGTGGGTGGATTTGCAGGCAAGGGTGATCTGGGGGGAGGGAGAGGTTGAGAAGGAAGGCAAGGGGTTTGATAAGTGGTGATTGATGAAGAGGATCAGAGAGAGGGAGACAGCGGCAAGCAAATCGCTGGGCTTTGGAGATTGACGAGCAAAAGAAACACCATGGCATGGTGGTCTTGGCACCAAAAGAGAGGCAGTCGATGACGGGTACGGTAATGGAAAAATGAGGTTTGGGTGGTGATCGTGATGGCAGCTAGCATGGTCGGGTCAGATAAGAGGGGTGAATGGCGGCAGGTGAGGGTGAGTGACAATGGAGACATGAATGGTGGCGGGTAAGCGAGGTTTTAAAGTTTTAAGGATTATTTGTTAAAAGGAAGATATTTGGGAGTTAAAATTAGGAGTTTTCCCAACAATAATATGCTAACGTGTCTTTTTCCGTGTGAAATAACGACTTCCGTCACAAGAAGGTCCAAAATGGAACGTTTTAACCACGTTAGGGATACGCTACGAACAAAGTGAAGGTTAGGGTTAAAACAGGAACAATAATTAAAGGTTAGGGGTAGCACATGCAATTTACCCTGAAATCTAATTATAGATAATACCATTTGTTCTTTAGTGTGCTGAAGAGCAGTTTCGGTAAAAAAATCATAACTTGAGCTACGGATATCCAATTTGAATGAGCAAGCTATCGATTCGAAGCTAAAGAAGAGATCTACAAGTTCTGTGCTTTGAGGAAGAGCTGTTTCAATGTCTACAATAGTTGAAAAATTAAAAAAAGTTGTAGCCCGCCTTTGTTGATTTGTATTTACCTACATTTTATTGTTTTACCATTTCACCCATCCCAAAACTGTATAAATAGGCACCTTGGGGGGGGAGGATGAGAGGATGCCATTTCTTAGGCCTCCTTTATGTTCTTGTATCATCTTTAGTATTTATTTTTTAGTTTTGTTCTAGTTTTCAATACCGAAGCTCTGTCAAAGTATTTTCTTGTTCTTCTTTTTGTTCTTCCTTTGATCTTTCAATCCAAGTTCATTTCATCTTTCTACATGTTGTTACTTTTATCATGACTAACTAATCTTTCTCTTACTAAGGTGAAAAGTGAAGCTTTTTGTATAAAGGTTATGATTAATTTGAATGGATCACAATGTTAACGGTATTTTCTTCTTTAATCTATTTAATTTCTCTCCTTGTTAAGTGGAAGTCTTAATTCATCATAGTAAATCATTGGTACAAAAGCTACTTAATTTCCTATGTAGAACATGGCTCTACCGGCTATATTGAAATTTTGAGTTATTGTAGACAAAAGTTGGCATGATGGATACTTGAACCCATTAGCAAGGGTTGGCATTTTAAGATCAATGAAAGCTAATACTAACTAAATTCCCCGATTGAGACCTCATCTATGTGTGGATCTCAGTTGAGTGGTAAGATGAGCTAAAATTAATCATAACCGATATACTAAAACTGGATCCCCTAATCTTAGCTATTTTATTTGAATTTGAGTTTTTTAATCAACACATGTTCACACCTTACATCAAAATCTTTCCTTATTACCAAATCTGTAATTTGTATTTCTTAATTCATTTTCCTATGGTTCAACACTCAGATTCCTGAGATTTTATTACTTGCGACAACCTACACTTGGGTTACAATTGCTAGAGTGCAACATATATCTACATCTATGTAGCCAACTAACACAGGCTTTTCATTCCCAAATGTAAACACATTTTGGAAATACCATGAAGATATCTAAAAATTCATTTTTCAACAGCCCATTATTCCTTACTAGGATTTGAAAAAAACCTACTTACTACACCAACTGAGCAAGTAATATTTAACTATGTATATCATGACATACATTAAACTTTAAACTATTGAGGCATATAGAACCTTTTCCATTTCTTTCTTCTCTTTATTTATAGAAGGGCATTATTTGGAGCTTAATCTAAAATGATTAGCAAGATGACAACTAACCACTTTAGCCTTGTTCATATTGAACCTCTGAAATACTTTCTTAATGCACTTCTGTCATGACCCTCATTTTCAAGCTAAGCCTAAATTAAATGAATATATATATATATTAAAGCATAGTCTGAAAACTAAATGTTATACTTAGTGTACCTCGAAAACATGTGAGGTGATATCAATAGTAGGTTTATCCCGGTACATACATGTACATGTTTAAGGGCTTAATGGCATAAACGACATAAAGGGTTTTGTGGAAGAAATAAAGTTCAAAGACTTAATTGCACACACAAGCGGATGCCTAACTCCATGGGTATCTTTTATTGAAGGACCATTTTATGCCATGCATGAAGTAGGATTACTGACCCTATTTTTGCACCAATTGGCACCTAATTGGATTGCATGCCTCCACTTAAGTCAAAACACCCAATTTCAGGTCAATGTTCTATTGTTGAGCTAACAAGAAGCTATTAAGAGGAGAAGGCTCGGGTTTATGCCAAATTGTTGATGGCTTGAGCTTGGATTGAAGAATCAAGCTTGTTTTAATGGATTTTGGCCTTAGGTAAACCTGGCATTGCATTTTCGAGCTTGGATTTGAAGGCTTAACCGAGACCTAAAGCTACGGTTGGTAAGGATTATCTATGAACTCTACTTGATATTGGTATTGTTCCATGTTCAAGAGAGTTTTAGGCTTCTAAATAATGGTATATTAAGCTAGATGAGCTTAGAATGCCATAGGGTCTATGTTCTACCTTCGGGATATTGGTTATGGTTACTAGCTAGCTATGTAAAGGCAAGTACTAAAGTTCTAACATAAGTAAGCCAACTTATGGGTGAACTTGGAGCTTTATGTGCAATGGTGATGAGTGGTGATATGAAACCGAAGTGATTGTATGTGTACTTGCTAGTTTTATGTTGGCCAAAACCAAGAACATTGTGTGTGGTGTGTGCTTTGGTGCTTGATTGTGCTTGCTGACCCTCATAGTTAGTTGTTAATCATGTATATCTATATGCGTATATTGTGTTTTGTGTCTTCTTGTCTTTGTACGCAGGTTAAGCAAGTTAGAGGAGTTTAAGTTTTGGGACTTAACTAAATAAGCTCTTAAGAGCTGTGTGAATCCTTACTGGGTTATGTATGTAACTCACGCCCCTTACTTATGTGATTACAGGAAAGGACATTGAGCTTGAGTAGCTTGAGTATCTAATTAGTGTTTTCGGGTACCTAAGTATGTACACTATAAAGTGTATGTTAGCTCAATAAGTGTAAGCACGGGTTTAAAGTGCAAGTCTTATGTATTACAAGCTCATATGTTTAAGTACTTGCAGGTTTTGTGAGTAAATTGTGGGACAAATCTAGAATCATGGATATGTGCTCAATGGCTCTTATGTGGTGGTTTGCTCTTTTGACCATGAGTTATGGTTGGACTTGTATTGCAAGTTATTGTCTTGTTTTATACTCTCAATGTAGCTTTCGGTTATATGTAAGAGGATGGATATACTTAAGCCTCTCTCCTCGAATTGTAGTGTATTTTGAGTACTCTTGGTTAGCTTGCCAAGATTTTGTGAATATGTAAGTAAACTTGACATGTAAGTGTCTTACTTTTGAGATGAGATGTTGGTTAGGTGCTATGAGATGAACTTGGCATGGTACCAAGCTTATGATTGTACTTACCATGAATATATAAATTTGAGGATGTTGTGTTGGTGGTGCTTATATGTGTAACCTTGTAGACTAGGCAACTCTCGGATGACAAGTATTGGTAGTGGCTTTGGTATAGTTCCAAGCATGTAATTATGCTAGTTATAATGTTTATGATTTAGTGGCCTAGGTATGTAAAGAGTTTGTGTTAATGGATGAAATGTTGTCAAAGATGATGTAAATGATGTTTCGGGTACATGATTAGGTTTACCTTGAACCTCTTGTGTTAGTAATATTGTATGTGGAATGAGTGTATGAGTAATGGCTTATAAGGCGGTGTTAAAAGTTTCGAACTTATACTAAAGTGTGTGCCTAAAACCTACCATAAGCAAATGCATGAAGATCTTATAAAAGATTTCAAAATCTTAAAGAAATGGATTTTTTGGATGTCATGCATTTATGTATGCACACGTAGGCGGGGGCTTGTGTAGGGTGTGACAACTTCTTTTATAATAACCATAATTTCTTAGAGCTCCTATCTCTTGTTATCTTCATGCCAAGAATTTGCTTTGCTGGCTTTAAGTCTTTTATAGCAAAAGACTTACTTAACTGCTTCTTCAAGCTGTTGATTCTGGAAATATTCTGGCAAAAAATCAACATATTATACACATAGAGCAATAGAATAATGAAATCATTATCAAATAATTTATGCACAAACATACAATGATTTGCAGTAGTCTTCTTATAACGTTGTTCCCCCATAACTGACTCAAACTTTTTATACCATTGCTTAGGTGCTTGCTTCAAACCATACAAGTTTTTCTTTAACTTGCAAACATAATCCTATTTTCCTTTTACTTCAAAACCCTCTGGCTGCTCCATGTATATTTCTTATTCTAAGTCACCATATAAGAAAGCAGTTTTTACATCCATTTGCTCAATCTCAAAGTCGAGACTTACTGTAAGTCCTAAAACTGTACAGATAGGTGTCATTTTCATAATCGGTGAAAAAATCTTATCAAAGTCAATACTTTTACCTTTCCCTTTGGCTGAAACCTTTGACAACTAATCTAGCTTTGAACTGTGGTTGTAAATTGGATTTTTTAGATTTGATTCTGAATACCTATTTATTTTTCAAAGCCCTTTTATCTCTTGGTAACTTTACTAGCTCAAATGTTCTGTTTTCATGCAAGGATTTCATTTCTTCTTACATGGCGTCAATCCATTTTTCTTTGTGTTGATCATCCATAGCTTCCATCAAAGCTTTCTAGTTCTCTCCCGTTAGACAATAACATATACTTACTTTCAGGATATCTAGTAGAACATTGTTTGACCCTATCAGATCTCTTTAAAACTAGAGAACCCATTAGTGTTGGTGGTTGTTTATGAACATCATCATCATCAGGATTACCTAGTTCATTCTCAATGGAAGCATCATGATTACCTTCCTTTGGTTGATTATTTTATATATCCTCTCCAACCTGTCTTTGCACTACCATTAAAGGAATCAGCTGTAAATCTGTTAAACTACCATTAGATGCTGAAACATTATTCTCAGCTTTCTCAATATCCTTAATGGTCTAATCTTCAACAAATACAACATCAAAACTTCTGACAAGCCTTTTCATGGTTAGATAAAAAAATCTATAGCCAAATTAATCTTGGTCATAGCCAATAAACATATACTGTCATATCTTGACATCAAGTTTAGACCTCTTGTCCTTTAAGATATGCACACAGGTTTTGCAACCAAACACTTGCAAATGATCATAGGAGACATCCTTTCTTGACCATACCTTCTTCGAAACATCTTACTATAGAGGAACACATGATGAAATATTCAACATGTGAATAGTTACTTAGTAATACTTCACCCCAAAATATCTGAGATAACTTTGCATGTGAAAGTAAGCTTTTAACTTTCTCCATCAAAGTTCTGTTTATCCTCTCAACTAAATCATTTAACTGCGGTGTCTTAAGAGGTGTTGTCTGATGTTGAATGTCATGCTCTTTGTAATAGGGCATCAAATGGTCCAATGTACTCTCCACTATTGTATATTCAAATACACTTCAGCTTCTTACCGGTTTGTTTTTCAACCAAGGTTAGAAATTGTTTAAAAATGTCTAATATTTAATCTTTTGGCTTCAAAGTGTATGCTCATGTTTTTTTAGAATGATCATCAGTGAAAGTCACAAAAAAATCGAGCACCACCAAGTGACTTTGGAATTGTCCCATATAGACCTAAGTGTACCAAATCCAACACATTCTTCATTATAAAATGAGGAAAACTCTTGAAAGACATTCTATTTTGCTTTCCTGCCAGACAATCAACACATTTATTCAAATGAACCTGATCCAGTCTAGATAACATCTTTTCCTTGGCAAGACGGGTCATGTTTTTCTCACTCATATGTCCCAGTCGTTTATGCCACAACTTCACTGTACTACTATTTTCCATTGTATTCACAACATAATGGGAGAGCTTGGCCTACATCATGTACAATTTTAAGTTCTTTGTTCCTCTAGCCACTACTAGGGTTCCTTTAGTCAGCTCCCACTGACCATTAAAGAGTAACCTTTATCATTATGTCTGCATGTTGAAATCAGATTCAGGCGCAAATCTGAAACATTCTGAGTCTTCAGTGAAATATTTCCTTTTCCTATAACTTGTAAGAGACCTTCATTTTCCATTCTCACAACACCAAAATTGTTAAGTGTGTAAGATGGGAAAAATTCTTTCTGAGAAGTGACATAGGTTGCAAGATTAACAATATCATCATCATAGACAATGTTGAACTTATTGGCAACATTTGCTTTTTTATCTTCATCGCTATCATCATTTTTCGGTTCTTTGCTCTTTTTTTTGTTCTTATTTAAATTTTCGGTAAAACTTCTTGATATACCTTTTTTTCATGCAATAATGACACTCAATATTTGCATATTTGTTTAACCCTCATCTACTCTCATCTATTGTCTTTGGCCCCCTGGTCTCACTTCTCCCACTAGAATCTATTACAAGGAAATCTGATTATGATGATGAAGATCCTTGTGATCTTTGCATCATTTCTTCATTTAGGATTCCGCTTTTGACGAATTGCACATTTACTACACCATTTAGTGTAGAATTTGTAAGTGAAAATTTTAAACTCTCTTAAGACTCTGGTAATGAGGCCCGTATTATAAAAGTGAGTACCTCATTGTCAAACTTTATGCTCATTATAGATAACAATTCCACAAATCCTTGCAAATCATTCAGGTGATCTACCATGGTTGAACTTTCCCAGTATTTTATTTGAAGTAATCTTGTTAGATAAAAAAATTTATTGTTGTGAGTTTTTTAAGCGTACAGCTCTTCAAGTTTGTTCCATAGTGTCCGCACATAAGTTTATGTAGATATGTTGTTGTAAATATTATCTTCGATAAATTGTTGGATGAAACCACATACTTACTCATGCTTGAATGCCCAATCCTCTTTTGATCTATCCCCCGGTTTGATTGTACCAAACACAGGAAGTGCATCTTCGTCACATATAGGAGATCCTTCATCTTACTTCTCCATATATGGTAATTAGAGCCATTCAAACTAATCATCTTGCTGGTGTTGGCCTTCATGATGCTAATAGCAAAAACATTAAATAATAATTGTAGCAACGTGTTTTTAAGAGTCACCATCAATCGGTTTACACCTAGGTCGATTGGATACATATTATAGTCTACGATAGCTTTTGAGATCGTGAGTCAGTTACGTCAAAATAACCTTATTAAAGTGCCCAAAAATTGCTACCATGGGGTTCAATTTTATCTTTTTCTAACTCTTTATCTTCTTTGTTTGATCGTTGACAAAAAAATAATTTTTTATTTAATTTAACTCCAAACTATACGTCCTACTAGACCAGTCGGATGTAGAATCTTAAACGTCCTTTGAAATCTCAGGACTTTATCAAATTCACCAAGAATTTGAAAAGAGCATCTTGTTCAAACCGTAAATCTTCTTAGATCAATCGAATTCAAACAAATAATCTATCTCAAAATTTTATCAAACCACCAAGAATGGATTCTTTTCAAAAGATTTGCTATGTGTTAGAAAATTCGGCTCTATTAAGTTTCTCCTAATTCCTAGACGCATTATGAGATAAAAGAAAATAGAATTACACAATCATAAAATTAAAGGAAAATAAAAAGATAAATATAGAAACCTAGGAAAATAAAATAAAATAAACACACTATGTTATGCTCTTATGTAGATTTAATGGCTAATTTAACGGGGTCAAATGAATAAATAAATAAATAAATAAAAAGAAAAATAAATATAAAAAAGCCTGCTGTTAATGGCCTATCTGCAAAAAAAAAAAAAAGCATGTTAGCAACCTGGGTGAATGAAACAAAAAAGTTAGGGACCAAAAGGTAGTTATATCAATATGACATGGTTGACTGGAGTCAACCAGATTCCAAAAAGGGGTCAGGTGGGTCACGAATTGGTCTAGGCTTCGATTCTTTGTTTTTAGTGATGATTGACGCGATTAAATGGTCAGGCTATGACGGTGGTGGCTTATGCTACCTCTAGGAGGGTGAACAACAGCGGGTGGCGTCCAAGACGGCGAGGCTGAGGGAGGACGGCCATTGCGATCTGCCTCTTTCTTCGATTAGCATGGATGACGGTGACGGTGCGACAGACAGGGAATAGGGAGTGAAGGTGCTGACGGCGTGGGTGGCAATGTGTGGTTGAAGGTGTCGGGCAAAGGATTGGGACCTCAACGGGTGGCGGCTGCTCTAGGGAATGGTTGCGAGAAAATAGGATACTTGGACTGCAGTTTCACCTTTTTCACTAGGAGCTTAGGGTTAGCCAATTTCTTATCCCCTTTCATTAATTAATGACCCATACTTATATTGAAAGAGGCCAGGCAAGATTAGTTAGGTTTAACAGAGTTTAAACTTGATCCAAATTCAATTTGAAGAGATGAGGATATAATATGGTAAAATACCAGTTTAAGTCCAATAAAACCCCTAAGTTGTTGATCTTGCCCTAAATTCTTTGTAAATTTCAATTTGACCCAAAACTTCAAGGATTTGTCAATTGAGCCCAAAACTTCCTAAAATTTTCCAGATTTTCTTAAAATTCCAGGATCTCATCAGATTTGCCCCAAATTCTCAATTTCTGACAAATTTACCTCAAACTTTCCAATTTTTCCCAAAATCTTCTAAAGATTCCCAGTTTTTTACCAAACTTTTCCGTTTTCCTTAAATTGACCCAATAAAACTCTTAGGACTCTAAATTAGTGCCTAGACTAAATTAATTCATATTTCTACCCTAGGTGAATACTTTAAACTCCAATAATGAATAACACCTAAAAAGAACAAATTGCCCCTACAAAACCAAAATGCTCCTAAATTAATTTTTTCTAACCTAGAACTAAACAAAAGTTAGTACCCGGACAAAATTAGGTGTCAATAATAATCTAACTTATTTTCTAATGTGGAGGATTTATGTTTCAGTGGCAATCACAAAGTATATGATAAGTAGATATAAACACCGGGTCTTACTCTGATACCAGTTGTTAAGACCGTAGAGGGTGATAAATTTCAAATGCAAGATGATTAGAAAAATAACACCAGAAAATTTACGTGGTGCACTCTTAGTTTAGGGCTACATCCATAGGACAAACTCTGAAATTTTCTTCCACTATAAAAATAAAAGGCTTACAGAGAAAGAATTTTCTCTAGACAAAAAATTCTAAAGGTATGAGATAAATAAAAAATAATGGCACTCAAGCGTTTCCCAAATATCCCAAATAAATATCTCATTATTTTGTCACTCCTAAAAAAATAAATCTTTCTGTCCCACAATTTTTCTTTTGCTAAAAAAAATGAGCAAGGTGCTGGGACAGATGAAAAGGAGAAGATATGGTGGCCTTTTATAGCTGAGGCACCAATTCAATTTCAACTGTTCAGTGTCGTCTCCGGCTTGCATCTTGACCCAATTTCAATTTTTATTGCAATTTGTTATAGCCTTCCACCACCAACCATAATGTTGGACCAAGAATAAGAAGAAAAAGAACAAGGGAAATTGAAAAGAAAGAAATGAAGAGAAAAAAAAAAAGGAAAAAATGAAGAACCCCACATGGGGGGGAGAGGGGAAGATAAAAGTTACGATGAAAAGATTTGATTCTGATGGTCTGTTGCAACAACAATAAGCATATTGCAACATGAGCAAGTAATGCATCTGTGTATTTTTGTCGATTCATGATTTAGGATATTATTTTTTTTCTTGATCTGTTGTTTCAAATCACACTTAGAGCAGAAATTTCTCCATTAATTTCATCCACAAGTTCATTATTTCTTTATATTAATGTTGTCAAATAGCTTAAAGACATTAATCATGACCTAGAATTGAGCAAAAAATCCCCAAATTTCCTTCTCTTTGCTCTGCTTAACTGCCTCTTTAAATTAATCAGAGGTGGAACCGTGTTAGGTCAAAGGGCTTGACTATCCCACTTTACAAAATTGAGCGGATGAATTAGACAGAGTTGGAGTTCAATGGGCAAAGTGTCCTGATTGCCTGAGTTCAAGGGCAAAAGTGGCTTTAAGCCTTTATTGATTTACCCTCTCTTTTCACTTTTAATCTAAAATGCAACATTAATCCCTAACCTTTATTCTTCATTCCATTTTCCCCTAACCTAAAAAACATTCTATTAAGATCCCTGTTCTTTAAAAAAGTGCTACTTCATCTTTTTTTTTTTTACGGAAAATGTTAAATGGATGGAATCTTTTTAGAAAACTCATTTTAGTGCACAGCCTTATTATTTGTATAAACCAAATCACCAACTTTAGTTTTCTCACATTATTAAGGGTAATCGTTATTCAGCCATAATAAAAAAAACCAAAGATATTGGACTGATTCAATTTTTTTGTTGAAACCAAAGTCTTAAATTTTGGTTTTGGTTTGCTTTTGAAGATAGGAGTCGATTAATTTAGTTACTAAATAAACCAAGTTTTGTTTATTTTTTTGGGCTTCATGATTGTATCCAATTGTCCTAGGACTTCCAACAAACTTTTAAAATGGTATCAAGTCCACATCTAGGTGCAATTCATAGTATTTCTTTTTTGTTGCATTCTTGATGTTACTTGTTCATCCTTCATTGAACAGATGTTCCTGAAACACAACATTCTTTTGCCTCCACCTTGATTCATTATTCCTTCATCCTTTGTATTTTTTTTCATGTTTTCTGCATTAAAAATCCCGTTGTTGCACTTTGTTGTTCACTGAGGCAAAAATCTCAAAATGTAATAGGCCAACCCCATCATTTTCTACGCTATGTATTTATTGTTCACCATCCAAGCTCATCTCATCCAATTTCCTTCTGTTTGGATTTAATCTTTTTTTTCTTGGTGGAGAACCAAAGGACTGCTTCTTACTAGTTGCCTGGCTCTGCCTTCTAATCAAGATGGAGAATAGGGTGGGTGAAACTCTAGACCTAGTTCTCGGTTTATTGTCAAATATTTTTTATGTGCCCTATTATTCTTTATGTTTTACCCAGACTTGGGTATTAGTTTATTGCCAAATAATTTTGATGTGCTATATTATTCTCTATGTTGCAGTTTCATCACTGCATCTAGATGTAATATTTATTTTAGTTATTTTGGTTTAAATTGAACAAAAAGTAACAATTTAATTTAGTTCTACTTCAATTTCACCTTTATTTCTATTGATTCAATTTCTAATAATATAAAAAAAACTGAATAAAGAAAAAAAATCAATTTGAATTTTAATAGAACAAATGAAATAATCATCCATACACATTACAATCCTTCATCATTTCATATATCTTGTAATTTTTTTCTTATGTGTTTTCTACTTTCTCTTTGCCTTCGATGACCTTTCCATTGTTGTCACAAATCGCCTAGGCACTACCATTTGCCAATGAAGCCTAACCAAGATCCATCATTGTCCTTGTTCACTTCTAAATCTCATCATTTATGTCATCCCATAACTTGCTGCCCTTGTTCTCAAATGCCAACCCTTTCACTTTCTTACTCCACTAGTGACTCCTACCTATTACCTGTGTTAGAATTGTTATTGTCATCTAAAAATGGGAAGTTAAGCATAGTCCAGGTCTTGCTGAAGTTAATTGTCGTCATATCATAAGCATACATCATCTCAACCTCCAGGTAAAAAGTCACAGATCTTTGAGGTCAATTTCCCTCAAGGCCTCTATTAAACTCCCTCAAAATTCTTTTTCATTCGTTATTGTCTTTCCAACTTTGGATTCGAATAATGTGTATCTTCCCCCAGCAACTATTGGATAAACGGGAAATAACTGATGCTGAGGTAACCATTGATCTTGTAGCCTTCACAGTTTTTTGATTTTGTGAATCACACACAAGAAATAAAAAACAATGAAAGTAGAATATGACTAAAGTAGTTGTATGATCTTTGTGGTTAGACTCAACATCTTGTTATTATTGTGCTTTATAAGATCACAGTAACTCCAAAAGGTAAGAAAATACAATTAAAGGACAAGGATTGCTAGGTTGGTGAGTAGTGGAAAATTTTTTTGTGTTCTTTACGTCAAGCTTCAAGATGATTTGTTCATTTTCTTTTGTAAATGTGATCTCTATTTCAATTGTTTATATGTGATTAATAATATGGTAGCATTAAAGGGTAGGTTTAATATGTGCTCTACCACTTATGTATATGTGTAATAATATGGTAGTATTAAAGGGTTAGTTTAATATGTGCTCTACCACTTATGTATATATGTATGTGTATTAATATTATCCTTCATAGTATAAAATAGGAGTGAACACGTCAAGTCTTAATCTCTGTAAAAATTAGAGATATGTACGAATCATATGAAACATATATACAAATAAGAAAATAGATACGTTACTGATATATTCAATTGTATTTATGAGTTCAACCTAACATAAAATAACATGTTTGAATACGTTAAATTCCACTTCTTGCAAATATTAGATTTATATACAAATTGAATGATAGATATATATAAATTCATTATAAAAAGAAAGTAAGAGATATGTATAAATCATGTGAGTTATATGTATAAATACTAAATCTTATATATAATGATGATGTGTACAAAGAATATGCAAGATATGTATAAATTGTGCACAATTGATTTTTATTCTGATATATTAAACCAATGATAAATATTCATAATTAAATGACCAATATATATATATATTAAATAGAATATATGTATCAGTTGCAAGTTTGATCCCAGAATATTCATCTTCCACCACACCAGACCCCAATTTTCTCTTCCTGTTGCTTCCACTATCTAACTTGGCCATTGGCATCTCCACCCCTTAAGCTGCCATAATCGCCCCCATTAATCATTGCCTTTGCCTTTAGAAATCACTGTAGTCCTTCTTAAAGCACATATCACCATTATTCAATAAGGATGAAGGAAATTACTTGCAACTTAAGTTCCACCGCATTACAACTATGATCTCACCACCTTAAGCCATTGGTAGAGCGCAACCACGCCACCTAAAAGCCGTTCACAGTAATTCGCCACCAAGCCTAGGCTGTTATCACATCAATTTACCTTTTAGTGTATGAATAAAATGGAAATGCGATTGATGCCATTACCGCCAATTGAAATTGGGTTTAAGTTAGTTATAGCTTAGATGGTGATGGTGACAAATTATGTTAGCCACAAAAGATGACTTCAAATCAACAGCAATACAAAGCACGAGGTGGCTTGGTGGGAGGGCAATGGCAATAGGAGAGGGGGATGCAGGTCAAGACCGGTGAAAGAAGGAAAAAGAAATGGTAAAAGGTAACAAATTTATTCAGGGTAAAAGGGTAATTATAGGGTAGAGCTCTCATAAAATAAAGAGCATATCAGATATTGCCACATTAATCTGTGACAATGGGTAGAGGATAATTCATTTATAATTAAAGATCATTTATTGATTATAATGGTACACAAAAATTGTGATAATCGATTTACTTGAGTTTCGACAATGTTTTGTCTATTGTTATGTTTTGTAGTATGTACGATACGTTGTTCCTTTTAAAAAATAAAAAGCCATGAGTATACTTGAAATTGAAAAAAAAAAAATATTTTCATGCAATTATAATAGAAAATCTTTTTAACATATTTATCAAATACGGTACAGGCTCCCTTATGGTTAAGAAATGTTACAATTTAGAGCTTTGAAAGAAATTGTTCGAGCTCTCTTAAAATTTGTAAGCAACTCTTTGTATTATGTTACCTACACAAACTAGTCTATTATTTTAAAACATATTTAAGCACCTTAAGTCTAGTAAAAGTTTAAAGTTTTTATTTGGAAATGTCTATCCAAGGCTCTCCCAATTGTAGAAAATCTTGAAATACAAGGTGGGCTAATGGATCTTTTCTGTTCCCATTGTTTGTACCTGGCCTTTTCCTGAAAGGGATTATTCATTTGAGACCTGAATTTTTACCCTACTAGCAAACTAGAACCCCTTGCTTTCCTGACTTGTTTTGATTCTTAATTTCAGTGCTCTAGATTTTCTAAGTGGGCCAAAATGAATGTATCCCTCACAATGTTACATTTCATGCTCAATATTTTATTGTAAAACAGGATGATATTATTAGGACCAATTCAGTTTGGCTAAAGACTATTAATTATGGTTCTCATCCTCTCTGTTCAATCCTCCCGATCTTTTATGTCATATTTAAGGTTCTTGCAAGAATCAGTAATTGAACATTTGATCAGAAGTCTTCATCACAAAAGCTATTGGCATTGATCATTTGGCTTAGGTGTAGTGGTTTAGCTTTTGTTGAAAATCAATGCACCTCCAAGACTTTGTCATGGCACTCTCATTTTGCAATGTGTATTTGCCTTAGAAATAAAGCTTCATGCAAGTATATGAGCTTGTTCTCTGACTTCCAAGATGAATACTATTTTGTTAACAATCTTCACTTATTGTTTAAAGATTCTACAAGCAATTAGTAGTTTGTTAAACCTGAATTAGAATATGCGTAGCCTTGCTTACCAAATCATAACATTCTTGGATTTTTTGGCTTGGTGCTTTATGGTCGTGGTCCATTAGCACAAGATTCTAGTGGCTCACTAGTTTTCTATTCCTTTTTTCCCATAGCTCCTTTTTGTTTCACATCTAAGTACAAAAAATAAAACAAGTCTATTGAACAAAATGACTATTTAATTGTAAAGTATTGTTTCAAAATGATATAAAAAAATTGGAAACTAAATGGAAGCCTAATTAGGTAAAATACTAAGTTGAATTCAAATTGTCCAATAACTAATTGCTAAATTAGCTTTATACTTGAATTTTGAAAAAACAAATATGGCTCAAGCACTAATAAATATTACTCCCCCAATCCCAAATATATGGTATTTATTTTTTAGGGATAATTCTAAAATACTTGACTTTCTTCCCAAAAAAGTAAAAAAGAATATTATTATTTACCTTTTATCTTATATAAAAAAGTGCTGAAAAGCAAACTTAATTTTTCTAAAACTATATAAAAAAAAATCAAAGTAACAAACTAAATAGGGATAAGAAAGCAGTATTATCATTCTCTTTACAATTTCTCTTTATTACAGTTAGGGGACAAAATGTTGAAACCAAGGAGGAAAATAGTATAATAGAATAAAAAAGGAAAAAAAAACCAACTAAAAAATGAATGATTTTAATTAGACAAAACTGAATCGAGGGACTTTCTTAGAATTAAAATAAATCTAATGTATACTATACCCCTTATATTTATATATATTTGTAATGTAATAGTACATTTTACAGTATAAAACAAGTGTGAACTTATCAAGTTATAATTCTTGAAAAAAATGGAAATATGTAAAAATCAAATTTCAAATATGTACAAACTTTGAAACTTGATAAATAATATATGACATATGTACAAATGATATAACAGATATATTACCGATATGTTCAATTGTATATCAAGTTATAATTCCTGAAAAAAATGGAAATATGTAAAAATCAAATTTCAAATATGTACAAACTTTGAAACTTGATAAATAATATATAACATATGTACAAATGATATAACAGATATATTACCGATATGTTCAATTGTATATATGAGTTCAATCTCCCATAAAAAAAATATATATAAAAGCATCAAATCTTGCTTCTTATCAAAATTAGAGATATGTACAAATCTGATGACAAAAATGTATGGAACTCGATGTACATAGTAAGTGAAAGATATGTACTAAACATGTTGCACATATATACAAATTAGATAGCATAGTTGTTACTAATATTTATTTTTATTTTTAAATAGTTTTATGACTTTTTCCACATTGCTTTTTATATGTATACCCATGATTACAAAATTTAGGTTAAAAATACAGTTAGGGTAAAATTAAGCAAGAGGATAAACATTGAAGATTAAAAACAAATATGCCCATAAATTTCTAAAAGCATGTTTGCACCTTCATTTCTTATTGAGTTTCTTTAATTTGACGATAGGATGATAAAATGAGGGCAACATCAGATGGTGGCAAATTAGAAATAAAAACGCAATGGGGTGAAGGGATTCTTGATCTACTGGCCATCGATTTGGCACCATTGGTAGTTGGTGACGCTAGGGAATGTGACATTGGTGACAAGGGACGGTGGAGGTTGATAGGGTGAGAGTAAAAGACAGTGAGATAGAGCAACTGACATAGTGATTGTGCAGGAGGTAGCAACAGAATAACACTTGATATTTTTAATTTTTAATAAATGTAGAAGGACAATTATAGGAGTGATGCATATATAAAGTAGGGAGTATATAACACAATTCCATCTAAAAAGGACCAAAAATTGAGCATTTTTAAAGGTTAGAGATATAAATGGAATGATTTGGAGTTGAAGGACAATAATAAAATTAAAAATAAATGTTAGGGTCTACATGTCCATTTAGCCTATACTTTTTGTCAAACAAGTGGTTTATGGAACATAAATTTTTAAATTATGAGTCAGTGTCATAACAACCACAAAATTACATAGGTAGTGATACTCAATGTTGTCAAAATTGAATCGTTCATTTACAGGCTATTCATTTTGGTTTAATGTGGTCGAGTTAATGCGGTTTTCAAGTAGGGTTTAGGAAAAAGTTGTGGGGTCCATCTAATTACACTGAATTTGACATCCAATTTCTAAAAAAATACAGTGTCTAGCCTTGTTGTCATCAGCTCTCTCACCAACCTTTTAATCTCATTTGGCATAGTGGTCGATCTTAAGTTGAGTCCCCTATTGCTTTATTCCACATAACCTCTATCGCATGACTGACATAGCTATAAGCCTACAACACCTACAACCTTTTTTACAGTAGCCACAACCGCAATAATTGCAGCGGCACTATCCACCACCGCCATAGTCTCTGATGGCTTGTCAGTGCTTTGTGTTTAGAGTCCATCAGCACCAACCTAGTTCCCTTTGCTTGGTTTTACTCATCGGCACCCTTGCGCAGATCCCTAGTGTGTTGATCCCAGCTCCTATTCTAATCGGCTAGATTTAGCCATGGCAAGCCTCCTGTCTTTGATTAAATAATAAGTTGCTGCCCCTTTCAATTATTTTCCCAATTAGGGAAATCAAAAGTGTGATGAGGTTGGGATGGGTGAATTAGAGGAACAAGATGATGCTAGGATGCATTCAGTTGGGCGGGGCCATTTCTGGGGGAAGGGGCATCACAGCTGCGGACAATAAAGCACTGATGAGCCAGAGGTGAAGGAAAAACTAGCTGATCGATTTTGACTGTAAATACTTACAACTTTAGTGGCAAATAATAATTGCTTTTGAAGCTGAGTCATACACAAGTTCAATAACAAGTTAATTTGACACAATTAAATTATAACGAATTGGCCCTTAATTGTTATAGTGTCCAGTTCATAATTCAATCAATCCAACCAATTAAACATTCAAGTTAAAGCCTTTTAATCAATATTGTTGATTCATGCCCAAGGATTGGAGATGGACATTATTGTTCATTTTAAAATGGGGGGATTCAGAATAATAAATATAGATAATACAAAAACTAGTTTTGAACTTTTTGTAATAAAACCTAAATCCTGAAGTTTTTCTTTCTTTTTTTTCTTTTTTTCTCTCTTTATCTCTTTTTTGCCCTTAGCTTCGTACAAGCCAAGCATCTTACATCAAATTTCCATTTTTTTTACTTGATTCTTCTTTCCTTCTCTTGTTTAATTGAACATGCACATATTTTCCTTTTTTTCTCTTTTTTTTTTGGTTTTCTGACTCAATTATTCTTTTTTCCTTTTACTCATCTAATTATTTTTTATAGAAAATTTTTATTGTTATTCTTTCATTTTTAAGAAATGTAGCTTAATTTAAAGGTTTCTCTAAAATTTGAAGGCATTATTTTCAGATGATTAAAAAAACTAGATTAGTAGCATTTAAAAGACAATGAAGTTTTATACAACTATGAATCAAACAATTTTTTGCGTCATTGGTTTTAAACAGTTTTATCAATTGGTTCTAACGATTTTGACCTGTTCTTGTCAATATCTCATTTGAGTTATAACCCAGGCCAAATAGGGCGACCGTTCATGGTTGAATCAGACAGCTGAGTCCAACTTTAATAAACATTGGTCAAAATTTGAATCCTAATTTATGTTTGTGGATGTCGGCATTTTAAGTAACTAGTGTTTTTATAGCCAATGTCACTTTACTTACAATTTACACACACACACACACACACACACAATAACCCTATCATCCTTTATGTTAAAAATATAAGTGAATAAGAATTTGTACAAACATGATAAAAGAGCAAATAATATCAATAAAAACAATAAACATGATAAAAGAACAAATAAGAATTTATACGAGAATGAATATTATTTATAAAAGAATAAACATGGTGAAGGAATGAATAAGAACCAATAAAATAATAAATAATACTCATAAAAAAACACAATAAAAGAAAAAATAAAAACTGATAAAAGCTTGTGCACTTGACTTATGCAAAAGCTACTCTTCAACTTTATGACAATAGTTAACCAATTTGTAACTAAGGGAATGAGTTATAATCTACAGTACAATAGATCTATGTCATTAATTTATAATCATCATCTGTGGAGGACCACTATGACACTTAGCCCAATTGAAGCTCATAGGACGATAAATCAAATATTTTTGGCATTTATATAAAAGGGTAATACAACTAATGTAAACTTTAGTTAAGATATGCGTAAAATCTCTTACAACCTTACCAATCACAGCCAAAAAATATTGCTAGATCACAGCGGTCATAAGTTGTGAATGTGATTAATGCCTATTATACTAAGAAACATCATGATAATTAAAAAAGTATTTTTTACAATTACCCCTTGAACTTTAGGGGCTATTATACTTACCCCTTTCCCAAGGTTTTGAAACATACACTTATCCCGTTGAAATCATAACACCGTATAATAGAATTTTACTATAATTACTGTTCGTGTGTTGACCACCTTAAAAGTAATTTTAATTCTTATATTGCCTTTAGGTAGTTGGACATGTGAAGTAAATTAAGCCAACCATTTTCCTTAACCTTAAATATAGTTTCACTATTTCACTTATGACAAAGAAAAGCAATGCAAGGAGGAATAGAGACACTCTTGAACTTGTAACAAATGTAAAGTAAAAGAATAAAGAAGAAAAGTAAAGCAATGAGGGAAGAAGACTAGATCATGTAAACCATCAACTTCATATATATGTTTTGTTTGTGAAAGATATCAGTAAAAGCAAAAACATGCAAATAGTAGTTAAACTTTGACAATTGATTGAAAACATGGTTGCAAATGGCAGCAAAGTAATTAGTTAAATGGAAAGATAAGAAAAAAAAAATGAAAGAGTATTGTAACAAACATTCAACAATGAACAAGGTGCATAATATTCAAGAGTCAAAGGGTTTGCGTATAAGACACACATTCATTAGCATCAACTATAAGCTAACTTCATGATTTTACATGAGGAATAAAAAATGAAGAAACCAAGCATAACCAATTACAATTGAACCAAACAAAACAATTGTGACTTACTCAGCCACATAAAAAAATGGGTTCAAACAGGTGCAGCTACTTTAAGTGCATCAGGACTTGAGAGAAGTTATGCAACAACATCACAACCCCAAATTGCCGATACCATCCTTCACAATGCCGATTCGCAACTGCATGCCTCTGTTTGAATTGCTCACATTGTCATGTTTATCTTTTAGAACCCTCTCCAATTTCAACCCTATTCACAAGAACCTTAACCCTTATACCTTGCAAAAACCCAAACCACAAGAACTCATTTGAAGGCCTCTGATGTTAAGGAGCTAAGGAACCACAAGTTTTTAGGGGTATGTTAGACAATTACCATGGCCCAACATCTCTAGTTAATGACATTAAAAATTTGGGGAATTAAGTGTATTTTCTAAACCTTGGGGTCATATGTGTAATAACCTCTAAAGTTCAGGGGTGAGACTGTAAACAGCCCTAAAAGAAATATTGGATTTTCCTCACAGTTTATATTCTCTCGGCAAAAGGCCCGACGATTTCGGAAAGATTTCTCCATCCAGACAAGCTGCAAAGCAAACCGAGTTTGAGAGCCCAAGAAGAAAAAAAATATGTATTGACTTGAACTGACCCGGAGCCCAGATTCGGTCCGATTGGAGATCGAAATCGGCGAAAATGACCCTTAAATCACAGGCTATGCTCACGTGTCGCTCACGCGAACAAACTGCATCGCTCATTCGTCCCCTCGCCTCTTTCCAACTGGCGTTTCTTTCATTTTTGTCTCTCTCTTTCTCCCTCTCACCATTTTCTATTTCGGTTTTCCGCTCTCCCGTTTTCTCTTTCTGCCGAACAGAAAATAGAAGAATAAAAGATTATTTTATTTTCCTCCACGTTCACGGAGCTGAAGGGAGACGCTCTCGGAAGCATGGTGGATCTGGAGCAGGCACCGACGGACGGCCACACGGAGCGAGTGAGCTCGCTAGATTCTGCGGCCGCTGCACCATCGGCGAATGGTAGGAACTCCTCTTCCGCTGCTCCAGCTCCCAGCGAAATTCCTGAGAGAATCGAGCAGGGGATCTCCGTTTATGCTGAGGAACGAGGACAGTGTGGAGAGGCCGACCACGCCAGGCGAGTCAGCCAGCTGGATTCGGCAACGGCAGCACCGTCGTTGAACGGCAGGAACTCATCTTCTGCTGCTCCCGTTCCCAGCGAAGTTCCGGAGAATATCGAGCAGGAAACTGCCTTTGATGCTGAGGAATGGAGACAGTGCAGAGAGGCCAACCACGTCATGCGAGCTAGCTCGCTGGATTCGGCAGCCGCAGCAGCGTCAGAGAACGGAGGGAACTCCTCTTCCACTGCTGCTCCAGCTTCCAGCCATGTTCCAGAGAAAATCGAGCAGGAAAGCAGTGTTGAGGGAGAGGGACTAGGAAAGTGCACCGAGGCTGGTGGAAATGCCGCCGCTGTTGATCGTGCTTCGCTGAGCGAGGATGGCGCTGAATCGTCAGGTTTGCTGAATTACATTTATTGGTTAGTAGTGCTTTATTTAACTTGCAGAGGACGCGGAATTGGGGATTTTCGAATGCTTTTAGTTTAGCTTGGTTGAGTTTCAATCGATTCTAGTCTTTAGACGCGCAATTAATTTTATTCGTTCTATTGCTTTTGTAAGTATTTTAGCGGTTGAAGAAGTCTCCAGATGTCCTTAAAGTGAAGAGTTAGCTCGTGTTATTGTGGAGGAGGTTTCCTTGGCGGGAAGTTAGTTAAAAGAAGATTCATATGATGAATGAATATGCGGGAATAGAAGAAAAAGGAAAAATGGAAGTTTATGTCAAAAGTCCATGCTTCAGATGCTTGAATGAAAGTGAATGTGGCGTTGATACATTTGAGATTTTCCCTGTACTTGAAGGTGGGGAAGGAGGAGGTGCACGCATAGAGGGCTGTTAGTTGGCTTCTCTGGAGCCTAAAGTAGAAAATAAATATGCCTGGTATCCTGATTTGAGGTTTGAATAACTTGTGTTTCCAAGATATTCTTCTAAAACCTTAGCTTGTCAATTAAGCTGGGAACTTCCGGGATAGGTTAGTCCTCTCTAGGTGCATGCTAGGTTTGAACCACGGGTTTTGTCTGACCCCTTGTATAGCACCTTGGTTGAGAAACCATGGCATGCTGGTACTGTTAACTATACCAATTTACTGATTGAGTGCGGAAGTATAGGGGCCAGTATGGTACTATGTGTATGCTACTTATCCTTAAATCAGGCAGTAGCATCTGTAGTTTAATTATAAGACTTGGGTGTATGACCAGTGTATACATATTGCTTTTGAGCTCTAACTGTAGCTAAAACGCACAAATTTGATAGAGTTATATTCCAGTTTTGTACTTCTGTTAGTGGGCATCCGCTGCTTTAATTAACATGGTGCTGGCTCTTGTTTCAGGCACTACTCCTAGGAGTTTTACTAAAGTAAACAGTTTGCCAATGAATATATCACGTTCTGAAACATCAGCTTCATGCCGGCCTAAATTGGAAAAATCAAAAACTGAGAGGCAGAGGCATCACACTATACTTGCTAAAGAGGCAGCAAAAATTTTTGATGACAAAATTTCTGTTGAACAAAAGGTAGCATTATAACCTGTACTTTTCGTGTCTTCATTTATTCAATCATTTTGCTACTCTGCATTATGTGTGACATCTTAAATGATCAACAACTTCTACCTGGCTCTAGTATTGTGCTATAATGACAAGATTTTCTGGGTGATGCTTTCTTCTTGTTTCTACTTGCAAATGGTAGCGTATAGAATGATTCTTTATGCCTAGCTACTTCAATACAATTTCTGAATCTTGCATACAGTATTTGCACCTTTCCCAAGCAGTCACTCTGAACTATCTCAAGTAGCCAGGGAAGAGTTCTTCTATATTTTAACATTTTCATTTAAGTCTCTGCAGTATATGACATCAAGTGCAATACAAAGATGCCTAAACCATTGATTGGAGAGAGATTTTCAATGTGGTTAGTCAGTTATTCTTTTGGAGCAACTGAATCTAAAATAACCCTTTTGTACGTGTTGAACCAGGTACTACTGCTTCAGCTTGCCATACTCATAATAGCCTCCTTCAAATAGGACCCATTTGGTGGATTAGGATGGGTTTAGGGATTTCTCCTATTAAATAGCTTCTATATCCAACTTGTTAGTCTGCTTTTGTCAATTATCTGCTCTTGCTGTTGTTCTGTGTCGTAAATGACATACATGTTTATGTTAATTGGCTTTTATTTCATACCTCTTGAAGTTATTAATTATTTAGAATATGCAGCTTAAGTTGTTGAACAGAATTGCAACCGTGAAAGATAATGGCACTGTAGAGTTTGAGGTTCCAGTGGATGTTGAACCACAACTTCTGGGTGTCAGATCAAGTATAGCTCGCCCCGAGGTTGCTGAGGATGAGCCTAGTGACACAGACTTACAATGCATAGCGCCAATGCAAATAGTGATGCTTATAGTTGGCACACGTGGAGATGTTCAGCCATTTGTTGCTATTGGCAAACGTCTTCAGGTTAGGAAGCTCTTCCATCTGTTCTTTATTTTATCTTCGAATTTCTGTACGTCTAATAAGGAAATTGAAATCGTTAAAAGCTTGAATCAATAATTTGCTTATGGCTTTTTCTTCATTTTTCTTATTGTTCTTTGTTAATGGGCATTTCTTGCTTTTGGTCTTTTGCAAGTAGCACAATACCAATTTTCATCGAACAAGGTCGGTGGAGTTTGAACCATTTTTTGACAACAGATGCAAATTGGGGTTTGGTTCTTTCTGAAATACAATATTTGATTGCAAGCATTTGAACAAGCTTAGTATCGGGATGAATATTTAGTAGTCAATGATGAATGCCAACCTTCTAAAATCACTATTACTATTACACCACCATCATCAAAGCCTTCTTCAATTAAAGCTGATTTTTCTGTACATTATTTCGTTTCTCCTGCTTCTTGTTCAGTCATATGCAGGCAATAATGGAGATGTAATGGAAATAGGTGTTAAGACAGTATTAAAGAAATATGGGGGTTTTGAGGGGTGCTCTTCTGGGTGGGTGTTTTTGGTTCATTGATAAAATTGCTAGTTAAAGCTTCTACTTACTAAAACAAATGAAGGAAAGGTGTTTAATTGAAATTTCTTGTTATATTGAGTGCTGATTTCTACATTGGAACTTTGCAAATTTGAGATTTCATTTGTGTTACATAAAGGACCATGGTCATCGTGTTAGATTGGCTACTCATTCAAATTTCAAGGAGTTTGTCTTGACTGCTGGGTTGGAGTTCTACCCATTAGGTGGAGATCCAAAGGTTCTTGCTGGTTGTAAGTACCAAATGCACCTTTATTTTATCCTGTCTCTTTCTTTTGTTGTTAGTCCCATGATTTAGTGTTTTCTCTCTACTCAAATGCTTCTTGTTTTATTCAAAGCCTTCTCTTGCTTCGCTTAGCTGTGCTCCTACAACTTTGTGCCTAAAGAGCTTTTAGTGCCTGTGTGCATCTTGTGCTTTTAAGAAAATTGGTTTCTTATGAAAGATATTTAACATAAATTTTAGTTTAAATTTCCTCCTTTTCTTTCTTTTCCTGCAGAAGTATCTTGTATTCATTTGTGATGTTTCTTTTCTAACATTGGTGAAATTGAATGACTATTTCCCTGAATTTTGATACTGGTAATGAATTCCACTGTTAGTGATTTCCTGTTTTTCTCTAACACCTGTACAGATATGGTGAAAAATAAAGGCTTCTTACCATCAGGCCCTTCTGAGATACCTATTCAAAGAAACCAGATGAAGGAGATAATATACTCTTTGCTTCCAGCTTGCAAAGAACCTGATCCAGATTCTGGTATCCCTTTCAAGGCAGATGCAATCATTGCAAATCCTCCTGCATATGGTTAGATATCATTGTTTTTCTAGTTGTTATTGAAAGACGTTTTTGCTTTATGCTATATTTGTGCTTATTTATACCTGATGGGAAGTATTCTGTTCATAGGATTCAGATATACATAGGCTTCAACAGATTGTGGGCTTTGTGTTTGTTTGCCTGCTTGACAAGTATATCACTGAAGTTTGAAACATTTGCTGAAGTGGAAGAACTCAGTTGTACTCCATTTTGGGCGTTTCATTTCCGTTGATTACAAATAAGTATGCCATAATTGTACCTGGAACAAGCAAGAACCTAGAAATCTTACTGATGAGTGAAAGTCCATCTGTCACTCTTAAAGCCCTATGTAGTGTAATTGTGTTACCGAGAGGCAGACATGCTGAGCTCGAAACTATTTGTTTGAGTAAGGTAACATTTATCAGTTGAACATAAGAGAAAACAATAATAATTGGCTTTTGAAAATCTAAATCTATAGAGGGATAGGAATACATTGGACACAGGTTTGGAAGAAAATAAAGGCCTATATATGTTAGCTTGGTTTCCAGCTTAGTGGATATTAACATATGGAGACTGGTCAGAAAAGGCGTTGCTGACATGGACAATACGTTATTCTCAGAGCTCACATCACAAGACAGTTAACAAACTCTCAACAGAGTTCATTCCTGATTTCTATGTAAATACTATAAATACAAATTGTAACTTTCAGTTCAGAAATCAATGATGGAATCTTAGCCTTCTCTATATTCTTCTTTTATTCCTTTCTTGATACATATGAGTAGTCTCAAGTCATCTTCAAGCTCATTCAAGTTCCCTGACCCGAAGTGTCTCACTTCTTTTCTTAGGTCTTGCTTTGCATTTGTTTCAATGGGCCCTGTTCCTTGTATCCTTTTTCTTTTTATTAATCAGCAGCAGCTATCTAATTAAGGTGACCACGGTGGTGCATGCCCATGAACAAAAACCATAGACAAGGAAACACTATCAATTGCATCTGATTTGCAGCTTATACCAGTGCCGATCTTGTTCATTTCACTTGTTTTCCTATTGTTTAAGTTGTGATTTTGACAGTGAGATTCTGAAGTGGCTCCTGTGGGTAGACAAAAAGGTTTCTCTCTGTTGCATAACAATGTTCTGATGCATATCTTTTGGAGTTTGGGGTTCTTGTCTCTGGTTTATTTTGTTTGATTAAACCATTGTTTCTGTTCTGTTTCCTACTTTGTTATACCATCCTTTGGTTAAATGTTGGTCTCAGTTATTCTTGAGAAATGATAGCTGACACAAATATAGTATATTCATTCTAATATAAGCTTGTCTACCTTTTCCTTAGGGCATACACATGTAGCAGAGGCACTAAAAGTACCAATCCATATATTTTTTACCATGCCGTGGACGTAAGTCTGATTTGGGAATTGTAATCTTAGCTGAATTAGTATGTTGTTTAAGGATACCTAAACTTCGAACTTTAAATTTTATTACCATCTTTATACAATACATGTGTGTGTGTGTGTGTCGTTTGAGCTTTTGTTCCTGATATTATGAAGTGTCTTAGACTACTGCACATGTTTCTACATTCTTTAATTCAGGCCAACTAGTGAGTTTCCGCATCCTTTGTCCCGTGTCAAACAGCCTGCTGGATATCGAGTGAGCACATTTTTTTTTTCATTCTCTATCATTTTTAATATTTTAGCTTTTATGAATCTCATTGACATTATTTTCTAGATGGCTAAATGTCATTTTAATTCAATGCCAGCTCACGTATCAAATTGTTGATTCATTAATTTGGCTTGGAATACGAGATATGATAAATGACGTTAGAAAGAAAAAACTGAAGCTACGACCAGTTACTTACTTAAGTGGTTCACAAGGTTCAGAGTCTGATGTGCCACATGGATATATATGGAGTCCCCATCTTGTTCCTAAACCAAAAGGTGGTTTGTTTCCTTATTATTTTTTTATTGTATTGTAATCACTGTATTAGGAAGCTAAATGCGTATGGTATTATTTTGACCCTTCCTGGAGCAGACTGGGGCCCTAAGGTTGATGTCGTAGGATTTTGCTTCCTTGATCTTGCATCAAACTATCAACCACCTGAGCCTCTTCTGAAGTGGCTTGAGGCTGGTCCGAAGCCTATATATATCGGATTTGGCAGCCTTGTAAGTATTACTTTACAATTGCACGTCCATCGTCTGCAATATAGGTGATGCATATTTGGGAATTTTAATGTCGGGGTTCATCACTGAATTTTTCTTCAGTAACTAGCAAAGCTATCCTTGAAACATTGAATTGCCTTCAACATTGATGCTTGAACTGTCAAATGAACAATTGGATTAAGTTTCTGATGCGGAATTTTAATGTTGGGGTTCATCACTGATATTTTCTTTAGTAACCAGCAAAGCTATCCTTGAACATTTAGTTGCCTCCAACATTGATGCTTGAGCTGTTAAATGAATAATTGGATGAATTACCAGAGTAGTCATCATTGGATGAATTTCCAGAGTAGTCATCATCAGATGAAATTATCCACTTGCATGGAAAACACACATTATCATTATTCTACTGTTTATGTAGCGAAATGGATCTCAAAATGCAAACCATAATGTTGTGCTGATTAATACATGAATGCAGAGCCTTAGGAAAAAAATATATTTAGGGGATAAAGCTACAAAGGCTTGCTAAATGGAAATTCATCATCAGTATTCATGTAGAGAATCCTTTCCCGTGTAACTGAGAACATAATTCTCTGGGGACTTTAGAATCTTCAGTTTAAGCTTCAATGAACTGATATCGACAAATATTACATTTGTTATAAATGTTTTGCTTTCACATTTTCTGAAAGTTCTTGTTTGTCCATTGTTAGCCTGTGCAAGAGCCAGAAAAAATGACTGAAATAATTGTGGAGGCATTACAAAAAACAGGACAGAGGGGTATCATTAACAAGGGTTGGGGTGGCCTTGGCAACTGTGAGCATCTATATCATTTGGACCCTATATGTCTCCTTCTACGGTAATGTGTTTGCAACACCTAGGATTTTTTGATACATGACTTGTGTCCTTTTACCTTCCAGTGAAGGAACCAAAGGATTTTGTATACTTATTGGATAATGTTCCTCATGACTGGCTCTTCCTGCAATGCAAGGCTGTGGTATGTCTACGATGCATGGCAAATCTATTTTTTTTTTACCTTCCTTTGCTACTGATATATCCATTCATCAGACAACGAAAAGTGAAGTGGCCTTTTATTTATTGATGAATGTCATGGTGCATCAAGTAACAGAGAAATAAGAAATAAAAATTAACTGATGAGGCATACTGTGGACTTTGATTTAGAGTGTCTGGAAACTCATGATAAAGATTCAAGGACTGCCAAATGTGAAAGTTATTAGCATTTTTTTGGAGGTCTTGGACAATTAAACTTCAAAAATGCATCTCTGCTAAAGAAAAAGATGTCCTGAGCCTTATCTTTTTCCCTCCAATTGCTGCTTTCATCTGTTTAAACTCCAAGTGGTACCTTCCTCTTATAATGTCTTTGGACACTGATTGAGTTGTTTATGTGCTTTTAGGTTCATCACGGTGGTGCAGGGACAACAGCTGCTGGCCTAAAAGCTGCGGTATATTTTTCATGTGCCTTTTGTTTTAATGTCTTGGTCCAACTGGGCATGCTTTTGCATTGGAGTTATTTCGTCTTCTAGTTTCTTGCAAGTTTAGTTCATTTGTCTTTTTTTTAATCCTTCTGAAATGCAATGCATTCATGAAACTAGTGCCCAACGGCCATTGTACCTTTCTTTGGTGACCAACCTTTCTGGGGAGAGCGCGTCCATGCCAGAGGTGTGGGGCCTGCCCCCATTCCAGTTGATGAGTTCTCACTTCAAAAGTTGATTGATGCAATAAAATTCATGCTGGACCCAGAGGTAACCTTGAGTTTCGAAATACCCTTGTGCTCTGGCTTTGTCTTGCCATTAAATCCTGTGATCATTTAGCCGGTAATGCTGAAAAGCATACAGATTTTTTTTTTCTTTTTTCCTGCTCGGAATTCTTTGCATTAGGAGTTTTTAAAAGTTAAGGAGTAAGGGGGTGTCTCGAACTAGGGCGGTGGATGTGGCAAGCCAAAGGCCTTGCCACTCCACCTGGCGTTTGGAGACAAAAGCATACAGATTATTTTGTTAGAAACCCAGGCTTAAAGTACGGAAAATGGGAATTCAAAGATGTGGGGTACGCAGAGATGTTTTCAAATTTGGCTTTCAAGAAAGCACATTTTGATAGCAGATTAATGATTTTGCATCAAACAGAACTTATCTCAGAACATTGTCAGGTGAAGGCACGGGCGAAGGAGCTGGCTAAGGCAATGGAGAATGAAGATGGGGTGGGTGGAGCTGTTAAATCATTTTTCAAGCATCTTCCTTGCAAGAAGTCCGAGCCAGAGCGGTTGCCGGAATCATCCAGTTTATTCTCCATCTCGCGATGCTTCGGTTGTGCTTGAAGTTATATTTTGTGCCGTTCGTACGTTGGCCAATTTTGGGTTAATTTCCCCATATTGTTTATGTCCACCAGCCCCATATGCAATCTTTGTTCACGAATCAAGGAGTGTAATTATGTGTCCCCATATTGATATGTATTTCAATTCAGGGAGAGCAATTCAGGGGTTTTCTTTTTGTTTGTTGTTCAAGAAAATTCTAAACCCCACCCAGCAGGCCTTGGAAGGTCGCTGAACACTTGGGAGTGAAGAACTGCGTAACGGGAGGCCGAACAAACGGCTCAGATCTCATTGCCAAGTGCCAACGTCTCTGCCATTCTCGGTAGCTCCAAACTTGTGATGATAGCTGTTATTTTTCCTAGGATACTAGTTTTCGTATGCCTAGTTTATTAGCTTTCTTGCTCGTTACAATGTGTTCCTAGACTGTACGGTGGCTGTGGTAGATTGGTTCAAACTGTTTTTGTTTTCATTTGGCAGTAATTTTAAATTTGTCACTATTATTTTGAGTTGAGTGTGGATATATTACTATAGTTTTTTTTACCTGATTTTTTACTAATATTTTAAAATCGGTTGGATATGATACTGAAATTTTAAATTGGGAGTGGGTATGATACTATTTATTAAAAAATTAAAAATAATAAGTTTTGAATTTTTATGGTGATAATGTAAATCTTAACAAACTTCAATAGCTTCAATGATATTTTATAATTAGATTTTCTCTCTCTATCTCTTGAATGCTAGTGTGGAGACCAGATGACAGAGGTTGGGGGACTCCAGTGGCTGATATTTCTTTGCTTTCAACTTGATTTTGTGTTGAATTTCCTTTCCCTTTTCTAACCCATTATTTTTATCTCTAAATCTATCTGTCAAATTGAAAATTTTCACCCTTAGCTTCAACTATCAGTTTAATTGTTAGTATTGTGATCAAAAGTTAATTATGGGATGATTGTATTTCACACATTGAGTCATGGTATTTTATTGATGTATTATTTTAGTAATTGTGTTTATTGTTTGTTTATGTGTAATATAATTAAACATAATTATGAATATAGAATAATAATATTCTTAAATATCCCTAATTGAATTTTATTGTGGAATGAGTTGCAATAATACATAAAGACTAACATATGTGGAAACTAATATGAGATATATAATCTACATATGGGTATAAATATGAGAATTTATATACTGGATCGACCTGCCATGAAAATGCTACATAGATTGTTATATAAGTGTCATAAATGATTTTTATAATGATTATGGTATATATAGTCCTTTAACCTGATGTCATCAAGATTTTTTTATATGTGAGTCATATACTTCAATATATCTCCTTGTTGTTTGTAACTGAGTGAACATAAAGGTGGTTATTTAGTATGCCACATATTATGCAAATGGATTTGTGTAATTAATATGAGATTTATCCCACCTATATAATGGTAGTGGTATCTCTGGGCTCCTTAATTGAGTGATATTGGGAAAATGCATGACCATACTCGGATTAGTTGATATGAGATATCAATGTCATCAGTTTTAGTCAGTCTACTTAGGAATCAAGAAACTGTAAATTGGACTATATGAGAGTGACATATTTCATGTCTTGTGTTTTGTTTTGATATTTTGAACAGAGAGACAATGACATATACGAATAATGATCATAGAGGTTTAGTCGGATTATTGACTATTTTGTTACTTGGGTTGCAATAATGTGTTGCTAGACGTTATTCATTGTTGATGATCATAATTTATGATTTATGGTCATTGACAACGTGATAAGAGCCTATAATGTTTCACACTTAGAGCCAGTTATTGGATTATTTGAGTACATGAGCTAAATTATTTGGTTTTGGTTTTATGATAATTTCGTATGACTCAGGGTAAAATACACCCTGACTATGCCATACTCTCATACTTTTTAGCTTATTTACATGTCTTCGGCCCTCTTCTCTCATATCGAAATCCATCTACTGTTCCTCTGCTTTTCTCTATATTCTTGATCTATATATTTTTCTTCATCTCTTTAATCGATAGGCTCAAACATGGCGGGTCTCTATTCTTTCTCCCCCAATAGTCTTTTATTTTTGGAGATGTGCGTGCAGAAAATACCCGAAAAAGGTCTAGAAGAAGAAACATCAACATAGGAAATCAAGAAGTTAGCGACACCGGAATCAGCCTCGGAACGATAGCTGAGTTCCAAGTTCTTCTTTGATTTTTTCCTTCGCTTCTTCTGTCTCCTCCTTAGTTCTAATTCTTGTTTCTGGTTAGTATCATAGGATTTGAGCTATATTTGAAGAACGCTTGCAAGACGTTTGTGATGGAGCTAAAGCCCACCCACCTTCCAGATGATAACCAACGTTGCCTTTTTAACTCCTATTACATCAAAATATGTGCCTTTTTTCAAATTGATTTCTTTAGTCTCACTTATTTGTTCTACAAAATTGAAAAAGTTGATTTTTGGGGAAAGAATTAGGCTAGCCAAGCTAAGACTTTAGAGTTACAAGCTTACAAATTTGACTACTACCAAGATTGGGAAGTTGGCCTCAATGACAGGGAATTGTAATGTGCACTAGTGAGGTCCGGCACATTTTTCTCTTTTCCACCACGAAGCTAATAAGATCGAAAAAGCCAAGGTCACTGGTGCTAGTGCCAATCTTCTTGAAGCTGCCTCTACTACAACAAGTTGGAGTGTAGAGGATATGGTTTTTTTTTCTTTTTTCTTTTTTCTTTTTACTTTGGTTCGGTTGACTTCGGTAGATTTTTTTTTCTTTTTTCCTTCAATTTATTTGATCTTCATCTTTTACGCTTGATCTATATGATTAAACAACACACACAATTAAATTGTTAGTAGGCAAAAATAAGGAAGAGAATAAGAAAGCAATTATACTTATTATTTTAAGAATGGTTATTGTGTTGTTCCATTCAGTAAGAAGTGTTGTTTCATCCATAAATATGTGTTGTTCTTTAATATTTTATCAAATGCATTCATATATTTTAACAAGAAGGAAGAGAATAAGAGAGAAATTATATAATTTTTTTAGAATGACTATTTTACTGTTACGTCCAGTAGAAAGTGCTATTTTATTTATATAAATATGTTGTTTTGTAATATGATGTTGATTATATAAGATGTGTTGTTCATAAATTATGATGTTCTATTTAATAAGAAGTTTTATTCTATTCATATAAATATGTTGTTCTGTAATATGCTGTTCATTTTATAAAATGTACTATTCATAAGTTATGGTATTCTGTTCAATAAAAATTGTTATTCTATTCATGTTAATATGTTGTTCTGTAATATGTTGTTCATTTCATACGATATATTATTCATAAATTATGGTATTCTGTTCATCAAGAAATGTTATTTACTGATACAAACGTGTTGTTCTATAATATGTTACTCATTTCGTAATATGTATTGTTGTAAACTATGGTGTTCTATTTAGTAATGAGTGTTGTTCTTTTCATACAAGTGTGATGTTTTCTAATATGTTGTTTATTTTTTAAGATGTGTTGTTCATAAATTATGGTGTTCAATTCAGTAAGAAGTGATGTTTTATTTATGCAAATGTACTGTTCTATAATATGGTATTCATTTTATAAGATGTGTTGTTCTAAGTTATGATGTTTTGTTCAGTAAGAAGTATTGTTTTATTTATACAAATGTGTTGTTATGTAATTTTCTATTCATTTTTGTGAGATTTGTTGTTCGTAAATTATGGTTTTTGGTTCAATAAGAATTAGTTGAAGAAGTACACTGGTAATAGTGCAGAAGGACTTAGTTTTTACTTAGAGTCAAATATAGTTTTATTCTGTAGTACTGTTCCTTTCAATGATCAGCGATATTCCATTCATATAAATGTACTATTCTATAATATATTGTTCATATCGTAAGATGTTCTATTCGTAATAAGTATTGTTCAATTTAGTAATAAGTGTTATTCCATTTAGTAATAAATGTTATTCCACTCATACAAATGTATTGTTCTGTAATATACTATTCATTTCATAAGATGTGTTGTTCGTATTAAGTGTTGTTCCGTTCAATAATAATTATTGTTCCGTTTAGTAATAAGTGTTGTTTTAATCAGATAAATGTACTGTTCTGTAATATACTGTTCATTTTATAAGATGTGCTATTCGTAATAAGTATTATTTCATTCGGTAATAAGTGTTGCTCCCTTTGGTAATAAGTATTGTTTCGTTCATTCAAACGTGTCATTCGTGGAAAATATTATTCCATTCAGTAATATGTGTTGTTTCTTTCAGTTATAAGTGCTGTTCTTTTCAGTCATAAGTGTTGTTCTTTTCAGTAAGAAATGTTATTTTATTCTTACAAATGTGGTGTTCTATAAAATATTTTTTATTTTAGAAGAAATACTATTCATAAATAATGTTAGATTCTCTAAAAAATGTTGCTCTATTCAGATAAATGTGTTGTTCTGTAATATATTGTTCATTTGTAAGATGTGCTATTCGTAATAAGTATTATTTCATTCGGTAATAAGTGTTGCTCCCTTTGGTAATAAGTATTGTTTCGTTCATTCAAACGTGTCATTCGTGGAAAATATTATTCCATTCAGTAATATGTGTTGTTTCTTTCAGTTATAAGTGCTGTTCTTTTCAGTCATAAGTGTTGTTCTTTTCAGTAAGAAATGTTATTTTATTCTTACAAATGTGGTGTTCTATAAAATATTTTTTATTTTAGAAGAAATACTATTCATAAATAATGTTAGATTCTCTAAAAAATGTTGCTCTATTCAGATAAATGTGTTGTTCTGTAATATATTGTTCATTTGTAAGATGTGTTGTTCATAAATAATGTTATTCTATTTAGTAAGAAGTGATGTTTAATTCTTACAAATGTGTTGTTATGTAAAATATTATTAATTTCAGAAGAAATATTGTTTATAAATAATATTATTTGAATCAATAAAAAATGTTGTTCCCTTCAGATAAACATGTTGTTCTCTTAGAACAAATGTGTTGTTTTCTTCGGACAAATGTGCTATTCTGTATAGTGGTGTTCCATTCAAATAAATGTATTGTTTAGGATGTGGTGGTATTTTTGTAAATAATGTGAAAGCGATGGAATAGCAAGTTGCATTAGATGTATCTTATAACTACTCATTTCAGATTAATTATTGGCCCAATAATTGAGTCATTGTTAAGTCCAAAATTAGGCCTAGTCAGGTTAGGGTTATGAAACTTATTTATCTTGGGAGTTTTACTTCACTATATATATATAGTGTTAATTTTGTAAAGCTTCCCTGGGATGAAATTCAGAAAGGGTTCTAAAAATCTCCAGCCATACTCCCCTCTTGTTTTTCCTTAGAGGATGCAATCTAGTACTATGGGTACAAGATGAACACTCCTGCCGAAACCTGGAGGAGGTGTGGTGATCCGAAAGGTTCGTGTGGATATCATTGAGAGCTTAAACACGTCAACTATTCAACTTTTGTGATTTGACTCAACAATTGGGTGAAAGATCTCAACCGACTGAGTACAAAAATTTCAAACATCTGATTTACCTCCATTGTCACTTAAATCTTGAAGGGTTTCAGTTATTTTGTTGCATTATTTGACTCCCGAAACCCTACATTAATATGGAGTTGGATGGCAAAAATGGACGTTGGAGATGGAGGGTGATTGGACGACAGAGATCAAGAGAAGGCGACAACGAGGCTAAGGCCTTAGTGACAGATACGGTGACGAGGTTGGGGCGTTGATGACAGAGAAGGTGATAGGGGTAGGACATTGGTAACAAAAAAGGTGATGGGGCTAGGGCGTTGGTGATGGAGATGGTGACGGGGCTTAGGGGTTAGTGACAGTGACAACGACAAGGCTGGGGCACTGATAATGGAGATCAGACCTTCTTTTAGCAAAAGTCTTAAAGATCTTGATATGTTTTTAAAGATATACAATAACCCTAAAATTTTAAAATATGTTATTTTTATTATTTTTTATTATTTTTTAACAGATAATGATATATTTGAGACTCGCTGAACTTGACATTTGTAATTTTGTATTTTCCTCTCGCTATGAAGGTGATGCTGTTGCTGTATCCAGATACTTCGGTGCATGGTGAATTGTATTTGTTCTAGCCCCGTCTTCCGTGCTTTGCATCTTAACTCTATTGGAGGGACATTGACGTTCGCTCTTCACCACAATATTTTGGCTTAATTCCCACTAGTGTTGGTCATACGGATCAATTTAAAATAATTAAGTCCCATCCCCTAGGGAGAATGATTAATCACATGGAATTTGAGACCTCCCTAATTTTATTCATCGTGCAATTAAATGTTAGTTTGGTTGTTTAGATTTGAAAAAGTAGAATTTCTCTCTTTCACTCTTAAGTTATAAGTACATAGTAAAGATGTTTTTTATTACCAAAAAAAAAATTATGAATAATTAACTGTAAAATTATATTGGCATCATAAACCCTGAACATGCGCAATGATTGAAGTTGTAATGTTTTATTTGAACGTGTTTTTTCTAGTCTAATCCACAATAATTTTTTTTTCAATCATTATATGATGCACTCACTTGAATTTAAACCTTAGCTGATAATTAAATATTTCTCAGCCATATTTCAACTTGGATCGAGAAACAGATGTGCAACATTAACCGTGCATGTGCATGTAAAAAAATTCCGATGGCGTTTTACCTTTCATATCTTTTTTTTTTTCACTAGAACGCAATTTTGATAATTACTTTAAGAAGTATCACAAATGCATTATACCTTATCACATCGATGTAGGCCTTTCGACTGACATAGCAAGCACGAACGAAGAAACGTCTGTTCCCCTTCCCCTTCCCCCATCTTATGTCTCTGTTAAGATTTATCCGCTCTATCCCAAATTTTTTACATAATCTACTTTTCAGTAATTAATTTATAATTTTTTTATTAATAAAAAATATTTATATATAAATAATAAATTATAACCTATAATTTCTAAAAGATATTATTATTATTATTATTATTATTACCTAGGTCTAAACCTCGCAGCCACTATTATTATTATTATTATTATTATTATTATTATTGCATTTCATTGCTAGCTCTAATTCGCTAATTGTTTCTTGGAGATTGAAGTACATGCAAGTAACCTGCACAAAAATTAAACTATTTTCTGAGAAAGAATTAATATGTAGTTAGTTAGTGGATTAAGTGTTTATTAAAAAATCAATCCTGGGACTGCTAGCGAAAAGAAAAAAAAAATCAATCCTGCCATCATCTGACAATTATTAGACTTATCAGCATCAACCACGCTTTAACCTGAAATATACGTGCTGGCAGTGGCATGTGTATAAACTAGGAAAATGACCCAGGCTCCTGCGGCGGGCATTTATTTCAATTATGCATGTACCAAACTTATATGTGCTAAGCGTACATAATATTCTTCCCAAAAAAAAAAAAAGAGTACATAATATTTGTATTCGTTGTTAGGCAATCACATTTCAGTTATGTCATATGTCGTACAACAAAAACTTGAATCATGTACTATACTTTATTATTAGGCATGGATGTTTAAGATATACCTTCTTACAACAGTTTATGTATTGCTATTGATCAGGTCACTACGAAAAAGTTGAGAGGAAAGGTACCAAATAAAGCCAACGAATGAATAAGAGGGCAAAACTTGAACAAGACCAAATAAAAACAAAAATCCAGAAAAAAAAGTAAAAACATAACACAAAAGAGAAAACTATTTTATATGTTGCAGGATTGCTTAAAAGAATGACACTAGATGGCCGAGGAATGGAGGATTTAGTGTGATGGGTGAGGAACATTATTGATAGAAGTGAGAATCAGAAATGAAGTTTTTGAAAACTGCATGAATTGACACTCGACAACCATATAGAAAAGATAATAGACAACGGAACCTGTTAAGAAAAAACAAATCATAGAGAAAATCAGCCTAAAATAAAAGGTTAATTATATCCAATGAGGCTCATACAATTTTAAGTAAAATGAGATATGATTGACTTCAATAAAAATATATGCACTAAACTAAGTCCATATTATCACATTAGAAAACAGAGTCCAAAAGATAGAAGACAAGATGAATAAACAAATAAAAGAAAATCACAAAGAAATTAGTAATTATCAGAATGCGGGGAAACAAATCGATGATATGATAATTAACTAATCAATAAGAAACCAATATAGATCCCAAAACAAAAAAGAAAAGAAATCTAATAACTTCTGTAAGAAATATTTGCTCCAAGATATGTGGAACTTTAGGAAACTGTAATGATAGAGAATTGGCATTCACTTTTTTTCCAAACTTTCCACATGATAACCCTAACATGTAGTGAAATAACTTCGTCATCAATAAATCTATGTTAGAGTTTTCACAAAAAAAAAAAAAAATCTATGTTAGAGTTGTACACAATAGTGATAATCAATAGCCCAATAAATTGCTATATACGATTTGTAGTACAAAAAAAAAAGGATGAAAATACTAAAAAAGGAAAGCTTGAATAAGGCGAATTACCAACCTAGCTATATATCCAGTGATAGAATATAAGT
This sequence comes from Aquilaria sinensis, assembly GCA_005392925.1. Taxonomy (NCBI): domain Eukaryota; kingdom Viridiplantae; phylum Streptophyta; class Magnoliopsida; order Malvales; family Thymelaeaceae; genus Aquilaria; species Aquilaria sinensis. The sequence continues at coordinate 28,655 of SMDT01000860.1, read as the reverse complement.
ATATAACTAAGCAGTTTAAATTCAACTCGGCGCTGGTTCTATCTTGTTTATATACTCAGAATAAGTTTGAAAAAATTACTAGCTTCTATGTTCAGTTTAACCAAGTTTGGTTTTCCCACTATATATTCGGTTCAATTTAGTTTTAGTCTTACATAATATTTATTTTAAATTTAAACTTGCCTTAAGCTTTACTTAATTTGAAGGTCGTTGATGACTTACATGATTTTCAATTCAAGCCAAGTTATACTACTATAGACTCGGTTTGTTTCGAATTACAAACTTACTACTTACTGTAAAAGAAAATGCTTTGAAAAAATGTTAAGGTCGGCATTTTGACTTGTTTGAAATGTTAAAAGAGAAGTAAAAGCTAGCTTTTGATCCATGAAAACCAAGCCTCTAATGCGATGGATTACGACAATTTGATCATGGCATGAGACTACTAGCCACATCTGGTGAGTATTTCCTTCAGTCGGTGCTTTTGAATTCCAAAGCTCCTAATCCTCTGTCATATCTGAGGTAAAAGTAATTAAGTAGGGCAGGCCAATGGCAACTCCTCATATTCTTATAGTTAATGGTGCTTCGCGTAAATCTTTTGGTTTGGGGCAGCAGTTTGGCTATGGATAGGGGGTTAATGCACATCGAGATCTTAAGATAGTTATTATTAGAGGAACTGTGAATCAATTCTTGAGATCTTAAAATAATCCGTGTCAGTGTGTTATTCCAACTCATGTAGTTGTAACTTTATTACTCTCAACTTCGTCCTCTTAGTATAATATTTTTCTGTGTACCAAAAAAGAAAAATCATGGCATAAGCACTGGCCATATGCACATGCACATACACAATATGTCCAGAATTTACATTAATAAAATGGGTCGGAAGAAATTTATTATTTATTTTATTAAAAAATAAATTTTAAGAAATACTTCGACCAAAACAAAAGCGAGGATTAGTCGGCAGCTGCTCTTCGCTTGAAAAAGTTGTGCTCCATATTCCTCAGAAATTATTTTAAATATTTAAACTCGTCAGGTTTTTTTTTAAAAAAATTATGTTTTATTTTTATTATTGCTCTTTAACTTTTACACAAAATCAAGAAAGGTGAAAAAAGTAAATATTAGAATGATAGTATGCTAGAATAACTTATTAAATATGAAAATGTTATAAAAATATGAGACCATTTAAAATAGCAAATGTTGCAAAAGAAAGTGTGATGGAGTGATTATTACTTCCTCTGTCGTGCTCCAGTTCAGTTTTTTTTATTTAAATTAATTGTTGTTATTATTTGATAATTTTTTTTTTAAAAATTACGCTTAAAAACTAGTATAAATCTTTTAATAAGTTTCTATGTATAATTTTTTAAAAGCTTTTTTTAACAAATAATAATATAAATAAATTTAAGTACAAAAACTGAATTATGATAAAGAACTACTGGGATGGATGTAATATTTAAAATAGACAATTAAAAGGGCCAGTTAACCGACAGGAGTATGGCTACATGCACCGGCAATGGACACCAAAACCTTCACTTTCTTCCGCTCGCAGACTTTTGGCAGGTCACCTATTTTTTCTGTTTTGATGTGCAAAAAGAGTACGACAAAAAGTCCTATTTTTCACATAATCCTTTTGATTAAGTGATAGTAGTCTAGATCCCTAATTTGGATTTGGGACATAATCCCAAATTGCAAAGCTTCATCGGCGAATGAACGCAAAACTGAGCTCTGAACTTCCGGTCATCCAAGGAAGGAATATATACGAGGACACAATGTAAAACTCTGCTAATGAAATTGAAGTCGAGTTCCTTTAAAATACCCGGTTCAAGCTCTTATCAAAGAAGAAGAGTCATCACAACACAACATAGGGGAAAGATGAAATCAGCCTTGGTGGTGATGACTGACGACTTACTAGGGAGAGAGGACCAATTAGCACAAAGATAAAATTAAATCAGACATAAAAAACCATAAAAGGCACCAAAATAAAAGCATAAATTGAGAAGAAAAACCAAGTTAATTATTTCGTCAGATCGCTGGAAACCATCAAAATCCGGTGATTAATGCTACAAACGATGATGGCAGGAGTTGTGTGAGAGTGAGGTGAGGGAGACGGGGAAACCATAAAGCTACGAACTGAACATAGCAGGAAGGGAAACTTCGCCACATCACCATGCCACGTCGGATGGGGAGTGGCGGTACTTTATAGCATTTCTGATTGGATAATATCAATTGATATATAATAAGTAGAGAGACCTGAAAGATAATACAAGACCAATAAATCTTTTAATTTAATTTAATCATGTGATATACTTGTAATCACCATACAGAAATACTTGCGGGAATTCCATGATTTTCTTTCAGCTTATAAAAGGAAGCGCTAGCTAGCTCCATCTTTGCGATCCTGCTCATTTCCATTAGCATTCCCCCCTTCCTCCTCCTTTTCTGTCCCATCCAATAAAAGCCCAAGATTTCAACAGACGGAGGCATTCATTTCGTCAAACAAATGGCTGTCTATGGGAGAACGTTGTTCTCGCTCGCATTACAACTTATCTTGCTAATGGTGATCGCCAAAGCCACAAACGAGCTCAACTCCAGGTATATTCTTCTCACAGTTGCCTGGAAAGATCTCCTTGTCTCTGATTTTCCAGGAACCTGTGAGCCCCGGGCAATGCAGAAGCCTGTTTAAAGCACACACTCGTCAAACACATAGAAGTACTAGTCCATTGAAGTGCAAGCTTAGCTCGTTGCTGTCATTTTGGCAAGCAGGTCTGAAGAAGCAGGGCACCTACTGCAGACAAGCATGAAGAACTCATCCATGGCGGACTGGTGAGATCCTTGAGGTTTGAGGCAATAATGTCGACATGGATCGATCAAATCTGAAAGCATTCATCCTTCTCATATTAATTATAACCTGTTTACTTGATTGCAATATATAACTGAGAGGTACTCATTATCATCTTATTTGACTTGAGCCGGCTGGCCGACAGAAATGGATATAGATTTACATTGCAGTACGATACGACACAATTATCAAGTAAAGGTGCAGGTAGCTAAGCTAGTTTGTTTTGCTTAATCGGGTTCGGGTGTTGGTGTTGTTTGCAGCAGAAATGCAGGGCAAGCCGTCGAGAATCCGGAGGAGGACGCTTCACTGGTTGACATGTGAGTAATTAATACTCATTAACCTCGGCTCTAGCCGCTAGCTAGTTAAATTGATTAATTAGCTTGTTGCATTAAACTGAATTTATGGGTGGGTTGCTTGCTTACGTTATTGAATTCCAATATTTGATTAGATCGCTTAGATGGGAAAATTAAATGATTGGCTGGTCCAATCCCAATCAAAAAGAAGAGAGTTCAAATGATCTGTAGTGAGCCCCAGGTAGCGCTCATAGTTATGATAGGTTTCACATGTCCTTTTCACCTGCTCCCCATCCTCTATGTTATCTGATATTGCCTCCCCACTCAAACTTCGTTCTTTTACTGCTCCTACTTCATTCTTGCGGCCTCTGGCGCACACACTTGGCTTCGGGGTTTTTTCATTTATTTATTAACAAGTATAAATGTTTGAAATAAGTATTTGCCATGGTAATGTGAGCTAGCTTATTGATAAAAAGAGAACATAAAATATACTTGGAACATAATTCTCATATCACCTCCAACAAATTAATTAAAACTTTTGGGTAAAAGAAGCTTCATCATTAGCATAAGACTGTGCACTATTTTACTTGAACTGGCAGCTAAACTTTGGAGCATTTTTGTTGGTCAAAATTCACATTCCCTGCCTCGCTCTCCCACTGCGACCCTCTGTCTCTGAGATCCGCTCATCACGCTAACTTCCCACTCGTTCTTGTCCTTCCCTTCATCCATATCTATATACTCCACATGATTCTTAACCTCAAACAATTTTTTATGTAAGGGTTAAATTCCATCTCCAACATCCCCAACCATTTTCCTTTTTGAAAAAAAGAATAGGTCAAAACTATATATACATTTACCCCTCAACCTACACAACTCGATTGAAGTGGTCCATACCTCACTATTAAGTAAATATTGATCCCTGAACCTTCAAAAACATTAGTAGTTGGTCCATGAAGCCGGATTCTTTGATGGCAAAATGACAGAAGCCTCCCATTATCTCTTTTAATTTTCCAGAAGAGTTACTCTTGATTAAGAAACGTTCAAATACGCTATCTCTCGCCACATTTTCTAATGAAACATGAATTTAAGCGCACAAAGCAACAATCAACGATCAACCCCATATTTTGAATAGGGAAAAGCCTCTCTTACCAAGCATTCAAATCCTTCCTCACACTGAAATCAGAAGATTTATTTTCACATCAGACGACTCCAATTATCGCTTGGATCAACAGATAGCCACAAATTAAAAGCCAGTGAAAAATTAATCATGGAAAGGGAAATTTCGGAATGTGTTGGAAGCAAGTCCTTTGACAAGTTCGCTTAAATCATCAGTGATCTTAAAGCTTCCTATGTACCCAGAAAGGAGAAAGAAAAAAAGAAACTCATGGCTGGCTTCTGCCAACTTTCGATTAATGACACTAGAAACCCTTATCTGTAGCCTTATCAATGGATCAGTAGCTTCAGGTTTGAGGAAAAGGTAAACATGTGTAATTTTACGAGCCAAATCAAAGTAGGACTGCTTAATTTAATGCACTTGATGAAGAAGCCAACACTGACGCGTGGTCTAGTAAAAGAGAGCCATTTCTGTTCAGTTTAATTTTTCTGATCAGAAAGACAGAAGAGAAGTAGCTAAGAGTAGTAGCAGTAGTGGTAAACATTGGATTGGAGGAACTCCAGTCCATGGTCATGAATGTAGACAGATTAAATGCCATCAACTGTGAAGTCTGTTTTTTTGTCCCACCGACGCAAAAGGTTGGGCTCTGGCTCTCCGCTCCTCTAGCAATTATTTTGGTGTAGGGTTTGGCAGATCATCCAATTCCAACCTTCCGTATGGACCGTATGTACTGCTACACTCACATGGCCAACTCACCCCCGGCCCAAACGCCCTTCACTTTAATGCCCTCACAACCATTGTCCCCCCCGCCTGCTCAACTTTTCCTTTTTAAATAATATTACTATATAATATTTATGCAAAGGAAAACTATAAGCATGGCGGACTGCCATCCTCAAATGAGGTTATAAACCCATCTCGGCTCTTGAATTTACATGAATCTCCTAAACGACTAATGGACTATGTGAATCCAAGAGGCGAAATGCGTTTAGTATGATCGGTTCTCAATCCTCATTCACAAAATAATTTGCACAAATATGATTAATTATTTTTCAACTAATTTTTTCTTTTTATACATAGAATCAAATATAGGATGTTAAATACTAAGAAAGAGACATTAAGCAACATCATAAGTTAGAAAAACACGCTATCAAAATACTACAACTACCGAACAGCAATTTAATTTCTCCATATTAACTATAGTCAGACATGTCAAACTTATGAAATTCCAATTAGTCTCCTGATAAAAAAAAAATAGCTAATACAAAGGAACAATAAGTTAGAATAGTAACAAAAGGAAATGATAGTAGAAAGGTAGCCTTTACTGCTGTTTTATCAAACAGGAGTACTTAAATGCAAGAATAAGGATAAATCAATTCAATTGATGCAAATATTATACTAACAAACGGTAACTTAATTACTCTATCCAGTAGCATGCACAACAGTACCGCCAGACGGAATTTGGGATTTTTCTCATGCGGGACTGGCAACCCCATCGACGACTGCTGGCGCTGCGACCACCGCTGGTACCTCCGCCGCAAGCGCCTCGCCGACTGCGCCATTGGCTTCGGCCGCAACGCCGTCGGTGGCCGGGATGGCAAGTTTTACGTCGTCACGAACCCCCGCGATGATGACCCCGTCAACCCAAATCCCGGCACCCTCCGCCACGCCGTCATCCAGGACCAGCCGCTGTGGATAATCTTCAAACGAGACATGGTCATCACGCTGAAGCAGGAGCTAATCATGAACAGCTTCAAGACCATCGATGGCCGCGGAGCCAATGTCCACATCGCCAACGGTGCCTGTATTACTATCCAATTCGTGACCAACATAATTATCCATGGAATTCATATCCACGACTGTAAGCCCACTGGAAAAGCAATGGTGCGGAGCTCTCCGAGCCACTACGGGTGGCGGACGATGGCCGACGGCGATGGGATCTCCATTTTCGGAGCTAGCCATATTTGGGTCGATCACAATTCTCTGTCAAATTGCGCCGATGGACTTATTGATGCCGTCATGGGTTCTACTGCTATTACCATCTCCAACAATTACTTCACCCACCACAATGAGGTCACATAAATAATGATTCGATTAACTGTGTTTTCAAGTATTTTAAGGAGGCAAATTCATGTTTTGAGGGCTAAATTTCTTCTGGGATTGGCCCGAAATAATTGCAGGTTATGTTATTGGGACATAGTGATTCTTATGTCAGAGACAAGCAGATGCAAGTGACAATCGCCTACAATCATTTTGGAGAAGGTCTTATCCAGAGAATGCCAAGGTAAAATTAAGAATCACTACATCTAGTCTTATGAAATACTTACTGGTTTCCATCACAAAAAGACATATTTAGTTGGTAATAAGCTTTAAGATATTGATTTCTCCTTCCATCTCATGAAGCTTATCGCTGTTCAATTTTTTTGTCCGAAAATGCGTATTACTTTTCCCTAATTATACATATGCTTCCAGATGTAAACCCCATGGATTGGATGCTCCGTATTCAACTATACTATTTTTCAAAGACTAGTCCTGAAAACAATGCATAAGATGGTTTTATGGCGCAACATCCATAATACTTGTAGAATTTTTATAACAGATATTATGTGAAGGATGGAATGGAGTATTTGAAATTTGAGTGATTGGGATGAAATGGATGTTGCAGGTGCAGGCATGGATATTTCCATGTGGTGAACAACGACTATACACATTGGGAAATGTATGCAATTGGTGGAAGTGCTGATCCCACCATCAACAGCCAGGGCAACAGATATCTTGCCCCAGCAAACGCTTTCGCTAAAGAGGTACTCTCTCTCCCATCAAATCTTCCATCTTACTCATAATTCTCTTCCGCACATGCTCTAATTTATCCAATCGATTTACTTCAGGTCACGAAGAGGGTGGAAACATGGGAGACTGACTGGAAGAAATGGAACTGGAGATCCAAAGGAGATCTTTTGTTGAACGGAGCCTTTTTCACACCATCCGGAACAGGGGCTGCAGCGAGTTATGCTAAAGCCTCAAGCTTAGGAGCCAAGTCATCTTCCATGGTTGGCACCCTAACCTCTCATGCTGGTGCCCTCACCTGTCGCTTTGGCAGCCTGTGTTAGCTATTTCTCAGGCTATACACACAAGAAAATGAAGCATATACCCATTTTCCTTTTATCCGCAACTCATACATCCATGCCTTGATAGTGATGCCTGTACAAAATTTCAACCCTCTACATATATATATATATATATATACCGCTGTCACACACTTACCTTGTCATCATAGTGTCATTTGGTCGATCTCGGCCTCATTTAGGTGCCGCAGTCTTGTTGGCTTTGAACATTTTGTTGTAAACTAAATCCGGAATATCCTCTTAATATGGAGTACCCTCAACTTCTACAGATTTCATTAAATTCATGATTCTAATGGTTTTATTTAGCTGAATTACTTAAGATACAAGCTTCTGATGGCATACACCCAAAGAAGTTACACGGTGCTTGCATAATTTAGGAGGGTGGACCACTGCTAGCATGTGAGAGAAAGACCTTGGGCATGTTGTAAACCCCCCCCCCCCCCCAGCTACTGACAATGCCACTTTAAGCCCAACCTGTTCACATCTGTGTTGCTATACTATAAGATTAGCATTCTACGAAGCTAAGATGTGTCACCTGAAACCATGTGGCTTAGAGATAAAAGAGAGTAAAAGGTAGTTATCATCAATTACATGGAACGTTAGAATGGGAAACCTGTCCATGGCAATCACCAGAGCTACTTCTCAATATAAACAAACTAACCAATAGGCTATAATTCTCCCTGACTTGAGCAACAACTAGAAATTAAACGATAAAAAAAAATACCCCCAAAAGAAAAACCAGCCATGCCATGGTTACAACCTAAAAGTTAGAAGGGAGTACCGATTTCACTTCTTGTTTCAGTAGGGCTGTATAAAGCAGATCTGTTCCTCGGCCTGTTTTCTTCCAACTGTTTCACGACTTCATCCATTGTAGGTCTTACTGTAGCCACTGGAGCACAGCAACCCATTGCCAGCTTCAAGGCCTGAACTAAACCCTCTTCCATTGGACTCCTTATCCCCTTCAAGATCTCAACATCAAAAACTTCCATGGTCGTTTCTTCCAGCACTGCCACTTTAACTAATGAAGGCAAATCCACAAAATGCCCACTTCCACTTTTACCAGGCTTCTTTCCTATGAGTATCTCCAGCAATAGTATCCCAAATGCATAGACATCTGTTCTTGAGTTGCATTTCTTCATCTTTTGAAGCTCTGGTGCCTTGCAGCCATCAGTCTTAGCAAGTGTAACCATTTCATCGGCTACAGTAGGAACCATCAATTTGTCTAGGCCAAACTCAGTGAGCTTTGCTACAAAAAACTCATCCACAATTACATTTTTGGATCTCACATTTCCATGAGTAATAATGGGCACCAGACCTGTATGAAGATGAGCTAATCCTCGTGCAATTCCTAATGCAATCTTGTGTCGGCGAGCCCAGTTTAAGATTGGCCTTCCTGTTTTAGCTTCTGCATAACCCAATAAATGGGATCGTAATTAGCTCTCTCCAACACAAAAACCAAAATATCAGAAAGAGAAACCACACACACACACACACACACACAAGGTCAACCGATGTTCTACTTTGCCACAGAACCCCTGGCCAAGCTAATTCACCATTCAAGTCATTCTCTCAAGATCCGAAAGCAGTCAGGATAGGAAATGTAAATTTTCACTAAAATAAGTACTATAGAAGATGCAATTTGCAAATCTGTAAAGTGGCTTAGCTGTAGGTTTGAACTGTTTTCACTTCCCGACACAGTCTTTTGCCGTGTTTAAGCAGCTCTTCTATATATTTTTCTGATGCATCATGCTAACTGCATGCTAACTGCAGCACAAGGTGGTTTTGCACTCCCTAACAATTTTACCAGATCCCTAATAAAGTTATTACTGTCAGGAGAGGTCGCTTGCACACTCGGCATAATATCAAATGCCCTTCAAGGTTAACATTCATTTTTTTTTACCGCTGTACTTTTATTCTCTAGGGGTATTTTCTCTTATGACTAGGACCTTTCGGTCAGTAAGGGCTTTAATCTCAAGATACTGATAAAATACAGTATATTAGATTTGTTTTAATAACCAAACCTTTTTTATATTCAATTGTTATGAACCAATCACCACATCCATGTGCAGTGACATAGTGTTTCCTAAATCTCTTAATGTCAACTAAATCGTGGTTGTTGGATGAAGTTTATAATGTAAATTGACTGTTAAAAGTAATGAACATTGAAATTCATACAAAGCAAAGTGATAATGGTTCATGCCGGATGCCTGCTTGACACAACCCTCTTGTGAGGGAATAGTAGCATAGGGAAAATGATCATACCATGCAAAAGATCATGGAGACTTCTGTTAGGAAGGAAGTCATATATGAGTAGCTTCTCCCCTCTCTTCCCCTGATAGAAAGCTCTTAATGGGACCAAATTTTCATGTCTAACCTTTCCCAGCTGCCTTATCACAGGAAGGCTAGATCCCTTATCCTTGCAGCTTCCTTCCCTCAACAACCTCAGCGCTATGGTTCCTCCATCAGCCAGCTTGGCCTTATACACAGTCCCATAGCTCGTCTTTTCCATGACCTGACCCGTTGCATTCAGTACATCCTCTAGTGTCAAATGCTCACCACCTTGGAACAAAAGCAGCTTGCCCTCTCCACTTTCGCCACCCCCACTGTCACCATTTTCAGCTTCGTCTCCTCCATCAATTTCATCTTCACTATCTTCCCTACTTCTCCTCTTCTTGTTCTGCACATAGCCAGTCAACAACGAAACCAAAACCACAACTGCAGTCATCAAGCCTATTACAATACCAGCAATTGCACCAGGGCTCAATCGAGAACTTCCGCTGCAGCTTCCTAAAGGCAACCCACAGAGAGCAGGATTGTTCCCTTCAAAAACCTCAGCCCCGAACTTCTCACCGAAAATCGGCAACACCCCACTAAAATTATTGTGGGAAAGATTCAATTTTACAAGGTTCAACCTTGTTAAACCCTCCGGAATGGAACCCGAAAACATATTACCGGAAAGATCAAGCTCTCTGAGCGCCTGAAACCGAGTTACAAACTCCGGGAAATCAACCGAAAACTTATTGCCGCCCAAGTCAAGAAACTGCAAATTCTTGCATGTAGAATCAGGCAATGCTGGTTCAGGGACTGACCCAGATAGTGAATTACCATGCAGACGAAGAGAAACAAGCCTATCACACAAATTCCATATGGAGGGTTCTAAACCCCCACTCAACGCATTGTGACCCAAATCAATATCAGAGAGAGAAGCAATGTAACCGAGCTCAAGAGGGACGGTCCCACCCAGTGAGTTGATGTTAAGGTAAATACTCTGCAGCATTGAGAACTCACCAAGCTCCCTGGGAAGCGAGCCTGTGAGGTTCGCAGAAGGGAGCTGAAGAGACTGAAGGCGCAAAAATGGGTCCTTGAAGAGAGAAAGATTAGTCCATTGAGGCGAAGAAATGTTGCCGCAGGAAATAGGAGTTCCGTCGGAGAAAACCCATTTGAGGCCTCTCCACTGACAAAGAGGAAGAGAGGAGTTCCAAGAGGACAAAAGGAGGTTATCGCCATTGCTGCCTCCCAATGAAGCTTTGATCTTTCCCAGAAGAAGCTCAACGTCCGTCGAAGAAGACGAAGCTACTAACAAGCTCGCAGTGCAGATGAGGAGGGAGACGAAGAAAATGGTGAGAGAGTTTGATTTCAAGAGCTCCATGAGGAGAGGGAGAGAGAGAGAGAGAGAGAGAGATAGGGAAAGGTGAAGGTATTGCTTTCGATTTTGCTTTGAGGAGTACAATGAGAGGATTTTCTTTTGTTTTTGGGGAAAGCTGACAGAGTGTTGACCATGTGTGAGCCCTGAATTTAGTAGTATCTCTGCAATCTATCTGACTGTTTTTTATGGACGTTGGAGGATCCAAACCGGGAAAGCAAACCATAAGTTTGAGCACGTATGTATGAAAAGTAAAAAGGCAAATGGAGAAAATTATTCACTCATATTTAGAAATAGGTAAATTGATTATTAGTATTATTTTTTATAATTAAATTTATTATCAGCTTTCAACAGAAATAACCTGTTTTTGTTATAGTTTTCGCAATGGATGATGATATGGCAAATGTAGTCAATATGACAACTCTATGTGGGTGATAACATTGCATATTTTATTTTAACTTAGCCATTAAACTTTTGTACATACTACAAATCTCCCTAAACTTTATTATTTCTCTCTTCAACCATCATTTTCCTCTTTCCCCTCTCTCTCGTCAAATATCGTGGTGCACTACTCTCAGTTAGAGTAACTATTCTTGTGCCCAAGAGATATTACTTAACCAATCATTATCAACAAAGTTTAGCCAGTTTGGTCAAAATTAAATTACAAGAGTTAATGCATTTTTCTTATTGGTTTTTGCTAAACATGAGTGCCAGAGAGGTCATGTGCTTTAACTTATTCAAAAGGCCCTCTATGTTGCAAATCTCAAAAAAGGGTAGCCATTTTTTACCTTGTAATATTTAGCAATTTTAAGGGTAAAAAATAATTGGTTTCACATCCAAATTTCTGAGGTCCAAAAACAAGTTAATTTGGGCATGTTAAATTATACCAAACTAGCTAAATACTTCTTTTGGACAACAAGCATGTCTTGATATGCATCAACAACACCAAGAATCCACAAATCGATTTCAGCAAAATCTATCAACCCATAACTAAAATTTTAAATAAAGAGACCCAATTGACATAGCCTCAATTTTTGCTAGTTGACAAGTGAAAAACCAGAAACCCAATTATCATCCACAAATCAACATCCCACAAAAGCTTCACACATCATTTTATAGTTTTTTTTTATTTCATGCATTTCATTGACCTGAGCTATCGGCTGAAGTTAGAACATAAGATCAACCAAGGCAGTAGCATCAAGCGAATATTCACCAAAGGTTTGACCAATCGAGGAACTGTCGGAACTCAAGATCTACCAATTTTCAATAATATCATCAGAATGGCTTTGCTGGGAGTTGTGTGTTTTGAACCCTAATTCCCAAGTGCACGGGATGTGTGTAGATATTGTGAGTAATATACCATTCTCACAAAGATTGATTTGTATTGTTTGTCAATTACGACTACCTTGAGACTCACTTTAGCTAAACAAACAAAAATTGATGATTTACTCACTATAAAAATAACTAAGTTTATAGCTCTACTTAAATTACTACTAAACAAGAGCAACAAACACAATTTAAATTAAGGTTTTTTAGTGAATTAACGAAACACACTTCCTATTATTTTCATTATTTGACTTGGTAAACTGGTGAATTAAGGCTAATGATTTGGTTTTCCTACTTGTTGGTGAAGTTAACTAATTGGGCCTTTACTCTTCCAACAGAAAGGGTCACTCTCTCAAGCTTACACTAGAATGGAATCCCATCTGAATGGCTAGTTCAAGAAGGGCATTCTAAATTCAATTTACCTTCATCTAGTGTCCTAAACTAGTATCTCAACAAGCCCATGGCCATTACACTTTTCTCCTAATTTCAATTTTTTTTAAGATTTTCCAAGAGTTTAAAAGAAATTTAAGATGTAATTGACTAATGTCCGTAATCAATCAACACAACAATAAGCTCAAGGAGAAAAATAAACAAGCAAAGGAGAAAAATCAAAGACAAATAGTCATTAATCCAATCAACATAACCAATTCAAGCAACTACAACCATAGAAACTGTAGATAAAATTACTCCATAATCAAAGTAAATATAAACATGAAAATACATAAAATAACATCCATGCCTAGCTACAAGGAAAAGGAAAGAAGAAACCAAAGTAGACTAAATGAGCTTGACTCCTCAAGTCTTTAAGAAATCCTCAAGAGCTCTAAGCCTTCTCTAAGTAATTCTCCACAAATGCCTCCATAAGATGATGAAAGTTGAGAGAAAAGATGAAGAAGAAAATCTAGCATTAACTTCAAATGTGAGGAATGTCCTTTGTGATATACTTGGCTCTAGATTTTTCTAAGTCTTGGAGGTGTCTATTTCATTCATCTACCCATTTAAATCAAATCCTTTAACCAATAGCATGCTTAAATTTAAACTAGATGTGGGGGACCATTTTTCTTTAAGTGTAGGGGCATTGGGGTGCCAGAGGAAGTTATATGGGCGTTGCAGCACCCAAGTCACAAAAGTCACCGGTGCCGCAGTGCCCAGGTCATAAGGCCAACTTCTAGAATGATTACACTGTGGGGTTGTAGCACCATTGGGGGCGCAACCCAATGAACTGTTTGTTCGCATTTTTTTTTTGCTCTACTTGCTTTCAAATTGATCCGATGCTTTGGTTCCCTTCTCCACACTACAAAATGAAAAGTCTAAAGCAAGAAACGATAGAAAAATGTTGTGTGGTGATGTAGAAAAATATGCACAACATTTATGGAAAGTCAACAATTTTGACCATATAAGTTGACATTTATCATTGGGAGAGATACTCGTGATCCTTGACCTTTTCGGCATTGAAAAATTTAAACCCCTAAATGCGCTTACTAGAAGGCTCAATGGACTAAATATCATGGGGACGATCCTCACAAACAACATAAAGCCCTACTAATTGGTAGCCAAGTGCACAAGATTTATGACCTAGGACGATGTCCTTAACCCGCACCCGACCATACTAAAGACTCTGGTTTTTTGCTCACTTTTACGCCTACATTCTAGTCTTGTCCATTCAAATTTATATTTTGACATGTTGTTTTATACTTGAATAAGTGAGTTGGGTAAGATGAAGGAAATGAAGAAGATAAAAGAAAATTGGGAAATTGCAGAGGTAAGGGTGATGAGGATGATGGAGGAGGGTTATGGGTGCTCAATGATGGTTGACAAAGACAAGAAAAATATTGAAGTGTTATTGTTTCTAGTTATAGGGGTTATGTGCATCAATGAATATAGTTTGAGCATAAATGTTGTAATTTACTCATGAGGATGGTAAATACATGGTTTTTTTATTTCTTTTATTTAACAAACTTAAAAGACTATTCTAAAAAATGAAATAATCTATATGTTAGTTTTTTAAATGACTAATTTACCCACATTCAAAAAAATAGTGTTAAATTTCTTTCAATTGCAAATATGAGCAGGTAATTTAATTGTGTGTGTGTGTGTTTATATAGTGGGTGATGTATGCTATCCGATACAGCTCAATGGGTGATTTGCCTCTTTTGCCAAAGTAAAAAGAAATATCTTTTGTTTTGTTCAATGGAGCCCTTGTTCACTTTAGTTTAAACATGAGTGTAAAAAATAGAAAATGTACTTCTTGATGATTTCACTTTACTTTGATTAACTCATTTTGTAGTGAGTTAGAGATCATTGATAACTAGTTATGATGTAAAGATTCCATTAGCCTTAAGGTTATAGGGGAAATCAGAGGGAGGCATGATCTATTATTTGTTTCTTTTCTTTTCAATTTCGATCAATAAATAAGCAGTAGATTGACTAACCAAAGATCAAAGTATTTATCGAGAGAGACAATCAATTGAAATTTCTTTAAATAAAGAGTGCAAATTTTTCTATAACAAAAAGTACATGTGTTTTCTTTTATCTTGCTATTTCTTTTTTCGCCAAATTAGTAACAAGTAATTAGGCGCTTTTGAAGCTTTTTATTGTTTAGTATCTGATTTGACTTAAATGATATGGTTAGTTGGTTATATACATGCATGTCTATATGATTTTATAAATTTTGTGTTTACTAATGTATTAATCACTTTTTTCTATAAAAAAAAATTGATAGATTTTTAGTGACTGTTTTTTTTATTGTTTACTATGTGCATGCTTGGCTTTGGAGTTGTAGGAATCTTACTCTTGGCCTCATTACTATATAAAGAATTGACTTAACATTTTTTCTTGGCCATATAGGATTTTCTCATTTAACACGCCCCTCATGTGTTGGCCGCTTCGGTTTTATCACGTGGGTTATTTTCAACAATGGCTAGGGCAGTTTCAAACATGCCCTGATACTATGTTAAAGCATTCAACCTAAAACCTGAGATTTTCCCACTTAATACACTCCCATATGTGGGTTATTTTCGGTAATAGCTGAGGGAGTTTTGAACCTATTATGATACCATGCTAAAACATCTAACCTTAGAAGTACCGAATAGAGATACTTCGTCACTTGGTATGTTAAAGCATCTAACCTAAAATCAATTGACAATATATGGAGAGGCCTAATCACTATTTAAAGCATTGACTTAACCTTCTTTTTTGGGTCATGTGGGATTTTCCCACTTAACACTTCACATGCTTTAAGAAAGAAAGAAGTGTTTTTTCTATGCAGAAAGCAAACAAGGTATTCTTTTCAAATTGCTGCAGAATGATCCCGGCTTCATAATCGCTAAAGATTAGAATTTGAACTTTGTTTGCAAAATTAATTTAGTTATTGTTTTGATTTCACAAAAATGGTATACTCATTAACAATAGTATATATTTCCATTGCTTTTAAATATAGGAAAGAAATAATGCAGAATGAAGACTGTTCATGATAGGTTTCGTGTTTTTTCCATCAACACCCTTAACATGGCATATATTGTTCGGCTTCATATCTCGACTGTTGAGATAGCATCTGATTAAGCTATTCTTTTTATGAATTGGGTGAGGCTTTTGCGTTTGTAGGTAAAGACTTTAGAGTCCAAAATCAAAGCCCAATTGTGAAATCAAGTCCAGTACTATGGAAGCCCATAAGATCTACATTTTGGAAGTAGAACAATCTACATTAGTAAGTAGTACCCAAAATAGGATAATGGTAATCAACTTGGAGTCTTGGACCATAAAAGGAAAAAAAATTAAGAACCAAGTATTAATCTACTATTTAAAATTTGTGTTATTTTAAGAAAATCCAATGTCCAATGTCTAATGTCCAATCCCTCAAACATATGTACCAAAATAATCAATTATGCTCCAAGGTTGGGAAAATCCAAACATTAATGGTCTATTTAAATACAATTAATAAAGAAAGAAAAGTGAAAAAAAAAAAGAGAAAATGGGTAATAAGTTATTCCCCCCAATATTGAGGGTGACAAAAAAATATGTAAAAATGAGGGATGCAGAGGGATAATGACTCTTTCTCCCCCTTCTATTTCCTTCTATCCAGACAATAAAGTTGTATTAATTTCTCTCTCACTTCCCTCAATCCAAACAAACTATAAGAGTGCATGTTCACAAGGCAATTATCCGAAATATAATTCTTGTATAACTAACGCTTTTCCATGTTGTAAGAAAATTTTCTTATAGAAGTGTCTTCTTAATACAATTCCTACTGCTTTTAATAAGACCAATAATGGAGGACTATTTAGTCCCATCAGTACATGTCATTTAAGATAGAATCATCAATGCACCTATTTTCAAAGTGTTCTAGGATAGATCAGGTTTGGGGTAATCTTTGTCCTAAACCCTCAAGTGCACACCATTCTACCTTTGAAAGCTAGCTTTCTAAAGTTCTGACCTCCTAAGTTCCATGGAAGTTTAAAAGGGACAAGCTTCTGCAATAAATTATAGTGACTAGAGGCTAGAAAACCATCCATTCGCTTCCTTTTGCAACACCAAACTCATTGTGCCATACTTCGGACATAGGGAGATTAAACCAGCTATCTTTATTATTGATGGTGTCTAGTGTAAGTCATTTCAATTAGGTGCAGTGGCCTGGGTATGAATGGGCATTGCTGTTCCCCATTGGTTCCAAGATGAACACTTAATTCCTAATTGTCTTATATACAAAAAGTGGAATTGTGAACTATTTTGTGAGCAGTCAATTTAGCTTATAAACTCAACTACAAGATGTCACATCAATTTCATTTTTCCTAGGCTCTTATTGCTCTTCAAGGATTTTTGGTTTTCAATATGTTGATATCAATTTTATTCAGCAGAGCTACATTGGAGATGGAGAATCTTACTTGCTACTTGGTGGTGATCATTTTTGGAGAGCATATTTCTTCAGCTTATGACTTTGCTTCTCTAAATATTTTGGACAAAATTTTGGAAGAAGTTGATGCCTCATTTGTTTGATCATTTGTCACTTACCTCACCTACCTTAAGACTATATATAGAGCCTTGTAATAGCGAAACTAATCTTAGTTTTAGAGAGTTAGAGTTCTTTCTATCAAAACCAAGTCTCATTCTTTAATCTTATTCTTATATTTCTATCTACAAGCTTTGTTCAATTTACTTTGTTCTTATTATTTGTCTTGTTCTTCTTTTGATATTCTAATCCATGTTTATTTCCTTTATATATGTTTTTGTTTAATTTCATTATGTATAATTAATTCTTATTTTGTTAAGGTGAAAGGGTGAAGCTTTTGGTATAAAGATTATGAGTAATCTAATGGATCTTAATGTTAACTGTATTTACTTTTTTAATCAATTTAGCTTCTCTCATTGTTAAATATAAGTTTTGATTTATCATAAACAAACCTTGGCACAAGAATTACTTGATTTCTCGCTATAGGGCATGACTTAGCTAGTTGTGATAAAATGGAATCTTGAATTGCTATAGAAAAATATTAGCAAGATAAATATTTAAACCCATTTACAATTGTCAATGTTAGATGATCAATAAAAGATTACACTATCTCATGCCTAATGTTTATTGAGTTTAATTGCTAAATTTATTAATTGGAAACTCTTTTATGTGTGGTTCTCAGTTAAGCAGAAAGACGGCTAAAATTAATCATAACTAATATATTAAGAGTGGACCCCCCAATCTTATTTTTTTATTTAAATTTGAGTCCTGACCTACATTTGTTAACATCTTATACCATAATTTTTTTTTAATGTCTGTAACCTTGTATTTCTTATTTCACTTTCTTAAGGTTCGATACTTGGACTTTTGAAATTTACTATTTTCGACAACCTACACTTAGCTCACATGATGAATACTTGAACTATTTTTACTTAGATTAATATGATGAATATTTGAACTCATTTGGAAGTGTTTGTGTTAGAGGATCAACGAAAGATAATACTATCCTATACCTAATGTTTTTTTGAGTTTAATTGCTAATTTACTTGTTGTGACCTCTTTTGTGTGTGGTGGGTTGCAACTTTTGAATTGCAGGGAGTTCTAGGGGCAAACTCACAAGATTACTAACGACGAACTCGTTAGAGGCAAACTCAAACTTTACCGCCAACCCATGTCGTGCCTCAACCATTCCAATCTCAACGTTGGAGGAAAATTAACTTATTGGGCATAATCGAACCATCACAGAACATCTCAATGAACAACAAAATTGCTTTTATCGACCCACCTCCACCATCATCGTCACTTTTCAGCCAGAGCCCTTGATGATAGTGTTCCAAGAAAAGCCCTGCGCTGCATTTAATGGAAAACCATTCTAGTAAATTTGATGCTATGGTGGCAGAGAATGAGTAAAGGTGAAGGATTTTGATGACTGCGAAAAAGTAATGGATTTTGCATGTTTTAAGGAACTGAGTGTGAACCTATTGGAGGTCTTTCATAGTTTTGCATCTTATGACTTCGGGGAGCAATGGGGTTCCAGGGCTTTGCATTTTCTAGATTGTCATATAGCTCATAGGTTAGGATTAATGATAGTAACTTATGTTGAATAGAGGGAATGAAAATGAGCAAATTTTATTTGTGGTCTCTAACTTTTTGAGTCTTCTTAAATGGGTCACTAACCTTTTTTTTTTTATTTATTTATCCTTTTAAAGTTCTTAACTTACATATTTTTATCTTAATAATGGTCTTTATGTCATTTTCAGGGTTAACTTTAACGAAATTTTTGTGATAAAGGCCAACATTAGTCATACATTTTTTTATTCCTACTTAAATCACCCTGAAGTTAATAAAATTATTATTACAACTATCATTTCCCTCGCTCTCCCTTCCTCACCATCTTCTGTCGCCACCATCCTAGCCTATTTACATGAAATCACATCCCTGTATTGTCGTCCTAATTTTCTACTAGAAATAAGCCAATTTATTATTACATTTATCCAAATTAACTTAAGACCAATCTAGATCAGACACAGATAAAATGTAATTAAAGATCAAATTCAAAATCCAAATCTCTCTTTATAAACCCGAACTCATTAACCCTCCAGTTTCATCTGGTCTTTGAATTTGGAGGGGAGAGGAAAATCTGGAGGAGCGAAGAAATGTGACAAGAGGGCACTGCAGAACACCTAACGCATCCCAAGCCCTTTGCACGGTCTTCCGGATGATGGGTCCGTCGACGGAGACGTCGAGTGCCATAGTGACAGCTCGTGGGGCGGAGGAGCGCCGGTCACCAGTACCACCGTGAGCAGATCTGGTGAGACCTGAGCAAGTGGGCTTGAATCAAATCCGGGGCACCCATTAAGGAGCGAAAAGGCTTAGACAACGCCTTGAATCTATCGCTGAACTTTGATCGGGCTCTCTCCGGGCACATTTGTGGCATTCGGTGTGCCAAAAAGCCACCTTAGCTGGTCGTCGTAGTTGATCGGACTTTGCCCGTGACTTGCCGAAGAAGAACAGATCGGATCCATTCAATTTCGCCTTAGCTTTTCCTGTCCCCACTCGCCTCCATGGATGACTTCACGGGTTCTTCTCCAGATCTGCGCTAGTAGTCTGCGAGGCCACCGGAGTTGATCGCTGACGCTCGCGCCTCCATGGACGAACTTGCTCCCAGAGAAGACCAGAAGACGCGAGCTCTTCGCAGACTAGATCGCCGGTGGCAATGTGAGGAACTCCTTATCGAGGGCAGAGGCAGCTTGGATTTCCTTTCTGTTTCAGTTTTTGGGTCTTCTGGGTTTGCCTGCTCGGATTGTTTGGAGCTGCAGTTGAAAAAGGCGGCCGGTGCTTGCTCGGCCCAGCGCCGCAACACCAACCCAACGCCACCGTCTGGTGATTGCTCAGCCCCGCGGCTCGCGAGCAGGGGACTGAAATCTATGTCGAGAAACTGTTGATGGGGGCGGGGCAGCGGCTGCAGTTGGAAGAGAGGGATGTTCTAGAGGTGGGAGAGGAACAGAATGGTTTTGCTTCTGGAAAGTCGGAATTGATGAGAGAGAGAGAAACAGGGAGTGAGAATTCTCAAAACAAAAAGAATGAGGGTGCTTTGAGTGTGAGGAAAAAATGTAGGGATTAAAGTTATAATTTTTGCCCAAAATTTCATTAAATTTAACAGTGAAATTAACGGAAGTAGACAAAAATAGATATGTCAGGACTTTAAGAGGATAAAATGAAGGTTAGAAACCCATATAGGATGACACGAAAATATTAGGGACCATCAATGAGATTTACCCGAAAGAAAATTCTGGCTCTGTGGCTGTAGATGATTTTGCAAGAAGATGAGGCTACTGACAATTCAAAAAAATTAAGCCCTCAAAACTTGCCTTAACGAAACAATGAGCCCTCAAACGTTTAATTGTTGTCAAATAAATCATTGCTATTCTATTCATTGTCGCTTTAAACTGTTGCCAAAAGGACAGGACTTTACAAATTTGATCTCTTTCTTCACGATGGCTCTTCGTCTTGGAACAGATGGAAATAGAAGGCCAGTGGACGAAGTAATTTGTGTACATTTCTACTTTT
This sequence comes from Aquilaria sinensis, assembly GCA_005392925.1. NCBI lineage: Eukaryota > Viridiplantae > Streptophyta > Magnoliopsida > Malvales > Thymelaeaceae > Aquilaria > Aquilaria sinensis. The sequence goes on along the minus strand of SMDT01000860.1, from coordinate 7,812 downwards.
GTAAAAAAAAATTTTACAACTATTTGAAGTTCCCATTGATGAACCTACACAAGAAGACGGTTTTGGACCTCAAAGAAGCACGCCAATCTGTCACGAAGTGCCAACCATTTGACGGAGGTTTTTCACATCCAGAAATATCTGTGTGCGAAGCCACATGTATTTGTATTACAGGTGGAGACCTTTCAAGAAGATCTCTGACCATAAATCTCGACTTCCATGCATTGCAAAAGCAAGTGAATTTAATAAAACTTTCTTCTCCCATTCCGGTAGCTCTCCTGCAGCCATGTCCTCTACTGCTGGACTTGTTATCCCCTGCAAAGGTACGTATTTCTACGAATCCAAAGGGTTTCAAGTTTTATCAGTTCGATGCATTTTAAGTTGATTCCTTTCCGTTTTCATGGGAAATGGGGTTTTGAATTTGGGGTGGATTCCTGAAATGGGTCTCTTTGTTTTGTTTTTGGGGTTTGAAGCGGCCGTTGGTTGGGAAGCAGGGAAGCCATTGGTGATAGAGAGAGTTGAAGTTGCTCCACCACAGGCCATGGAAGTGAGGATCAAGATTAAGTATACTTCGCTTTGTCAAACTGATCTTTACTTTTGGAAAGCGCAGGTTAGTGGCTGTTTAATCTCTTATTTGAATTTTCACATGCAGCCACCTAGATCTGTATTTTTATAATATTTCGACACTTTGTCATTGTTTTGGAATTAAAATACAAGTTAGATCTTACAATGGGAAGGCCAATTTTCTTCAGTGTTGAGTGACTTCTTGGCTTTGCTTTTGGTTGTGGGCTCTTTTAGCATTAACTATTTGGCCAAGATGGATTAAGGATTTCAAAATTCAGAAAACAACATTACTGTGTTAATCATGGTCATAAAAATCTTGATGTGGATCATAAAATCGCATAATTCTACAATTCGAGTGGTTGAAAGTGATTTGAACCACTTGAAGGGTAGATGTGATTGTAATTTCGTACAAGTCGAATTCTGGAATTATTGAAATTTTAAGGTTCTATCAAAATTTACAATTTACCACTTTAACCACCCCCAAATTTTTTCGTTCTTGCATTTAAGTCCTCATAAAAAATATTAGAACAAGAATACACAAATAGCCAATTTAATTACAACTTATCCTCCTAATAGCCGCAACCTTTTTCCTTTTTTACATTAGGCCCTCACACAAACAAAATTTGTATCCAAAACGTAAAAATATCTTATATAATTATATGTTTTCCTCCTAACAACCATCTGACTTCTTCTATTCTCAACTTAAGCTCCCACATAATCAATTTTTCTTCATTTATAGAATTTTATAGTAATTCGTTTTGATTCTACGATTTATGATTCTCAGGAGACAGAAATGATTCCAATTAGAATCTTAATTTCAACAAACTCAGTGCTAGTTATCTGTTTTCTTCTATTCGGATTTTGGTAGCAATGTGAAACTTGTGTTGCAAATGTCACTAATGCTTCCAACTTTGTTACGTCAATTACTTGACTGTACACTTTTCAGGGACCATTATTTCCTCGAATATTTGGCCACGAAGCATCTGGGTATGATCTGTTTTTGTTTTACCGTTGGCTTCTTCTTGTTTTGTTGTTTTCCTCATCTTCACAAGTCAGTGATGTCCAATTACTCAAATCTGTTGTCAGGAATAAAGTAAGAGTTAGTAAAATAGTTGGGAACAACAAATAAAATAGCATGTATCATACTTTTGGAGAATAAATCAAGTTATTGTCTTTCCATTTGCACAAGTACTTGTTGAAATTTGTTATTTCTAAGTGCTAGAGGCAGGTTCAGGCTGGTTGGATTTGGGAGTGCAGATACGTCTTGAACTAATTTGAAGTTGTTAGCCTTCAAAATCTAAGATATCTACTGTAACAGGGTCGTGGAAAGTGTTGGAGAAGGTGTAACAGGTCTTGAGGTTGGAGACCACGTACTTCCAGTGTTCACAGGGGAATGCGGTGAGTGCCCTCACTGCAAATCCGAGGAAAGCAATATGTGTGACCTGCTGAGGATAAACCCCGGCCGAGGAGTCATGATCAATGATGGAAAGTCCCGATTCTCCATCAGCGGGTCACCGGTGAATCATTTTCTTGGCACTTCAACTTTTAGTCAGTACACGGTTGTGCACGCAGGCAGCCTTGCAAAGATCAACCCTCTGGCGCCTTTGGATAAAGTTTGCATCCTTAGTTGTGGCATATCGACAGGTCAGCTGTTTACATCTTGAAGTCAGGTTAGCTAAAACATGCTGCCTTGAGAAAACCTAAAATTTTCACCTGAATGTTTGCAGGGCTTGGAGCTGCTCTAAATGTAGCAAAACCAAAAAAGGGAGCCTCAGTTGCTGTCTTTGGATTGGGAGCTGTTGGCCTGGCTGTAAGTTGTATTCTCTTCCCAGAGAGCTTCTTACTTGACACACAAGCGTGGAAATGTAAACAGCTTTTTCTTTTGATCCAATCTCTTTAGGCTGCAGAAGGTGCTAGAATTGCAGGTGCCTCAAGGATTATTGGGGTAGACTTAAACCCCAACAGGTTTGAGGAAGGTAAAATATGTTGTTTCCTCAGATCTCATGTCATGTGTATAACTGATAATCTAGTTTTGTTGCTGATCGTTTCTGTTTCTCTGCTGGGACATCAGCCAAGAAGTTCGGAGTCACAGAGTTTGTGAACCCCAAGGACCATGACAGACCAGTGCAAGAGGTTAGCTTTCATTTATTTCTTCCCCCAAAACTTGGCGTTATGTGGCTGATCCACCTTTGGCTGATATGCTTTATGCAGGTTATCGCGGAGATGACAAATGGGGGTGTTGACAGGAGCATAGAGTGCACTGGCAACATCAATGCCATGATTTCTGCTTTTGAATGCGTCCATGATGTACCTTTCTTGATCCCCACTCAATCACTTGGTCAAGCAGTTTCTGCCCCTCCTGTTTCACTTCTCTTAAAATTTCTAATCTCAGTATTGGATATAGGGATGGGGTGTGGCGGTACTGGTTGGAGTGCCCAGCAAGGATGCAGTGTTCAAGACCAGGCCTATCAATGTGCTTAGCGAACGGACACTTAAGGGAACGTTTTTCGGGAACTACAAGCCACGAACTGATCTTCCTTCGGTTGTTGATATGTACATGAACAAGGCAACCTTCTCCTCCTGCCTCCACTGGATTAATTTTAGGCATTCCCTTCTCTATTCTTCTTGTGGCAAATTGATCAACATTTCATGTGTTTATGCAGAAACTGGAGCTTGACAAGTTCATAACACATCGAATACCCTTCTCCCAGATCAATAAGGCCTTCGAGTACATGATTAATGGGCAGGGTTTGCGCTGCATTATTAGCATGGAAGAGTAGAGTTTCTTTATTCCTGACCTCGTTAATTAGTTTGAGAGTTAAAAAGTAAAGGAAAATGAATAATCTCCTCCTTGTTCTGAATGTACCGTCGATGCCCATATGTATTCTGAGTGAACAATAATTAAAGAATGTATCTAGAAAGTCCTTCAATGGAAAGAATGAAACAATTGTTTGTATTCGAATTTGGATTGAAAGAATAAAACATTTTTTTGTGTTCGAATTTGGTGTAATGGCAACTCACATAAACAGAGAGGTTAATTTGTCTACTTTCTTCAAATTTTTAGTTTTCCCATTAGTCAATTCTTAAATGATACTGTTAAATACATCATTTTTCCACATAAAAATTGCTTGTGAAGAATAAATATTCCATTTATTGTAAGAAAAATATTAGATAAAAATATCACAAAATTCAGGAAGAATTGCAAAAGCCCCCCGTAGGTTTATTGAAATTACAGTTATCCTCCTCATGTTTCAAAAATCTCTTAAGCCCTCTGAGATTTTAAGAAAACTATAGGCTACAGTTACTCCTTTATGTGTTAGAACCAACGAGTTAATTACACTCTGGCACACTAATTTTTAATTCTTTTTAAAGTAAAAAAATATTATACAAACACATGATTCATACTTAAGCATTCAAGATATAAAAAAAAGTACTGGTTATAAATTTTATTGAAATTTCTACAATTCTTTTTTAAAAAAAAAACTACAATGATTAAAAACTAGAATGCTTTTCAGTGCGTTTATAGTTAAGGAAATTAATAGCCTTTTTTTTAGTAAGACTTTCTTAAAAAGAAATTAATTTTGGAAAAAATATATAGATCTAAAATTTTAAAAAAATGATCAATGATCCATCAATTGAAACAGGGGAATTTTTTTAGTTTTCATATAGTCATAAAAATGAGCCTCATCATTCCTTTGATTTTAGCTTTTATAGTTACCATAATAAGTTTTTTTTTTTTTTGAAAAATGAGGAGGAGAGTGACAATCAATTTCGAGAACAAAAAATGTGTTCTTAATTAGAGGTATTTTAAAAAATTAAAATTTTTTTTAAAAATAAGTACATACAATGAAAAGTATAAAAACTAAAGCATAGGAAAAATAATAATAATAATAAAAAGTAAGCTAAAAGGAATAATATATAAAAGTATGTTATGCCATTTAAAAAATTATAGTACACGAAACAATTAATATATTAAAGAGAAAAATTAATTAAAAATTCAACGTTATGGTCTCAAAGTGCAATCAATTTATTAGTTTTAATATTCAAAGCAGATATGGACTTCTTAAAACCTCACGGGACCTTTGAGAAGTTTTTGAAATATGATAAGAGTAACTGTAATTTTAACTTTTTAATTGTAGTTCTTCTGGTAAATTGCACGCGTTAACTTCAACCTTTTAATTCTATTTCAGTTTTAACCCTAATCTGCAATTTGTCCATTGTGCCTCCTCAATATGGTTAAAACATTTTATTTTGAACTTTTTTTTATCAAATATATTATCTTTGATGAGAAATGACACATCAGCATAATATTGTAGGAAAAAAAAAGAAGCTTTTTAATCCAAAAAAGTTTTGCCTTTGCGTAATGACCTCAAAACTTTTCTATCTCATTGTCCAACTACCTTCTTCAACCTTTTGCCCCCATTTTGACCTGCCCCTCCTCTTCGTCACCACCACCCTTCTTCGTCTTCCTCCTCCTCCACCATCACCACCACCCTTCTCCACGTCTAGCTGAACTCGGAGGACACAAAAGCGAGCAAACTCACAAGCAGCTTAAATACTCTCTGTGGAATTTAATCGAGGAGTTGGTTTGCCACACAAAATACTTTCTTCACAGACACAAACGAGCGAAATTGGCTAGGTTGCAACAAATTAGCCATGGTTTCTCCCCTTCTCATAAACAAATTAGAAAAATTGGCTGTGTTTCGATGAATTCGTCTTCCCCAAATTCGCCTCTCCGCGACCATTGAGCTCGCCTGATTGTTCTAGTTTGTTCTTTGGTCCGGCAAACTACAATTTCGTTGTTGGACTTCTGAATCTACTGTTCGAATGTTTTGGCTGCAGTTGCTGAGCTAGCATCATGGCTGCGTGGCTGTGCTTGCGCGGGGAAGCGGGACAGCGGTTGAGGAGCTAGCAGCGGCGGGAGGAGATACCGAGTTCGTCACAGTCCGCTCACTTCCGACAAGGAGTAGGCGGGAATCGTAGGCAGAGGAGCTCTCAATCGGGCCTCGATTCGGATGGCAAATCAACGACGGCAAATCGCAGGTGAAGGGAAGCTGATGAAATCGTGACAGAGGATGGAATCACAAACGCAATCGCGACGGACGACGGCAAATCATATACGGAAGCGTGACGGATGACGGAATTGCAGATAAAATCGTGACGAAGGACGGAATCAAAGAAGAAATCGCAGGCAGAAGGAGGCAGATGGAGGACAGAGGATGGTGGCGGCGGGGGACGAAGGACGGTAGAGGCCGATTCACAAAAGGAATTTTTACAGGGGAAGCTGGATTCCCAAGAGAGAGACCGATTCATCATCTTCACCTTGGAGAGGAGGCCGGAGAGGGAAAAGAGGTATAAGATGGTTGGCAGGAGGGGGAGGCCGCCGAGATGTCGAGCCCGGAGAGGGTGGAGAGGTAGGAGAGGTTGGTGGGAGAAAGTTATGGGATTTTTTTGGTAAAGGAAATTTTTACAAGGGTTAAAACAAGCATTTTCCCCTATAATAATATGCTGATGCGGTTTTCCCGCCTGAATCAACAACTTTCGTCACAAGAAGGTTCAAATTGAAACGTTATAACCACATTAGGGAGGTCTAACGAACAAATTGCAGGTTAGGGTTAGAACTGAAACAGAATGAAAAGATTGGGGTTAACATATGTAATTTGTCCTAGTTCCCCCAAAAATTTACTTGCCGCTTTAGAGTAAAATCCACCAGGGGTCACCTAACTTATTTTTTTGTCCTAAACAGGTACCTTACCTTCAAATTGTCCTACCGAAGTACCTTACCTCTTATCGCGTGTCCTGTCTAACTACTTTCCGTTAATTTCAAAGTTATAGCTAACGGAAAATGCTGATGTGGCATTAATTAATATTAAAATAAATATAAAATAGTAATTTAAGTCCCCAAACATTTCCAATTAATGATTTTAAACCTTTCAAACTTCCTAAACATCAATATCAAACCCAAAATTTTAAAATTTTTCATTCTAACCACAAAAATATCAAAAACTAACCCAAATTAACAAACAATTAACTCGAAAATGGCAAACAAAAACCAGATCTGGGCAAACCCGATCGGACGGCGAGCAAACAAGGTAGAGGCCGATGAAGGAGAAAGGAAGGATAGGGCGGCGATGGATGGCGGAGAGAGAAAGGATAGGGTCGAGACTTCAAGATTCAGGCATCGCTCATCCCCAGAAACCCAAATTTTTTCCTCGCACCGCCGTCACCCCTGCTTCCTCTTCCCTCGGCGCTTCGACTTCCGTCGCGCCGTTCGTCGCCTCCAAGCACCGCCAGCTGCCCAGCTGCCCGTGCGCAGCCGGCAGCTCCCACGCCGTCACCGCCTCCAACCCTCACGAGTCCCGTTGCTGCCAACCACCGTCCGCTCCACCTCCAAGGGTCGCTGCCATTGTCGGTCTCCAGCCGCCTACCCTTCTGGATATTGTCGCCGCACCACTGACGAGCCTAGCCCCAGTCACCAATCGCTGGTTCGCCGACGGAGGAGCACCGAATTCTCTTCTTTCGCTCTAGATCCATTTGCGAACCTGTGACTCGATTTTTAGTTCGAAAACCCAGATCTGGTTTTTGTTTGCCATTTCGAGTTAATTGTTTGTTAATTTGGGTTAGTTTTTGATATTTTTGTGGTTAGAATGAAAAATTTTAAAATTTTGGGTTTGATATTGATGTTTAGGAAGTTTGAAAGGTTTAAAATCATTAATTGGAAATGTTTGGGGACTAAAATTACTATTTTATATTTATTTTAATATTAATTAATGTCACATCAGCATTTTCTGTTAGATATAACTCTGAAATTAACGGAAAGTAGTTAGACAGGACACGCGATAAGAGGCAAGGTACCTCGGTAGGACAATTTGAAGGTAAGGTACCTGTTTAGGACAAAAAAATAAGCTAGGTGACCCCCGGTACTACATTACATGTTCTTGGTGGTCAGTTCCAACTTCCATTGGACCTTTGGGCCTTGGGGCTTGATCAGAATCGACGAGCTTACGCCGTTGTTGGGCCGGCTTGTTTGAATCAACTTGTTTGTCAAGTACTTAACAAACTTGTCTTTTTTTGCATTGAGAAAAAATCAAAATAATCAAAACTAAAACCAGCCCTGTCCCGCACAGAGTGAAAAGTATGTACCTATCCATTTTTTTTTAAACTCAGCATAGGTATACGTATTAAGAAGTAAGGAATACAGGGGAGTGTGGTGTTGTGTTTTTACCATTTTACCCATAGGCTGGGAACACC